>JAZDUH010000011.1:25930000-26672500 GCA_036419115.1 Scarus forsteni
ATGTCATCGTCATCAATGTTGATTTGATTTAATCTGATTTGATTGACTGCTGAATCTGGTCAATATGAGAAATGTTTTTTCTGTTTCTGCCTTTTTTTTTAAACCGGACCTACCATTGAATAAGACAACTTTAATTTATCTTTTTTAACTCTTTCATGCATTAATCATAACATTTTTTTTACTTTCAAAAATCATAGTCATTTTTTTCAGTGTTATAATTTGAGGGAGTTATGCATCTGTTGACCACAGCTGGCACCATGCATCAACTGTATGGATATTAAGTTAGTTGAATTTTATAAAGATCCCAAAACAAATGTCTTTATTGAGAGTAAATTAAAGTAAAAGTAAAATCTGAAGTATTTGTATTCTTGCTGTTTAATCAAACTGTTTTACACTGTGAATTACACCAAAATAAATATGAAAAATTATGTGAAATCCAAATTCAGACTCAATACTCAATTGGCTGTTTTTTTGGCTATTTTTGGATTTATGATGCAATATCTCAATATGGGAAAAACGTCCAAAAGAAATATTTTCATAAAACTTGTTTTTTTGGGGGAAATTTACCACCTGGTAGTTGGACATGGTTCTGCAACCTAAAGAGTATAAAATTTATCCCAAATATCTATCTACTGGAGTGGACATCATGCATGAAATGGCAAATGAATTGAATATTTAAGTATGAACATGCACTGACCTCCCTTCTGTGTGATGTTGTTGCATGTTAAAGTCTGTTTGTATTTGTCAGTGTATGAACCTGTGTATCATTGTCCCATATAAATATGTAAAGTATGAATTGAAAAAAAATAAAAAGAAGAGAAAATCATTTTGGACTTTTATATTTGGTCCATGTGTTTGATCATCAACCTCCTGCTGAACCTCTTTATTATTCACCATGCAGAAACATCATGATATGTTTTTATTTTTCCTTCACTCAGGTACCAGCCCGAGCAGCCCGCTCAGGTGTACGAGATGGCCAGCACTCAGGAGGAGGGCGAGCTGGGGGACGGCATCAGCGTCCCCAGTATGGGCATCCTGCCTGGCATGGAGGAGAGGTTCAGCCTCAAGTCGCTGCTGTTTCCAGAAAACCAGGAGCCGTCTGTGCTGTCGGGGTTCTGCGTCAACATCTGTGCATCTGTGCTCGGTAGGGTCACTAGATATCAATTCACTAGATGTGGGATGAAGACTCTTTATGGGGGACCATGTGGGACACTGTCTGATACCAATGGATCGAGGTAGTCTAGAATAACTTAAAAATATTAAACATTTCTATTTGCCCATTAGCTTGTAGCATCACTAAACTTCTGCTATCTGGTTGATGACAGAAGTTTATTCATTGACTGGGAAGTCTCCTTTTGACCAACATGTTTTTTGTGAGTCTCGCACTGTCGGTGCCGTTTTATTTTTGTATTCACTTCCGTGTAAAACGGAGAATTGGCTCAAGCAAACTTCACACAAAACTTTATGTGACTCGCCCTGGACTGGTTTCACCCAGGGGTGGATGGTTTCCCAGAGTTTGTTGGAGCTGCATTTCCTTTTCTCAGCCTTGCAGGTCCTGTTTTCCTCCCTTTCCTCTACGTCTTGCGCTGCATGCCGGTGCCGCTCGGACCTGATTTGTTTCTTGTCAGTGTGCGCGCCCTTGAGCTGTGTCCTCGTCCAAGTTTGACTGAGATGGTCAGATAGCCCGCCCCACCCTCTGGTGACAGCCCTCACGACTAAGGCCCTCCTCACACGAGGACGGCCCCGTATTGTCTTGGCATCGGCATCAAAACATGTATTGCTGTTTACACATCGTATTGCACATAGGCTTGTGCACTTACATGAGAATGCAAAATCCACGCAAAATCCTGTCGGGTTGCCCGTCTGGTTCTGCTCCGAGGTGGATTCCACGTCAACAAGTGCTCATGCGCGCGTAACATGCTGCGTCTCTGCATGAGCACTTGTTGTTGTTGTTGCTGTAGCTGGTGTTGTTGGTGTTCTGTGAGCAAATGTTGGTATAAAAGTCGTAGCAATATTTGTAGCTGCTGGAACAAGGTCAGAATCAGCCTGGCTGCTGCCATTGTTGTTATTGTTGGTGTGTGTGACAACGTGGGTTGGGGGGCGAGGAGGAGGAGGGGTGCTATGAGGTCACCGTCTTTCTCGGACTTATCTGTTTATACCAACTACGACATGAAGACGAATACGCAGATATCCACCTGCAGACCCGTTTTCAAAAAAGATGCTGAGTCATGGACAAATACGCGTCTCCGTGTGTCAATATCACCAGATCGATAGTTTATTTTACCGGAGTCTTACAAATTCGTACTCGTGTAAAGCCCACCTGCTACTACACAGACAGCCGTCTGATAAATGCCATATTATTACATGCACATTGCAAAACTGGAGTCTGACCCTCAATAGCAATGAGGGACACCGTCTCAATTTGCAGGATGTGTGAAAAGTAATGAGAATGCCCGACGGTCCCGCGCAGAGCGGGACATCTGGTCACCCTAGTGCTCAGTCAGTCCACAGCTGTTTTAGACTTGTGATGTCTTATGGTGCGTTCCAGTTGTAGTCGGAAATCAGAATTTCCGAGTTCTGAGTAGGAATCTGCAACTGGAACGTCCCCCAAAGTCAGAATTTCCTACTGGGAACTCAGTGAAACCTCTGCACCCCCGAGTTGACAATAGAAGATGGATGCCCCCAGTGTGAACAGTTATTTAGCTCCTGTAATAATCAATTAATTAGCACTTCTGACTGGGGTGTGTCACTCTAAATCAGCTGTATACACAGTGTTGTTCGACTTGTATTTACAAAAATGCTGCCATAGTGATATTTATATTCCTCGTGCTATTTGTGAACAACAACACAGGGCGTGCTAAAAACAGCTAACAATAGCCTGGTAGATCGGCATGTTTTTTCTGACTTTGTAACTGGAACGCTGATAAGGTGGAGATGATGTCACTCCCAGTTCCCAGTTCCGAGGTTAATGGAATGCAGCATTAGTGCAGGCGGGGTGAGCCACATGATGGATACCATCATGTGTTACGACTTACTGTGAAATCAAATTAATTCTAAATGGAACTGAAATTGGAAGAGTTTATGAAACCAAATTCTTGGGATTAATTTTAGATCATGAATTCAGTTGGAAGCCACATATAGAGTATATAATTAGAGGCAGGAGTCAGCCAACCTGGGGTCCATATTGTGTTGAGGTTTGGGGAAATACATGCAAAACATATATAGACCCTTTAATTAAACTCCAGAAAAGAGCCATCAGAATAACAAATAAAGCTCCCTATAGTGAAACCTTTAATAAATCATTTATAGAGTGTGGCACATTAAAATTTCTCAATATTGTATATACTTAAAAACGTTACGCATACTATTTCAAGTGAAAATAAGTCTTCCCACCAGTATTAAATTTTTGAATAAAACAACAGCATCAAAATGATAATTAAGTGTATTTTCAGCTGATAACTGAGGAGGGGGCACTAAGAATTGTCTTATTTTGTATATTTTTTATTTATTTTGTTCCTTACATAAAAGTTGACAACATAATCCATGCACAAGTGCACCCTCAAAGGAATACATTCATGATAGGAAAGGAGCATTTGTCTGCACTTACTTGAACATTTTGAAAAAAGAAGAAAAGATGGTCTGACATCACATAATCAATCACAGGAGCACTTTCAGTGCCAGACTCATCCCCCCGCGATGCACCACAGAGCGCCACAGGAAGTCGTTCCTGCATGTGGCCATCAAACTTTATAACTCCTCCCTCTAATATCACAAAGCTCAAATTGCACAGTATTCTATTGCATTGCACTGTTTTCTATTTTATTCTATTTTATCTTATTCTATTTATAAAATATATTTCTATTATTCTATTTTATTTGATTTGATTTTCAACTGATATTCCTTACTGCTATACTGTGTATAAGAGCAACTGAAACAACCGAATTTCCCCTTGGGGATTAATAAAGTATTTCTGATTCTGATTCTGATACAACTGATTTTCAAGAGCTTACACCAACAAATCATTGATTATAACAACATAAACAAGCAAAAGAATAAAGGAGCCATGAATATACAAATGTACAGCTCAAAACTTGCCCCCATGCCACACCTTAGAGTAGTAAAGATGTTAAATTAAGACCAAATTTAAATGTCATCTGTATTGACAAAGTAATCTAAACATGGCCGACCTCCTGCAGGGACGTTGATCCTGGCCTTCAGTATCCTGGCCGTGCAGGGCGGCTTTGCTTCCTGGAACATCATCGCTCTCAGCGTCATCTTCGTGGTGTGTCTTCTTCTCGTCTTCATCATCTGGAGGCAACCTGAGAGCAAGACGAAGCTTTCATTCAAGGTTTGGTCTCAGAAACTCCCTCTGTGCACTATACTCTGGAATAAAGACAACGGTTTGGATAGCTCCATCGCTAACCCTCTTCTTCTTCTCTCTGTTTGTTTTAGGTTCCTCTTCTACCTTTCATTCCAGTCATCAGCATGTTTGTTAATGTTTACCTGATGATGCAGCTGGACAGAGGCACATGGATACGATTTTCCATCTGGATGGCTATAGGTACAAAATTTTTGTTTTCATTATTTTATCAAAACTTTCAAGGCTTCAGTTTTTCATTGTTTGCAGAAATTTCACCGATCTGTTGATCTTCTTGTTAAGGCATCACTTCAGTGATTTCACCAACAATTTTTGCAGAAGTTTTAATGTCAAAAGTCTTTCAAAGGGATGAATTAGTTCTTTTTTGTATTTATTTTTTTGGTCACACAGTTGCAGTGTGAACCATTATGGAACATCCATCCATCCATAATCCATACCTCCTATCCCTGACCAACACAGAGATCAAACCAGCAATCTTCTGGGGCATGTTTTTGATAAAACTTAACAAATAATGTTTATCCTGGAGGACACCACGTCCATGATGTAGAACTGCGATCACCAACTGGCGGCCCGGGGTCCACATTAGGCCCCTGATAATCATTAAACCAAAAAAAGATCAGGGTCACTGCAAATATATAAACATTTTTATATTTAGATGAAACTTTGCATGACTTAAAACAATCTGGATTTTAAGAAAAAACATATTCTAAAATTAAAGAACAAAATCTCAAATAAAGTATGACTTAATTCTTGGGCTTCTAACTTTTCTCCACGATTCGTATTTTAATTTTACAGTTCTGACTATTTTTTATCATAATTCTAAATTTAATCTTAAAATTTGGGCTTTTTTTGCAGGCTTTAAAACAAGTTAACCTTCGTTTTTTTCTTATTTTCTGTTGGTCTTTTTTGGCCCTTAAGGTCATTAGTGTTTGCAAAATTAGAAAATGTGCAGGGTAAAAATGTGTTTTAAGGATTTTGTTTGTCATTAAATACACACAACTGTCAGTGGAAACCCCACGTGGCTGCTTCAGGACTGAGGAATGGGACTGAAAATGAATTATATTGTAACAGGACCAATTATTTCATTATAATTGTTTGTGTATAATTGTGTTAATTATGACTGGATTCTTAATTCTGGCCCCCAAAGCATATGCAAAGAAAAAAATGGTCAATGTACAAATCTAGTTGATGATCCCTGATGTAGAAAAAAATCTGAAATGTGGACTCAAACCACAGCAGACTTTTCCACTTTGTTGAACCTCATTCCATCCTTTGCTTGTAAATGACTGAGATTTTTAGGGATTTTCCTTTTCTATACCAAATCATGATTCTTACCTGTTATGTGTTCGCATTTTCACCTTTAAAATGTTCCAAACTAGTGCTTAACAGCTTTCCTCAAGTGTTAGTTTTGACAGCACTTTGTAATTTAGTAATTTAGTCGATGAAATCTTCAGTAAATTAAGTCAACTAAAATCTGAAGTGTAAAGGGTAAGGCATTTTTTTTGTTTCCTCGAATTTCTGAAGTCATATTTTTCTCTTGGATAAAATAAAACATCTAATAACCCTTTATTGAATGTTAGTAAAGTCTGAATGTCTAAATGAACAGAAACAAATGTTCCTTTGTGTGAAATGCAGTCACCTTTATTTAGGCTACCTGGCAGAGCATCTCAGTTACAATACCAGAACTGACAACAAACAGTGAACCTGCTCTACATGAATATATCAATTCATAAAGAGAGCAGCTCTGATTGGATCGCTCCACAACTTATCCCACCACCACCAAGCTAAGGCAGCTGTGATTGGATGTCCCTCTGAACTCATCCAACTTAACATCTAACTAGTTTTTATCTGTTGATGAAAATATCAGTTAATTTAGTTTTACTTTTGGCCCATGTGCACTTTTTTTTATTAGTTACTTTTTCACCAATTAGTCAACAAAATTAACAGTGTAGTCCTCAGCTTTTCCAGTCTTTTCTGTCCTGACGTGTTGTCAGGATCATATTTAAAATGAGTGAATATTTGAAAAAAAGCAGTGAAGTTAATCCGTATGACGTTAGATTTATTGTCTTTTTAGTTTATTCTAGTGTTGTGCTCAAGACCACACTATCTGAGACCAAGACTTACCCGAGACCAGAATGACCAAGACAAGACCAAGACTTTTGGGAGCCGATAACGAGACTATACCAAGACCATTAAAATCAATTAAAAAAACCATGACATGGTTGAACAGTTAAGGGGGTGACCCTGAGTCACAACACTGGGAAGGTTTCCATCATCACAGGGGGAAGTAGCACATGAACTGAAACTTTTTGTTGTTGTACCAAGTGTTCCTCCTTATTCACATTAATAAAGCTGAAGAACAGCAGATCAGTGCTGGTCTTGATCAGTCTTGACGAAAAATCCCGAGTCCGGCCAGTCCGAGACCGAGACAAGACCGAGTTAAAATGCTCTCAGAATCAGAATCAGAATGACCTTATGGTCATGATACAGAATGTACAACGAGATCGGAGAGCTTCTCCTTTCAGTGCAATAGGTAGTTAAGTTAAAAAAGTATACCAAAATAGCATAAGTAAAAAAGAAAAAATAACAAGTTGCAAGGAGGCTTTAAATATGCAAGATATATACAAGATGAAACGCAGACTTGTGCACAGCACAGTTGAGGCTCAGTGTACAATATGAGGTAGATGATAAATATTAATGAATGAAAAATAGTCCAATTCCTAGTTCTCAGTATTTCTATGTTATTTACATAGTATTGCACAGGAAGTAGATATGTATTGCACAGACACTACAATATGTATTACTTGTATTGCACAGTAGAATGTGTATTAATTTTAGTGCAAATGGTGGATGGTATATACAGATGAGTAAATGTCACATATAATTGTATTGCACATGAAGTTGTTAAATATAAGTGTCGACGTAGTGCTAAAAAGTAGCAGCAACCACAGTGGCAGTGATATAAATATTGCACATTTTGCATTACGCTAATGACCGGAGTCGTCGTATTTCCGACTCTGGTCATTGGTGTCTGAGACAAGATCAAGACCTTCAAAATGGGGTCTTAAGACCGGTCTTGAGTAACACAACACTAGTTTACTACACTACTTTTGATTATTGGTCAAAAAAGATTAGTAAATCATTGTGTTCTGTTTTTATTTGTGCTTTATATAAACACCTGACTTCATTGGAATTGGAGGTTTGTATCTAGAATACAAACCCTGACTCTCGGCTGCTGTGTGCACTCTCCAAGGATAACTGTCCTGTCCTCTCCCAGGTTTAGTGATCTACTTCTGCTACGGCATCCATCACAGCGCAGAGGGCTCCATATCCCGCACGACCCCAGAAACAGAGACGGACGGCGTGTCGGAGGCGAGGTCAGCTGAAAAAGAGGCCTTCCTGCACTACGGGATCGAAGCCAGGGAGGAGGATGAAGGAGATATATAGGAAGCTTAAAAATATGCTGCTTACATTTGAACCTGCCCTGACGCCAGTCTGTCTGTGGAGGACTATTTTTGACAGGACTACTCCCTGTCCCACGCCGGCTGTGCTCCCCTTTGAAGGAAGTTTTGATGTATAACCTTGACCTAAAATTCAGAAAGTGGTGACTTCCCCTCTTTGACTGTTTGTTGGAACAACAGGATTCCTGAAGCCATAGCTGACATCAGTGTTTTGTAGAAGGTCTCTAACCCCTTTGCTTGGTCTTGAGCTTCAGCTGCTTGTTATCGCTGGCTAACTGACATGGGAGGGCTCGCATCAGAACTTCTGGGACGTTCTGGGAGACGATATTTGTTTCTCCCACCGATGGGTCACAGTCACATCTCTGGGTAGTGTCTTGGTGTTGTGTTCAGCCTCAAGGCTCAACAGAAAAACATTTTTTCTTTAACAACATTCATATTAACATAAAACAGTTAGTGTTTGAAACAGACTGGTACAATCTCCTCAACCTATTTCTAATGCTTGTGCATCAAACAAACACAACACACTCTGAAATTCTCTCGCCCACAAGCAGAAAAGGCTGCTTGGGTCGATAGCTGCTTGTGTTGGTGGGCCAAAGGAAGTTAGAATATTTAATAATTAAGAAGGATTGCATGAACACCATTCATGGTCCAAGCTTTACTTGCAAAAAGAAAAGCTAAAGTGAGCAGTTTCTTATGTGAAGCCGTAGAGTCGGCCTCAAATCTTGGCGCAGAAACTGCTGCACCACTGCAGTCAAGAAAAACTCCAACTCAGCGGAGGACCTTCAATCCAGTGCTCATGAACAGAGGGTGTGCTCGAGATGTCCCAGTCAGCGTGAGCGAGGGGGACTTCAGGCACTGACAACAGCAGTCAGTGTGAAGTAACTCGTCAAGGACTTAAAATCAGCTGTTATAATGAATTAATGATGCCCAAGCAGGCAGTTAGACCCTCAGCTGATGTTAGTGCAACATTTAGAGCCGTAACATCAAGTAATGGTTATTATGTACTCTTTTTCTATCCCCTAACACTTACTTTGAAGAATAATTAAGACATACTCTTCAGCAAATCAGCCTTAAATGTAACATATTCAATGTCTTATGGTTTTATGCTTGTAGCCAACATTTAACCCAAAGAACTCCAAGTACAACCGGGTTTGATAAGTCCATGCATTTTATCACAAGTTCAAGAAATGACTGAATTAATACAGCTTTCATTTCTCCAATAATCAAGTAGTTTATGATGTTTTTCATGGAATGAAGGTTTCCGATCAGGCTGGGTATTTCCAGCTACCTTACACATACTGAGGTCATGATACCATATATAGCTATATGTGGAAATTGTTAAATGACTTGTATACTTAATTTGATTTTGGTTACGTAAATGTTAAGAGTAAGCAACACAAAGTTGTCAAAGCATAGTCTGAAACTTGTGGCCTGTAAAACACAAGACATTCTTCTTTTACTCATAACACTGTATGATCTTTATACCTTATAAGCATTAAATAATTTGAACTTAAGGAGAGTTTTACATCATTTTAATCACTGAGCTCATTCCAAAATATCGCCGAAACAGAAACATGTCCGTATCTAATATCTACTCTAACATTTATTCGTTTAAATATAAGCAAACATCATAAATGATCATATTTTTATGTAATACAAGCAGGAAGCTTTATTAACTGCAAAAAAAAATATCTCCATTGTTTTTAGATACACAATGTCTTTACATTTTAACATTGAGGATCCAATGAAAAGCTGACCAGTGGGTTCCAGATATCAGACTGGATTATTCTGATCTCTCTTTTCTGTAACTTGATTATTGGATCTAAATTTGTTTTCTAAGTTTTTCCCCAGGTTTTGGCACAGTATGACATTTAAAGCTAGGGTCTACGATCTGAAAACCAGTTTGACTGTTGAGACAGATTTGAAAAACGCAGCCTGCCCCCCTTCACTCGACCCTCCCCTTCGTGTTCCAAGATCCCGCCCCCCAGCTCGTGTCGCCTCCTAACAACACGCCCCCTCTGATAGAGCAGTAACACGACAGACACGACAGTCATCCCCCTTGTAACACACAGCGGTAGCCATTTCAACTGGACCGGCGGCGAAGCGGGTCTGGCGTCGCCACTGTTAGCCAATCAGAGCAGAGGCAATTGTGGGCGAGGATTTAACTTTCTCGGCGTGTCTTCACCAGCTCAGTTTACAATGCTAACGATGAGTGGCTAATTTATGCTAAAATCTATTGACAGAGCCAATAGAGCCAACAACGTTCAGTCATCAGCCAGTACAGGCACAGACTAACCAGATTTATCCAGCAGACATCTCCCACTGTAGTAAACAAAGCTATTGCCTGTTCAACCACGGGCGGAACGCTCGGTAGCTGGCAGCTGGCGCAGTGTTCAACAATCCCAAATCATTCTGCAGCTTTTTCCACCATACGATTCTCCATTGTTGAGTCTCCGTTGGGACCTGTATTGCTCATATTTCTTCCTTACTTCAGCCTTTTCCTCGAAACTTTTACCTTTCCTTCTCTTCGATGTGGAGGGTAACAGAAGCAGCCTCCCGGCTCCATGACGCTTCGGTAGCTGTGCAGCTAGCAGCTCACCGGTACATGAGAGAGGTAGTGGGGAGGAGGCGGGACCATGGGCGAGACGGTGTGAAGCAGGGGAGACAGGGGTTGGATGGACTCACGGACCAATCCGAACCGCCGGGAACCTAACAGTGTTAGGTGTCACATTAAAAAATAAACAGGAGGCAGTAACAGGTGCTACAGTATGCTAATATCCCTTTCAGACTGGTCAAAACAAGCCAAAACGGTAACAATATGCTCCTTTCTGCAGTTTGAAAGGGTCTAATTGGCATTTCCACCCGCTTTGACTGACAATGCAAGCAACACAGGTTCAAATTGGCTCACCTCCAATCGGCTTCAGTGGGAACATCACACCTGGGTCAACCCGCTAATTTACAGATAATGTTGTAACGTGTCTATATATCATCGCGCCTGTCCCCTCCGTCTGTAACCTACGTGGCTCTTTGCTGTTTCAGCAACAATCTGCTTTTGTATCATCAGCGCTTACCTGTCGTTCAGTCTGCGCTGAGTTTGTACATTTTTAAAGAGGTATTAAAGTACAGAGTACAGAAAATTGTTGGCCAACGTGTCCACTGCGTCCATGCTCCTTTCCATTGTTTACATGGACGTGTGGGAAAGAAGCCACTTGCCAGTTGTCAGCGGGTTAACATGCGTTGACAAACTCAGTATTGACCCGCTAATTTTAGTGTGAAAGCGGTATAAGAGAAAGCCTGATCAACATAAATCAGACTAGAATCTACATTTTCTCCTCACATCATAAATATAATCTGGCTTTTTTGGAAATTTAACCTGTTCTCATTTGAATTAAAGCATTTCACTGTTTCTTTCCGATAATATCCATCACTGGATGTTTCTCTCTTCCACCCAGCGAGCTGAACTGACAGTCTGGTGCACATCTCTACATACCCTCTACACCTAAAACATCTGAACACTGGAGACTATATTAAGAATGACCCTATTCTACAGCTCCTTACTCTTGGATTCAAACATATTTTCTGATATTTCTAATATAGTTTGTCTTACGCTCTTGGTAAATCGCTAAATGTGAACAACATGCTGAACACTAGTTTTCTCCTCACAGTGCTGGCTGCTGTGTGTCTTCTACGTCGGATTGAAAAAAAGCCATTTCTTTAATGAACCATCGGGATAAATGTGTTTACTCAAATCTTTAGTATATCCTCTGTTACATGTATCAATGTCTTTTTAATAACCAGACCGTAACATGTTGTAATGTGTGTTTTAATCTGAATGAATGCCATTTTTAAAAGTATTAATTACACAGGAGGGCAGATGGTTTTATTTTCACTCCCTTTGTCTTTAAGTGGAGGAGACCTGGGCTCAAATTTGTCCAGAGCTCCTAAATCACTGCAGTGTCCCATATAATTTAAGGTGTTAAATCTCAGAATCTTCTACAAGTTCAATATTTTACTCATTTCAGTGAAGTTCACACTGGTATCTGATGTCAACAGAACATTTTCTTCAACTTTCCGCCTATGTGCTCATGAGCTACACTGCAAAAACAAAATTTGAAGGAAGTTTATTCATCCAATTTCAATTCTAAAAATCTCTTTATACTTACTGTATGCCAAAACTGCCTGACATGTCCACCTACACATCTTATTCAGTATTTAAAAGCAAAAATATAAACCATGAGTTGAAAGTAATGAGTTAATATCTACCAATGTGGTAAGACACATTTTACTTGTACAATATCTTTTGAGTAAGATGTATTATCATAAGAAGTTTCTATTCCTGATTTAAAGACCCTCAATGAGTAAAACATTGCATTTTCCATTGGCAGATATTTTCGAATGATTATTCAGTTATTTAGTGCTTTTTTTTGTTTTTTATTTCGTGTGATAAGATATCCATCTGGACTCCTCAAATGAAAATTAAATTTAAGTAAGTATTGTGGATATTTTTTACTTGAAATTGGACAAATAAACTTTCCAAGACCTGAGTTTTTCCACTCTACATGCCCCATTCAGGAAGAGGGTGTGGCTTCTTCTTTACAGCGCTGTGCTCAAATGTTTACTGTAGCTGTAACACATGTCTACACATGTTTTTTTTTGTTTGTTTTTACCTGGAGCCATATGTGAGCAGAGCAAACTCTTGGCACTAACAGCCTGTTTGGGATTTTTTTGAAAGCTTGAGAAGTTGGACTTGTTTCACATCTGTGTTTTTTTTAAGACAGGATAGAAACAAAAATACTCCTCAAAAAAGCAAAATAGTAATGCTATTTTGATTGATTATTTCTCCCCTTTAGCTTTACAGCGAGGTACAACTAGGAAGGGTCCTGCATTAATGGAATGAGCAACACAACTAAATGTTTGTAACCTTGCAGTGCAGGTGGATCAGTTGATGCAGCCCAATCAGCGTCCTTAAAACAAGAACAAGACAGAGCAACGAGTGAGACTAGCACAGATGCTAACAACTAAAGTTGCAGTTGTCTTTATTAAATAACAAAACTGCAGACTTCTCCATAGACACGATTTTTAAAATTTTACTTAGGAAAAAGTTTGTTTCTCACGTTGTGTTCTTTACACCACAGCAGTAGCGCCTGACTAGTACACTCTCTGATTGGCCTGTACGTTGATTGACGGAACAATCGTCCAATCACATGTCGGATCTGCTTCTCAAAGGTTCTTCCCTTCCCAAACACTCTCTGTCAGGTGCTACTCAGATGGACAAGTGAAATATACTGAAAGCCTGTGGTTCAGTGGTGAAGTAAAGTTGAGGAACTGGTCTTCTTGGGGTGTTTGACTTCACCAGTCCCAAGTTTGAGACACCAAATAATCCTGACACACTGTGCACCAGAACACCAGCTTCCACTTTGAGGAGATTTTGGCAAAGTTTTTTTGGGAGCTACCGACACGTTTAGCTGTGCTGCTCATCCCACAAAGGCATGATCTTTACAAGTTAGTTGTACCTTTTTATACAAGTGACTAATCAGGCTTTCTAATGATAAAACATGAAATGCCAATTAGTGTTATTAAAGAGAGAAATACCCGACTGAAATTATGTCTTTTTAGGGATATAAATCAAAACCATCATCCAAGCTATCTTTAATAAATCGGACCCTTGATAGATGAAGTTCAGCTCCAGTGTTGGCCAAGTTATGATTCTTTTGAGCTTAATCACATTTAAAATGTATGTTATTATTAATCTTTACAAAGCAGTTTTCTATTACTATTAACAATGATGTTGAATATTGCAAAATTACACAGCAACTCTTGCTTATGGAAACTAACCAATGTTAGAAAAAGAAACAGATTTACAGAAAAAAAAAAACAGATTCCCCTCTCCACTTTCCTCCTCTTACTTTGGAGTGTATATTATTTACAGTAAAACGTCTAAGCACCTGAATGGACCTGCGGTTTTATTTGTTGGAAAGATGCTTCCTCGGTTACATCCAGCAGAAATGATGAGCACCTTCAACATAAAGAAAATGTCATAGAAAAAAAGTTGAAAGTTGACAAAGTCAACATACAATGTATTTCAACTTTATTCTCAACATTTCTACTTTTATCTTTACATTTAGACTTTAATCACAAATTATATTTCAACTTCTAACATAGCCCTTATACTCTTCAGTAGTTGTTTACAAGCCACAACTTTGGATGCTATAAACATATTTTAGATAACTTTTTTTTTTTTTCAAATTTTTGCCCAAATCTCTTCAGCTCAGCCCCAATCAAAAATAATTAAAATATGTTAAAAATAATGGATTTTAACCCTTTAAATCTGACCTTTTAAAGATGAAGTTCAGCACTATTATTTATGATGATGTTGAATGTTGCAAAATAACACAGCAACTCGTGCTTATGGAAACTAACCCATGTTAGAAAAAAACAAAACAGATTTACAGAACAAAAGACAAATTCTCCTCCTTTTACTTTGGTGCAAACATTATTTACAGTAAAACATCTAAGCAACTGAATGGACCTGCGGTTACATCCAGCAGAAACGTTGAGCACCTTCAACACAAAGTAACTTTTTTTTAAGTAACTTTTTTTTAAGCCAGAGATTAGGCTTGACCCAAATTTTAACCCACATAACAATTAATCATCACTAAGCAGGTTAATAAATCTGTTTATAAGTAATAACGTGTATAATCCAGACTGTGTACATAAAGTATTGTTTATATTTTTAGGTAAATTATTTGTAAATTGTGAAAAGGCTTTTTAAAGTTGCCCTGCTTGTCCTTTTCTGTGTTTACATGTTTCGTCAGTTCTCAGGGTTGGCAAAGTCACCGCCTCCGCCTCAGTTTACCATCAACGCCGTATTCATATCGGATTATTTTGTAAATAAAGAGACGTCACTGTGGTAGAAAGACATTTCCTGCTTTGGTAGTGGGCTGCTATGAAACTGCTTTTGCATGCTTATCTGTTGCATTCTTTAGTTGTGCATCTTTTAATGATGCAGGACCGACTTTTCCATGATTATCGTGTTCAAACAAGGCAGAGGTCATATGTGCTGTGGGTTATAACGCAGTCACAACCACTCAGTGTCACAAACACGTAAAGAATTTGAAGAATCACAACCATTTTATAAATAGACTGAACACTGTGGCATTGCAATGCTGTTGCTCAACCAGTTTATTTTTATCTTATCGGCTCTGAGTTGGTTAAAACATTTATTTGGGCGTTATTTTCACTTCTGAAATGTAGAAATTCTTAAATTAAATTATTGCTTAGTTGTCTTTAAAGTAATACTTTATAATTGAAGTACTTAGGGAAGTAAATTAAGAAGCTTGAAGTTTGCATCATGCTAGCTAGCTTGACTAAAAACCTTATTCACTGTGCTTTGGATCAAAATACTAAGCTCTGCAGTGAAACAAAATATTTTAACTTATATGTTCCTTTTTTTTGGAATAAACTACCTTTACATGCTTAACCCTTTAAGGCCCAAGACCAAAGATTATAGTCAGAAAATTCTAATTTTTTTGGAGCTGAAATGTTTGTTTCACTTTCTGCTAAAATCCTACAAAAATCAAAATGTCCATAAAAATAAACTTATAGATTTTTCATATCTCATTTGATACATTAGGTGTTCTTGGCAACTGATAATCCATTTGAGGACATTTTTATCATTTATCTGATTGTATTCAGATATTTTTTTTTTGTAATTTGTTGATCATATTGAGTGGAAAGAGGTATTATAAAAGTATGTATCAAATATGATACAACTGGCTTTATAGGGTTAAATGTAATTGGCAGTAAAAGCTACCATTAACCTATTTTGGGACTACAACATGCCCGTTTGACATAGAAGCAGCATAAAAAGTCTTGTTTTGACCTCTTGTTTGAGAATTTTCTCTTAACCTAATGACCTGATGAATTTGGCCCTCGTGGTTGTAGCAGTGTTGTGTGAATTATTGATTTATTGGGAAACAGTCGGAAATGCTTTCAGTTGGGTTTCTGGACATTTTTGTAGTCTTTAGTAGCAGCTCAGTAGCAATTGTCCTTTAAAACACATAAAAAAGGCAGTGTGGGCAATATCAGACACTTAAATACCTTATTTTAGGTATTTATTTGAAACTAGAATTCATAATCCCATCTTCTTTCAGCCTTGGGAACCAGGAAGTGTTTAATGCTAACTCATTTTTTCCCTTTTATTGTTATTATTTTATCAATTTTTTAATTCTTCATTTTATCAGGATTTTTTCCCCTTTGAGATTAAAAAAAATCCAACCATTCCTGCACCACTCTGTTCTGACTAATTTTAATAATTTAAATAAATTTTAGTTGTTAACAGTTGACCCTTTGTCAGCTCTCTGATTGGTTCACCGACAAACCAATCAGAATCAAGATCCCTTTCATGGCTTCCATTGTCAGGTTACTCCAGTCTGACAACTATCATCATAGCCATGATATAGTTATCTCACATTTGAGTAGACTTGTACTCTCATGAAGGCAAAGGAAACATGTTATTAGGTGCTCTGCTAATATTTAGTAGCATCGAACAAATCATTTTGTTGATGTGGACATTCTGTGATAGTAGAACAGTTTTTAAAGATTTTTAGTTATTATAATACACCATACTTTGTTTCTGTTTTTGTTCTTTCACTGAGGGCAAGTTAAAGAAAGAATCAGACAAATAAATGTGAATTAAAGTTGGTTAAATATAAAGCTATTTTCAAGTGTTTCAAATGGGAAAAGCTCCAGCAACAGCTGTTTGGTAAGGAGGGCGGGGCTTGTTATGGAGCACTTCCTGTAAAGGGCGGGGCTTGACAAAGTGTCAAGTACATTATTATTTCTACTGAGTTCAATGTGGCATGTTTAATAACATCATACTAGATAGTGTCTGACTTCATCTCTTTAGCGCCATCTGCTGGTGTCGTCATGAACATCAGTGCGAGAGTTTCCGAGAAGCCAGAATATTCTGGATTATAAAACTGCCTTTAAATGTTTGAATATGGGACATGTTGGCATAAATGTACATAAACCGTGTTACACTCATTCTTTATAGTCAACCTGCTTGTTTCTTGATGCCTTTTATTTTAAAGGGATGTCTCAGTTTTTCTGAAGTTAGGTTGTAATTTAAAATTGCAGAATTTGCCACTGGAGCTGCCAGATAACTCTGTCCTTAAGCTGATTGGTGGCTCATGTGGCTAAAAACTTTAACTTTGAAAAACATCTCAAACAACCCAAGTTCAGAAATACTTAAATATCCCTTTAAGTCCAAGTGTTTTGTGCTGACTCCTTGTAAATAAACCAAGATTTGCACACTTCAGTGTTTGTTTTTTATCAGATGGTGGGGGAGGCTGGGTCGATGTTCACACTTTAGAGGACTTACTCAGTATTTAACGTTTATTAAAGTACTCAAAGCTAAGCAAGAGCACTGATACTTCAATACATGAGTAGAAATACACCTTTTCTTCATGGAAGTGACCCGCTGTGACAGCACTGCAAAAACTCAGATCTAAGACAGTTTGTCCAATTTAAAATAAAAAAAACATCCACAATACTTTCTAAAATTTCATGTTCGTTTGATAAGTCCAGATGGATATTTTAATACAAGGAATAAAAACAAAAATAAAGCACTGAATAATCTGTAATTATCATAAAATATCTCCCATTGAAGAAAGCTAAATTTTACTTCTTGATGGTCTTATAACCAGGTATCATAACAACTTAAGTTAGCATATCTTAATTCCAAGACTTTGCATAAGTAAAATTCATCTTGCCATATTTGTGGATTTTCTAACTTATTAAAAGCAATTCAGGGTTTATTTTTTTTATTTTGAAGTAGTGAATTAAGATGTGTTCTTGGACATGTCGGGCAGTTTTGGCTTACACTAAGTTGTGAGATTTCTAGAATTAAAATTTGATGAATAAATAACAAAAAACCAGATTTTAAGAGAATGTTTTTAGGACCCCCTTCTTCACTTCTAAATTTGTTAAAACGTCTGATAGATGTTGGAGGGGCTGTGGTTTGGTAGGAGACCATACATTTTGGGATTGTCCCAAATTAACAAACTACTGGAAAGACAACTAAGTATTGACGTTCCACTAACCCCAAATTTCATAATTTTAGGAATATTCCCAAACACTGTCCAATCAAAATGTGACAGGTTTCAATTAAAAATCCTACTTTTAATAGCAAAGAAAATGATTACGGTCTCCTGGCTTAAACCTCAGCCCCCCACTATCTCCCAGTGGAAGAATAAATTAAAAGAAGTAAATGATATGGAGCAAATCACAGCAAGACTCCAAATGAAAATGGACTTATTAATGGGCAGATGGTCTCACATACATTTCAGATGAAACTGTAATGCTGTATGTGGCCGATGTACCTATATTGTATTTATATAATTTGACATTTATTAGCTTTGATGTTGTATTTGACTTGCATTGAAGATCTTTAAAATCATAAAAAATAAAAAGTTAAAAAAATTAATGAATAGACTTCCTTAGATTTGGGCTTTTGTCGTGAACAAACCTCACTGCGTTTTCATTACTCTTCAAAAATCAGTATTTTGGTTGACTTTATCTCCCCTTTAATAATTGGTGTTGCTTTTTATGTTATTGTAAAGCCTGATTCATCGCCTATATAACTTTGTACAACTTGTAAGGATGTTGCATTTGTGGCATGAGCATCACAGCTAAACCACGTCCCAACTGTCAGGTTTAACACCAAAACTACATTCTCAAGTTTCATAAAAATATGATCTTTGTGTCTTTTAGTTCATTTTGAGATAATATGTCATAAATCCAAAATATCCAACAGTAACAGATATGCACCACACCCTCCAGGATTAAGTGTACAATCCTTCTTTCTTAAAGAATTAGCCAGGAAATAAATACACTCTAATTCCATGAGATGTAAGGAACAGTTTCATGCAGATTTTAAAAATATTTTCCTCGTTTGTTTTCATCTGTGATCAAAAATTAATCTGTCCACTCCAGAGGGCTTAATGCAGTATAAAGTAAATTCTGTGTATTATGCCTGTATTCAGATTTCACCTAATTTCATATTTATTTGTTTTTTTTTTATTTTATTGAAAGTCACATGTTAAAAGTTTAATTAAGCTGCGGTATTAAATATACTTGATATTTTGCATTTTATTTTGTATACTTTTAGTTAATGTATTTTTTGAAGATTAAATGTTTGTTTCACTTTCTGCTAAAATCCTACAAAAATCAAAATGTCCATAAAAATAAACATATAGATTTTTCATATCTTATTTGATACATGATGTTTTTTTGGCAACTGATAATCCATTTGAGGACAGATTGTATTCAGATCTTTTTTTTTGTAATTTGTTGATCATATTGAGTAGATAGAGGTATTTTTAAAGTATGTATCAAATATGATACAATTGGTGTTATAGAGTTAATTCCATTGAATTATTATTTATGTGTTAACTCACTCAAAATATAACATTAAAAACAAAAAAAGCAAAAAAAATTTTAAAAAAGATTCCCATGTGATTTAATAAATTCATGCATGAAAGGGTTAAAGAAGAAATTTTGTGATTAAAGTTGAAAGTCCAAGAATAAAGTTGAAATTCTGAGGATAAAGTTGAATAACAATGTTGTGATAAAAGTGGAAATGAAGAGAAAAAAAGAAAACAGTCAAAATTTAGACAAAGAAGTTGACACGTCAAGAAAGCAAGAGACAATTGTCAGAATAAAGTTGTTATTTCCACATTAATCACAAAACTGTTATTCAACTTTATAGCCAGCATTTCAACTTTATTCTCGAAATTTCCACTTTAATGTCAACTTCTCCAAAACTATTTTCTCCATCTAACATGGCCGTTATACTCTTCCCTAACATCTTTGAGCCCAGAGTATGTTTTAATCTTTTCTTGTCTTTATTTCAGCATTATTTCTGTTTGAGCCACTGATTCTCCCTCTGCTGCCCTCGTGTGTCCTCCAGATGTGTTGCTGTCCACTCCCTCAGTGTTTGTCTTGGCCACATGTGTCGGCCATGTTGAATCACCTGGCTCCTCTTGTCTTGATCACCTCATGTGTTTGTAGTTTTTTTTGTTCCTGACCCTCTGCCTGCTCCAGTTTGTCTTTCTTCAGTGAGTAGACCTCCAGCCTTATTTTATTGAAATGAACATTTTATGCTAAATGTTGGTGTAGACTTAACCAGGTGACTTTTGTTCCTATGCCAGCTTGTTTAAATGTCTGACATGTTATGTTGTGATTCTGGAGAAACAGCAGAGGCGAGGTAAGCGACTACATGCTTTTATCAGAGAGCATCTATATATACATACATACATACACACAAAAATGTGCACATATGTACACACACATACATAAATGATGACAATAACTTTTAATTTAACCACTTAACAAATGAACACTCAGCAGAGGTCCATCTACTGAGCAGTATGCCACTGTAGTTGTAATGAATAGTTGGTAGGATGTCAAGAGGATTTGGAGACTAATGCACACCACAGAAGCTCAATTAAAATGATAAAATTTATAACAACAGATTCAAGAAAAAGCAAAGCAATAAAACTAAGAAACATCTAAATAAGACACAAAAAATATATTTTAAAACAAATAAAAAGTATGTTAAAAGATTAAAATTAAACCTAAAATGATTAAATGTAAAAAGAAAAGAACTATATCAAAATATATAAGCAAATAGTAAAAATGGAATAAAATATCAGACAATAAAATATTTAACAAAAAATGTAATAATAAGAATTGCTACTCAGAAATGAATAATTATAATAGTCATTAAAATAATAAAGTTCTACATAAAAGCCAGGCTGAATAGGTGAGTTTTTAGATTGTGTTTAAAAATTTCTACATTCCCGTTCTCTGAAGACAGTGTGTTTGTTTGCTATCTTCAGTGTCACCCCTCCATCTTCTGTCACCATCACGTTGGGTGGTATGTGGAGTTGCTTTGTGGTCTGTCATGCTGATGGGGTGATGACAAGGTGGTATGTCATCCGCAGTGTCAGAGTCTTTCTTCAGCACTTAGAGAACAACTGCAGGAACAAAAAGTCCACTAGTTAAAGAACAACGTTTCTCAATGTACAGCCCCAAAGAATGTAGATATTTCATCATCTACAGTCCAAAAAAACATCTAAAGATTCAGAGAATGTGGAGAAATAGGCAGAGAATAAAAACTGAACACACTCACTGATCTCAGGCAGCTCTGCATTAACCCTTGTGGGTCGCTTTAATTTACTACCCTTTGAGGTTATCAGAGGACATTAATGTCCTCTCCTAAAAGCTGCTATAAAAACATACAGATTAATATCTTTTTGTACTTTTTTTTTGCTCAAATCATTTAGTCAACTTCAGTTCCAATCAAAAATACCAAATATGTAATTATTTATTTTATTTTAACCTTTTAAATGCCAACTTGATTACATGATGTAAGAGTTTAATGAAAAAAATACACAAAAAATGAGGTTTTATCAATTTAACAAATGTTGGAGGGCTGACAATTTTGTTTCAAAGACTAGGCTAAGATATACACAAGATTAGTAACAAAACTGATTTTCATGCATTGTTAATTTTTTTTTGCACTGTCATATTCGTTATTTAACCTTTGAGGTTATCAGAGGACATTAATGTCCTCTCCCAAAGCTGCTGTAAAAAAATTACAGATTAATATCTTTTTGTACTTTTTTTTTGCTCAAATCATTTAGTCAACTTCAGTTCTAATCAAAAATACCACATATGTAATTATTTGTTCTATTTTAACCCTTTAAATGCCAACTTGATTACATTGAAGTAAGAATTTTAATGAAAAAAAAACAAACAAAAAGTGAGGTATTATCAATTTAACAAATGTTGGCAGGCTGACCATGTTTTCAAAGACTAGGCTAAGATATAATTAAGATTAGTAACAAAACTGATTTTCAGTCATTGTTATTTTTTTTGCAGTGTAATTTTTGTAAATTATGTCCTCTCCTAAAAGCTGCTATAAAAACATACAAATTAATATTTGTTGGTACTTTTTTTTCTCAAATCATTCAGTCAACTTCAGTTCTAATAAAAAATACCAGATATTTAATTATTTATTTTATTTTAACCCTTTAAATGCCAACTTGATTACATGATGTACGAATTTGAATGAAAAAAAAAACACAAAAAGTGATTTATCATCAATATAATAAATGTTGGAGGGCTGCAGACTTTTTAAAAAAAAAAGATCAGGCTTAAATATACATAAGATTAGTAAAAATATACTTTTGTTGCATTGGTTTTTTTTTTTTTGTTTGTTTTTTTGTTTTGTTTTTTTTTGCAGTGCCAGATCTATAATTACCCACAAGGGGTAAAAACCAATTCCTGTTGGGCAGATCTTCACCAATCCTCAGTTAACAATGGAAGATGGCTGCCCCCAGTGTAAATGGTTATTTAAACCTCTGCAATATGCCTTTTACTCGGCCTTCTGACCAGTGTTTGTCGTACTAAATCAGCCGTATACACTTATTGTTTGACGTGGAAGTGTGGAAGAACTACAACAGCTACAACTGGAACACTGATAACTCAGATATGACATCATTCACACTTCCCTCTTCCCAGTTCTGATGTAAAAAAAATAGCATCAGTGCCCATGGCATGGGTAACCTGCACATCTGTGAAGGCTCCATCAATGTTAAAATGTTTTGGAGCAGGAACAAAGGGAGTAAAATTAAAATCTGTAATTAAAATCTTTCAATAATAAATGCACCAAAGGTGGTGTTTTACTAATCTTTGATGTATCCAAGAGTGAAGAGTGTGATAGCATTTAAAAAAATCTCCAGCCTCTGATCATTTATTCATAGTGAAAATCAGTCATTTTGTGTTTTTTTTTCACCAGATAAGTGGCATCCATAATCTTTAAAATATTTTAATTATGTTTGATCAGGGCTGAGCTGAAGTCATTTGGGCAAAAAATGACAGAAATATTTATCTAAAATATGTTTATACAGTAGCATCCAAAGTTGTGGCTTGTAAACAACTACTGAAGAGTATAAGGGCTATGTTAGAAATGTAAATACAATTTTGTGATCAAAGTCTAAATGTCGACAAAGAAGCAGAAATGTGGAGAATACAGTTCAAATACATAGTATGTCGGCTTTATTGTCAACTTTCAACTTTTTTTCTATGACATTTTCTTTTAAAAATTAAATTAGTTTTGATCAGAGCTGAGCTTGATGAAGAAATCTGAGTAAAACAAATGAAAAATATATATCTGTTTTTTTTTTTTTTAAAGTTAACAGGAGTTTAAGGTGTGTTTTAATGCATCACCCAAGGGTTAAATCAGCATACCAGGTTCCCAGAATTGGAGTTTGAAGCCTTTAACTGTCCCTCTTCACATAAGTCCAACACTGCCAGACACCCCGCACTTCTCGCGTGAGCCACTAGATGTCGCGAGATCACCGACAGAGCGAGAGGAGAGAGAGGCTGATGGAGGGATGCTCTGCCAGGTGTCGTCTGCAGCATCAGCACCTCCTCCTCCTCCTCCTCCTCCTCCCTCTCCTCTTCCTCTCCGCAGCATCCCTCTCTCTCCTCACACTGTTTCAGCCTCAGAGCGCGCGCGGCTGCTCCGTTTCCAACTCCTGGTTGAATAAACAGCAGAGAAGCCTGAAGGTAAGAGGTCTGCATGGCAGCCCTGTTTTTGACGGAATGACGCCTCTTACGCAGGAGTCTGGTTCTAGAAGCTTCGCTCGCTCCCTGCTCAGTATTCGGGTCTCGGTTCTGACTCTAAATGTGTGTTGTGGTCTTGTTTTGGGGGTTTTTGTCGCTCCAGAGGGTCTTTCTGCGGGCTGTGTGAGTGGAGCAGAGGCTGCAGGTCAGACAGTGAGCAGCAGGCTGGTGTGATGGATGCAGCAGGTCAGGTCTCTGTGGGTGATGCTAATGATCACACACAGATTATCCAGGCTTTACTGACTGCTGCCATGATCCACTGGACTGAGAGGTGACGCCGCAGACCAGGAGGAGCAACTTTGGTCTCCACGAGGACCACATTCATGGCAGGGCCAGATTATCACAGTGTAGAGGTGCACCGAGAGCATGAACCTGCACTGAGGCATTTCTGAGATTGACGAGTTATTGCAAAAAATGTGGAAACTGTCCCATCTCACAGTGTTTAAAAATCTGTGAAACATTCCCAGAGCAGGATGAAGAAACTGAAGCTGGAGCAGGTCGTCCATGTTGGTAGACATGGCTACTGAATTTGAACTGAAGCTTATTTATTTTAAATATTTTTAAAATACAATTAATATAAGCAATTTATTTATTAATTTTCAAATTTAATTATTTAAATTTAAAAAATATTTTTGTTAATTATTATTATTATTATTATATTTATTCAGTTATTTTTTTTAATGCAAGTTTTTTTTTTTACTTTTGAAATTTTGATGTCCTGTGTTCTTTTTTTTTGTCTGTTTTGCTACTATTTCATGCTACTGGAATCTTAATTCCCCAAGTGATTGATGAACTTCTATCTAATCTGATCTAATCAAATGTAAAACTGAACATAAAACAGAAAAAGAAGAAAAAATATAGCTTGCTCGTTACATACGGTAAATTCAAAAAAGAGTGGGAGAATGTTAAACTTAGCAAGTCCTACCCTTCTCCATCACTCAAACATAGACGCGTCTATATTTTACAGAAGAAAAACAGTTTCTTTGCAATAATTAAGTGATCTAACAAAATAACAACCGACAAAAAAAGCAATCATCCTTCAGTTTAGGGCGATACATCCTGTTTAATCCATATAGTAACTAAAAATTGCATTGTTATACATAATTTAAAATTTCATCCAGTTTGAGCATTGCTTTAGTTTCTATTATAACCCATCTCTAAATAGTCATGTAGTATGTGTGAGATTTGCAGGAACTACCACGTTAGGGACTGAAATAATCAAATTATCGGACTTAAAAGGCCAAATATTTAGTAGCTTTAGTTGAAGCAGGTCCACAGCAGCAGGCGGTCCTTGTTGGTGGTCGTGGCTGCAGTAATGTTTTTGTGATTTTTGCAGTAACTACTGGGCTTTTTAATTGATTTGTCACTCTGAGGTTGATATGAGGAGCTGTAATAATAACAGTGTGGGATTAAAAAGGCCAAATATGATGAACTTCCTCTGCCTTCTCTACTCTTCTAGTCTTGGGCTTGTTTGGTCTTGGTCAGAGGTGGAAAAAGTACTGAAAAATTGTAATTGAGTAAAAGTATCTTTACTTTGCTTAAATCCTACTCAAAGTAAAAGTAAAAGTACCCATCTATAAATTTACTCGAGTAAAAGTACAAAAGTACATCATTTAAAATGGAATTTGAGTAAAAGTTACTTAGTTACTTTCAGTTATTTAATGCAAAAAAAAAGGATGAGCCATGAATCAAATCCAGCACAAGTTGTTTTAATCAACTTCGAGGCATATTAAAGTACACATCCACACTTGTAAAAGCTCAGCTGAGCTCAGTAACATGATCCTCTTACTTCCTCACAATACAAGGACAACAAGGACAGTCACAACCTGTACTGTAAAGTGCAAACTATTTTCAGTCATATTGTCCAACTGACAACACTACAATTAGAATAAAGAAAATTAAACCAGAATCAAAGTAGGCTATTGAAAACACAAAATGCACACAAAATAAAGTGCCCACAGGATCCCACAATTCAAAATAAAATGCCCGCAGGATCCTGCTATTCACAATAAATCTCTCCATATCCATATCTCCATATCTTGGTCAGCAACAGCCATCTTCCACCGTGTAGATCCAATTATGAGACAGGGCGCGGGCGCGCACAAGGCAAGGTAATGCAATTGACTTTCACTTCCGGGACACAGGGGTTTTCCGCCCGCATTTAATTTTTTTCACTATCAATATTGTACTCAGTAACGATAGGGGGTTCAAATGTAGTGAAGTAAAATACTTGGGTCAAAATGTACTCGAGTAAAAGTAAAAATTACATATTTCAAAAACTACTTAGAAAATTACAAATTACTCATAAAAAGTACTCAATTACAGTAACGTGAGTAAATGTAATTTGTTACTTTCCACCCCTGGTCTTGGTTTATTCTGGTCTCTGGCAAGTCTTGGTCTTTGATAGTGTGGTCTTGAGCACAACACTACCTCTTTCCTGTTTGCCACTGGGAAGATAACTTGAAAAGCTATGAATATACTCTGATGATATTTTCAGGAATTGTAGGTCATGGCACGAGGAAGAAGTGATCTGGTTTTGGTGGTGATCCAAACATGGATGTGGATCCGGGGCTTTATTGGAGGATTTGTTGACAGTGCAAGGCAGGGCAGTTTTCCCACCTTTTTGCCAAAAACTCAAGTTCTCAACAAACTTTGACAACATTTTTAGGGAATGCAGAGTTGCCAGGTCTGTTTATTATAAGCGACCTTGGGCCTCTTTTTTAAAAAAGTTGTTGCTTGTAATTATTGGTGGTTGTAGGATGTCCTTTTTTGGGCTTATTCTAAAAGTGCGGGATCTGATGCTCACTCTGCTACCGATATAAACTCAATTAAGAAGTTACACAAACTATTTTGTCCCACTCCAAACACAAATGTAATTTTTACTATAAAAAGAGGGACAAAAATCCTTATAGCAGAATTAACTGTATTTCTAATGCAGCTGTTCCTGTTTTCTCCATGATAGAGCTGTAGAGGATCAACATAAACTTAGATTAAAGCCTGACTATGTCTGTTTGGTTACAAAATGAAAGTTAGACAGACTGTTAAAGGATAACAGCTTTATAAATAACAGTAGTCTGTCCCTTCACTTCTTTAAAATCAAAGGATGTTGAATAAGTCAATCAAAGGTGTTGTCAGCGATGTGGGAGAAAACACGAATTTAGACCCGCCTCTCTCTTCATACCTCACCCCTGACTCCACCCCCAAAAGCTGATGGACGTGCATCGTCATGGAAACGGCCATAGAAACTGCGTAGCTGACCAACGTAGGTAAGGTAACCCCGACTCGTCAGACAACTCCACTGACAATGTTGAAAACATCACAACAACAGTACATTTTGGCAGATTAGACAATAAGATGAATGCCCGACGGCTGTTACTGTTATGTGAAGCACCACAAAGCTAATGTTGCTTACCTGTCCAGCAGAAAGAATCCACGTCCGTTTTCAGGTCTTTCAATTCGTGGAGTTCCCTCCACCGTCGGAAAGCAACACCAATGTTGACCCGGGTCTTCGCTCTTTCATGGTCATAGTCCTTCTTTTTCACTTTTCACTCCTCTGACCTTTTTCTTTTGGGCTGTTTTTCAGCCATTGCTACTGCACCTATTGTATCTCTCTCTTACGCTAACTGCAAGACGCTTACGCAACCCACGACTCTCCCCCTCTGTCTGATCTGCGCATGGGTATGATCGCCCCCTGGATGTGGGGGGGTGTACCCTGTTTTGGTAACTCGGCCCGAGCCACAGTATTTACCTGCTGAAATTCAGAGCCAAGGCTGTGTATTGAAACCAGACTTTTTTTTCAACATGCTGTCAGTGGTGACATCTTGTGGATGGAGAGGAGAAATACGGTGAATTTGACAAAATAGTGCATTAGATTAGAAGATTAGAAGATCACTGACTACACCTTTAAGAGCCATATCAGAAAAATGTCACTGTCAAACTGATATGTAATGTAGATTTTTCTTTCAGAAAAGTAATATGTCACATTAGAAAAAATACCCTTGTTTTAGGCTTGTTTTTTTATCATCCTAGTTGCTTACTTTGGTTGAGAAATCTGGCAACACTGGGCACAAGGAAGATGTGGTCCAATTTTGGTGGTGATCCAAAGATGGTTAAGGGCATTTTGGGAGGATTTGTTGACATTGCAAGATGAGGAAATATGGTACGTTTTTGCAAATAACTTTATTAGATTTGGCTGAGTTTTCAGGGAATATTGGTAATTTAACTTTTCCTCACATAAATACTCTGGCACTGAAAGCAGCAATGCAATTTCTCATTATGAAAAGACTTTATGCTCTTGACAAAAGCATAGACAGCTACTTTATTGATCCTGGGGAAAATTCAAAGCATCCAGTAGCAGGTTACAAGACGAACATGACATGAAACAATTTTACAAATTGATCCGCGTAAATAGTTATCATACCCCCTCCCAAACATAATATATTACCCCAAGAAGAATTAAAGAATACCCGAGGTGTAGGTGTAATCAAAAAATGATCTAAATCAACATTAAGACCCTATAATCGAAGTAATTTTACTCATGATGGTCATTTTGATTATTTTTCCTAAATAAATCACATGACCACGCCCCCTCTATACAGTCTACGTTCACTTTAGCCAAGAGCGATGGATGTGCCACCAACATGGAGGAGACAAGTGCCAATCTATCAGAGGAGCTTGTAGCCAGGAAAAATACCGTCTCCGTTGTTTGGGCACAATTTGGATTCTGTGCAGAGGACATTGAGCAGAAAGAAGTTAAATGTAAATACTGCAGGAAGACCATGTCGACGACCGTTGGTATCACCGCTAATTTGTTCCAACATTGCATAAAATAATTGTTCAATAACTGTAATCGAGTTAAGAGCTTCATTTAAAGATGCTATGAAGAGTTTCTAAGTAATTGCAAAAAAGTCTCACTTTTAGATATATGCCTGATGGAAATACACACTTTAAGATGAGTTTTATAGCATCAAAATAGGTTATCTATAAATGCTATTCCTTAGCTTCGTGGTCGGGTCGGACAGGGCTGGACTGGCCTGGATACTCAACTTCAGGAACAAGACAATTAAAACTAGAGCAAATTTATATTATTCAGACACGTCTTAGAGCACAGGGCTGTAAGTAGAGATATATAGCCGGCTACAAAACTACAATACTAAGTGTTCCAAAAATTGCTTGTTGTCACACATCAAAAACTACCACTACGTAACTAGAAAGAGATACATTACCTCGTGGCTTTGCATCCTGTAAGTTGTTGAAAAAAGAAGTTGTAAAGCAATGCAGAGTTCTGAGGAAGGTCCGAGCTGCATTCATTAGCATCACAACAAACACACGGAAATAGATTCTCCTCATAGCACCTTTAATCATGATATTGAGATTAGGTAAAATCGCCCAGCCCTACCTAGGTGAATAAACTTGTGCAGTCTAAGAGACTATAAAAGTACTGTGCAAAAACCTGTACAGGGATAAAAAATAGGGCTGAACAATTAACTGCAAATTAGATTAAATCACAATTTGGCTTGTTGCAATTTTCAAATTGCAGAAGGTTCAATATTTTTAGCCCAAAATGTGTTGAACATTTTGGCATTGTGATGTAGTATTTTGCAATTTCATGCCTATTTTTTTACCTCTATTCATACACTTTTTTCCCACTTTTGGACCATTTTTACCTTTTTTAACCCCGTGTTTATGACTCTATGCCTATTTTGCCCCCATTCATCTTTTTTTGGCCACTGTCAGAACCATTTTTGGAATTTTTACATGGTTTTTGAAATTTAAGTTCAAATTGAATTTCCAATTTTGCTGCCTTAATCAATAGTCCTAAGCCACTTTTGCCAATTTTTCCTCTTTTTTTTGCAATTTCATACCTATTTTTCACCTATTTATTAACATTTTTCCGCTTTCATACCGTTTTTACCCAGTTTTTACCAATTTCATACCTATTTAGCTTCTGTTCTTCACTCCTCCACTTTTTCTCAAATCTACTATCCTTAGATTAATTTAATGTCATATTGGTTTTACTATAAAACGATCTACTGCTTATGTTTGTTTAAGAACAGATAAGACGAGGAACATTAAAACAATTGCAGAGTAAATCGCAATATTGGGGGAAAAAATTGCAATTAGATTATTTTCTCAAATCGTTCAGCCCTCAAATAGTGGCAAAAATTCAATATAGTGCACCCCTAGTTCTAAAGAAGCCTTTGTTTTGAGACCTTCTTTTATATTTTTGTGCTTCACTAGCTGTTTATAACTTGCAGTAGCTCAATAAAAACATGAATGAGACTCTCTCAGATGCATTTTTAGTTTCTCTTCACAGAAAAAGTCCTAATCAGAAGCTCCGCGTTGAGCTCATGTCCTCAGCTTCACCTTTGGGTTACCTCGGCGTGTGGGTGTAAAGAGGAATGTTTGTGGATGAATGGATGGAGGTGAGCAGATCGAGGGCATGTTTTTCACGCTCAGCTGTCTCCTGTCCTGATTGATTGCTGTCTGATGATGGGCTTGTCCTTGAGACTGCGCGGGGGCTCGTCTTTATGTCTTTGTTAGGGACTGCTCGGTGCTTGTGGCTCTTGGATTTTGGCTTCGGGAAGCATCTGCCTGTGCTGCCACTGAAAGCAAACAGACCCGAGGAAAGTGTGGTTTTGTGTTCTTTGAAAGTGTCTGCGGCCACAATCGATCCCAATATCAGACTTCCCTCCACTATGGATCCCGCAGTCCATTTTGCTAAATCTTGCCAATCCCTGATGCGGCGGCTGACGGGGCGTCAAAGCGGGGCAGCAGAGCCTGTGGCCTTGGCTCGTTCCTGGTGCTGATGCATGTGTGATTGATTCATTACATCTGACCTCTGCAAAGTCTGAGCAGCGATCAATTCAGCAGATCTCTGCCAGGAAAACCTCTCGCTGCCGCAGTATGTGTGGAAGTGTGTGTGCTCGTCCTCAGGAGTTATGTATGTGTGTGTTGTTTCTGCAGGTAAGACACTTTGTCACAAAGCCCACGAGTGTAGCGCACCGGCGCCTCAAGGTCATTTAATAGGACGCAGAAGAGAGGAAGGAGGAGGGAGAAACTGGAGAAGATGGGTGAGGTGAAGGAGGGAGATGAGGAAAATGTGTTAGTGTGCCTCTCAGCTTCACGCTTTATTAGCATTTAAAGGGCCATTTCTACATTTATGTTTGAGGCTGATCTGTGGGAAACAGTCAAAATGACAATAAAACCACCACTTTAGACTTTGATTTTATTTAAGTAGAAATTAAACAGCTAAGCCTCTTGATACATTTTCTCCAAAATCAAATTTGATCAGTTTTCGAGCACGGATGCTATTATTTTATCACAGACATGAAGCATTAGATAATTCGTAATTTCTCTTTTGCGTATGAACCTTGCAATTTTGTCCATGATGGCTTTTTTCTCTACCTCTGACAGGGTGGTAGACGTGTCATAGATAAGGAGTGGGCCAGCTGCTTTGCACACAACCAACATACAGCCCACACTTTGTTGTTTGCCATCAGCGGTGTGGTGTCCAAAGTGCTTCTCGGAGCAGCTTTGCCTGTCCTCAATTATCTTGTTAAGATCCAGGGAGCAATAATTTAGATTCCTGTTTACACTTGTTGTGCAGATTTTAACCCCGGTGTTCAAATGGATATTTAGATATCGGGCTGCCTTTTGTGACCCTATTTATCTCTTAGTGCCAATCAGTTTGAACTATAAAAAAAAGTATTTCTATCTTCCACAATAGCATTAAAATAGCTTTAATTTCATAAAATAAATAAATAAAGGTATATTTGTCTGTATTTTTTTCTGTTAATCCCTCGTCTTAGCATTTGAACGTTCTTTACAGCAGCAGCAGAGAACAAATCAATCCAGACTTTTCGAACATTATATTAAATTGACAGTTTTTGTGACCAATTATCAGACTGCACCACCTTTAACTCCACCCTTTAGGGTCAGTTTGGTACAACATGGTCAATTCTTTGGTACCTTTTCTCCTCATTTAACAGTTAAAACACCTGTAATTGGTGGATTAAGGATTGGTTGCGATATGCATGCCTAAGATGGACTGGAACCTGTTCTCAACTTGAGAATAATTCTCAACCCCATCCCTAGCCTTTAATATTTTTAACACATAAAAAGTGACAAAAGAGACTGTCTTAATCTCAGAAATTTAGTGGCAAGATTTTAAAAAGTAGGTCAGAACTTCGATTCGCAGAGATTAAACACAATTTTAAAATGTTACCAAAATATAAATTCAATTTAGACAGTTTTCACGTGTTTGCCTGCTTTCTTAAAAAAACAAATAAGAGAAAAAAATGTCCGGTATTTTTTGTTTTGCTGTGATATCAATTAGTATCCATATTATTTACTTTAGTCCTAATAAAATTACTTATAAAAAATAAAATAAAACAAGATTATAAGTCAAAAAGTGTTCCATTAATAATTTATTTATTTATTTTTGCTTGGACATAAATTGAGTAACATTATTCATCTTTACTTGTAATGTTCATGCTCTTAAATAATATAAAATATCATAATTGTTCCTGTTTAGTATTAAGATTCTAAATATATATTATTGTGAAATCCTTTCTGAGCAAAATTATCCACATTTTTTGCAAAAATTTTTTATTGTGGGAGGTAAATCAGGCAACAATATTATTTGTTTAAACTTGTAATGTTAATACTCTGAAATAAAGTATAATAAAATAAGATAATAATGCCATTTAGACTTAAGATGTTAAATATATCATGGTGTAATCAATAATCATATTAGTCTTCTGAATGAGTTCATAATTCCTGTTTCGACTTAACCTTATTAATAAATTATCTTGTCATCCATGCTTATTTTATTTTCAGTGTTTCTTACTGTGTTTTTACAGATGTTTTGGCCCGACATATTCTTTTTTTTCATAAATCAGCATCAGTATAAACTGTTAAATCTGACTGTACTGTTACACCTTTATGTTTTTTAGAGATAATAACTGGACTGACTCACCTGAGCAGTTATTAGAGGTGATTTACTGAAGCATTACTCAGTTTTTTTGAGCTTTGGGTGAATCTGTGTGAATGAAAGAAGCTCAGATTCAGGCTGCCTTTGTCTGGAAGGTGGCGGTGAGCCGGTCGTGGCTCCTCCCCCTGCAGTCACGGGCAGGACACCAGAGGGTGAGCGGAGCGTCACGCCTCCGCTCATGACACACACACTTTTCTCCATCCTGTGGCGAGCCAACATGAAAGACCTTTCTGACACGCGGAGCAGCCATTTGAGGATTGAAGCAGTCAGATTAAAAGCCCTCACGCAGATGCACCGTTTTCTGTTTCTGTGCTTGATCAGTGAAATTCAATCAGTCAGCGTCCTGGTGCTCCTCTTTGAACATGGGTGCTCTTACAGATTTGACCTCCCCAGGCAGTAAACAATACAAGCCCCTCACCACGCCTCGCCAAAATGAGCTTGATGTGGAGACACTTTGACACTTGAAAGGTTTTTTTGAAGCACACAAATGTAATAATCTTTAATTACACCGCAAAAACTAAAATCTAAGGATGTTTATTCATCCAATTTCAGCTCTGAAAATCTCACATGACTTATTGTAAGCGAAAAAGGCCTGACATGACCGGCTACACATCTTATTTCAAGACTTAATAACCAAGAAAAAAACATTTGCTTGTAAGAAGTAGGGCTGAACCATTTGAGAAAATAATCAAATTGCTATTTTTTCCCCAATAATGCGATTTACTTTGCAATTGTTTTAATGTTCCTCATCTTATGTATTCTTAAACAAACATAGCAGTAGATCTTATTGTAGTGAAACCAATATGACATTAAATTAATCTAAGGATAAAAGATTGGAGAAAAAGTGGAGAAGCGAAGAACAGAAGCAAAATAAGTATGAAATTGTAAAAAACAAATGGGGAAAAAATTGGCAAAAAAATCCAAAAGTGGCTTAGGAAAATTTATTATGGCAGCAAAATTGGGAATTAAATTTGAACTTAAATTTCAAAAACCATGTAAAAATTCCAAAAATAGTCCTGACAGCGGCCAAAAAAGATGAATGGGGGCAGAATAGGCATAAAGTTGTAAGACGGGGTTAAAAAAGGTAAAAAAAAAGTGTTTGAATAGAGGTAAACAAAAAAGGCATGAAATTGCAAAAAACTACATCACAATGGCAAAATGTTCAACACATTTTGGGCTAAAAATATTGAACCTTCTGCGATTTGAAAATTGCAACAAGCTATATTGTGATTTAATCTAATTTGCAATTAATTGTTCAGCCCTAGTAAGAAGTCACAATATCTGGCAAGATGATTTTATCTTTTATGATGTCTTAGAAGTAAGATGTGCTGTCCTAAGCAGTTTCTATACCTGATATTAAGACCCTCAAGAAGTAAAATTTAGCTTGTTCCACTGGCAGGTATTTTCTCATATATACAACTTATTCAGTGCTTCATTTTTCTTTTTTAAATTCCTTGTAATAAGATATCCATCTGGACTCCTCAAATGGGATTTTAGTAAGTACTGTGGATGTTTTTGACTTGAAATTATACAAATAACTTGCGGAGATCTGAGTTTTTGCAGTGTGCGCACCTAATGGAAGCTGCAAAACATAGTGGCAGTGTTTGAACATGTGGAGTTCAGAGAAAAGTTATCCTTCTCTACCTGCAGCAGGTAGAGTGGAAAATGTGCACTCATGGTTACCCACTGATTGGTAACTAGGAAAGACTGAAAGATGTATCGTTTTTGGATCAGACTTGCAATTTCAGACAATGCAACCGTGTAATCGCCAATACTTCAGTTTTTTGCAGCAATCCTGACTGACCCAGGATCTGTAGGGCCAACTATTTTACACAAACTATTTAACAAATTTGCAGCAGTTTGCACTTATGGAAGTGCTGGTAAGCAGGTCAACAGCTCTGTTTAGGAGTAGAATTTGGAGTGGGGCTGAACAATATGGACAAAATTTCATATCTCGATATTCTTGCCAGATATCTGGATGTCCATATGAGACGATATGACTACTAGTGCTGCCACAATTACAATTTTTGCGATTAGTCAGCTCGTCACATCATGCATGAACTGCAGTGTACCGCACCAGCATGCAGATGGTGGCCCAAATCAGTTATAATGAGCAGACCTGGCAACCATGGCGCCTGCGTAGTTGTACATGCGCCACGTGTGAGTGTGTTTGTTGGTGTGCTGGGTTGATAACTGCAGGCGTGATAACCAGGAAACGTTGTGAGGAAAGGACAAACTACCAACCACACTCATGTCTTTGTAGTGAACTGACTGAGGAACAAGGAAGCAGACGTAAATAAAAACAAATTGGCCGACCTGAAACATAAAGTTCTGACTCAGAAATGGACCAGCTCATGTGTTCACGCGGTCTCCAGGATTTTTCCACAGTCTTTTATTTAGTTCAGTTCACCCCAAAATAGTCCCAAGGCTATCATCATTCCCTCTTATATGTCCTCTACCACGTTGCGTGTTGTGTTTCCTAATTTTTGCACAGACATATACGTTATGTTTCTTCTTCGTTTTTGTTTGATCAGGTTTGATGAGATTTCTGTCTTGGAGGACTAGATTGTAGATCATTAGTGGAACAGAATGGTTTTGTGTGTGATGTGTTGAGATTATTGGAGCGCACCACACACAGTACAATCCAAACTGTTCAATGCCTGATTTTTTTATGTTCATGTGTGGGCTCTCTGACAGATAAATCATCTCTTCAGATTCAGAAAAGCCTGATGTGTGGACCTGCTTAAACAACTGACTAGCAGTTTGACTAAAGCCCTGGACACACATTTCCGTTTCTCACAGCGATTGTGCACGATTGTCATAATCCTGATGAAATGTGCTTTGGTCGTGGTGCATGAGCTACTTGGACTGGATCACCGTTGTATAGTCGTGGATGAACGGCAGGGAACGTGGAAGGGTCCCGACAGTTTTGAACTGTTCAAAACTGTCGTGGAGAATCGCCGCTCTCAGTATAGCGGGATGGAAGCCTAATGCAGTCCTAATGCGAACGGCATTAGCGTGGCATGTACGGAGCTCAGTCGGGCTGATCGTGGCTCAATCCTGAAAGCTTTATGAGGACGACTGACAAGGATGCATCGTTTGTGCCCCGACTGTGTCCCGTTCAAGACGGCGCAAGCGACGGGGCTCAGTCGGAGCTTACGTGACGCGAATTGAGCTCGAGCGGGGCTGACGTCGTGTCAGCGGGATGGAAATTCATGGAATCCTCGTCATATCGCTGTATTAAACAAACTGGAGTGGGACGAATGCCCCCAAAGCGCTGTAGAAGTGCTACTGATGGTGTATTTACGGGGTGTGTCCGGGGGTGAGACAGTCATTTCATCCCGTATCATAACGATCACACCAACCTCGTCAGTCGTATACAGTCGTGCACAATCGCCATGAGAAACGGGAATGTGTGGCTGTGGCATTAGAAGACAAAAACTCTACCACAGAGCTGCTTGAAACTGTAATTAAGCTTTCAAAAAACACTATTTGTATTGACATGACTGCTCATCCCTGTGTTAAATGCTTAATCCGTACATATATATCATGGAGCCTGAGGCCCACACCTTCACCTAAAGATCCCACCACCTATAACTATGAATGAACTCCAGCCATGAAAGCTCCAGCAGCAGTGTCTCTCTCATTGAGGCCAGAGCTGTGAGTGCACGGCCAGAAACATTCAGCGTATCGTTCATTTTTTATGACTCTCCTCCTCGCTCCACGTTCTTTTTTAAGCCGTGTCCAACTTCCCAAAAATATCCATCAGAATGTGAATGCGCAGCTCTTCCTCCAGGACGTCTCTGCCCCCGTCCTGCACTCTGTCCTGGTTTTCCTTTGTGCTTCTTCAACCCCATTTCCATATATATATTTTTTTCTCGGCACATCATCACCACCCCAAAAACCCTGTCACCCTGCTCCTTTCTCTCCTCACCTCGCACTGATCCTATGTCAGCAGTCCCTCCCCCACACCTCTGGGGTTTGACACTTGCACATTATGCATGCACACACATTGCAATACTAACTACCCCCCCTCAAACCCTCATTTCCACCCCTTCTTTCTCTCTTTGCAGCGTCATTTCTTTCCATTATCATATCATCCTACAATAAGCAGCAGTGACTCAGCTCCTCTTTGTCTGGACTCTCCCTCACCTTGCCCACTTTATGTCTGATTGTGTGTTTGGGTGCATGTGCCAACTCACGGCCCCTCGGAGCAGTCTTTGTCTACCTCTGCTCTGCATCCGAGCTGAACTCCTCTTTCCTCTTTGTCCCTTTGTACAGTTTCCCCCCGCCAGCAGTGCAGGAGTTAATATTTCTCTCTGCGACAGGAGCGAGGGTGGTGGGATGTGGGTGGGTGGGTGAGTGGGTGGGTGGAGGGGCTCCTGCAAATAACAATGCGGTGCAAGAAGCATCCAGCGTGGACACACAGCCCTCTTTCCTTCTCCATGCTATCTCCAGTCTGGATCAGAACGAGACGATAAAAGCACGTCTTCTCCCTCATTTTCTCCTCCGGCTGAAGCAATCTGCTCTTTCTAATCACCCTAATCTCCCCAACAGTTCCTCTTTGTCTTTTCGCTCTCCATTTATCTCATTCACGTAGTCATTTTCTCTTTTCATTTCCTGCACATTTGTCTTCCGGCTCGAGCACAATCCATCCTCTGAAGCTTTGGACTGTGACTCATGGAGCGAGGACTCGCTTCGAGAAACAAGCCGAGAGCAGGACAGAAAATATCACGATGAGGAGGTCGAACATTTTCTCAGTGTTGGACCGAAGAGAGGGACACGTGGTCTTTTGTTTGTGTAGGTGGCACACAAAAGTTTAGTATGCCTTTCAGTAGCTCATGTTTTCTTTTTAGAGACACTTATGATGTGTTGATACCTGACAATTCTGATTAAAAGACATTAACAAATGAAGAAATTCAATTTGAAACATATGTCAGTCAAGACCACTTATTCAGATTTAGCTTACAGTTAATTATGGCTCGGTTAATTAGCATTTTATAAAAAGAAAACACAACAATAAACAGTTTAAAAGTTACAAGGCCCAATGGCCACAGACAAAAAGGAGTTTTAAGTCTGTTTGTCCTCGTCCGTGGCAATATAAATCTGCAGCCTGAAGGTGGTCATGTAACAACAGAATAAACCATCTTTAGTGTCCTGGTCTTCAAAACATCCTCCAGGTTGTCCAAGAAGATTCTCAAACCTTGCTACTTATCTTAAAGGAACACTCCAACATTTTTGTTGCTCCTGAGTCCATGACAAGCAGGCGGACACATTTCTTTAAGCTGTGCGCCCAGTATCAGGGAAGAGACAGCCAAAGCTTGCCCACCGCTAGTTAGCTTAGCCAAACACTGGGAATCAATGGGTAGTGTTAGCCTGACTCTACCTACAGTCATCAGATAAACTCTCACCATTTACCTCTTTATGTTGCATTATCTTCTTATAGGGCTGTGCATCTGCACTGATCTCAGGATTTGATTAGATTATTCTGTCTATGATCTGATCCAATTCGATATCACGATGCGTCACATTTTAATGCAGCGGTTTACATCCTGAATTCTTATGTAACTGGAAGTCTACGTTTGTAGTCTTTTTCCATTAGCCCTACTGTACTCGACTCTACCCGGCTCTACTCTACTTGCCTTGTGCTGCTTTTCCATTAGCCCCAGTCGCCTGTCCAACTGGGTGCAGTGTCGCTGTAAACAGCTGAGCGGCACTGCGGTGACGTCATTTTGAGCGTGACACAACAATCTGTGGCTTTTTGTCACAAACCGAGTAAAAAAGGAAAGCAGAAGAAGGCTGCAGGTGGCAAGAAGAAATACCCTTTGAGAAGCACAGGAGAGTTTTGGAAGCTATACAACAGAATGAAGTCGAGGACCAGAGCAATCCAGCTGCAAAGAAAAGACGTATGAGGGTAAGCTAATGGTAGCTACCGCTAGCATGCTAGGTCGTCGCGCTCATGACTCATCGATGACGACATTGTCTGGCCAATAAGTAGCCGGCAGTCGGTGACATCATCTTCAAGTATCGATTCAGCTCGCTTGGAACCAGAGCGGAGTAGGTACTCAAACTAGCTTGTTTTAGGAGGTACCAGGCTAGTGGAAACACGCTGCAAATCGAGTAGGGCCGAGTAGAGTAGGGCCAAGGCGTGCTAGTGGAAAAGGGCCATTACATTCATAAGACCAATCAAGGAATCAGATAAATTAAACTCCCTTTCTTAATTATTCAGGAATGCTTTAGAAGTAGAATCGATTTCAACATTAATGCCTTTTGCATCACAAAACAAAAATAAATAGCTATACCCTGTATTTGTTTTATTGTTCTCTCCTCACAAAAAAAACAATAAAAACAAAAAAAACACAGTCGACTGTGCAGTCTAGCTACAACTGCTCTAAAATAGGAGACCTCTTGGGTGTGGGAAACATCACAAAAACACTGCACAGTACAACGAAACCAAAGCTAAAATAATAGCGGCAATGAGCCAGGCTAGCCTAGTAGCCCTAACGTGATTCATTGACTTCTGTTGTGACAGAATCCTGTTTAACAGTTATGACACATTACATAAGCGAGGATAGGCAGGTTTTGTCTCGTGTTGCAAACAAGAGCAGTGTATGAGCCTCTCACAGGCAGAGCTAATATCTAAAGTTGCTGTGTGTCTCATCAGATTCTTGCTTATTAGCAAGTTCGTAAATCCGTACTGAGTGCAGATGTCCACTTTCAGCAGACCAGGAGCGTTTTTATTGGCAGCTCTTGAATTTGCCCGCTTGCTGCCATGTTCCTTGTTGCTATTGCTCTTTGCAGTAATTTGTCCCTTCAGGGTTACCGTCAGCTGCTGTAAAGCTGTTGATGCTGTTGCAAGCTAGTTAGCAATATGCTGGTTTGTATGGAATAAAGACGAAGACTGTCGAGTGCAACGTGCAATCATCGATTATGCCTTGTCACTGCATCGATGCAGACTCGTTCATGTCTGCATCTTGGTGCATTGTAGACAGGATTCGTTTCAACAGCCCTGTCTTTTTTTTTTTTAAATGTATTTTTGTGCCTTTATTGATAGGAGGGAGACAGTAGATAGGCTCTTGAAATGGGTGAGAGAGAAGACACTCTGCAAACTGGTCACAGGCAGGATTTGAACCTGGACCGGCAGAAGCATGGACATGGGATGTGCATGGTTGCTAACCACTCCACCAAACTAGCACCCCCAACAGCCCTATCTTCCTCTTCTACTCCTAAACAGAGGTCTTTTGAAGAGCTCTTTGCAGTTATGAGTGAGCCGTTTGTTTGCGAGCCATTCTTAAATACAAATTTAAAAAACGAACAGCTCATTCAGAAAACATATGAAAAAAAGAAATGCACATTAATGAACATATTCTCAGCTCTGACCATATTCCAGCTCACTTTTTCTTCCTGATTCTTCTGTATCATCATGTGCTCCCTGTTTTTTTCCTACTGTCAGCTGTGTGAATAACAAAGAGACGAACCCCGGCTGTGACATCTTGATGGATGGAAGAGTGAACCCCTGCCTCCATTTCCAATTCCCCTCCTAATAAATCCCATTATTGCCAATATTGTGATTTCCCAGCAATTTCATAGCAGGTAGAAAATCATCCACAGTTGGAGAATAAATCAGCTTTTATTGCTGTTGATTTGATTTTGGTCTTCTCTCCCATTCAGTTAAGTATGACCACCCACTCTGACCTGTGATCCTGCAGAAAGCCTGTTACAGTCCCGCCGACATGTCGACAAGGCTCTCCCCCTGGGCACAAAAAGGTGCCTGAGTGTGTTTATGGGATTTGTGGTGGGGGCAGAGAGAGGGGGATTATTTTGGCTGATGTGCCTTCAAGGATGGAAATGGGATTGATCACATTGGCCTTCCCTCATTGGATTTTTTTTTTGAGGAAGAAGATGGAGAGGTTTTTACACCTGTGTGTTTTTGGTTGTTCCTCCATCCCTCCATCTTCAGGAATACTCTCAAACCTTTACAGAATTGTGCAATGAGATACAAGAATGAACTGTGACAAGGTTGTTTGGCTGCGTGAAGTTAAATTAACAGGAACACTCCATTCCCATTATCATTATAGCTGTTAATGTAGATATTAGCATGATCTCTCTATCCATGGCTGATACATCTATAGTATCTATTTTTGTCACCACATAGTCATGAAGTCCCTCTGAAAATGGGATGTCACATCTCAACAGGCCTTTAATACATTTATACTTAATTGAGACAAATATGGTTGGGATGCAGTGGTCTGGGCATCCAGGAGTTCATCACTACCATAAATTCTTATTTTCAGTCAGAATATCATAGATTATATTTCTATAAAATGATCACCACAACCATTCAGACATGAGGACCCTCCTGAAAACGATATGTAGCATCTCAAGAGGCTAACCTCTAATAAATCAGATGACAGGTCTATGGTCCATGAACCTGTTCCTAACTTTAGTTCTTACTTTAGTCCACTTGTCTCCTCTTACCTCCCTTCCTTTGCCCTTGAATTCAACATAGCATCGAGTGGATTTGCTGTTCATCATGAGACTGGGATCCACATTCAAGATTTCCTGCTGCTTAACAGAAGGTTTTTTCTTGAGCCATGATGGAGGGATTCATGATTGTGTATATGGATTCATGTTGGATGTTGGATGGATATATTTGTATATGTATGTATATGTGTATCTTTATATGTATTTACAGTATGTATCTATGCATATATGTGTATCCATAAAATGAAGAGCTTTATGCTCTATTGTAAAGTGTCTTGAGTAACACGTGTTATGAATTGGCGCTATACAAATAAAGATTGATTGATTGAATTTGCTTGTGAAAACAAGTACAGCTAAAGGACTTAAGGTTTTTGCACAAATGTTCACACTGACTTAGAGTTGAACATTTCCAGAAATTTTCAAAGTTGTTTTTTTTTTTTTAATGTATTTTTTGGGCATTTTGTGCCTTTAATGATAGGAGAGAGACAGTGAATAGGCTTGTGAAAGGGGCTGAGAGAGTAGGGGAAGACACTCTGTAAACTGGTCACAGGTGGGATTTGAACCTGGACCGGCAGAAGCAAGTACATGGAGTGCCTGGTTGCTAACCACTCCGCCAAACCAGCACCCCAGAAATTTTCAAAGTTGGAAAATTTTCTTGTGAATAAATCTGGAATTTACTGTCCACTAGAGGCTGACACGCCAGTCGTGGAATTCAACTTTGGGGGTCAACTTTACCATAAATCACGTGATTGGGACGGTACAGGACAAAAAGTTAGCGGGAGTAGATGGGAGTGGGAACCAATCAAGGAGACAAAATGTATGTGACATGCACCGCCATTTTGTAGTTTTATTCCCAATAAGCCTACACTTTAACACAAGTGAAAAGAACTACACGACCCAGAAGCCAACAGTGCATTTTGTCTTTCACCAGAATTCAAAGAAGAACAGCAATGGAGGGAGTAAACACTGGAGTACAACCTGATGTGCTAAAAACTGATTTGCAATGCAATGCAAAGTAAGGAGCTATCTGTTAAGCTGACAGAACTGGCAGGGAAGTCAGAAATATTGCTCAGCTTCACGAGAGTCAAGTGGGACGGCGTTACCACGTAGTATGCCGCTTGCAAAACCTGTTTAACTAAAGTTAAGTACAACAGTGAGTCAGGGATGAGTGGTCTCAAGAGACACACTTGCAAGGCAAAGTCCGTAAAGAATCGGCAACAGAATTGCCATATCCTCTGAAATAAAGTAATCTAAAAAAGAATGGGGAAATAATCAAATCAAGTTCAATGTACTGCCTAAAAACTAAAAGATGGTAGCAGTACAGGAGTGGGGGTCATTCTGAATGGGAGTGGGATGGGACAGGAGTGAAAATCCACTCCCTTGGGAAAATCCTACTCTCTACTGTCCACCCGTCAACACTGGAAAATTTCATCAGTATCTGTTTAGTAGTTTTTGTGTAGTCTTGCTGATAAAGAAACAAAAAGCAGGCATAAACATAGCCTCTTTAGCAGAGGTAATTAAGATTTTTACCAGTCGTGCACATGCCTCACAGCAAGGATGTTGCCGGTTTGATCCCTGTCTGTTCAGGCTCTTTCTGTGGAGTTTGTGTGTTCTCCAGGTGTGTATGTGGGTTCTCTCTGAGCACTCTGGCTTCCTCAAACAGACGAAAAAGTTGTTCTGAGACTCAATATTGCCGTGACCCTTCCTCCTAACCCGCTGCTGTACTTTAACTGCACAACAATCGCACAGCATTTCACAACCAGGCAGAGTTTTATTTAAATTTTTAAAGAAATGGGAATCACTGGAGGAGCTTAATTGAATGTTGCAGGAAGCTTTGTTATGATGCTGTCATGAGAGGGGAAATGGTTGAAGCCTTGTTTTCATCTTCACATAAAAGTGAGTGGATGAGTCTATTTCTGGATGTTTCCCTGCTCTGCTCCTCCATGATGGTAATCCCTCTGCTGTGCATGATTTTTTTTCCTCCTGCTTCACACATACACACTCTCAGGCGCTGTTTAGTGAATCATCACTTGTGAAATTCTGTCTACAGGGTGTCTTTTGTGTCTCCTGTGAAAATGGTGTTTAGCTTATTTCAGTGCTATTTCTGTCAGCGCTGAGATGGGTGGAGAAAGGATGGATGACTAAAGCTTAGCTTATTTCTGAATAGACGTCCTCGCTAAGCTTCTTCCTGCCCCATAATGCTACAGAGAGAGTACAAAGTGCAATAAGAGATGGAGAGTTGGGCAACATAAACATGATTGTGACCGCTTTTGTGTGCAGAATTTGCAGGTTTATTTTGCACACATGTCTGGGGAGGATTTAACAAGTTCACACTTTCAAGCGCACATTTCCAACACAATCCAGCCGCGAGAGCATGTGCAAGGACATGCAAGGATGATGTCATTAGAGATTAATTACATGCAAAAACACGGTGTGCGCCGTATTAAAGGAATGGAATTCAATCTAAGGGATAAGTGCTACATTGCATTTAACGCCGATTCTGCAATAAATCTAATTATGAGCCGTGCGAACACTCGGGAGTCATAAATTATGGTTACGCACATTTCAACGCTCTGCCCATTCTAGCTCCTTACTCCTTTTCAAGTGTGCTGGAATCCTATGCAGAATATACGTGGATGAAAGCAGGACGGCGCAGGGGAATTGATGTGTGTGTGAATGTGTGTGCTCGCTGGGGGTTCCCCCGGGACCTGGGAGCCATAAAACCTGTCTGCTCACCAGTGGGGGGAGGAGAGGAATAAAGCAAAGTGCCAAAGACAAATGGCTGCTGTAATAGCCACATGTGCCGCTGGACCGACAACAAAGACGCCGAGAGAGTGTATGCATGAGGCTGAGCAGGTGTGAGTGTGTTTGTGGGAGACGATGCTCTGCGCTGATCTCCGTTTTGTTGTCTTTATGTATATTTGAGCAAGAAAATACAACTAACTCACATGTACTATGCAGGGGATGTGTGTGATTTCCCTCCTGGATCCCTGGAGGAAAATATGCAAGAGAATATGTTTGCTTTAAAGGAACAGTCCAACATTTTTGTTGTTTTCATGTCTTGCCTCACTCCCGAGTCCATGTCAAGCAGATAGACTCCATTTTTTTGACTGTTTGTGCAGTAACAGGAGTGAGATGGGCAGAGCTCGCCCACTACTTAATAGCTTATCTTAAACACTGGGAGTCAATGGGTAGTGTTAGCCTGCCTCTGCCTACAGTCATCAGATAAACTCTTCAGCAACTCTTACAGTCCTGGTGGTTGTTGTGACTGTTTTTTACCCATTTATGTTACATTATCTTCTACCATAAACGTATTATCTTCTTCTACTCCTAAACAGAGGCTTTGTTTTGTTGACCTACTTCTGCCATGGTTTTGAACAGCTCTTTTAAGTGAGGACGAGAGCCGATTCACTGTTGTAAGTTAGCAGTTCATTTCTTAAATTTTTAGGAAAATCATTATGGTCTTTGATTTTTTTTATTAATTCATTTTTCACAGACAGAAATAAAGGGAATATACATACTGTACATAAATCATACCTCATAATTCATGCTTCCCACAAAAAAAGAAAAAACAAGACTAAACAGAAGGAAATGAAATAGGTAAAATAAAACAGAAAAAACACATCATACAATATTACACTTACACTCAACAACAAAAACATGGTTAATACAGTCAGACCCCACTGTTACTGTAGTCTTTTGATTGTAGAATAGTGCAAATTATTTTAAAGTCAAAGTTCATATGATAATGCCATATTTTTGTCAAGCCTTTGTTTTTGTAGTAAATTCTAACTATGACAAGGTAGCTTGAAAGTTCATTCCGCCAATGGACAGGTGATGGCGTTTTATGAACTTTGATTTTGTTGTCTTGTAGCAAAGATTCTTAAAGTGATACTGTTAAAAGAAAGCATGGAGAGATTTTGGCCAGTTGTAAGTTAATAATAGCTCACAAATGCCAGGAACAGATGCTAACCAGTACCAACAGTAAATTGTGCTACTGAAAGCCTCATAATTTACTCCACCGGCATTGCTAGCATCTTTTTTTTTTTGTCAGTTTGTTTGTTTCTCTGTTAGCAACATAACTCAAAAAGTTAGGGACAGATTTCAATGAAGTTTTCAGGAAATGTCTGGATTGGGACAAGGAACAAATGATTCCATTTCGGGAGTGATCCGGATCACCGTCTGGATCCTCCATGACAAAAAATGCAACTTTCGTGAATAACTACTGAACTAAAATAGATATCATGATGAATCCAGTTGCTAATGGTATGTTTTCATGGTCAAGAAATCTAAACATTTAAATGAAATGAAGGTAGGACTTATATTTATGGTGAAAATCACAATATGGGTGAGGACTGTGGCGCTGGCGGAGGTCTGTGCTCTCCGGGTGCTTTTCTAGTTCAGTGTTAAGTTTGACAGTACTTTTAATTTAGTTTTAGTTTTAGTCTTTTGGCTGAAATGTATTTTAGTTTTAGTCATAATTTAGTCATCTGAATTGTTTTAATTTTAGTCTAATTTTAGTTGATGAATTTACTGTAAATGTAGACAACTTGGATTCAGTGATACAATACACCTCTCACTGTAATATTTGAATATTTAGAAGAATATAATTGGGCTGAATGATTTATCGTTGTCTGAATTGAAATCGCAAATTCGGTCAACACAATCACGTGATCACCAAAGCCTCATATTTTTGCAGGATCTGTTTTTTCAGCTATTTTACACATAATAGTTACAAATTTGCAGAAAATGTGCATTAACATAAGTGCTGTTAGGCGCAGAATAGTACAAGAGCAGATTATTTATCAATATTAGAAGATGAATAATATAGTGTGCTTTTTATTGTTGATTTCCTTACTGTTGACTAGACTGTAAACATAGTGAATATTACACTGAAGCTTGATTTAAAGAAAATCGTGAATGGAATTGAAATATCTGCCAGAAAAATTGCAATTAGATCATTTCCTAAAATCGTTCAGCCCAATAATATAAGACAGAATCTTAAATAGTAAAAAAGCTAGAGTATGAAACTCCAGTCAACATTACAATCAGGATCATAAAAAAACACTGACCTCTCTTTCACCTTCTCCTCTTCTCCTTCTTTTAATTTGTACCTGCTCCCTCGGAGAAAAACAGCCGACTTAACTGCTTTTATATTCCAGGCTTACTGCTGCCAGGAGATTGACTACCTGCAGAGCACGAATTTATAAATGGAAATATATGTAACGACTTTCATCAATGGGAGCAATTTAGCGCTCATTAGCATTATATATGGTGAGGGATTTTCAATAATTACTTCCCTTTGCTCTCCTGGGCTTCTGTCAGAACAGTGCCTATAGAGGTGCATTGCTTTCCATCAGTCTAATTGGAAAGCTGTATCTCTCCTGTTCGCACTCCCCTCCTGTCTGCACATCTCCTTGTCGTTCGCCCACACAGGCGTTTCTCCACTCTGGGTTTATTTCCTCCCTCATCTTTAGAAGCTCTCAGCTCATAATTTCCCTTCTTCTGAGCGGAGCTGCTGTGGTTAAATGCAGCCTCTGAGATAGCGTCTTCTCTCATCACTCCAGCCACGTGTGCTTTTACCCGCTCACAGGGATATGATTGCTCTCCTGGATGGGGGAATATCTCTGTAGCTCAAATATTCTGCTTCCACTGCTGTTGTGATTCACATTGGAGCTGCAGACGCATAAAGCTGACCTTCACAGCCGCCTGTCTCTCTCTGTGACCTTTCTCTCTGATGGAAGACGCAGGGGTCAGATCCCGTACCCTCCTATTCCCAGGGATATACTATCACCATAACAACCCGAGCAGAGCCGTCAGTTCTTTGTCTCAGTGGAGTTGGGAATGAGACACCACCTCAACTGGTGGTTGAAGCTCAGCGTCATTGAATATTCTGACTAAGATCAACTTAGCATGCATTTATGCAGGGATGAGATCGAGCATGACCTCCTGTCTTTGTTTTAGATTCAGTCAATAAGTCCAAACCAGTACATTTTAACACATTATGAGATAGATAATTTGATTGAAGCTCCCATGAGAGGTTTTTACTCATTATAAAACTGACCTAAATTAACACCGAAGCTTCTGTGTGACCTACAAAAGAAATCAAGACCATCAGCAACAAGACTGATTATTTATGTCCCTCTACATACATACATTACATAACATTACACATTTTTATTCTGTTCATAGTAGGGATGTAACAGTTACTGGTAAAATGGTAAACCACGGTAATCATTACCGCATCCTATAAAAATAACCGTTATACCGTGTTTGATAACCACAATGTGTTTATCAAAAACACACAGTGATGCTGCTCTTTGACTGGAAATGCCAGAACTATGAGTCTCTTCCTGGATGAAGCAGCCTAATGGGAAGCGCATGTGCAGATTGTATTATGAGACACTACAGTGGAGACTTTTCTTCTCAATACGGACTCTTAAGTCTGGTTAAATTTTGGAGTTTACAAGGCTGCCGAGGAGAAACTGATAGAAGACAGTAACTCTGTCTAAACACGAAGCTGCAGCGAAAGAAAAAGACGTGCATGGCTGAAACTGCCGTAACTCCTCGAGTAAATAAGCTGACCGAGCCGTAGAGGTAGAGAGAGGGAAAGAGACAGCGAGAGAGCGAGAAAAGACTCAGTGAGAGTTACAGGTGGTTTGTCAGTATTCGTTGTCTAAATAATGTATGAATCTTGTAAATAACAGCATTAGTATCATTCTGGAGTGTGTTCTTGACGTTCTTTTGCCACATATTTGCCGTATTTTGAAATTGATCCTCTTTCCGTCAAAGTTTGTGCTTTGTGGATTTAATTGATCATACTCTGGAAGATTAGAGGAGAAAATATCGAGGATGTGTGCCATGGAAAGGGGAGACCAGAGGAGAGTCATGAAGGGGGCTAACTGCTTCAGGGACTGTCGTCAGTAAAAAAAATGTAAAAATGGCCATGACATGGTCTATTATGAGGAGCTGTAACATGGACACTAATGCTGCAGGCAAACTAAAATCTGTGAGTTTGTGAAATAGGTTATTTGTTGTTCATTTTCAGTTGTTTATGAAGAGGATCCTGTTTAAGTTTCAAATCTGTTGTTTTCTTTTCTTGTAATACACACTGTTCAGGCATTTATAACATAATAATGGCAAATACTTGCTAAAACTGTTTACTTTTATTTCTCATGAAAGAAGGGTAAAAAATGTAGTCAAAGGGCATTTCTAGACACATTTGTTGACAAAAAAGAACTCTTAAAATTATAATATTTAAAGGGTTAATTGATTTCAATTTTGTGTTTAAGTACATTTTGAACATTTCGAGCACACTGCAACAATACCGCAATAATAATGATAACCGTGATCATTTTGGTCACAATAACTGTGATACAAAATGTTCATATCGTTACATCCCTAGATCATAGTAAATTTATTGTTGATTACTTTAGATATTATTAGGCTATTATATTTTTTTATACTGTAGTTTAGTTTCTTTACTCTTGTTTGTAACATTGCCTGTTTAAGGGCATAGGTTTGATGTTGACATTGGTGGGGACATAAAAGTGCACAAAGATGGCGGCCTGGAAGTTTATGTGTTTTGTATTCGTGACTGTTTTTAATGTTATGTTGAGCTGATCAAACAAACCACCAAACTATCATATTTAGAAAAAAATATTCTACCGGTGTATACTTTACCTCCAGCCTGTCCTCCCAAATCTCTACTGTCTGTTCCTTGACAAAAATATATTGATGCATGACACATGAACAGTGGGACAGTTTGGGATCAACCAGAAATTTTGATGGTATCGTTTTATTCTGATGAATATATAACCAAAACCAAAAAGGACTACTGATAAGTGTATACCCCAACAATATGAATGTATAAAGTCATGTTTTTAATCCGAGGTTTTATTGTATATTTTCCACCACAAACTTTTATTGTTGGTCTTAAAGAGACTGTGAGGAGTTCTCAAGTTATTACAAAGAAGTCTCATTTTTAGATATATGCCTGATGGAAATACACACTTTAAGATGAGTGTTATAGCATCAAAATAGGTTATCTATAAATGCTATTCCTTAGCTTCGCGGTCAGGTCGGACAGGGCTGGACTGGCCTGGATACTCAACTTCAAAAACAAGACAATTAAAACTAGAGCAAATTTATATTATTCAGACACGTCTTAGAGCACCGGGCTGTAAGTAGAGATATATAGCCGGCTACAAAACTACGATACTAAGTTTTCCAAAAACTGCTTGTTGTCACACATCAAAAACTACCGCTACGTAACTAGAAAGAGATACATTACCTCGTCACTTTGCATCCTGTAAGTTGTTGAAAAAAGAAGTTGTAAAGAAATGCAGAGTTCTGAGGAAGGTCCGAGCCGCATTCATTAGCATCACAACAAACACACGCTTTGGCTTGGGTCACGTCTTTTGGTGCGTTCCAGTTGAAGTCAGAAGTAGGAATTTTCTACTGGGAACTTAGTGAAACCTTGCCACCCCTGAGTTGACAATCGAAGACGGATGCCCCCAGCTAATCGGCCCAAATTGAGTACATGTGCTCCAAATTTGAGGACTAGTAGAGCTTAACGAGGGTTGATATCACGTGTCAATTTTATGCCCAAACAGCTTCTTCTACCCACTGCATGCAACCAAAAGTGACCCCACCATTCCTAGTGTAAAGCGAGCAGCAGCTTCATTGATAAAAATGTACTGGGACCTGTGTCACAGCAAACCATCATCAGGATGGAGGAGAGTTAAATCAAACTAATTTTTAAATGTGACACAGATGGTACATGTTGAAGACTTTGCTTAATGATATCAGATTTGTCCCTTTGTCTAAAAAACAGGTGTGACTTGGATTCCAGGAGAATTTCAGCCCCCCTCTGTTAGGTAAATGCAGCATCCAGTCATCTGCGTAGGCGGTGAGTGTGGTATTTTTAGATCTAGACAGTCATTATGTGGTCAAATATGCGTCTCTCAACCATCACAGCAAATATTTGAATGGTATCCAAAGTTCAGATTAAACACCCACCATCTAATTATTATGTGCAGCGGGGGAGTGTGTGTTCTCATTAGCAGGTGCGGTCTCTGACTGTCCTGTGGCAGTGATATCAGTGAACTGAGTGAACTGCTTAGACTGCAGCTCTCACCGCCTGTGGCAGGACGGATTTAGCTGAGGATGTGTGCAGAGCTGCAGTCTGCCCAAGAGCACGAGGGCAGGAAACGTTCAGGGATTTTGTTTGTGTTCCTGAAAAGTTAAACATATGAGATATGGCTTTAGGAGACTAATGCTGGTCTTTCTCCCTCTGCATCTTCACTTCACTGCCTTCGGGTGCAGCAGGTCTTCTTCAGACAGTTGTCTCAGAGCCTCTGTGCTTCTGCTCTTAAGTGTTCGTCTGAGCGAAGATCTGATTTCAGGAAAAAGGAGCAAGTCACAAGGTGCTCAGTCAGGCGAACAGGGAGGGTGATCAGCTCTGTGACTTGTTGTTGGAACAGAAGCTGCTTTACCGAGACCGCAGTGTGAGCTGGAACGTTGCCTGGATGAAGAATGAAACCATTCCTCTACAGCACGGCTATTCAATTAGAAATTCAGTCGGGCCAGACATTTCTGGCAGACTGAGAAAAGTTAACCACGTAAAATAAACACGAATAGATAACAAACACCCTGGATGTTTATTAATTTATTGCCATATCCAAAAGGGTATACACTCAATCAAGAGCAGTACTTTAAACTAATCTTATGCTGAACACTAACACTTCAAACAGATAACTTCAACATGTTTTGACAGGTAACTACAAGCACACATTAAGTTGCGTACATAAAAGAAGTGCAGATTTAAAAACTCCAACTTTTGGTCACATTTGAAAGAACATTAAAATCAACTTGCTTAATAGCAACCTTTCAGAACATGTTGCATTCAATGTCTGTAATAATGTAAGAATTTTTACAAGACTTTGTCAGTGTTAGAAAAAGCTTTTCCTGTTTTTCTTACCAGACCTAAGTCCCAATGCTGTTAATTTCGGGCCACTCAAAGGTTGCTTTTTGGCTGCTAATTGAATAGGGCTGCTCTACAGCTTTCTTCACACTTTTTTAAAAGGATACCCTTAATGTCAAAAGAACACCAACAGGGTCTTGAGTTTGGACTTTCTTTGTCATGCTCTCTTTATTTTGGGGATTAAAGGGTTTTCATGCACTTACTGATGTTTAATCTCAGGATCGTTTTGGAAGATCAAAGTTTTATTTAAAGTTATCACGCCTAAAAAAGTTGGTTTTCCTTCCATTTCTTCCAAAATGTCTCCACAAAAGTATTTCTCCTTTTGATCAGGAGGCAGAAGTTTTTAGATGAATTTGTCTCACACCAAACTAAAGAAATAATTTCTGCTCTCATTCTTCTTCTGAGTCATCGGTCATTTTCAACCATTTCTTAGGTTTGTTGAATCTTTTCAGAAGTTTTTATGTGCATGAGCGCCTTGGATGTCCTCTCTGCCCTCACCAAAAAAAAAACAAAACTATGCAGATGTGTTGCTCAACTTTTAAGCTAATTTTCTGATGCATTAGCCAGAATACATGCTCTTCACTTAAGTAGATATAGAAGTGTAATGCATTCACTGGATAAAAAAAAAATTCAAACATCTTATCTTATAATTACGAGATCAGGGTCTGCACAGTTAATCTGCTGTGACCATCTTTTCGGTTTGACACGCTGGGAAATACTGATTTTTTTTTTTTAAGTTGTGTTAATATTAGCATGTGAACACTGTGCAGGCATCTGAAGTCTCTTGGACTGTTCAGGTGTAAAGTTCAGCCTGACGTGCTGGGTGTGGCTGTCTTTCTGCAGGAGCAGTTGAACCAACACGAGATGCTTCACGGATACAAACTCATACATCTGAAATGCATAAAGTCAAGTTTGTGACTCAGAGAAGTGTGCGTCACCGTTTAAAAATCCTAGATCCTGAAGCAGTACAGCTGAGCCAACGGCCGTGTCGGCTTTTCTGTTGCCATCAATTGTAACAATGTCACATGGCAAAACGTAGCAAAACAACTGCCATTGACGCAAGGTTACAGTACAAAATAAAACATAATTTGTATTTCCCTTGACAAAAGATTAAAAGTGCATTAAAATAGGCATAAACATTGGAATTTCAGACAGTCCAAATCCTAAAGCAAAAACAAATTTCTACCTCTAAATATCCAAAAATTATTCACAGAAAGGGTAGGGGCACACAATTTAAAGGGTAAATCTAATTTTACAGTCGCAACGGTGCGTACAAAAAGGAAAAGTTTTTGTATTTCTTTCTGTGGTGTGAAACTGTGGAACAGTCTGAATGTGGAGCTTAAGGATGTCCAAACATCCATGAATTAAAAAAAAAAGGTACAAAGGTAGTTTTTCTTACATGATACAGGGAGGAATAAGGTGTGGCTTTCACCAGGTGTTTAGTGTTTATTTGAATTGTTATATATTTATTTTTTGTCCATATGATTTTTTGTTGGTGGTATGTATGAATATATGTATGTATGTAAATGTATGTATATATGCATACATATAGAGTCATAAGGCATATTTGGTTGTTGATTACTTTGTGTGAGATTTAGTAATTGCATTAATATCAAGCAGGACATGGAATAAGTGACTTTTGATCCTAATGGAGAAGGGCTGGGATTAAATAAGTTTGTACTTCTTCCCACTCTTTTTCGAGCATGTGGGTGAAATCAATCAATGTAACTTTTCAGCTAATGGGACTTTAATGACTTTTGTATTGGTATTTTGCCACATTTGTATCAATTTAATATATGACATTTATTTCTTGCATGTTTGAAATAAACTACTACTACTACTACTACTAGATTCTGAGTGAAGCATTGGCAAGCATCCTCATCTTGCAATTATGAGAAAAGATCTCGTAATTATGTGATCAGATGACTGTTTTTTTTAATCCAGTGAATGCAATGCTTGTTAGTGAGTATAGGTGAACCAAAGATGTCAAAGAAATTAGCATGAACCTTCAATAACGCTCAGTGTGACTGTGAACCACGTGCAGTTTTGTTATTTTGTAGACATACCTCCTATATTTTGCTGTAGATCTCTTTTTGCAGATCATCTGTGGACTCTGTGATGAAGCGTTACAAACTTTAAAGTGCATCTTTAATCATTTAAAAGATTCAAATGTGGATGTTAATCTTTGGTGGAGGTGTCTGTGGTGTTGTTTGGTATAAATCAGAGATTTAAAATCAGAATCTGGGTAAATGTTCCGAGCTGTAGACAAACAGACAAACAGTTTGCAGAGTAATCCAAACACTGCATTCCTCTGAACACAGCTAATATTTACCCCTCGCTGCTGCACACAATCAGATAATTAACTAATTAGACAGAACACATACAGACAGGAGACAGAGAGGCATGGGAGGGAGACAAAGAGACAGAGGGCTGCATTAGAGAGCGGCAGGATTCTCCGGGAGGACATGGTGGCAGATCGATTACGGCACTGATGTAGTGCTGGGGGTTGTGCTGATGACAGCAGTGTTGGGAGGCTGAGCGCTCAGCTTGGTCACAGTGGCTGAACCAGAATAAGCGGCGCATCACCTCACAGCGAGGCAGACAAAACTAATGTGAAGGAAGACCCTGAATGTGGAGCGACAGAGGAAACCTGCCTGACAGGGACTCAGAAAGGACCTGTTGTGATGATAAAAGGCATTTGAAATTAGGTGGACGGTGGTTCGCTTGAAAAGCTGCGTGTTTGAGGAACACAGCTTGACAGGTTTTCCCTGCTGTCGCACCGCCTCACTCTGAAGACAGTCTGCTAAAAGTGAGGAGAGTGCACGAGGTGGGGCTGGGGAGGTTTCTAATCACTGGGATATGAATTATGCAATCGCAAGTGGAACAAATATGGAGAGACATCTTTTGATCTCTTTGAGGAGATGAAACTTTGCAGAGAGTGAGCATGCTTGGAGAATCTCTGCTTCATTAATCGTACACGCACACTGGTGTTGGGATCTGTTTGGTGGTTTTGAATGGGAGGGTGATGCCAGTTGTTTGTTCAAAGTAGAAGTAGAGGACAATTGTTCATTATTATTCTTTGAAACCACATAGATAAGAAGTTTGCTTTGATAATGCAATGTCATATGTTAAATTTATATTCAGCTAAGACAAATATGTTGCTGCTCAAGTAAAGATTGATTAATTTAATCTATAACAGCAGAGACAGATGTGGTGAGGGCAGATTTATGATCTGGGTGTCCATGGGTTTGTCTCTATCATAAATTCTTAGTTTTAATCCCTTTGTCTCCCTTTGTGGCTGGATGGAAACATCTCTGGATGTTCTGATGTGAATGTACAAATATATATATAAATATATTAGGGCTGAACAATTAATTGCAAATTAGATAAAAACGCAATATGGCTTGTTGCAATTTTCAAATCGCAGACAGTGCAATATTTTTAACCCAAAATGTGTTGAATATTTTGGCATGTGATGTAGTTTCTTGCAATTTCATGCCTATTTTAACCTTTTTAACCCAGTTTTTACAACTTTATGCCTATCTTGCTCCCATTCATCTTTTTTTTTGGCCACTGTCAGACCATGTTTGGAATTTTTACATGGTTTTTGAAATTTAATCCCAATTTTGCTGCTATAATCAATTGTCCTTAGTCACTTTTGAATTTTTTTGCCTTTTTATTTTCAATTTCATACCTATTTTGCACCTCTTGACTTTTTTTCTGCTTTCAAACCTTTTTTTTTACCCAGTTTTTACAATTTCATACCTATTTTGCTTCTGTTCTTCACTTCTCCACTTTTTCTCAAATCTTTTATCCTCAGATTGATTTAATGTCATATTGGTTATACTATAAAAGGATCTACTGCTTATGTTTGTTTAAAATATACGTAAGATGAGAAACATTAAAACAATCCCTGAGTAAATTGCAATTGCAATATTGGGGAAAAATATCGCAATTACATTATTTTCTCAAATCGTTCAGCCCATACAGTATATATATAATATACAGGGATGCACAATGTTGGATTCTTGCTGATATCCATTATGCCAACATTTTTGATTCATTATTGCAGATACCAGTGTTTCTGGTCAAGAACTCAAGCTCTATACTTAACAAAAATAGAGTTGTTTCTTTCAGTGTTACAGCACATGTTTACAAGAAACAAGTTTGAAACAAGAAAAACAGCCTTTAACCTGTTCAGCCCCCTTTTTAAGCCTTCTGCTCAAAAATGACATCCTAACAAAGAAAAGAGTGAATCTCTGCAACCACAATAATAAAAGTGACACTTGAGAGATTTGTCCAGATGTGAAATTATCAGTATATGTGTTACTGGGACAGAGTAAAGGAAGACAGAAGTCAGAATAATTTGAAATCTTCATCCTGGTCTGAAAAAAATGTGAATATCTCTTTGGAATGATACTGGAGTGTCTGTAAAACTAAAAAAAAAATAAGAAGAAAATATTTTCACATCAACTCTGCAAATGACTATTGTTATAAAGTGATGCAGAGCAAAATTAGAGAGGCTTAATAACAATATGGTCAGGCAAGAATTTGGAAAATTGTTCACTTTTTCTTCTTGAATAATGAGAGTGTGCTAGTATTCCAGAAAATTGGATACTCTGGGGCCTAACAGGTAGCTCTTGCAGAAATGAAACCCTTGATTTTTAAATGTGCTCATGCAGTGATGAGAAGATGCATCAATATTGTGCATTTGTGTAATTTACCGATATTCCAGCTGATATGTGGCCGATTTTCTGTGGCCAATATATTGGCTGTAAATATCTACAAAAGTTTCACTATCAGCCATGCGATACTTAACTTACAGATTCCAATATCAAACCGACAATGTATTTTAATTATGTATTTGTATATATGCATACATGTGTATCTATAAAATGAAGAGTTTGTCTTCAGCCTGCTCTGTTGTGAGCTGCCTTGAGATATGAACTGGCTCTATACAAATAAAAATTGATTGATTGATAGGTTATCGTTCACTACACTGCAGAAACTAAAATCTAAGGTAGTTTATTGATCCAATTTCAGTTCTGAAAATATCACATGACTTATTGTAAGCCAAAACTGCCTGACATATCCAGCTACACATCTTTTTTTAGTACTTAATAACCAAGAAAAAAACATGAATTACTTGTAATAAGTCAAAATATCTGCTAATGTGGCTCGACAAATGTAACTTTTATGATGTCTTAGAAGTAAATGTGCTGTCTTAAATGAGAATGAGATTTTCGTAAGTATTGTGGATGTTTTGACTTGAAATTAGACGATTTAACTTGCTAAGATCTGAGTTTTTGCAGTGTGTGTGGTTTTACTTCAGAACAAGCAGAACTTCAAGAGCACAAACCACCACAGAGTTATTGTCAAAAAATGTGGAAAACACTGGTTTACAAACATTGAAGAAATCCCTGGATCTTCATTCTGGTTCAAATAATCATCAGAATCTACTGGATTGGTCCTTCGCCCATTTATGACCTGTCCTGAAAACTTCATTAATTTCCACTTTTCGTGTTATCCTGTAAAAAAGCATAAAACATAACAAAAAAAGAAAACATATCCCCCATGCTGTACTTAAATATGTGACCATGACCTGCTTACAAAGTCCCTCCACTCCCACTGTTACTTGCTCCACCTTCCCGAAAATCTGTGCTTTACAGTCTATTTTTATTCTCTTTCCCATAATGATGTCATTGGGGGATATGCCACCACTTCTTAAGAATGATTTATACCTTTGTGTTGAGGTATCACCACAGTCACCTTGCTTCTGTGTATAGCCTGGTGTTCACATTTGCAAAAATGAGACTAAAGGTAAATAGAGGGGGACCATGAGCCCATTGATTGGTCCTCAGTAAATCACAGAGTGTCTCAAATTTTCGTCCCGTTAGATGAATTTATCAAAACGTGCTCTGAAATATAACAGTAGAGTAGTTCTGCTGTGCATCCCGGGACAGTAAAACAAAGTCAGTGAAGTGTTTGTTATGATCTCGTTAGGTCTGTCGTGATAATGAAGTAATTTACCGAACGATAATTAAAAACGTCCTCAGTAAGTTTGTCGGGCTAGATAAATTGGCACGTGCATGCATGTTTGTTTTCCTCCTCTCTTTCTACCAAGGAGGCTGAATGAGGAGATGGCTCACTCTGTACACCTTTCTCAATGCCTGGGTGCATTGGCTATATAGCGGACGAGCAGGGTTAGGGTTGGTGATGCATCTGTCATTCATTCAATCTTTGAGGGAAAGGTGGGGCCGCTCTCCCGTACACACAGAGAGCTGAAGCCAGCGTTTTGAGGAGAAACGAGGAAACACTACGGTTACTACGGCTAAGCTACGGTTCCTAAGCCGAATGCCACAGCCCCAGTGTGGTAATATTTTGGTTTTAATCAGAATAAACAAGGTGTGAGCCCATGAACACAGACGAGCTGATATGTCGTATTTGTTTGAAAGTAATGGTGACGAAGAAGGGAAGGTGCAGCGGGGACTTCGCTGGGACAGTCAACGCTTACTGATGCGTTTGGTCTGCAAAGGAAATGTAAATAAAAATGGTGTGCTCACAGTGTCGTTTGCTACATTGCAAAAGAAATGCAGCCCTTCAATACAGTTGAAAAGTCTGTTACAAATGTTTGATAGAAAGTACAAATTGACGGATTGGAGTTTTGTTTTATTTTCTTTGCAGAGAGGGGGTCTATTTTTTTGTTGTTTTTGATTATTATAATGATTTTTTTTAGAGTCCTTTTCGTTGGGCTTTTTTTCCTCTTTTTTGTTTGTTTAATTTATCATGTTGTTTAATTTATTTTATTTAAAAACTCTTGACCTTCCAATTTTAGCAACAGACATCCCAAATCAGAATGGCGGCATATGACCCACATCACATTAGAAATGATCCATCTGCCTCATTAAATTGAAAAAATGGGCCCCATAATTTCCCAAATTTACTAGAGCAGCCAGTTAAAGAAAGTCTGTTTTTCTCCAGCTTAAGAAAAAACAGGGTGTCTCTTATCCAGGGGGCGTGACTGGGCGGTATAGTAGATTTCCAATTCATTCCAATTAATATTCTAGCTAAAAGAATAGCTAAAGCAAGTACATCCCTTCAGGACTTGGGGAGAGGCGACCCCAAATAGCAGTCAATTGGACTTGAGTCATAGGGACTCGGACTCAAGTCGACTTGAGCCACTAATGAGATGACTTGCAACTCGACTCGGACTCGGGAGAAAATGTCCCCAGACTCAACCTACCTTGAGACAACATGATTCTGAACATTGCACACACTCAGGCTTTATATGAAGAGCCAGACAGGAGATATACGCCACTCTTTCCTTTTAGGTTTACTTTATTGATGCTCCATTCACAGTACACTTGTCCGTCAGCTATTATTGTCCCACACACGACACAATGTTGCACACATAGGTTCCTACCACACACCTGCTTCTGCTACAATGATGATCAGTGGGCAGGGTGCGCGGTTTTAAATTGGCAACCACTATGTCTTCTGTGCCCAAAGTTATTTTATTTGCATATAAAGAATTTTAATCAGATGGAAAACGAAGACACGCCAAGGCACGACCTGCAACGCTTCAATAAGCAAAAAAGAGGGCACAACATTGAACTTTATCCACCACCTGAGGACACATGAGGCCAAGTAAGTGAAACCTGCAAACATTAGCCAGGTAGCTAACGTTCCTGCTATAGATCAATATGGCAGGAACATTAGTCGACCTGTGGTCAATATGAAGCTAGCAAAGCTAACATTAGCAAAGAGGGTCTACGTGTTGTATGTGTGGGAAGATAAGTTTTCTCTCTTCAAGCCTGCCTCTGCCAACAGTCATCAGAAAAACTCTTGAGCAGCTCTAAACAATTCTGTGTGCATGTTGTGAGTGTTTTTTTTTTAACCTTTTACGTTACGTTAACCCTTGACTGGCATTGACTCGACTTGACTTGCCTACAACAGAAAATACTCGAGACTTGGAGGGACTTGGGCGATTGTCTGCCAAATAGTGCAATCAAAGCATTTGGCTTTATGCTTTCCCCAAAGCACCTCTGATAGGTTGTTAAAAATTTCAGTGGGGCCTCATATCTTTATAACCTGATGCTTTTTGATGAAACTGTGCCTTTGTTGGACCTCTTTTTTTTTTTTTTTTTAATGCTGGCTTCTCTCTTCACATAAGTGATAGCTGCCCTAAGTGATATTACTCTACAGATCCTGTTAGAATACTCAGATCAGTGACCTGACGGCTGTATTCAGAGACATTATTTGCATTATTTTGGCAATTTACCCGGTAAGATTTGAGGGACTGTTTCTCAGGATTCTGTTTGTGGTGCTTAAAACCCTGCAGATGAAGAAAAAAACGAGAACCTTTGTCTCAGAGCCTTTGTTTAATTTCTCAGTTCTCTGAAGTAGCAGGAAGGTCATTTCATGTTATCAGACTCATCACTTCTCTTTGTGCTGCTCTTTATTGGTTTGTGCTTTTTAACACCGCTGTGATAAAACTCCCCTGCCCTGACACGATGCGACAAAGCTGCCAGACGCTCGCCCTCCTTGCCATCTGCTCATCTTCTGACTGTACATGACACCACATACAGTCAGTTACTTTGAAATAGTCGGAGGGAGGTGACAAATTTGATCTGATTTTTCTGTACGTCCTGCAGGAAGCTTCTCTCTAATGTAGCAGGATGTTCAGTCGCTGTGTGCGATCGAACCGTGGCTCCGGTTCAATCAGCCATATGGCATGCTGGAGAGGACATGTAGGGAGAAGAGTGTTAACCCTCCTGTTGTGATAAGACCGGCAGTATGGATTCATCCCTCCAGTGCTGCTGTTGCTACTCCTCGCCTACTACAACACCCACACATAATTTACAGTCTTCATGTCGAGGACATGTCTTCACATGAGCTCATTAACACTTGAAGAACAATATCAGGGTGTTATTTGGTTCCTGTTTGAGCACCTTCCTTTGGTTGCTGATAGAATAAAAATAAAACTGAGTAAAAACATCACATATGTACTATGGCTGGGAAATAATACTTAAATACAAGGATATTTTTAAAGGACCACTCCAACATTTTTTAAATTTTGTTTCTTGTCTCACTCCAGAGTCTACGACTCCATTCTTTCAACTGTGTGCAGTAACATGGAAGAGCTTGCCAAATGCTAATTTATTTAGCTCAAACATTCATAGTCAATGGGTAGTGTTAGCCTGCATCTGCTAATAGTCATCAGAAAAACTCTTTAGCAGCTCTAAACAAATCTGTGTGCTTGTTGTGACTTTTTTTTTTTTTTTACCCTTTTACATGACGTTAACCCTTGACTGGCATTGTGACCACACGGTTGACTTTTTTCCACCATATTGCTGTATTTGAAATTATCTAAACCTATCTTTGGCTTTTATCCTCCCTCACCTCTCTGAATAGCACATATAACACTAATTATATTCGTTTGGTAGTGCTGCCATACATAAATATAATTTTCTAAAAACTGTGAAAAAAGGTGGAGTTGACTCTGTGCAGCACAACTCCTCAGGACAAATTATTTTTTTAGGAAATTAAAGAAATCCATCCATGCTCAGCAAAACCCTGAACAGATAAGTCAACTTGCGAGTTGACCTGCATATCTGCTTCCTGATTGGTTGATCTGAAAACAAAATCTAAAATGTTGCTAAATGAAGAGGCAGGAACTCAATTTTACCCACAAATATTTATTTGCAAACATTTTTCTTTGGTTGGAAGTCAGTGGGTTAATATCTCCATATTATCTTCTTATACTCTTAAACAGAGGCTTTGTTTTATTAACCTTCTTCTGCAGCGGTTTTCATGAAAGATGTGGCGTTCCTGAACGAGTAAACTCTTTTGAAGAACTGTTTTAAGTGAACGATGAGAACCAAATTACAGTTGAGAGTGAGCTGTTCATTTATGAGCCATTCTTAAAGATGCTATGAGGAGTTTCTAAGTAATTACAAAAAAGTCTCACTTTTAGACATATGCCTGATGGAAATACACACTTTAAGATGAGTTTTATAGCATCAAAATAGGTTATCTATAAATGCTATTCCTTAGCTTGGTGGTTGGGTCAGACAGGGCTGGACTGGCCTGGATACTCAACTTCAGGAACAAGACAATTAAAACTAGAGCAAATTAATATTATTCAGACACGTCTTAGAGCACCGGGCTGTAAGTAGAGATATATAGCCGGCTACAAAACTATGATAATAAGTTTTCCAAAAATTGCTTGTTGTCACACATCAAAAACTACCGCTACGTAACTAGAAAGAGATACATTACCTCGTCACTTTGCATCCTGTAAGTTGTTGAAAAAAGAAGTTGTAAAGCAATGCAGAGTTCTGAGGAAGGTCTGAGCTGCATTCATTAGCATTACAACAAACACACGCTTTGGCTTGGGTCTCGTCTTTACGACAGTCGCCCTGCGAGCTCATGGGTAGCAGAGTCTTTATGTTGCCGGAAATAGATTCTCCTCATAGCACCTTTAAATGCAGATTGCCTGCAAATTTAATGATGTCTTGCAAATGAACGGCTCACTCACAACTGCGAATCGGCGCATCCTTCACTTAAAAAAGTTGTTCGAACACCACCGCCGAGTGCTGGCTAGTATATATTCTGTTTCTACTTTCTTTGTAGCATCCCAACTTCATCGTAAATATGTATTAAAACTGATGAATTATCACATTGTGTAGTTCAGCTCCTTCTTTCTGTAAGATACTTGCTTCATAGATCCATAGAAGTGTTCTGTTGAACAAATACTCAAAACATAAACCACATTTGGTTTTATTGTCTGGTGCTCCCTCTTAAAGGGAACCAGGGGTCAAAAACCTGATGAGTAGATCCGTTTTATTTGGTCCATATCACATGACTGAGCCTTACCAGCTCATTTTAACCTTGACATTCAGCCAGCAGAAACTCTGCTTGCTCTTGTTTCTGCTGTAAAACCAACACTGATCAAATCAACACTGCAGATGTTTCCCCTCGTCCTCACTCTGCCTTCCCTATTCCAAAGTCCCTGGAGAAAAAAGCGCTCGTTATAAAACACTTCACATCCTTCAATCTCCTCCTCCTCACCATCTTCAGACATCCCTGGGGTTGTTCCTCCACTTAAGAAGACAGCAGTCTCTGCTGTCCTCCGCCTCTCTCCTCACTTATCCCCTTTCTCCTGCCTTCAACGTCCGTCATAATCTGATAATTACGGCCCAGCTTTAAATTTTTTGCTAATCTTTCAGCCTGTATTCTGCACATTAGCGCTCGTTAGGATCATTTCACAGGTCAAATCATATTTAATTATACAGATAATTTCATGTTTATTACGTTGTTTTTAATTTAAGTTTTCCGTCCGAGTTAATATATCTGATGTATCATATCTAATACTTTAATAGAAAAGAAACACAAATGTTGCATGATTTGTTCCCAGAATGTTTTTTTGAAGATTATAGCCAACAACCCACGAAGGGATGTGCCTCTGACATACTTCAGTCTTCTTTAAAAAGCAACACGGTGTCTTGTCTAAAAAGTTTGTGTTGTTGGACGCTTGTAGAAAGCTTCAACTTTTAGTGTGTGAGCATTTTAAATAGTTAAAAAACTCTCAGACTGACCTCATGGTAACCCTCACGCAGTGTGATATCTCAAACTTAAAGGGATTTTTTCATGTCTACACATGAATAAAACTGAAAAAAGGAGTTTTTGAAGGTTTCACCCTGGCAGAAAGTTTCTAGAAAGTTTTTTAGCTTCCTGAAAGTTTTTTGCTTGTTTCCTCAAGGTCACAGGAAGCTGCATAAGAGAGAATATCACCAGGCTTCAGCATTCATTTTGACAAGACCTAATCTAAACCAGCTACTTTGGTTGTGTTAAAGGTTGGATGAGTTCAGAGGGACATCCAATCACAGCTGCCTTAGCTTGGTGGTGGTGGGATAAGTTGTGGAGTGATTCAATCAGAGCTGCTCTCTTTATGAACTGATATATTCATGTAGAGCAGGTTCACTGTTTGTTGTCAGTTCTGGTATTGTAACTGAGATGCTCTGCCAGGTAGCCTAAATGAAGGTGACTGCATTTCACACAAAGGAACATTTGTTTCTGTTCATTTAGACATTCAGACTTTACTAACATTCAATAAAGGGTTATTAGATGTTTGATTTTATCCAAGAGGAAAACAGGACTTCAGAAATTCAAGGAAACATAAAAATGCCTTACCCTTTACACGTCATATTTTAGTGGACTAACTCTAAAGCAGATTTCATTGACTAAAAATAGACTAAAGTTGAAGATTCTATGAGGAGTTTCTAAGTTATTACAAAAAAGTTTCACTTTTAGATATATGCCTGATACAAATACACACTTTAAGATGAGTTTTATAGCATCAAAATAGGTTATCTATAAATGCTATTCCTTAGCTTGGTGGTCGGGTCAGACAGGGCTGGACTGGCCTGGATACTCAACTTCGGGAATAAGACAATTAAAACTAGAGCAAATTTATATTATTCAGACACGTCTTAGAGCACCGGGCTGTAAGTAGCAATATATAGCCGGCTACAAATCTACAATACTAAGTTTTCCAAAAACTGCTTGTTGTCACACATCAAAAACTACCGCTATGTAACTAGAAAGAGATACATTACCTCGTCGCTTTGCATCCTGTAAGATGTTGAAAAAAGAAGTTGTAAAGCAATGCTGAGTTCTGAGGAAGGTCATTCATTAGCATCACAACAAACACACGCTTTGGCTTGGGTCACGTCTTTACAACAGTCGCCACGCGTGCTCATGGGTAGCAGAGTCTTTATGTTGCCGGAAATAGATTCTCCTCATAGCACCTTTAAATCAATTTAGGTGACTAAATTATGACTGAAACTAAAATATATTTTAGGCAAGAACTACACCTACATTAAAGTGCTGTCAAAATTGATGTTGTGAAGTGTAGAGAAAACAGATAAAAGTACTGGGTTGATAAAAGAGACACTTGTTGCCCTTTCTCACAGACCTCTTTCCTCTCTTGTGTTTCAGATTGAACAGGCCTCCGACTCCCCTGAAGGACCATCAAAGAAGCCATTGTTAACTCACAGTTAAAGCAACATAAGTGGGCAGCTGAAGTGGAGAAGATTTTATGAGATGACATTTTGTCCTTGGAATAATCAGCTGAAGGGCCATCATCACACAGACTGATAAAAGAGACACTTGTTGCCCTTTCTCACAGACCTCTTTCCTCTCTTGTGTTTCAGATTGAACAGGCCTCCGACTCCCCTGAAGGACCATCAAAGAAGCCATTGTTAACTCACAGTTAAAGCAACATAAGTGGGCAGCTGAAGTGGAGAAGATTTTATGAGATGACATTTTGTCCTTGGAATAATCAGCTGAAGGGCCATCATCACACAGACCCTGCAGAGAGGACGCACAGGAGACGTTTGTAAGTCCTTCGATGGCCTCAGAAGCCTGCAGGTGTCTTTGAGCCTTTTGAGAGAATCGATTCGATATGAGCTATCCAGCTGGTTTCCAGGGCATAAGGGTCAACGTCGAGAGAGGGGAGAAGATTGGCAGCAAAACCCAAATACAGTTCCCCAATGGAGATGACAACGCAAATCGATTACACTCGGCTCAAGAAGGCGGAGAACTGATGGAGGACGTGACCTACAGCACAAGCTCCATCCCTCCTCTGGTTTCTCAGACGGACTCTCCAGACAAGTTGGTCATCTGGGGCTCGGAGCAGCAATGTATGGAGCCCCAGCTGAGGGAGTTTGAGGTTCTGGATTGTCAGGAGATTCATGCTTTCTTAGGAGTGGGGGACCAGGATGAGGAGGACGAGGATGGAGGAAGTTTGAGGGATGGTAAAGATGAGGGTCCCATGTCAATATCCTCCAGCTCAACTGCCAGCTCTGCTTCAGTCGGGGTGAGGAGAAACGACAATGACAGCAACAAAGTCGATGGCAGATCAGCGAGGGGGAGAGAGCTGCAGAAGAGGATGGCCTGTCACAGTACTGAAGAGCTGGATTCATGTGTGACAGGATCGTCAGAGAGGAGGGACACCAGGTCTGGACGAGCAGGAGACAGAGAAAGACGGAAGGGAGGCCTGAAGGAATCCAAATCAGAGACAAACGTCTTCGTCTCCAGCCTGTCAGCCGTTGCCCTCAGTGGGAGTCTATCAAGTGCGCTCGATTCCACTGGAGAAGCCCAGTCTCTCATATCCAAAACCAACCTTTACCCCAACACAAACAGCACTACCTCAGCCCAGGCCAGAAGACGGGCAGCCCCTGTCGATGCCAACCAAACCTCCCCTCAGGAGAAGCCTCGCATTCCTCAGTTCTACAGCCAGGAGCGAAGACAGGACGACTTCTCTGATGTGGGTTTGGGCCAAAGACGAAAGGCTGGATTTGAGGAGAGGGTCATGCCACCAAGGCGGCAGCAGCTCGTCAGACCCCTTTGTCAGACAGAGAGTGGACGAGCGAAGGCAGAGCCCAGTGATCAGCACGCTGAAACAGGCATATCCTCTTTCCAAAAACCCCCTCAAGATCCACACAGGAAGTTTACAAAATCCTCACTGCGGGAACCATCAGATTACTCCTCCCTCTACAGTTCATCTGTAGCCTCACAGCCGAAACAGCCGGTCCAGAGGGAGGCCCGTCCCGTCGAGAAACAGCCAGCTCCACCTGCATGGCGGAATCAAAGTCCTGCCAACCCCTCTACGCTGGACAAGAGACCCCAGACTCAGCTCACGTACAGGAGGAACTGCTCCAGTCCAAACAGAACTGGCATTGATTCAAGGTCATCCACACCGCCCCATTCCCCTCTCAGGACACCCCAGGGTTCACCGCGCCGGCAACCCTCCATGTACCTCGTTTCCAGGACTGTCCCTGGAGTCGTCCGACACGTCCCGGGATGCAACCCTGCTGTACCAACATCAGCTCAGGGCTACATGAGAGCACCAGTCAAAACCAACATAAGCACAAGTGGAATCCCCAAAGCGCCTCTCAACAACCAGCAGAGCTCCACCCCCAAGGAGAGCTCCCCATCGCCCAAACTCAAACCGAAAGGAGTGCGGCCCAAGATCATCACGTACGTCCGCAAGAACCCTCAGTTCAAGCCCCAAGCTGCCGACGGGCCGTACCAGGTATCCTCTCTGCCATCAAGACTGTCGGCGTACAACCACGGCCAAGCCCCCACCTCCTACAAAGACACCCCGAAGGACCCTTCAAAGCCTGACCCGGAGGCCAGGGGAGCCCCCGTTATCAGTGCCTCCAACCTGCTCTATGACAAGTACCGCCAAGAGATGCAGACGCACATCTTCCCCTCAGGAGTGCTGAGCCGGAGTGTCAGGGCCCCGGGACACACACACAGCCACACAGCGCCTCCCAAACTGGGCAGCAAGGCAGACAACTTCTACGGGGCACCTTCGTCGTCAGAGGTGAGTGAAACATTTGACTTAATGTATCTGTAGTCTTGTATTGTTTTGCTACAATGGTACAGTTTCTAAAAGGGATATGCTACTTTTTGTTGTTTTAGTGTCTTGCCTCAATCCTTACTGTGTGTGCAGTAACAAGGAAGAGACGGGCAAAACACACCCACTGCTGTTAGCTTAGCTCAAACACTGGGAGTCAATGGGTAGTGTTAGCCTGCCTCCTCCGACAGTCATCAAATTAACTCTTCAGCAGGTCTTAACAGTCCTGTGTGCTTGTTTTGAGACATTTTTTCTTATGTTGTTTTTTTTTTTCACCAAGATCAGCACTTTATGTACTTTTCAAAAGAAATATATTTTTTGTTGACTTACTTAAAAACACATCCGCAGGGGTTTGTGCATTCACCCTGCGTCTCAGTTTCATATGTATTTCCTTTAAAAATTACATAAAGTGCTAATCCTAGTCTAAAATAACATAATGCAGCATTACAGTTAAAAAAAGAGTCAAAACAAGCTAAACAAATTTGTAAGTAGTTAAATGTGTCTTATCCATCTTAAGTTTGAATTAGAAACACGGTGTCCTCTTATGTTACTGGAACATGTGTTCCAGTAACATAAGAGGACACCCAGTGGTGTTACTTGCAAATTAGATTAAATTGCAATATGGCTTGTTGCAATTTTCAAATCGCAGAAGGTTCAATATTTTTAGCCAAAAATGTATGGAACATTTTGGCATTGTGATGTAGTTTTTTGCAATTTAATGCCTATTTTTATTTTTTTTTTTACCTCTATTCATACTCCTTTTTTCCACTTTTCGACCATTTTCACTTTTTTAACCCCGGTTTTACAACTTTATGCGTATTTTGCCCCCATTCATCTTTTTTTGGCCACTGTCAGGAACCTTTTTTGAAAATTTACATGGTTTTGAAATTTAATTTCAAATTTAATTCCCAATTTTGCTGCCATAATCAGTTTTCCTAAGCCACTTATGGATTTTTTTTGCCAATTTTTCCCAATTTTTTTGCAATTTCACACCTGTTTTGTACCTATATATTTACCTTTTTTCACTTTCATACCATTTTTACCCAGTTTTTACAATTTCATTCCTATTTTGCTTCTGTTCTTCACTTTTTCCTCAAATCTTTTATCCTTAGATCAATTTAATGTCATATTGGTTTTACTATAAAAAGATCTAGTGCTTATGTTTGTTTAAGAATACATAAGATGAAGAAAATTAAAACAATTGCGGAGTAAATCGCCATATTGGGGAAAAAAATGCAATTAAATTATTTTTCTCAAATCATTCAGCCCTAGTCCCCTTCTTGAGCATTTGTGTTGGAGCTTGTCCTTTATATTTTACTGCTAATGCAAAGTGTTCTGTATATGGATTTGTGTGACACTTCTTGACCACCATAGTCTTACTTGAAGGTATTATATCTTGTCAAATTGAAGAGATGTAAATCAAACTACCAACCTCAGTCCTACGTCACCGCCCATTTACAGAAACTTTGAGCGGGGCCATATGGTTGTTCTTATGAAGGCTCTTGCATAAGTTAGCTTGGGTTAATTACTAAATGATATACAGACTATACAATAAGCGCTCAGACAAACATCTCCAGTAACATTTGTTGACGCTGCATATCAGTTTTTCCAGCTGCTGCTCAGTGATTTCCATCTTACTGTACAGCATGTATAATTGATCACAGATCCGCTGCATTTTATTCCCACTCTCACACGAGCTGCTCATTATCACTTTGAAATCATCCCTTATTGATTCTGATTAAACAGCTTCATTCAGCATTCATATTCATACAGCGTCAAAGACCAGCATGAGGGAATAAATAGTTAATGCATTGTGAAATACAAAGCCCCAGAGGGACAGTATGATTCTCTACGCACTATATGTTACTACATGTGTGAAAGCATTTTGTCAGAGAGATAGATCTCTCTCCTGAAATATGCTGGTGATAGTTCCTTTATCTGTTCCTCAGCTCCCTCCAGGTTTATGGTAATATTCTTTCAGAGCTCATAATGTTGGATTTGATGTGATCCATTTTTAATCACGGGTTTTAACTCTTATGCACAGGATGAATCAGATTTGCGGGGACACTGCAGTCTTAAAATCAAGATGATGTCAGTTATTATCTATTTTATACAATCAGACTTATTAAAGTCCGTCATTTAACTTCAGCTAAAGCCATGGTATTGAAGAGGAGAGGGCTGGAGGCTGTCCCATTTGTAGTAACAATGCCTCTTGGTGATAAATCTTATCCCATTATAAATCTGGTTATTCTCTTTTTAAATGGAGCCACATTTGTAAGGAACATGCATTTGTGGGATGAGCACCAGAGCCAAATATTAGAGTTACACACATGAAAAATCAGCTGAAACATCTCTGCCAATGCCAAAGAGCTTGTTCTGCTACCAAAGAAACATTTAACAATTTAACAATTTATACATTTAAACAGGAGCCGCAGTAGCGTGTGGAGCAGTGTTAATTATGACACTTTATATTTAGTTTTAGTCTTTTGCCTAAAATGTCACAATTTTAGTCTCTAAATTGTTTTTATTTTAGTCTTGTTTAAGTTGATGACGTTTCACAACATTTTACCTGATGAGATTTAAGGATAAAATGAAACATCTAATAACCCTTTGTTGAATGCTAGGAAAGATTGAATGTATAAATAAACAGAAACAAATTAGTCACCTTAATTCGGCTACCTGGCAGAGCATCTCAGTTACAACACCAGAATTGACACAATTAATAAGACACCCTTCTTTATATCACAGTATTGTGAAATCATTTTACAAATTGTATACCCAAAAGCAAAGCACATCTGTATTTAATAAGTATTCTAATTTTCTTAACCTAAGCACACTATATAAACTCCTTTTTCTTTTCTTAGTTTAAAAGATATTTGAATAAATCAGGAATAGTATTAAACAATATTCTGTTGTAAAATTTTAACATAGAAGATCCATTGATAAACTGATTAGTGGGTTCCAGATATCCAACTTTACTAATTATTCTTATTGCTCTTTTCTATAGTTTGATTATTTGTCTGAATTGTTTTATATATTTTTCCTCAGGTTTCAACACAGTACAACATATAAGGCATTATTACCTCTGGCAAGGAGGTTATGTTATTGCCGAAGTCTGTTTGTTTGTTGTTTGTTTCTCTGTTAGCAACATAACTCAAAAAGTTATGGACAGAAATTTTCAGGGAATGTCCGGATTGGGAGTGATCAGGTTCACCGTTTGGATCCTTGAAATTATTAAAGGAGTCTTTATCATAGCAAGATTTGACCATTTTTGGCATTTGTGCATATTACTCCACCAAAAAAAGTCAAGACATTTAAAAAAAATTCAGGACAAGTTTCCAACAACAAAGACATCACAGACTGATCTGGATCCCGGCAAAATTCTGGATTCTCTGATCCAGAAAAAGAAAAATTTAGATATCCTTGGAATTTTTGTCACAGCCAGGGAACAAATAAAGACATAGACTTACAACAAACGCCAAAATATATCCAAGATACTGTGGAATTTGGAGTGTTCAATCGGATTTGTTGTATCTTCAAAATCTTTGGAGCTAGATCCAGAAGAAAAATGCCATGACGAGAAATGTGATTTTTTGTGAATAACTACTGAACTAAAATAGATATCATTATGAATCCAATTGCTAATGGTATGCTTTCATGGTCAAGGAACCTAACTATAATTAGTGCAAAATCTTGAGGCAGTAATGTTGAATGTTCTTGAGCTGAGTCTGAAAGAGATCTTCAATAAAACCTTTTTATTTCTGAGTCAATATGCTAATGAAGTATTATATCTGTGATCTGACGTCCAGGTGGGCCGATCTTCCAGTCTGAAAGGCACTGCTGAGGACGCTCTGCAGGCTCGGACAGCCGCTCAGGCCGGAGGGAGCGGCAGCCTCTTACGCTCAGGTCGGGGTCTGCGTCTGGGCCTGGGGGCCGTCAACAGGACAGCATCAGGGTCAGTCAAGGGCAGGGGACCCACCCAAGGTCAGAAGTCCACCCTTGTCATCAGCCAACCCGTCCAGCCTGTCATCCCAGCGACCAATCAGAAAAGCCAAGACAGCACGGGTAAGGAAACATCTCCTGGCATGAAGTCTGGCAGCAGCTCTGCATCCCGAGACAGAGGGAAGATGCAGATTGAATCTTTTGAAGTGCAGTATGTGTCAGGTTTTATTCCAGCAGCCCCAAAACTCGACACGCTGGAGAGCTACCTTATCTTTCTTCTCCTGGGCTGTGGTGGGACCGTTTCTCCCTCAAATTGGCATGAGATGAAGGCAGCTCATTAAAATGAATATCCTGAGATCGACGCTCTGATTGGAGGGTGTTAAGAAAAACTCTGAGGGGACTTTTTCAGTGCCAGAAGGCTGCCATCTACCAAACAAAATAAATAAATAAATAAGAGCCTGCTCATGCTTTCCCCCCACGTACAGCAGATTTATTATTCAGATGATTCAGATACCATCTCTGGCTGCTGAAGTCAGATTTACATTACAGCTTCCACTGTCACAGGAATATTGAAGTATGAAATTTGCTCATCAGCCAGCACACAGCTGGAGGGCCGTGCCATTTATCACACCCATGCATATTTGATCTGCCCTCCAACACATCACCCAAAAGTGCATGTACAGAATTGATCGGGATAATGTTATGATGTGCCAGGCTTCCTTATCAGAATCCTTATTAATACATATGTATGTTGTCTCAGTGCTGCGTGGGCCTCTGGGTATTACAGGCTTTGAAGTGCAAAGCAATTAAAGTTTAAGTTATGTCAGTATCTTCCCTGCACGCTGGCCTTCACGCTGCAAGGATTAACATCAGTTTAGATTCGGGGTAAACTGCATGTGTCGCATTAGTCAGCATAAAGCCTGTGCCAGTTATCACGTTTACATGAGAACTTTGATTCCCCTTTTAATTCCGAATAAAACTTGAATCCACTTTAAAAAGATTAAAGTGACCATGTAAACACCTCATTGCGAATGAAGATAATAATTCCGAATAAAACGTAACACCGAAGTAAGTAGCTGATTTATTCTGATTTTAAATCCAAATTAAATAATTCATCTATCATATAAACATTGAATCTGCTTTAAAATAATTCAGGTCATTCTGCTCATGCCTGTTCCCTTGTCCTGACGTTAAGAGGACGGGACGCTGATGGGAACAAGAAGGTTGCCCAAAGTAAGTCAAGATAGTTTATTTAAACGGACTGTGAGGAGTTTCTAAGTAATTACAAAAAAGTCTCACTTTTAGATATATGCCTGCGCGCCCTGCGCATATAGCACGCCCTGCATTGTTGTGGCGCCTAGAGCGACACACCCCAGTCAGAAGTGCAAATAAATTGATTATTACAGGAGCTAAATAACTGTTTACACTGGGGGCATCCATCTTCAATTGTCAACTCGGGGGTGGTGAGGTTTCACCGAGTTCCTAGTAGGAAATTTCGACTTCGGGTAGTATCGTAGTTTTGTAGCCGGCTATATATCCCTACTTACAGCCCGGTGGTAAGGTAACATAAATTTGCTGTAGTTTAAATTGTCTTGTTCCCTAAGTTGAGTATCCAGGCCAGTCCAGCTCTGTCCGACCCGACCGCGAAGTTAAGGAATAGCATTGATAGAAACCTATTTATATGCTATAAAACTCATCTTAAAGGTGCAATGAGGAGAATCTATTACCGGCGACATTAAGACTCTGCTACCCATGAGCACGCACGGCGACTGTCGTAATGCTGCGTTCCAGTACCCTCAGAACTGGGAGTGACATCATCTCCGACTTATCGGCATTCCAGTTGAAGTCTGAAAAAAACATGCCGATCTACCAGGCTATTGCTAGCTGTTGTTAGCACGCCCTGGGTTGTTGTTCACAAACATGAAGAATGTGATTATCACTATGGCAGCATTTTTGTAAATACAAGTCTAACAATACTATGTATACAGCTGATCTAGAGCGACACACCCCAGTCAGAAGTGCAAATAAATGGATTATTACAGGAGCTAAATAACTGTTCACACTGGAGGCATCCATCTTCAATTGTCAACTCGGGGGTGGCGAGGTTTCACCGCGTTCCCTGTAGGAAATTCAGACTTTGGGGAACGTTCCAGTTGCAGTTTCCTACTCGGAACTCGGAAATTCCTACTTCTGACTACAACTGGAACGCACCAAAAGACGTGACCCAAGCCAAAGCGTGTGTTTGTTGTGATGCTAATGAATGCAGCTCGGACCTTCCTCAGAACTCTGCATTGCTTTACAACTTCTTTTTTCGACAACTTACAGGATGCAAAGCGATGAGGTAATGTATCTCTTTCTAGTTACGTAGCGGTAGTTTTTGATGTGTGACAACAAGCAATTTTTGAAAACTTAGAATCGTAGTTTTGTAACCGGCTATATATTGCTACTTACAGCCTGGTGCTCTAAGACGTGTCTGAATAATATAAATTTGCTCTTGTTTTAATTGTTTTGTTCCCGAAGTTGAGTATCCAGGCCAGTCCAGTCCTGTCCGACCTGACCTCGAAGCTAAGGAATAGCATTTATAGATAACCTATTTTGATGCTATAAAACTCATCTTAAAGTGTGTATTTCCATCAGGCATATATCTAAAAGTTAGACTTTTTTGTAATTACTTAGAAACTCCTTATTGCATCTTTAAATCAAGTGAGTAGCCCTGCATTAAAGTCCTCATCTTTAGGGTCAGACTCAAAAAGGTTGGTGACCCCTGCCGTAAAGGGAAATTGAACTTTAGGCCCATATTTCCCACCCCTACTTGTATTAGAGCTATATTTATCCTTGTTGTTATTGTTTTTTTAAGCTCTCTTGAGGGAATCAGAGCTGTGATGTGCCAATAAGCACTTCATTTCCTTTCTTTTTCTTCTTTGTTAATTGTGAAGCTGTTGTGAGGAAATCTCTTTGTGTACTTATATCGCTGTAATTACACACTTGCTATTGTAAAGCAGTCAAAGAACTCAAATTACTCACATAATTACTGTGTAGGTCTGAATCCCGGCGTAAGAACAATAATGAGGTTCAGTTTGTGTCTTAGCGGAGTAACTTCTGCACACACCCCCCACCCCGTGCAGCGTCAGGGCCGTGCGCTCTGCCTCAGCAGGCCTGCAGAGATTGCAATGCACTGGAGGATCGCAAATTAATAACCTGCAATTTAACGCTTTGTGGAGGAAATCCATGCAAGTTGTTGCAGCTCACCTTCCAATGCAATTAAAATCGGCTGGTCATTACGGTGCTCGTTAAAGCCGCCTGTCCCATTGACTTTTCTCAGCCCTTTTTGAATAATTAATTTCAAGCTAGGATGCATGTTCTCTGGATGAGAGCCCGTGGATGTTTATGTTGGTTTGATTTCGCAGAGGCTGTTCAGACAGTCGTGTTTAAACCCTGAGGCAGAGAGAAGGATTTTGATTCTAATATTTAATAGCTGAAGGGAAACAAAGCATAAAAGCAGGAAAACACCCAGAGTTCCATGATTCATGATTGATTTTTAAGTTTACAGTTCCATACTTAGTTTAGAGAGACTCTGAAGTATAAAACCAACTTTGCAATGACGGTGGAGCAGTTAAATAAAAAGTGATTAAAGCACTGCAAGAACAGATCTAGGTGAGAGTATTTGTAAAATTTCAAGACAAAAAATCTCACAAGACTTATTTAAAGCCACAATTTCCTGTCATGTCTGCATTAAGATCTTATTTGAAGATCTAAAAACTGAAAATAATGCCTGAATTGCTCGTAATAATAAAAATAATCTGCCAATTAGAGGCCACAAATTCACTTGAGCAGATCTTAAAGCTGGGGTTGGTAATCTGATTTAGATACACTTTTTGTAATACTGGTTAAAATGATCTTTATGACCCGATGGCAATCAATTCAAAATGTGTTCTTAAAATAGAGCGAAACATATTCCCTATCTACAGCAGGAGTAAAACAGGGGAAACAGCAACCAATAAAAATATCGTGTCACCAATTTTTAAACCGATCAAATCCCATCGCTGTTCTGCCCGCCTCCTGCAGCTAGGTGGAGCCTTGAGGAGATGCTACATATAAATTCATGCTAGTTTTCCAAAATTACCGACCCCAGCTTTAAACCAGAGTTTTAGACCCTCACTGAATCAAACTTTCTGTGTTTCACTGGCAGATATTTTCTCTTTATTTAAAGCAATTCAATGCCTTATTTTTACCTTTCAGTCCTTTAAGTGAGATAATTATGTCAACCTTAAGTGAATGTTTGATAAGGAAGTTTTTTAGATATTTTAGACTTGAAAATAGACAAACACAGTGGCTGAGATTTAAGTTTTAGCAGTAAGAGAGGCATGGGCTGACTTGGGTTGAGGATCAGGAGAATGGCTAGTTCAAGCCCTGACTGAACCATGTTTGGAAGCTGGTTTGGTAGCTGGAGAGGTGCAGGCTGACATTGGTTACAAAATCTGCATTTATGCAGTATTATAACACCCTAGTGCCCCCCAATGATGATCCAGTGCTGGACCGCGAGACTGTGTCTGTTGTCAAATGATAATAATAATGATATGATATGACAGAAAGTATACGACTAAAAACAGAACGGTGGAAAGGCACATAAGAGCCAGAAATGACAGAAACAGAGAATAAAATAAAGGATTAATAACACCTTAGTTAAGAAGGATAAAAGAAATTAACTAGAAAAGCACTTGGAGAGCGCAGACCTCCTCCAGCGCCACAGTCCTCAGCCATATTATGAATTTTACCATAAATATTAGTCCTGCCTTTATTTCATTGAAATATTTAGATTCCTTGACCATGAAAACATACCATTAGCAACTGGATTCATAATTACTTCCACCAAGGAGGTTATGTTTTCGGGAGAGTTTGTCCGTCCGTCCGTCCTTCTGTCCATCCGTCCATCCGTCTGTCTGTGAACAAAATAACTCGAAAAATTATGGATGGATTTTGATGAAATATTTCAGGAAATGTTCAGCATGGGAAAAGGAGGAACTGATTAAATTTTGGTGTTCATCCGCATCAGCGTTTGGCCGCCATGACGAAAAATGTGATTTTTGTGAATAACTACTGAACTAAAATAGATATCATTTTGAATCCAGTCGCTAATGGTATGCTTTCATGGTCAAAGAATCTAAATAGTTAGATGAAATAAAAGTCGGACTAATATTAATGCTAAAAATCACAATATGGGTGAGGTCTGTGGCGCAGTTGGAGGTCTGTGCTCTCCGAGTGCTTCTCTAGTTTTTATTTACTTTTTTTTTGTTTGGTTTTAATCATTTAAAGGTTCAGTTAGCCCTCTGAACCCCCCCCCATACAAAAAGCACCTGCATGCTTTAAACAGTCTAAAGAAAAAAACATAAATGGTGGATCACAGACGGAGAGAAGGGCATTCAAAGTCAAATAAATAATTCCTTTTCCTATTTGCTCTCTGTGTTATCACTGAGCAGGAGCAAAAGTCCGTGATATCCAGGCTGAAGTGGATGCTTGTCAGGCTCACCTCTCAGATGGGTGAATGGAAAGCAAAGGGTTGGAGGGGGGCTGGATGGAAATGAGGACATTTATCTTTAATGATCCCGAGCTCTCCTGACCTTCTCACTCGAGCAGGGCAAAGCTGCAATCGAATAAACAGATCGCATCCACCGGCTGCTATTGAGAAGTGAGGAATGAGGTGTAACAGCTGGAGGGGGAGTCACACCGGAGACTGTCTCCCTCTTTGTCTCTGTTTTTACTCTCACAGTTTTGTTTTGTGTTGCTGTGCAGCTTACCCTGTAGCATGCTCAGAAACACAGCTGTGCTAAACAGACAGAAAAGGAGGGCTGCCCACCTTATCTCTGCAGCCAGCAGGGGATAAAGCTCTCCTCCTGCCCAGGATCTAAACCTTTTACTGCAGGCAGGGGGAGTCAAGAAGGGCCTGGTCCTGGGGATTTTACCCTGCAGCTTTGGTCTCTCATGCCTGCACTTTTCATCTGTTTTTTCTTTTCCTGTTGAAAATCACAGATTACCAAGAGGGAGGATTTCTCTTTTGCTGAGCAACAATAGCAGCCAACATGGAGCCATGATTAGTTTTTATCCTCTCGTTTCTCACTTTGATTCTTCGTCTTTTCTCTGTAAAGATGCTCCTCTTCTCTTAAATCCCTGTTGGTGCCTATACCTTTCTTTTGAGTCTTGGGGGATCTCACACATAACCTGTTTAGTTTGGTTTTAACCATCATGCTGCCTTTAGGTTTACAAAACCTGAAATCATTTCCAATGAGGTAGGAACCCCTTCAATGGTGCTTTCTAAGCTTTGGAGTTTTTGACCAAATCCAAATTGACTGCAACTTTGGAAAAAGGGAAAAGCCCCTTTCCTAATACTTGGAAAGACGATGAATACAATCAGTGTACTCTTATTGCCTTAGGGTCATTTTTGATCCAGGATTTGAAGATTTGCAGAAGGCTATATTGTCCCTCACAAGTATTTTACAGTAAGGAAAAACAATCAAGTTCAAGGTTGAGATGTGCTTAGTAGAGATGCACGATATTGTTGGTTTGACATCAGTATCAGCTGATATTGCAATTTTGCAGATACTTACAGCCGATGATATCGACACAGATATCGACGATGCATCAGCTGTAATATCAGCAAATTACACAAATGTTAAATATTGATGCACCTTCTCATTACTGCATGGGTACATTTAAAATCAAAGCTTTCATGGTCTAACTAATAATCAAAAATACACTGTAACACTGAAAGATATAAGTCCATTTTGTTAAGTACAAAGCTCTTGACAAGAAATATCCATATTGGTATCGGTGATAATGAATAAAAAATATTAGCATATCAAATATCTGCAAAAAATCCAGTGTATCACAACCCTTCAGTCATGGCTTTGTGCAGCCAAAAGCTAACCTGACAAGCCAGATGGACAGCTCAATATATCTGCCACAGAAATATTTCACTAGTCCATCTGGGTAGGAGCCCTTTAAATTTGTTTTCGGGGCAGAACGTTAAAAAAAAACACAAGCTTGTGATTGGACAATCGTTTGGCTCATCACATGCATCACAGACCAATCCACATCAAGCAGGGTTGCCTCCTATAATGTAGCGTACATAGCGGCTAATGGCTAACAACAGTTAAAAACAGTCCATGGACGTTAGCCATAACGACGGTTTCCATTAGCCCCAGTCGCCTGCCCAACGGGGTGCAGTGTCGCTGAGCGGCTTGCGGTGACGTCATTTTGAGTGCGACACAACAATCTGTGGCGTTTTGTCACAAACTGAGTAAAAAAGGAAAGCAGAAGGCTGCAGGTGGCAAGAAAAGAGAGTTTTGGAAGCTATACAACAGAATGAAGCCGAGGACGAGAGCAATCGAGCTGCAAAGAAAAGATGTATGAGGGTAAGCTAACGATAGCTACCACTAGCATGCTAGGTTGTTGCGCTCATGAGTCATCGATGACGACACAGTCTGACCAATCAAGCAGCCGGCAGCCGGTGACGTCATCTTTTAGTATCGACTCAGCTCGGTTGGAACCAGAGTGGAGTAGGTACTAAAACTAGCTTGTTTTAGGAGGTACCAGACTAGTGGAAACAAGGTGTGCTAGTGGAAAAGGGCCATAAGTGTGATGTCACCAGGACATGACCTTTATGGGACCACAGTTGGTCCAGGTCACCCTCAAATCAAACCTTGAGCTTCATGTGTGAAAGTGACCTGATTTTCTCCACAGAGCCACAGAGCTGCAGCTGCAAATCACTCCACCACAAACGATAATGAGGAATATTTGTCATATTACAATCAGAAACAACAAGCTAACACAGAGCAGCTCTAGAGAGATTTATCACCTGCTCTGTGTCCTGAGTTATAGGTGCCACGCTGGACGTCCTAACAGTGTCGACATCATCGAAGAGCTGGCTGCCGGCCCGCGCTGAAACAAGGCCGGAGCCAGAGCAGCTGTTAGCAGCTTGTCGTGTGTGTACGCTTATTATATTTGCTTGCTGTAGCCGTCGGAGTCATGAAAAACTTGCCGGTGCCCACTGAGAGCTTAGTCAACACAGGATGATAAATGATTCATCACTTCATGCTGATTCCTCTGCATTTTGTGGGTATGTGAGGGTTAATGAGTTTACAGCAGAGAGACGAACACAAACAGCTCTGTGTGTGCAGGAAAACAGATTTTTAGACCAAATCCATGAACTCCTTTAATCAGTCTGAGCCCTCTGTAGTACTCTGTAGTGTTATGGCTTTTACTTAATATCACCAAATATGTTTCTTCATGTTTGTAAATTCACAAATTTCCAGATTTATACATGCTCTCCATGTCTAACCTTTAGTTTTATTGAACTTATATATGTGTAAATGGGTTTCTTCAATGATTTTTCAGCTTCTTCCTCTTTGTTTTAACGTGTTTAATGACCTGCAACTGAGTAAGTGTGAAGTTTTCTATATTAATAAAGTCTAATCAATGATAAACCCTCTAAGACTCTGGAACAAACTCCCCCACAACATACGCACCATTACCGACTTTGGCCTTTTCAAAGCACAGCTTAAAACATATTTTTTCAGACTGGCTTTTAATACACAGTAATGTGGTGACATGTTATTTTATTTTGTCTTGTTTTATCTTTTTTTTATCTGATTTTATCTGATTTTATTTTCCTGACCTGTTCCATTGTTTCTTTCTTTTGATCTGCATTTATTTCCAATCTTATCTATTTTTATCTGGAAAGCACTTTGATCACCTCACATGTTGTAAAGCGCTCTATAAATAAATTTTGATTGATTGATTGATTGATTGATTGATTAATGCATGACAAAAGAGATATATTTAAAATATATTTTATACCATTCAGCTTGCAGCACCATGTCCAACAATAAGGTGGTGAAATCCTGGTCTCAAGTTTCATTAAAGTATTTTCTTTGCATATTTTTGTCATAATGAGATATAACATCATAAATCCAAAATAGCCAATGAAGGGTGAATTGCACTATGCCCTTTAGGAATTACTGCTGAATCCTTCTATTATCAAACATCAGACAGGTTTAAGTTATATGCCGATATTAACAGGACTTTTTTTTTTTTGGTCAGCCTCCTTTTTATTTTCTCTTTTCTTTTTCTCTTTTCTGTCTTCCTTTTTTTTGGGGTGGGGGTGGGGTGGGGGGGCACTTGCTGTCTCCTTCTCCTGGCGGCACGGGAAAGTGAATGTGCAGTGGGACAGCCAATAGAAATGCAGTGGTCTTTGCTGACCTTGGATTGGTTTATGCACGTCGTCCCGATTCTGACTCTTTAGAGGCTGAACATTGAGCCATGGTGAAGTTCAGGAACCTATTTCTTGTCTCAGACCATTTGACTTACATTATGCTTGGAGGATATTACAAAATTTTACTGAATTATACTCAACAATGCTGCCTTCTGCAGCTTTACGTAGATTTGTACATATTGAAAAATGAAAAATCAACAAGAAAACCAACATTGCCCATCTTGTTATTTCCAGACGAGGTCTTCACCCATCATGCTCCCGCTCCAGCCACAGCAGCAGCTCAGCTCCAGCCCGCCGCCTGCGCCGCCCCCTCCTCCAGGTCCCTGCTCCCCAAAACAAGCCAGTCCGGCCTTCGTCCTCCAGGCTTCACCTCCAGTCGTCTCCCTGCCGGACGCCTGGCGGCCTTCGGCTTCGTCAGGAGCTCGAGCGTGTCCTCCGTCTCCTCCGCCCACTCAGCTGACAGCACGCAGAGCGACCCCTGCAGGACAGGTCACCGTAAGTTTGAGCCGCACACGTCTGTTAAAACTGCTGCATGTGACAAAAAAGACAAGAAGCCCAACTCCAGTGGAGAACAGAAATTAAAAAAAGAATAATATCCTGTTTGACCTGTTTGACCTTAACTGATAAACTTTATTTAACATATATTCAGTCATGGATCTCATGGCTGCAACATGTTCCAAAAAAGCTGGGACAGGGGCATGTTTACCACTGTGTTACATCACATTTCCTTTTCACAACACTCAGTAACATTTAGGACAACATTTCTTAACATATGATTGCAAGAAATTTTGGGATTTCATAATCAGTTAACACAGTGCATCACATCAAAAATATCTAAAAGACTTATTCTCATCCACATTTACTTAAATATCCAAATAAAAGTCTTACAACATGGAATTAAAGGCAAAAATTAGGCATTGCTTTTAAAAATTGGAAAATACCTACCAATAAAACAGCAAAGTTTGACTCAGCCAGAGTCTAAACTTTAGATTTAATGGCTACTCAGGATTAAAAATGTCATTTCAAGACAACCCTTTAATTTTTCTGTTCTCATTGGCAGGTGATTTTACTTAAAATAAGCAGCTCAGGCCTTATTTTTAGTTCTGATATCTTTAAATAACATCTTAATTCAGACATGTCAGGAGATTGTGTCCTATGGCCCTTTTCCACTAGCACGCCTTGGCCCTACTCTACTCGGCTCTACTCGATTTGCAGCGTGTTTCCACTAGCCCGGTACCTCCTAAAACAAGCTAGTTTTAGTTCCTACTCCGCTCTGGTTCCAAGCGAGCTGAGTTGATTCTAAAAGATGATGTCACCGGCTGCCGGATACTTAATTGGTCAGACAGTGTCGTCATCGATGAGTTATGAGCGTGACGACCTAGTATGCTAGCGGTAGCTACCATTAGCTTACCCTCATACGTCTTTTCTTTGCAGCTGGATTGCTCTCGTCCTCGGCTTCATTCTGTTGTATAGCTTCCAAAACTCTCCTGTGCTTCTCAAGGGGTATTTCTTCTTACCACCTGCAGCCTTCTTCTGCTTTCCATTTTTACTCAGTTTGTGACAAAAAGCCACAGATTGTTGTTGCTCAAAATGACGTCACCGCAGTGCCGCTCTCTGTTTACAGTGACACTGCACCCCGTTGGGCAGGCAACTGGGGCTAAATGAAAAACAGCACAAGGCGAGTAGAGTAGAGCCGGGTAGAGTCGAGTAGAGTAGAGTAGGGCTAATGGAAAAAGGCCAATAGAAAACATCTTGTAAGATTTTTTACTCGATATTGGACAAACACTCTGACTGAGATCTGAGTTTTTGCAGTGTAAATATTGTTTTCACAGTAATTATTCAGCAAATCAAAACTGATTTAAGTCCTTTCTATGACTCTGGTTTCAACCCTACAGGGTTTAAGCCTTACATGTTTTCTCAGATGTTAAAACCAAAACACAAACCAGGGCATTAAATCAAATCTCTTCACCCTACAGGACTGCCTCACCCTGAATTATAAAGACAAAACAATTTTAATTTAGTTTCCTTTCCTGCCTTGTGCTCTGGTCTGTATTAGTTAATGTCACTTTTACTTCAAACACTTCTCTCATCACCACATCATGAGCGCACCATCACCATCATCATCATCATAATCATCATACAGGTTTATTGCCTCCTTCTATGAATCCCCCTCATGAATATAGTTTGCATAAACAGAACCCTCCCACATTCATTATGTTTCAGTTTGCTTTTCCTCCCAGAGCTCCACCTTGTGCTCCATTTACTCTGTGGTGTCAAACTCATCCAAGGTGTGAGGAAGAAGCAGCCATATGGCAGCATGAACAGAAGACTTTTAATATATGAAGACCCAAAAATAGTGTTTCTTTAAACAAAGATAGTGGCAATGCTTTCACTGTTAATAACTGCAATTTTTCTGATTTTGATAATATATGATTTGTGCAAAAAGATGCAAAAACACAAGCTTATATAATTCATTGTGAAAATCAGATTATTCATACCTGTCTGATACACCAGCATTAAATACAGAAGTCTGAGCCATCCAATAAGAGCTGAATCTCTGCTTTGCTCGTCATGTGTGCATATGTTATGTTAACATTGCAGGAAGTGCAGTGTTGTTGCCATGCTGACACTCGTGTTGGTTTATAAAGCTTTTACTGACAGCTCTGACTTTGTTTTGACTAATAATTAAAGCATGTCTGTCTGGTATCAGCTGTAGCAGTCAGATATCTGCTCCCTGTGTGTCTCCTGTTGGCACATTAGTGCTGCTGCTCCAGTCACACATTCAATATATTTATATGAAGTGCAAGGCAGACACTCAGCTACACAAGGTGGGTTTTCAGTGAGTGCTTCACTGCTGTCAGCAGCATGTGTCCTTCTATTGGTCAATGCTCTGACTAAGAATACAGTAAATCAGTTTCAAAAACATGCAGTTCTGATAGTTTATTTTACAGACATGGATGTTGGGTTAAGGTCAAACTGATGGCAAATGGTCTCTGAAAAATCCACTCCATGGGGGCGAGAGTTATCATTTTGTAGAATGAAACTTGGTCCCAAATTGTGGAGAATTGAGATCGTCCTGATTGCCATTCATTTTTGCATGCAATTAACATCTAAGAATGGCTCACAAACTGCAAATCGGTTCTCATCGTTAACTTAAAGTAGCTGATCGAAAGACTCGACAGGTTCACGAACGCCACATCGCTAGCACAAACCACCGTGGAAGTAGGCAAGCAAAGCAGCTCTGTTTAGGAGTAGAAGAAGTCCGAACCTCCTGTTATGCTTTATTGTGTTAGTGGAGTTATTATCTCCAAAATATGTTAATTTAAATATCTTGATTCACAGTTTTCTAAATGTATTCATTCTTTCCATATCTTGTGTTTAGTTTTATTGAACTTATGTATCTTTAAATGAATTTCTTTACTGATTTTTGAGCTTCTCACACTTTGTTTTATTGCAATTAATGAGTTAAGCCAACAATTTTTTTCCTTTCTTCACTTATGAGTCAAGGACAAGCAGAGTGAGCCGTTTGTTTGTGGGCCATTCCTACATGTGAATCTACGGTGGCCCTGAAGGTCAATACAAATAAACATTTCAAAATACGCAAAAACAGTGAAGAATGCGCAAAAACATTTCACAATATGCAAAAACATTTATGAATGCGCAAAAACATTTAAGAGTGCACAAAAACATTTAAGAGTGCACAAAAACATACAAGAATGTGCAAAAACATTTAAGAATGCACAAAAACATACAAGAATGCGCAAAAACATTTAAGAATATGCAAAAACATTTCACAATATGATCCCTGAAATGTTTTTGTGTAATGTGAAATATTTTTGCGTATTGTGAAATGTTTTGTGAAATGTTTTGCATATTCTTAAATGTTTTTGCGCATTCAAAAATGTTTTTGCGCATTAATAAATGTTTTTATGTATTGTCAAATGTGAAATGATTTTGCGTATTGTGAAATGTCTTTGCGTATTGTGAAATGCTTATTCGCATTGACCTTCAGGACCTCCGTACAAATCACTCACAACTGTGAATCGGTTCTCATCGTTCACTTTAAAGAGCTTTTGCGAACGTCACATCTCGATTGTAAGCCACCGTGGCAGTAGGTCAACAAAACGAAACCTCGGAGATAGATGGAGATAAAATGATGATAGTTGAAGCTAACGTAAAAAAAAAGAGTCCCAACAAATACACAAGACATTTGAAAGTTATTATCTAATGACTGCAGACCAGGGGTGGGCAACTTTAGTTACCAAGAGGGCCACATAAAACCATTTTTCCAGCCTAAGGGCCGCGTTGTTTCAAATTTTCAGAAACTCTCGATGAGGAAAAAGAAAGTTGAATAAACAACATATGAGAAAATAAATTTTCTCAAAATTAGAATACCAATATTCATATATTACCAGTTATTATGCATAACCAAATGAACCTGACATAGAATTCAAGCAAGTTTAGCTAACAAACATGGAATTAAAGCCAATGAAGCTACTTTCAAATCAATAAAATGATGAGTGTTACTCAAATTTTTAAAGCTCAAATATTTTGCTGTGGCCATTTTTTAAATATATTATTGAGTAATACTTGACATAATGTTCAATTGCTTCATAAAAGTGATTGAGGGGCACTATTATAGCAAAGTAAGGTCATAAACAACTTACATAATCCAATAAAAATATCAGTCTAGATTATACAGAATTATTTCGATTGGATATCTGAGTTTTCTTCTTAGTTATAACTGCTGGTTTTTGGGAATGAATGGCGGGGCCACATTTAGTGACGTGGAGGGCCGCACTTAGCCCCCGGGCCGCCACTTGCTCACCCGTGCTGTAGACAGGCAGGCTAACACTTCCCATTGACTCCCAGCCTTTGAGCTAAGCTAATTTACATTGGGCATTGGGAGTGAGGCAAGACATGAAAACAAAAAAAGTGTTGGAGTGTCCCTTTAAAGACCAAAAGAGAAGTTAAGCAGCAGTTTGGACTTCTTAAAAGAAGAAGATATCCCCGTCTGACTGCTTGTACCCATTTTTTTGTCTTAGATGTTCGTCAAGCAAACAGAGCGTGTGATGTCCCTCCCCAGACTCATCAGTAATTCATCAGACTCTAAACTGGGTCCAGCATCACGTTCAGTCAGCACGAGCAGAGAAAACACTAAGATGTTGTTAGATTCTGATTTTCACAACCGTGCAGTAACGAAGGTGGACACAGCAGCTCCGTGTTGTTGCTCTTTGGCAGGCTGCTCCGTTAGTTGGCTGAAATGTGGGAGCTGCATGTGTTTTTAATGTGACCTACATAGAGTGTGCTGGTTCTTCTTCTCTCCCAGTTACAGTTGACGTAAGCACCCCCGCTCTCACGCACATCAGGCCCCCTGTTATGTCATCGCTGCTTTCCCTCGTCCCCCTCTTTTAGGCTTGGACCACTTCCATCCCTCACTCTTCTCCCCCCTCTCATTGGTGGAGATTGAATACAAAGTGTGTGGTAATGCGGGGGAGGCACCTTTTTATGTCCCGTTGAAGAGAGAAGAGGACTCCCCCGAGGGTCTCCGGGGTAGACTGTGTTCATTTAGGAAAGTGGCTTCAATCTCTCTTTGCTGAGAAAACTCGCTGTTCCTGTTCTGTACAGGTCCTCTCCGGCATTTCAATGATTCAATGAATGATGCTGAGGGAAGGTGACTTTGTGAGATTTGTTCCTGCTGCACAATGTATACAATCCCAATTCCAATGAAGTTGGGACATTGTGTAAAACATGAACAAAACTGAATACAATGGTTTGCAAATCCTCTTTAACAAGCCTGTCACGATAATCAATAAATCAATTAACCGAACAATGAATAAAAACGTCCTCGCTAAGTTTGCCGGTCTCGATAAGTTGACACGTGCATGCATGTTTGTTTTCCTCCTCTCTTTCTACTAAAGAGGCTGAATGAGAAGATGGCTCACTCTGTCCATCTTGCTTAAAGGATAAGTTCGGTTTCTACAGCTTTCACGTTGTTTATAGAATGAAGTAGAACAATATACTCACCCAGAAGGCTTTCCTGATCCAAACAGTGCTTCAGGAGATATTTAGATCAAAATTGAGCGGCGGACATCCGTATAATGGTAGCACACGGGGCATGTATAGCGCCGCTCCTAAAACTGCATTAATCGTCCACAACTCATTAGTTTCACCAATATTCCATCATGGTCCGCTCACGCTACTCCTCCACGACAGTCCGGTGTCACTCCAGACAAGTCTTTGTGACTGTGCTGACCTCTGAACTGAAAACTTTCTTCACGGCTGATGCGCATACGAAGTACGGCTTCCTCCTGTCGATGAGCTCCTCATCTGTAAACTCTGGCTCGAAACTGTAAGGACACCCATCATATTCAAAGTTCTCGTCCACAACATCTTCATCAGATAGATATTCATCCATTTTGCACAAAACTGGAAGAATAAAGTGAGCGCTGAAACAAGCCATGATGGAATATTAGTGAAACTAATGAGTTTTTGGACGATTAATGCAGTTTTAGGAGCGGCGCTATACATGCCCCGTGTGCTACCATTATACGGATGTCCGCCGCTCGATTTTGGATCTAAATATCTCCCGAAGCACTGTTTGGATCAGGAAAGCCTTCTGGGTGAGTATATTGTTCTACTTCATGCTATAAACAACGTGAAAGCTGTAGAAACCGAACTTATCCTTTAACACCGGGGTGCATCAGCTCTATAGTGGATTTATAGCGGAGTGAGCATTTGTCATTTATTCAATTTTTGGGGGGGAGACGGGGCCGCTCGCCTGCACACACAGAGAGCTAAGGTGAGCGTCGAGAGGAGTAACAAGGAAACAAACACTGATACGAACAATGGCACGAAAGCTACAGTTCTTAAGCCGGCTGCCACAGCCCAAGTGTGGTAATATTTTGGTTTTATACAAAATGAACAAGGTGTAGGCCCACGAACACCGATGAGCTGATATGTAGCATTTGTTTGAAAGTAGTGGTAACGGAGAAGGGGAGGTGCAGCGGAGCCTTCGTCCTGACAGTCAGCACTTACTGAGGCGTTTGGTTGGCAAAGTAAATAAAAAAAAAGAAATGCAACCATTCACTGGGGTTGAACAATCAGCAATGTTACAAATGTTTGACAGACAGTACAGATTGACTGGGAGGAAGTACATGTCACGAACAATTCAGGAACTGTATAAACTACATTCTATTTATTGTTTTTTATTGTTGTATGTGTTTTTATTGGAGTGTCATATTTTCTTTACAGAGACAGGATCTATTTTTTAATTGTTTTTGATTAGTAGGATTATTTTAATTTATGTAATTTTTCCTCAAAGAGAGCCCATTTCATTTTCATTGAGTTTCTTACTCTTTTTTTGTTTGTTAAATTTATTATATTTTTGGTTTAATTTATTTTATTTAAAAGATCTTGACCTTCCAATTACAGTTAAATACTCTTAAGATATTAAAGTTTATTGCTTTTGATATGGTGAACTCTCTTTATGACGACAAATATTATAATTACATTAATAAAAAATAAATAAAAATAATATTGACAATAATATCGTTTATCGGCAATAATTTTTAGGACAATTATCGTCTAGAAAAATTTGTTATCATGACAGGCCTATCTTTAACCTATATTCAAATATATACACTGCAAAGATAAGATATTTATTATTTCATTCAATTATAAGATCTTCTACGGAGTGGTTTGTTAGGGGTGCAGCATCACAGCAGCTGACAGAAAGAGGCCGGACAAACTTTTAAAGAAGGTCAGCTCTGTCCTGGGATGCCCTCTGAAACTTGTGGAGGAGGTGATGAAGAGCAGGAATAAAGCCAAGCTGTCCTCCAGGATGGACAAAGTCTCCCACCCCCTCTAACACACTCACTGCATTCATGATAAGGACAGATTGCTCCATCTGTAACGTGTGACGGGAGATATCGAGGGTCTTTCCTTCCTGCAGATGTTACACTACACAACATAAACCTCTCTGAAGTACAATGAGCCACATTTATATGAATGTTCTGTACACACATTTCCATATTCTGTTTATAGTCATACTTTTTTTTTTAATTAATACTTTATTGAACATTTGAACAAACACTGCCACATCAATGTCTATAAACCTAATGGTCTGTTCATCATTTTCTTAAGGTTTAAAAAGATAAGGGAATCAATAATGCATTTTTTTTTTTTTTTAAAGATATTTTTTCGGGCTTTTATGGCCTTTATTCGATAGGACAGCTGGAGAATGACAGGAAAGCGGGTGAAGAGAGGGGGGAAGACATGCAGCAAAGGGCTGTGGCCGGGATTCGAACCTACTGCCGCTGCTGGGGGTTAGCAGTCCCCGTACATGGGACGGACGCTCTACCAACTGAGCTAATGTCTGCCCCCAATAATGCATTTTAAATACAAAAGGTAAAACAATAAATAAAAAAATAATGCAAAAAGAATATAAAAGTAGAATAAAACAAAGACTCAATAAAATATGAAGTTAAAGGAATCATCCTTAATATAAATATATTCATTTTAAGACGTGTTAGACATGTATCTTTACATTTCCCCAAAGTCTAAAAAATTAAAAAATAACAGTAATTGAAATTAGATGAAAATAAAAAATAAATAAAGTAAAGCAAAAAAAAAAGTAAAATAATGTTTGTGTATTTGTTCTTCAATCAGCATGCACCATAATTCATGCATTTATTCAAGGTTAATTCATTATTGTGTACAATTTATAATATTCAGCTTAAGCCCTTGCCTTAGCTTCAATGTATTTCAGATAGTCTCCCCACTTTATGAAATATTTCTCAGTCCTGTTATTGCACCTAAAAGATATTTTTTCATAAGATGCCACCTTTGCCAGTTCTGTGTACCATTCCTGAAAAGATGCTTCACCTGAGTTCCTCCAGTTTCTCATTATAATTTGTTTTCCAACCATTATGCTTGTCTGAATGAAGTCACCTGCTCTGTAATGAGATGTCAACTGTGGGTCACTAAGAACATATAATCTCTGACAAAAGTCAAAGTTTATCTGAGTGATATTTTTCAGACATTCATGAACCCTCAGCCTGTAATTCTGAACTAGTGACATTCCATAACAAGTGAGAGAAGGTCCCTTTGGAGTTACAACATTTCCAACAATTGTCATTGTCTCGAAGCTTCATCCTAAAAAGTCGAGAAGGGGTCCAGTAATAACGATTGTTTATAGTCGTACTTAAAAATACTTCAAATATCTCTTTCCAACTGTAATATATCCAACATGTGCATAACAGCTGTAACATATACTGAGCAACAATATAAACACACAAACTCCAACGGCTAAGTTAGGATGACCTTTCCTTTAACATACCTAAAACTCAGATTTATTTGTGTACATAAGTATATTTATTTGTCTCACGTGTTGAGTTAATCCATCCACGCTCATGCTGCATAACAGTGTGGTGGTTCTTCAGCATGATGCTTTCATTATATTCACTCATTCACACGGTTTCTGTGTTTATATTTGTATTGAGTGTGAATATGATTTTTATTTTCATTCGTAAGATTCATTCTTTATGATTCTTTTCTGTATTTTATTGCTGCAGTGAATTTAGAGTTTCCTTGGTCGGACTAAAAAAAAGGAGTATTTTATCTTATTTATTTATTTGTTTATTTTGAATTTGATGCCGGAAACAGCTTCCTAACAGGAGCATGCTTACTGCTGGTTTCGTCACTTTTTTTTTTAAGAACACTCACTAAGCATTTGGGATTTCTGTAAAAAGTGACAAAGCACAAGAAAATATTTTTTAAAATCATGTTCCTGCAGTATTCAGCCATAAAGGTTTAATACTGCAGCACCTTTATGTGAGAAATAGTCACTGTTAGCTCAATTTGATACTAAAAAGGCTCTGAAAATACAGATTTTTTACATATGAGCAATCAATCAACCAATCAATCTTTATTTGTGTAGCACCAATTTATAACAAATGTTATACACATACACATATAAACATGCACATATACATATATACCGACAGAGACAAAGGGATAAAAAAAAGATTTATAATAGAGACAAACAACCGGATGCCCAGACCATAAATCTGTCCTCATCAAATTTTTCTCTACTGAATATGTTTTTATTATTATTTTCTCCGCCAAGGAGGTTATGTTTTCGGGAGAGTTTGTCCATCTGTGAACAAAATAACTGAAGAAAGTTATGGATGGATTTCGATGAGATCTTGAGGAAATGTTCAGCATGGGAAAAGGAAGAAGTGATTCAAATTTGGTGTTGATCCGGATCACCGTCTGGATCTGCCATGACGAAAAATGTGATTTTCGTGAATAACTACTGCACTAAAATAGATATCATTATGAAACCAATTGTTAATGGTATGTTTTCATGATCAAGGAATCTAAATATTTACATGAAATAAAGGTAGGACTGGGGTGCTAGTTTGGTGGAGTGGTTAGCACCCCATGTACATACTTCTGCCGGCCCAGGTTCGAATCCTGCCTGTGACCAGTTTGCAGAGTGTCTTCCCCTACTCTCTCACCCCCTTTCACAAGCCTATCCACTGTCTCTCTCCTATCATTAAAGGCACAAAAATGCCCAAAAAATACATTTAAAAAAAAAAGAAATAAAGGTAGGACTAATATTTATGGTGAAAATCACAATATGGGAGAGGACTGTGGCGTTGGCGGAGGTCTGCGCTCTCCGAGTGCTTTTCTAGTTATTACTATTATTTACCATTTATTAAAGGCATCTTATTGTCAAGAGGAGCCTAATATCTATGTGATTGTTAAGATAGTTACTATGGATAAATAATCAATAGCAACCATTTGAATGAGCGATTGAGTTATATAATCTTGAGTTATATAATCTATAACTAAGATCCAGGCAGTAAAACATCCTCGTCAGAAGTCAAAGAAGAGCTCAGCCCTGTTCTCTCTCTCTCTGTGCAGACACTAAGGTATATACAGAGTAAATAACGTGGCCCTTAACTCCTGCCTGTTGGCATTTTGTTTATTTAAGCAGGTGCCAATATTAATGTGCAGTTTTATTGCAGTCTATAAACTTGAAACCTCCTCTGGGATCCTGCCCGCTCACACAGACCCTCCCGTAAACACACACTCTGACACACTCCCACAGCTCAGAAACACCTGCCAGCACAAGTTTTTAAAGCAGCGCCTGCAGCACAATGTTTCAGCTCCTGCTGCTCCTCTGCTGCTCGCTGAGACCAGAATGGAATCAAGGCTGACAGACATGAGAGGCTGAAGATTAGGACTGTTTGATGTGGGTCTCTGTGCATGTGTGTGTGCACGAGGGGATGTTTTACTTTCACTTTTGACTCTGCGTGATGCTCCTGACCTTTGGCTGAGGGGCATTTGACGGCCTGCCTCCATTTGAACCTAGCAGGCTAACGTGGGTTTAGCAGACGGTCCTGCTCCGTCTCTCTCTGCGTGTCTGATGTTTTCCTGTTTCACCTTTCTCCTGAACGCAGAGGACACTTTGAGAAGTCTTTCTCCAGAGCTTTTAAACTTCTTCTACCTCGAGGTCGGTTATCGCTCTTGTTGGATATATCTAAAGAAAGCTCTGAGGCCCCATCCACACGAAGACAAAACGCTTCACAGTTTCCAAAACGATCGTCATGAAGACGAAGGCGTATCAGAAAATGTTTGCGTCTACATGAATGCACTTGATATGCATGAAAACGCTGTAAAACACATGCCAGACCTCTAGGGGCACTGTAACGATATCACGGAAACAAGCGGAAACAGACGAAAAAACAGTGAGCATGCGCACTTGCGACAAAAGTTGAAAACAGAGATTGTGATAAAGTGATCATAAAGTGGCGTAATGTGTCCTCGATGATTGTTTGTTCAACTCGGTGGTGATTGAGAAGAAGGAGATTTTGATGCAACAGGGATAGTAGGGTCACTAGCTTCATCAGCACATATGCTACACCGTATGGCACCATTGTTATTGCCGCGTGCAGCGCATGCGTGTCAATGAAGATATGAAACCATGACATATGCGTATCTGAAAACTTGCGGAGAGCCAGTAATCACGGAGCTGTGTACACGGCATTTCAAAATCTTTCCACTCTGGAACCTGGTTTCAAAAATGATCATTTACAGACCCCCAAAACGCCGTCTTCATATGGATGAAACGCAGATTCTGCAAAAAATGTATGTGTTTAGACCTCTGCTTGGCTTTGTGTGGATGGGGCCTGAGTTTGAACAGATGCCCACTCTGACTCTGTGAAAACTGAACTTATATTTAAAAGTAAAAAATAAAGGTCATATAGCCTTATGCACGTCCTTGTCTTCTAAACATGATATGTAAAAAAACCCTTTAAAGCTGGGGATGGTGATTTTAGAAAACTAGCATGAATTTGAATGTAGCATCTCTTTTGGACTCCGCCTAGCCCCTCCCACCCATCCTCCAAAATGACCCCCCCCACTCACATGCACACACGTGGCTGATATATCCAGAAGACTGATTCAACTCCAAACCCTCAGCACAACTTTTATGTTTTACTCTACACCAAGTCATGTCTCAGTCAGCGGTAGGGTTGTCAAAAGTATTGATACTCAAAAAAGTATTGATACTAAAATGTTGTATCCGGATACGATACTCACTTTCAAAAGTATTGATACTACTCGAAGTATATGCACTGTTATAGGCTAAATATTATAGTTCACAGTTCAGACATTTATATGTCTAAACTGCAGCTCTGAGGACTGCTGTTTGTTTTCCTTTTCATTCAAGAATGTACTTATCCTGATTGTTACAACAACAAAGCACTTTTAAGTGATATTTTATGTTTGTACTTGCACTGTAGTCTAAATAAGGAGAAAACAGCTTGGTGGTGGTGGGATAAGTTGTGGAGCGATCCAATCAGAGCTGCTCTCTTTATGAATTGATATATTCATGTAGAGCAGGTTCACTGTTTGTTGTCAGTTCTGGTATTGTAACTGAGATGCTCTGCCAGGTAGCCTAAATAAAGGTGACTGCATTTCACACAAAGGAACATTTGTTTCTGTTCATTTAGACATTCAGACTTCACTAACATTCCATAAAGGGTTATTAGATGTTTGATTTTATCCAAGTGTAAAACATGACTTCAGAAATTCAAGGAATCCAAAAAATACCTTAGTCATTACACTTCATATTTTAGTCGACTAAATTTACAGTAGATTTCATCGACTAAAATGTCGTGCAATTCTATCAACTTAACTTAAAAAAATTAGATGACTTATTTATGACTAAGACTAAAAGATATTTGAGGCAAAAGGCTAAACTAAATAAGAAAGTGCTGTCAAAATGAACACTGTGTTAAAGTGAGCATACATAGGGTTAAATGTTGTGGCCTTGCAGAGTTAATGTGAGTGTCTTGAGGTACAAATATAACAGAGCCTCTTTGCAGAGCTTCAGTATTTGTGGGCTCCATGCTTTTTAATTCTGGGTTGTTATTTGTCTTGGAGGCATTTAAGATGAGCTGTAAAATTAGAGGTGACATTGTGTTTTCAAGCGAAGCTCCCGTCCTTGATTTGAATTCCAGATAGCATCAGTTTGATCCACAAAATAATTGCATTTTGAAGTCCTTATCCCGCCTGAGGCAGAGTGTGAAATGTTGGTTATGTTTCTGAATGACTGAACAAACCAATTTGTAGTTGAATGGCGTGATTTGCGGCGAGATACCGATCGGGTCGCTAAAGTTAAACAGCCGTCATGAGAGTGATGAACGGTCAACTTTCTCTGATTTCCCAAGGCTGAGTCTGTGAGCTCCGTGTTGATTTGAGCAAAAAGAAAGATGTACATACACGTGGAAATTATTTAAGACACCACGTACTGATCTTCACCCCGTCTCACCTCAATCCACGTAAGAAGAGACAGATTGAGCGATGAGTCTTCCAATTAAAGACCCATCGGGGAGAGTCTGGGAGTCCTGAAACGAAGAGGAGAAAAGCCCGGCTCAGTTACGGGTTTTTTCATCGATCAGCAAGCAAAGCAGACTCTGTGCAGGCTCTGTGTGATTCGGATAGGAGAGGAGAAATCATTAAGGAGCAGAGCGATGGCGAGGAAAAGATTGCAGCGCTCAAGTAAAGTGGGTTAGTGGAAGGATCCCTGGAGTTTCTGCTCCCCACTGTCGTAGCTAACCTGCTCTGATCAATGGCTGGTGTGCAGAAATGGGAGTGTGTGCAGCTCTGTGTCTGCGGGGGGAAGCAGAGGAGGGAAAGGAGCTCTATTTGGGGATGTGCGATTGAAGAGGTGGTGTTAGCTCATGATCACAGTGTTGAGGGGTTAGCTTCCTAAAATTACACACATAAAACATACTTTAAAGCCTCTAAGACTTCCTCCTCTAAGCAAGGAGGCTATAAACTAGATTATGCTCCTCGTGCACCAGAAAATTTGTTTTAAAAAATTTAACGCCACCGTCTCCTCCCAGAAACAGCGCCCCAGTTAGTCGGGTTAATCCTCTGAATGCAGAGTCATACTGAGTTTATAGTCTCTGTTTCTCTGATAGGAAAGAAACTGACGGCTGATTGTCAAGGACAGAGGCAGATAATCTGAGATATTTTCCAAAAGGGAGTCACAATACCTAAATATTCTCCTGTGCACAATTGTTGTAAAAATCTCAACGTATCAAAGGGATGTCCCAGGGTTTTTGAAGTTGGCTTGTATGAGGCTCTTGACTGAAGTGGCTGACTTTATTTTGACTTTATTCTGCCATCTAAGAAACAGCTTTTCAAGGACGTTCCCACTGATTTCAGCAGGACAATGTTAAGACACTTACAACAGCATGACTTCGTAGTAAAAGAGTGCGGATACGAGACTGACAGTGTTGGGGATGTTACTGTTAAAACATATGTGTCAAACTCAAGGTCCTGGGGCCACATCCGGCCCGATGGACAATTATATCTGGCCCGCGAGATTGTTTTGTATAGATTTTGTTTTTGTTATTAATGGCCTGGCGGTATGATGTGCTGATAACACACAAACTACAGATCCCATAATGCAGTGCAAAAGCTGCCTTGCTGAACAATAGACAACTGGGAACAAAAGTAAAATTTTTACATAACATCTTCAGTTTTTTTTGTTGCATTTTCATACTTCCAACTTTTAATTTTGACAGGAGATATTTTTATGGAGAGCAAAAGCTTTTTAAGTTATTTATAGTTTGAGTTTCTTTATTCTGTGATAATACTATTTGTGTCCATTTATTCATATTTATTAAAAAAAATAATTAGTTTTAATCTGTTGAATAAATATTTTTCCTTTTCGGCCCTTGACCTAAAGTGTGTTTTGAGTTTTGGCCCCATGTGCAATTGAGTTTGACAGCCCTGTTTTAAAAAGTAGTGTTTGCTCGTTACTTCTGAAAAAGTGGCTCGTTACTTTACTTAGTTACCTTCTATGAAAAGTAACTTTTCAAGTTACTCGTTACTTTTGCATTGCTCAACCTTGGACAGAACCCCATATCTGTTCCTAAATGTGAAGGCCCACAAAAACTTGTACTACAGAGAACATAACAGTTATTTCTTTTGTGCTCTTTATTTTACTAAATGTCTCATACTCTGTGGAATGAGAGCTCCTGTCCAGTGTTTCCACATTTTGCTTCTGAAATAAGCAACCAGGTTGATAAAAACAAGCCCAAAATACGCAACCTCCAGCTATTTCCTTTGCTAATGTGATATGTTACTTTTTAAGAACAGAAATCTACATAAAGTGTGTTAATTTTCATCCACATTACATTTCAATATCACAGTGCCAAGCATCTGTTAAAGGAAAGAACGTCACTTATTTCCAAGATGGCGGCGCTCACAGTAGCTGTGGCTAACTGCTCTCCCGGCCACTGCCTTGAAAACAGACTTATATACCGTCTTAAAACCATCTCCTCTTGCACCTTATTCTTATTACTTACTGTATCATACTTTGTTATTCTATTGTGCACCTTACCTTTATTATTTTATTATATACTTTTTATCTTATTATTTAATTTTGTTTTTATTTCTGATCTTATTTGACTTCACTTATGTTTGCACCGTACTTTATCGTATTTGTCTTACACTGTTTTGCACTGACTGAAGGGCTTTTGCAATTTTGTTGTACTTGTTGCAATGACAAAGTTCTATTTTATTCTATTATATTCTATTATAATAAGCAGACCTGGCAACTTTGGCTCTGGAGCATGCTCCAAGTGCATGAGTGTGTTTGGGGGGCGTGCACGATAACCAGGAAAAGAGGAAGTGGACAAACTGCCTACTGCAGTCGTGTTTTGTTTTATGTTAGGAGCTGGAAGATAATCAGGGGGATTCACACAGACAGAAAGGCCAAAAGAAGAAACTTCACTTCGAAACAAATAAAAAAAAACACGACATGCGGCCGTGACTCATGAGATTTGCGGCCCTTAGAAGCTTATAACGACAGATTTGGCAATGCTGCTCGTGTCTAATGCTGTCAGCTATGAAGGCAGCACAGGTGTCAGATCTGTCCATGGGAAAAGTAACATCGCGCCACATTTAAAAAGGAACTGTGTTTCGCTAACCACATTTTTGGCAGTAGTGCATTACTTGATTTTTTTACCCAAAAAAGTAGTTACGTTACTGTAACACGTTACACACAACACTGGAGACTGACCTGCTGCAGTCGAGAACTTTTTCCCATTAAAAATGCGTGGAGCATTATGAAGACAAAAACAGAGACCTCAGACATTAAAGGATAACTTCGGTTCCTGCAGCTTTTACATTGTTTATAGAATGAAGAACAACAATATACTCACCCAGAAGGCTTTCCTGATGCAAACGGTGCTTCGGGAGATATTTAGATCCAAAATCGAGCAGCGGACACCGATATAATGTAGCCTGTAGGGCATAGATCGCCGCTCCTAAAAACTGCATTAATCGTCCAAAAACTCATGTTTTTCACCAATATTCCATCATGATTCGCGCCGAATGGACGGCCATTGTAGCCTGTGTCTCCCCACGGCGCTGTGTGGCTGAACTAACCTCTAAACAGACGAGTCTGTTTGCATGCCCTTCGCGCATGCGCAGTACTCTCTGGAGCGTTGAGATCGCTTCCTCATTTCTATCAGCTCCTTATCTGTATAATCTGGCTCCAAACTGTAAGGACGTCCATCATATTCAAAGTCCTCCTCCACAACATCTTCATCCCATAGATATTCGTCCATTTTGCACAAAACTGGAAGAAGAAAGTCGATTTGTAGCTGCCCTGCAACAATGAGCACTGCGCTTGTGAAGAGCATGTAAACAAACTTCGTTGGTTCAGCCACACAGCGCTGTGGAGAGACACAGGCTGCAATGGCCGTCCATTCGGCGCGAATCATGATGGAATATTGGTGAAAAACATGAGTTTTTGGACGGTTAATGCAGTTTTAGGAGCGGCGATCTATGCCCTACAGGCTACCATTATATCGGTGTCCGCTGCTCGATTTTGGATCTAAATATCTCCTGAAGCACCGTTTGCATCAGGAAAGCCTTCTGGGTGAGTATATTGTTGTTCTTCATTCTATAAACAATGTAAAAGCTGCAGGAACCGAAGTTATCCTTTAAGTGTCCTCATGTCACTTACTGAGTGTTATAAGGAAAGATGATGTAACGCGGTGGTAAACATGCTCCTGTCCCAGCTTTTTGGAACGTCTTGCAGGCGTCAGATTCAATAAGAGCGAATATTTGCTAAAAACAATGAAGGTGATCAGTTTGAAAATGCAACATCTTGTCTTTGGATAGTAATTATTTGAATATAAGAAGAAAACAGATTTTGAAATCATTATATTCTGTTTTTAAGTATGTTTTACACAATGTCCCAACTCATGGAGTTTGGGATTGATCTTTTAGTGGTAAAAAATAAAACCTTTCATTTCGTCTCTGCAGCATCAAAACTCAAGGTTTTTGAATTTCACTAAAGGCATATCAAATCTTTATCTAATTCTATCGTCTGCATTAGTGGTCATGATGCAAAGCTGGAAACACAAACAAAAACTGTTTTTATTTGTGTTTAAAATAAGTGTGGTTGTAAAAGGATACAGCTGACTTAGATGATTACTTTCTCTTTCCGTTTTTTTTTTTTTAACGAGAACAAATCATTTAACACAAACAACAACAATCAAAGCACAAAATAAATTTGTCATTTGCATGTTCAAAAGAGGACGTCAAAACTTATCTGGTCTCACCTCTTCACCTTACACAAGTAGTCCATGTTTAACCCACTTCCAAATACTAATGATGATAATATTTAAATAAATCGCACATAAATTAGGGCTGGGCAATATATCGCTTTCAAATTTTTTTCTGCAGAAGATATAGAAAAATGTAAATACTGAAATTTTACAGTTTTCAAGTTGGTGGCCCTGTCAGGTTTTGCACAAACACTTTAATAGGCTTGTATTTAGTATTTTTAAATTAGATTAAATATTGATCAGAGAAAAACATGTTAACAAGCTATAAAAATCCCTCAGCTTTCAGTGTTTATGTAGGCAAACCTGCCTGCGTTAGAACTACATAATCAACATTTTATGATACACACTTTAATTTTAAGAGGGAAATTCTGATTGATTTAGGAATACATTTTTGACAAAATACAAGCAGAACTTGATTCATGTCTTTTTATTGTCACTTGCAGTTTTTTTGGTTTGAGAGGGAAACAAATCGATTAAATCGTGAATCGAGTTTTATGGCAAAAAAAATCTGGGATTTTAGTTTTTGGCCATATCGCCCAGCCCTAACATAAACAAAATTAACCTAATAATATACAAATAGTGATCAATTGTTAGAACTGAAACAAGCCCTGTCCTCCAACATTTGATCAAATATTTCACAAGAATTGAATTTGATGTCAATGATGCAAAGAAAACATACATCGGAAAACTGTTGTAGCATATAAATGAATTAAACGAACTCACAGCCACAGATATAACTACATGGAAATAAATGCCTCCACTCGGGGTTAGATTATAATCCTTTCTTACTGGTGTAAAGTGCTGGACCAAGTTTTCAGAGACCTTTTTCTGTGACCTTCAGAGTTTGAGTGTTAATTTGAAACTCGTGCCAAAATGCCATTACACTCAGATGCAACCTTCAAGATCTAATTGCATGCAAATCAGCGTCTGCGTTTTTCTTCCTGGCAACAAAATCTCAGCAAATGCAAAATAAACAAGAGTGCATCTGCAGTGTGATCGTCAAGGTTAGAGCTGCATACATAAACCTCGCAGTAATGACCGTGAGGAGACAACACTGCAGGCTGGGTGTGATTAGATGGTAACAGTGGAGCTGACGGCAGCATCCACAGGAAGCCTTCAACACCAGGATGTCAAAAATATCAGAGTTCAAACCAAGCAGGACGAGATGTGAGGGGCTTATTTCTGCATCTGTGGCCAATAAAAGATCAACTGTCTTCTGCCAAAGCCAGAGTGGTTCAGTTTGACCCATAAAGGCTGAAGATGGTGCTGCACAGAGCACAGTGTTGGAGTTTCCCAAACAATGGAGACCAAACAATGGAGGGCTCATGGTGGGAACAAAAGTTTCCAAAGGATTAAGCCGATCAGGAGCGAATGAGGAACCACAATTAGCAGCAGCTCTGAGGGTGAATAGGATGGAAGGAGAGGGCTGATGTCTTTGAGCCAGACGGTCAGGGTTCAAACCCCTCTAACGAACAGCTGATATGTACTTGAACTAGGGATGTAACGGTTACCGGTAAAATGGTAAACCACGCAAAAATTTCCCATGGTAATCATGTCTATTATAATGCGTTGGTTCTCTCCGGCACTGCGGCTTCCTTAGGCCCCATTGGGTTAATTGGTGACTCTCTTGGCCCTTTTCCACTAGCACGCCTTGGCCCTACTATACTCGGCCCTACTCGATTTGCAAGGTGCGTCCACTAGCCTGGTACCTCCTAAAACAAGCTAGTTTTAGTACCTACTCCGCTCTGGTTCCAAGCGAGCTGAGTCGATACTGAAAGATGACGTCATCGACTGCCCGCTACTAATTGGTCAGACAATGTCGTCATCGATGAGTCATGAGCGCGACGACCTAGCATGCTAGCGGTAGCTACCATTAGCTTACCCTCATATGTCTTTTCTTTGCAGCTGGATTGCTCTCATCCTCGGCTTCATTCTGTTGTATAGCTTCCAAAACTCTCCTGTGCTTCTCAAGGGGTATTTCTTCTTACCACCTGCAGCCTTCTTCTGCTTTCCTTTTTTACTCGGTTTGTGACAAAAAGCCACAGATTGTTGTGTCGCGCTCAAAATGACGTCACCCCAGAGCCGCTCAACGACACTGCACCCCATTGGGCAGGCGACTGGGGCTAATGGAAAAGCAGCACAAGGCGAGTAGAGTAGAGCCGAGTAGAGTCGGGTAGAGTCGAGTAGAGTAGGGCTAATGGAAGAGGGCCATATGTGTCTGCTCCTCGTGAAGCAGCCTCACGTGAGGCACGCATGAGCAGTTTGGCCTCTGGGTCCGAGAGCGAATGTTAGAGACACAGCAGAGATTCTACCTCTTGAAACGGACTCTGAAGTCTGCTTAAATTATGGATTTTTACAAGGATGCCGAGGGGAAACTGATAAAAGACAGTCACCCTGTCTAAACATGAAGCTGTGGCGAAAGAAAAAGACGTGCACGGTTAAAACTGCTGTAACTCCTTGAGTAAATAAGCAGAGAGAGAGAGGATTCAGTGAGCCATTCCTGAGAGAATTACAGCTGATTGGCAGTAATTCTGTCTAAATAATGTATAAATCTTGTAAATAATAGCATCAGTATCAATCTGGAGTTTGTTCTTGCCATTCTTTTGCCATGTATTTGCTGTATTTTGAAATTAATCGTCTTTTTCCATCTCTTGCCGTAAAGATACTTGAACCCTACAACAACAGAGAAAATGACAGCAGTGACAGTAGGGCTGCAACTATGGATTATTTTTGTAATCGATTACTCTATCAGATATTTTGGCGATTAATCGAGTAATCAGATAACAGTTACATTGCACTCACTGCTATTTTTTTTACATTGAATCACTACACATTATTATTATTAGTAACACACAAAACAGATAAGCCAGGTCATTTAAATTAACAACATTTTTTTTTATTTTGAACATTCTGAGCATAAATGGGATCTCAAAATCAAAATCTGTACTTCTATTTTTACTCTGGGCCATATCTTGCTTTTTACAGTTGTTTTTTTAAGTTTGGTTATTTTTATTTTATTTGTATTCATGCTTGTCTCTTCCCTAAATTATTGCCTTTACTACTGTACCATATTGATGATCTTATTTTGCTTACTTTATTTCTAGGACCAAATAATCTCATACTTAGATACTAAGATAATTTAACTAGCTAATGTACATTTCTATAACATATGAAAGCATTTCCTACACCTGCTTCATCTACTCACTGTCAGTGTTTCCTCTTCTACTCTCTGCATTCAAATTAAATGTAAAGTTATTGGATGTGAAAAGTATGTGAACAAAATACACATGATTCTGGGCAAGTAGCCTCCGCATTGATTTATGTTCTGAACCAGCCTTTACACGGAGCCATAATCAAAGTAGCTTATTTACTCGCCCATATCTCAGTTATTGATCACATTAGCTGCTTCTGCTGATGTATCACGACTGTCATCCTGTTGTGTCGCTCTGACGTACAGACCGGATGTTTACTGTTGACGTGCTGCAGCAGTGACGAGGTGCTATCATGCTAAGCTACGTGCTAAGCTAACTCCATTTGACATCAGACACACTGCACTGTGTTTTCTTTTCATCCCTTCTTGTAGTGACCACACACTTGGGACACTCTCTGCCATTTCTTCTGCGGACTCTCTCCTTTCTGTCTCTCTTTTCTCTTCCTTCATGATTTTACAAGCCGCGCAGCAGCGGAGGTAGCAGGCACGTTGTGCCACAGAAATGACCGTCCGTGTCAAACACCGTGCACTGTATAGTAGTCCAGATATATATTTTATATGTATAATTATATATTAAACGAGGCTTTGAGGCACGCAATTTGCCCCGAGGATATTTTTTGATCGAATAATCAGGATTATCCGAGGCATCGTTTCAGCTCTACAGCATACAGAATGTTTTCGTGCTGCAGACACTTCTGAGTTTGTTTTGGCTTGAACAGCAAAATTTTCTGTTTCTCTACGTCCACTGTGAGCAACAAGAGGGCAGCGGATGCCAGACTTTAACATTTCTCATGATGGGCATGCTCCATGTCTTCTTCTCTGGTTTGGTGTGTGTCTTCAGCTGTGTTACAGCTCCCCTTCAGGCCTGCAGTATGTACTACAGTATTTTCAGGGTTTTCTTGTGGACAAACATCTTTCATGAAACAATGCGGTCTTCACAGAGGATATAAAGACATCTTCATCTCCGAGTGGACAGGGCCTTGGCTTGCTACTTTTCTCTAGGCTGTAGTTGTAGCGCAATTTTAGTTTGATGTATTTTTTTCCCGATTAGCTTAGTTGGCAACACTTTAGAAGTATCTTACCCATTACAACCAACTAACTAACTAACTTGGCAAAGCTGTCAAAAAACTATAATATATGACATTAAAGCTAGGGTCTATGATCTGCAGACCAGTTTGGCTGTTGAGACAGATTTGAATAAAAGCAGCCTGCCCCCTCTATAAATACATACGTTTCCTTCCCTTCGATGTGGAGGGTAACAGAAGCGGCCTCCTGGTTTCAGTGCTGGTCTTCTCCAGCTCCATGACGCTTCAGTAGCTTTACAGCGAGCTGCTCACCGGTACATGGGGGAGGTAGTGGGTAGGAGGCGGGACGGTGCAGAGCAGGGAGACAGGGGATTGGATGGACTCATGGACCAATCCGAACCGCCGTTCCCCGCGGTGTGGATTGGTCAACTATTATGCCACTTTGCAGTGGATATGTATTGAATGGTTTTTTTTCGTTCTTTTTGGTCTTTATATTGCATAGATCGGACCATAGGACCATAACGGCCCTATAAACGGTGTTATAAAGATGTACCAAGCTTCCAAATTGTAGACCATAGCTTTAAAAGCTAAAAGAAGGGGGGAGTTTTAATTGGGTAGAGTGGAGAGCTGCATGCTGTGAAACAAAAAGCTATTTGTATCTGTAGATGGAGTGAGATATGATTGACAGGGGTGCTCTCATGCAAGTAATTTGATAAAAATGAGATTATTTATGCTCCTTTTCTGGTTTGATGCAGACTGGCAGGTTATGATTATGGAGTCAGTCATGGTTTTTGTTGTTTCCTTTATTGAACAGAGACTCTGTTAAGTGGAAGTTAGCAGCCTCTCTGTAGCTTCTAAAGTTACCTACATGTTTTTGTTGTTGTTTCTCCCATGCTTAGACCATCAGCTAAGCTCATAAACAGTGATTAACTGAAAGCTGAATATCAACATGTGGAGTTTATCGGTTAATGAAGGTCCCATTGAGCCCGTCCTCACTGCCACAGCCTCTGTAAGCCTCTGCCATGTTAGTTTTTCTCTCCTCAGCCGCAGAATGGCAGCCATATCTAATTGGCCCATCTAATTTTCTGCCTCGCGAGCGTGCACGTGCAGGAGCACGAGCACCATAGAAACCATCTGTTCACAGTGAGCTAGCATGAGTCACATAGCAGATCTGAGCCATGGCATCTGGGGGTATGGCATCCACTCTCTCCTCACCGAGCCAATCCCTCGTCGCTCCGATCTCTTCATTCGTTTCTTTCTCTTCCTTTAACATCTTCTCTTCCTCTTTCCGCCGCTGCTCATTTCCACTCATTGAATTTTGCTTTTATCGCAGCATCTCCCTCCAGCCTGCCGTCTCTCCTCCGTCACGTCAGCTCAGTTTTCCATCCCTTCATTTGATTTCATGATCTCTCTGTGGATGAGGTGATAGTACTTCAATAATACGAAGTTTGCTTAAGCGATTGAGTTTCCATCATGGAGTCTGCACAGCGCAAAGGCACTTCTGATTTCTCCTGCAGCCATGTAATGGAGGCTGTCAATCAGAGGGGGATTAACAAAGCAGCCGGCTCAGGTTTTACATGCACACATGCTCTCTGAGTAAAGCACACACAAAAAGGCAACCCTGGAAAACCTCAGGAGGCATCAGGAGTTGGGCTCAAAGGAGGGGCGGGTTAATGGCTAATCGATGTCGTGTGAAGGAACCCAAAGCCCCAACGGTGCTATGAGCTAACATACATATACAAGCGTCCTTACTTTAATGAAAACAGGGGATAAGAATCAATCAAGGCCACATTATTGTAGCTCAATGTCACCTTTGCTACCCCACTGTAATCCTAATTCTAATGTTGGGACATTGATATCCACACGTCCCAAGAGATAAAGAAAGATCAGACTCATACACTTATTTGTTTGGGAAATATTTACTCATTATTCTCAATCAAACTGTATTTGTATAGCACTGTTCATACAAAATCTTGTAGCACAAAGTGCAGGAAATTAAACTAAAAGGAGAAGATTGAAAACAGTGGAAATACAAGACCCTGCTAACCCTCAATATCCACATCCAGCACACACACACAAAGACAATAAGAGGAAAATCTAACAGAAAACGTAATGAAAGGAGAGGAAACATTATTTAGAATTAGAAATGAGGAAACACGTGAGCTAAAATGACAAAAAACATAAGAAATTAGATAAAAGTAATATAGGTAAACATATAAATAAAAATTAAATTTAAAGGTAATAATATGGTAAAATGAGATGTGTACCAAATACCTCATAAAATCTGCTAAAGTAGCATAAGGAAAAGAAAATCGATTACCAGAGAATTATGTTTCGTAAGAACAAATTTGAACTGAAATGGAGATATAAAACAGATTAAGAGGATTAAAAGAAATAAATAAATAGGATGATATAATTATAGTAATGCAAATAATCAGCTAAAACAAGACTAAAGGTGTTGGGTTGATTTTGCTTTTAACTTGGTGCGGTTCGGTTCTCATCCTGCCCTTAAAAGAGTTGTTCAAAAGACTCAACACACTCGCAAACCTCACATCTCTTGTGAAAACCACGGCAGAGATAGGTCGACAAAACAAAACCTCTATTTCTGAGTAGAAGAAGATAATACTATGATAGTAGAAGATAACATAACATGATTAAAAATTAGTCACAACAAGCACACAGGACCATTTAGAGCCTACAAGTTTATCTGATGACTGTAGGTAGAGGAAGGCTAACCCTTCCTGTTGACTCCCAGTGTTTGAGCTAAGCTAATTAGCATGCGCAAGCTTTGGCCGTCTCTTCCTTGGACGCACAGTCTAAAGAATGGTGTCTATCTGCTTGAATGGACTTGGGAGTGAGGTAAGACTTGAAAACAACAAAAATGTTGCAGTGGTCCTTTAAAGTATAATGTGTGGAGCCAGGCAGAAAAATCAAAATTTAACATTAAGACATGTAATGTGAACGTAGCCTAGTTTTTGTAGCTTTGTAGGTGTTTCAGTCATATTCTAGCCTTGCAGAGCAGACGGACTTGTCTGATTCTGAAATCATCCATCTCCGTCTTGCCAGCCTCCATTATTAACAGTTTCACTCGGTTAAATGCTTAACGGCCCAATCAGGGAAGAGAGGCGGGAGCAGCTGGTGTGACGACAACAGAAAGTGACTTAAAGGGAAATGAAGTAACTTCCTGTTGTACAAATAATGGAGGCTAATGTCGGTTAGCTATCATGATTACAGAGTTATACTAGGAGAAATATGCTCTCCTCATAAGTTTACTTTGCAGGGATTGACCTTTTTTTTAATGTATTTTTTTGGGCATTTTGTGCCTTTATTGATAGGAGAGAGACAGTGGATAGGCTTGTGAGAGAGTAGGGGAAGACACTCTGCAAACTGGTCACAGGCGAGATTCGAACCTGGACTGGCAGAAGCATGTACATGGGGTGTCTGGTTGCTAACCACTCCGCCAAACCAGCACCCCAAGTAGGGATTGTCTTTGACGAGGTTCATGTCACAAGTAACTGTTAAATGATACATCTGTGTGGTATAATTTAATGTGAAACGATAGTCTCAAGGTAGTTTAGCTTTCGGCTAGCAGCCGTAAACCGCTACGGCTAACGGCTAACAAGGGCAAACAACAGTCGGCCGTTAGCCGTAGTAGTTAACAACAGTTAGCCGCTACGGCTAACGGCCATTTACTGTTGTATGCCCTTGTCAGCCATTAGCCGTAGCAGCTAATGGCTAACCATTAGCCGCTATGTTTAGCCACTACATATGCTAGGTCATAGCAGCGCTGCTTGATTTGGATTGGTCTGCGATAAGTGTGTTGAGCCAAACGATCGTCCAATCAGAAGCTGCTGTTGTAGCTATTTGAAGGTTCTGCCTCTGAAAACATTCTCGCGGGGCTCCTCCTCAGATGGATTAGTGAAATATTTTCAATATGGAGCTGTCCATCTGGCATGTCAGGTTAGTCATATTCTGCTCCTTAGGAATACTGATAATCATATATGACGGTTAACTGTGTCACTGCTCTTCAAGTTTACTTTGGCAGTAAAACTTTTGCACACTTAACTTTTGAACTGTTTTTATTGTAGTACTTGGTAAAGAAATTAATTACATGCCACTATATTAGGTTCACATTCCTGATCTCCTGATATAAACATAGAAATTCTTATTAAACATCAATTCAAAGTGAGATAGTAATAACCTCCACTTCCATATCCAATCCACCTCCCTGTCCATCAGCGATTCCCTAAATATCCTGCTGAATCAAATCTCATCAGGTGCTGCTATTCTCAGAGCATAAAGTGCTATAGACGGTATTCTCTTATTTCCCAGGGGCTTCATGTTTTTGAAGAACGAGAGCGATTTCTTTGGCAAGTCAGCACTGCAAGCTGTGCACCTGGGCATGTGCCGCGTGTGCTGTAATCAGCCTGGACAGACTACACCAGGATCAATTCCTCCAGGAGCGCAGGAGGGTTTCTGTAGCAGAAGGTAGATGTGCTGACGGGGCCGATGTGATCAGGCTCATATTAAAGAGGAGTGAACCATGCTCAAGGCCGCTCATGCAAGTGATGTTAACTTTTAGCTAAATGGACTGAGGGTCAGATGGCAAAGTGAGTCATATTTGATATAATAGAAACCCTTGCTCCAGTGATGTTAGGACGTTGTATAAAATGTAAATAAAAACAGAATAGAATTATTTAATCAAGAAACTAGAAGACTAATAATTAGGAAACATTAAAATATGAGATAATATAATGTGAAAGCTGAAATACATCAAAGTACAGTACATTAAGAGATGCTGGTATAGAAGAATTCACACAGCAATGCATACACCATGTGGCCATATTTTTTTTATTTATTTATATTAATTTTATTCACTTATTTATTCATGTAAATTTATTTATATATTTTTTTTCTTTGTATTTTTTTATATCTGTTTTTTTTTTTTCCCCTGAGGGAGTTTCTCAAAGGGATTAATAAAGTTTTATCTAATCTACTCAAACTGACAAATTGTCAAGCCCCGCCCTCTCCAGGAAGTGATCTTTGTCCAAGCTCCACCTTCCTTGGTTACTGTTACTAGGTTAGCCAATTCTCTCTTTCAAATCAAATTAAAATTATCCTAGTTTTTGAGGAAAAAAGTTGTTTTTGTTGACGTACTTCCACAGTTGTTTTTTTTTTACAGGAGACGTGATTCACTCAGAACCGCAAATTGGATCTCATTGCTCACTTAAAAAGCTTAGGAAACATTAAGGAAACATTTAAATAATAAATAATAACATTTTAATAAGGAAACATTTAAATGTGAGATGATGTAAAAAGCTGAAGTACATCACAGTGCAATACATTAAGAGATGCTGTTATACACAATTTCACAACACCATGCATACACCATGCAGCCATATTTTTATTTTTTTAATTATAATAATTTTATTTACATATAGTTTTTGAGTTTATGTTTATAATTGTCTTTTTCCCATTGGAGTTTCCCAAAGGGATTAATAAAGTTTTATCTAATCTACTATAACTGACCCTGTTTTAAGCCCCGCCCTCTCCAGGAAGTGATCTACGGTCAAGCTCCACCCTCCCTGGTTACTGTTGCTAGGTTAGCCAGTTCTCTCTTTATATCAACCGTCCTTCTTTCTGAAACAAAAAAAACTCCAAGGCTCCTTTCTAAACAACTACAGTGCCTTTATTTTTTAACTGCATGGTCATATTGACCTGAAAAACAAAGACTTTTTGTCATCAAGCTTTACCAAGAATCCTGCAAACGGATGCTAGGCTACATTAGGCCCTTTCAAAGTGGTGCTTTACCGATGGGAAATCGCCACTTGCCCGAAGCGCCTGGCCTACAGATGGTGACAACAGTAAAACCTATGTTGTGTGTGATATTCTCATACACGTCACTAGATCTTTGGTCTTATGTAAAAAAGTTAATGTAATGTTTATGTCCATAAAAACTGAAAAAAGCTATTCAAAACGAGGGGTATGAATCAATGAACAGAATTACTCTGATATCAATTGAAGGAAGGACGTTGTTTTTGGACTTGACTGTTATTTGTAACTTTTTAAATCAGAATTATGACTGTTCATGCACGTCAGCTGATGTTCCAGAGGAACATTAAACATTATAAACAGCAGTAAGTTGGCGCATGTTGATAAATTTGCCTTATGTGATTTTGCTATTAAACATGACCATAATGTTAAATATTTTATGTACTATACGAGTATACCTCAGAGCTTATTTAAGTACTTTCTACTTGTTAGATTGTTACAGGGCTGAATTATGGCTGTCGTCACTCGCGGGGTTAAATTCAAAGACAACAATTTCTTTAGTTAATAATCAATTAGCCTTTAATTCAGGAAACAGGGTAGAAATACTTCTAGATTAAGGTGTGGATATTTAAGTCGCTTACGCCCCAAGCACTCCATTTCAATCGTGTTTAAGAGTTGAAATGAAGGTTGCAAATTCATCGTCATCCTTGAAAAGAAAAGTTCAACCTTAAGTTTCTCAAACCAAAGCAGCTTAGCAACAGGTGCTGTGAGAGGAGCTCTGTGATTGGCTGACTGACCCGCCAATCAGAGAGCTGACAAATGGTCCATGTTAACAACAGAATCAATCAGGGAAATATTACAAGACAACACGATACAATAATATAAACAACAAAACAATATGATACGATCATTTACATATGGATAAAATACAATTTAATATGGACTGATACATTACAGTACAATACATTAAGGAAGGCTGTCTATCTACATATGTATCTATCTATCTATCTATCTATCTATCTATCTATCTATCTATCTATCTATCTATCTATCTATCTATCTATCTATCTATCTATCTATCTATCTATCTATCTATCTATCTATCTATCTATCTGTCTATCTGTCTGTCTGTCTGTCTGTCTGACAATCAATCTCTTTATTCATTTATCATCTATCTATCTATCTATCTATCTATCTATCTATCCATTTATTCATCCACCAACTTCCTACTTACCTACCTACCTACCTATCAATCAATCTATCTATCAATCCACATACCTGCCTACCATCTACTTGTCTACCAAACCATCTGTCTACATATCCCTCTGTCCATCTGCATATCTATCTATCTATCTATCTATCTATCTATCTATCTATCTATCTATCTATCTATCTATCAATCTATCAATCTATCAATCTATCAATCTATCTATCTATCTATCTATCTATCTATCTATCCATCCATCCATCTATCCATCTATCCATCTATCTGTCTGTCTGTCTGACCCATTCACTAGTTGTTTTAAAGTTGCAGTAATAACTTAGGGCAAAAACACATTCCCGATGAAAATCTAAGCTTGTCTGGAGACACACTGGTGTACCTGTCACATTATAAAGTATGATATATAATATAAAATATAATCCATAAGGATATCTTATATGTCATAGCATTAATGGATATGATGCACAGTACAATACCATGGCCAATATGGAGGCTGACGTGGTGGTGGACTGTGTGGCTGTGTGGGTAGAGCTGCTCTGTAGTGTGCCCGTCTGTGTATAGGCCTGAGATGAGAGAGCCAGCATCACTCGGCTGGCATTGCTTTGATTGGAGCTGCATGCTTCTCCAATAAAGCGGCATCCCGCCGAGCAGGAAAAAGCTGCCATCTTTTGTTCTCAGCCCTTTCCGTCAGCTCACGGTCCCTTTTTAATATCTTTTAAATTTTCATCTATCTTCATAATAACCTAAGCTCACCTCTGGCTCGAGCCCTTCGTTCCCCTTCGCTCTGCTCATATCCTTTTGTTTGCCGCCGTCTGCCTCTACCCCCCCATGCTCTGCTATCCATCACAGCTGGCGTTTGGCCAATCAGGGATGCATATCAGCTCGCTCTTAGCGTTAATTAAATACATCCCTCTTTCTCCCCGTCACTGGATCTCCTCTTTATCATTCACAGCATTCCTCTGCTTTCCAGCGTCATCATTTACTCCTCGTCTCTCTCTGTGTCTGCGTTCTTGACCTATGGCTAATGAGCAAACTGCAGCTCTTATCAACCTCACAATTGATCTGTGTCAACACCACACTCAGACAAAACATTGGAGGCTAGGGCTGAGAATATTCCTCTATTTAAAACACTGTGCTGGTTATTTTGGCAACAGTAATTAAAAGCATAACTTGCAGTGTTGCAGTGCTGAGCCTGAGATCATATCTGGCCTGGACCCATGCCCTTGACTGGTTAATGAGGAGGAAATATTATAAACGGCCTCACTAATTTACTGCTGCTGGAGCTCTGGGTGATGCAGAGAGCTTCGGGAGTGTTTAATGTTCCACCTATATTACTCACAGCAACGGGGATCATAAATACAGGCTTCATTTCATGTAAAAAATCTGAGAAAATGCTGCTGAGTTTTTGGTTGAAGCCATTTTATGTTTCAAAAATCAAGAAATCTAAACACAGCCTGGACGCTGTGAAGTTCAAATTTTTATTTACCAAGGTTTTAGGTTTAGGTTTTTCACCATGAATATAAATGACCACCTGATCTTTTTTTTTATGCCTTTTTTGTCAATAAATGTGTCCAAAAATCCCCTTTGAGTACATTATTTAGCACCTTTTTTCTGTTAAAAATAGAACATCCCAGCAGGTATTTGCCATTATTAAGTTGTAAATGCTCAAAACAGTGTGTAATTACAAGAGCGGAAAAAAAGAAAATTTGAATTTTCAACAGGTTCTTCTTTAAAAATAATTCTAAATGAACATCTACAACACCTTTGAGAATAAAAACAGATAATTATTTAATTTAATATTATTTAACTACTTTGAAATCCATTAAACATGGACTATGATGAAAAAGACAATGACAAAAAAAATTGACCAGGCAAAATACGACACAAGATTGGCAAGAAAACACTCCAGCATGACTCTTATGTAATTGTTAACATTATTTTGACATTATTTACACAGAAAATACCAATAAACCACTGATAAATGTTTGTCTCAGACTCCTCTCTCTGCTCTCCGGCTCAGTCAGCTCACTTCCCGGCCCTCCCCCCTCGGGCAATCCAGCCATTACCGCAATGTACTGTATATCACCAGAAGCTCCACTTCTCTTCTTTAAGAATCCATTGGAATTTCTGGATAATGTGGATACTTGAGGAGTTAGCTTGAACCATGCATGTCTTTTTCTGTCGCTGGTGACAGCTTTGTCTGTAGAACAAGCCGAGCAACATTTTAGGGAATTTTATAAAATCCACCTGAACATAATTAAATGACCGAAAAGGAGGACATGTCGAGGCAAAGGAAGACACATGGTCACCCTATTTATTGCACAATGTGACATTTTTAGCTTCAGCTCCGCTTCAAATCAAAGTTAGCAGAGCAAAGAGCCTGATATATAATCAGTTAAGCACATTAACAGTAATGTAAGAGCAAGAATCAATTTTAGGCACCAAAAATTAAAAGATGTATTCCACAATAATTACAGAAATGAAAATAACGATGGTTACAAATGAAAAGCAAACAGAACTATACAACTACAGTAACTAAATAAAGTAATAACAAGTGGTGCTCTGGGAGCAAAAATCTGCCAGGGCAGGGTTAGGTTAATTATTGCCCAAAATATGAATATCTGCCTTATCTCTTACTGTAAATAAATCCTGTGTGCAATTAAAAACCTCTTTCTACAAATACAAGATGAAAAAAATCAATCAATCAATCAAACTTTATTTGTATAGCACTTTTCATACACTTTTCATTCATTAAAAATGAGGGAACACTGGAGCTAAGACTAAAATAATTATAAAAAAATCTTGATAAGAAATAAGATTAAAATAAATAAGCATACTATAGAAAATAAATAGGGAAAAAATGCATTTTTAAATAGTAATATAGTAAAATGTGATAAAATGCACTAAAGAAAGATAGTGGAAAGAAAATCAACAAACAGATAATAAAATCCCAAACAACAAATCTGAACTAAATTGAATGATAAAACATTTTAAGGGGGTTAAAATGAATATATATAAATAATAATAATAATAATAATAATAATAGTAATAAACAAAAAAGGATAAGTTTTAAGAATACTTAAAAATAGGGAAGACCCCTGCACTTTACCCCAAAGTGATTTGTACCGTCTAGGCCTGTCAGGATAGCAAATTTTGCTGGACAATAATTGTCCAAAAAATTATTGTCGATAAACAATATTATTGTCAATATTATTTTGTAACATTTTTTTCATTAATGTAATTATATGTCGTAATAAAGTGAGCACACCATATCAAAAGCCATGAACTTAAATTTCTTAAGAGTATTTAACTGTAATTGAGAGGTCAAGAACATTCAAATAAAATATATTAAACAATATAATAAATTAAACAAACAAAAAAAACGACTGAAAATGAAATGGACTCTCTTTTGGAAAAAACTGCATGAAAAAAAATCATTACATCAATCAAAAACAATTTAAAAAATAGACCCGGTTTCTGTAAAGAAAAAAAACAAAACACACACAACAATAAAAACAATAAATGCAATGTAGTTTATACAGTTCAGGAATTGTTTCTGACATGTATGCTCTCCCAGTCAATTCAATCTGTCTGTCAAACATTTGTAACATTTCCTGAAATGCTAGATTTTCAATCAGATTAATCATTGTATTTCTTTTGCAATGTAGTGAACGACACAGTCTGTGAGTGCACCATTTTGCTCTGTTTTATTTATATTTGATTTGCCAACCAAACGCCTCAGTAAGCGCTGACTGTCAGGACAAAGGCTGTGCTGCACCTCCCCTTCTCCGTCGCTACTACTTTCAAATAAATGCGACATATCGGCTCGTCGGTGTTCATGAGCTCACACCTTGTTCATTCTGATTAAAACCAATAGCCCCACACAGGGGCTGTGGCAGCCGGCTTTGGAACCGTAGCTTTCATGGCATCATTCATTAGTGTTTGTTTCCTCGTTACTCCTCACGACGCTCACTTCAGCTCTGTGTGTGTATGCGCGAGCGGCCCCGCCTCCCCCTCAAAGATTGAATGAATGACAGATGGATCACTAACCCGAACTCTGTTCATTCCACTATAGAACCAACGCGCCCAGGCGTAGAGAAAGATGGAGTGAGCCATCTTCTCATCCAGCCTATTTGAGAGAAAGAGAGGAGGAAAACAAACACCCATGCATGTCAATTTATCGAGGATGTTTTATTTACCGTGTGATTAATTGATTTATTGATTATTGTGACAGGGCTTTAAATCAATAACTGAATTATTCATGTTGTAAAGTTTGTAAAAGTGACTTTGCTTGAAATGCTGCATGTAACAAAAGCCGGAGCATTAACGATTTTCAGTCTGCTCTAACGGCTTTAACAGAAGTCTAATTTTCCGCATCCACAAACACAACAAAACAACTGAAAGAGTGTTTGTTGTCAGTTTGTGTGCCTGCATCTGTGTTTACAAAGGGAGATAAAACACTTGGGTCAAAAAAAATCCACATCCACGATGAAGCTGCTCTGCTGAATATATGAGGCACCCTGCGGTGAAGCCTGGGTGCCTCCGGGACTCGGCTCTAACATGAGACAATACACACCCAAAGATTCTCCTGAAGTCGACACTTTCACAGCAGCTGTTTTGGTCTTTTCTCCCGTCAATCCCCAAAAACATCCAGGGCTGCTGCAGAGATATGAAACTCTCACAAACAGCTCAATCATCTCACCTCCTCACACGAGCAGCTCCCCATTAAATTGTTTATCCGCGGCTTGTCACACGAAGGAGGCGTAGAAGTGCGGGCAATCTGTGGTGTCATTATCGATCGGGGATGAGGGGATGAGCAGGATATACGCAGTGTGTGTGCCTGCGAGTGTGTAAATGATCTACTCGTCATTTGATAGATTAAAGCTCCGTGATGGGCCGGGATGAGCGATGAATGGAGAGCATGCGTTGTATTTTTCCTCTGCTCACGGGGAAGAGCTCCTGTGTAAACATTTATCTATGTGTGTGCGGGATTAGTGTGTCACCGCCGGCTAACAAAAGGATGATTGAGAGGAGTGGTCTCAGGACTGTGAGGTTAGAAACCATTTCCCGGTCCGGTGAGCCTGGATTCAGACACAACAGACCCATCAGGTCTCAGGAAAACCAATACCTGATAACAGAAGGGGGGCAGTTTAGATAGAGGAAATCGAACTGATGTGTCTTCAAATGAAAAGAACAATCTGTGTGTTTCAGGTCTGAGTGTGAGCGAGGAGCCTCCCCTCCACCGAGTGACCACAGGCCCGACGTCCACAGACCACCAGAGAGGACCGCCATGTCGCAGCAACAGCCTCCAGCCTCCCTCAACGCCGGCCCTGCCTCGACGCTACCTGCCTGCCCAGCCAAGGAGCTCCCCTGGAGGTCAGTCGGTGAAACCCAGCATATGGGCCGTTTGTCCAAGAATCATAAACCCTCGTTCCAATGAAGTTGGGACGGTTTGCAACTAAAACAATACAGTGATTTGCAAACATTTTTCAACCTACAGTATATTCAGTTCTCTTGAAAGATAACATGTTAAATGTTCAAACTGATAAACTTACTGACTACAAAAGAGCCAATCAGGGTGTTTGAATCAGAGTCCACAGTTTGTCCATTGCTTATGAGCAATTCACTTTTCCATTTTCATGAATGAATATGATATATTTAAAGGGAACATGAGGAGTTTCTAAGTAATTACATAAAAGTCTTGCTTTTAGATATATGCCTGATGGAAATACACACTTTAAGATGAGTTTTATAGCATCAAAATAGGTTATCTATAGATGCTATTCCTTATCTTCGTGGTTGGGTCGGACAGGGCTGGACTGGCCTGGATACTCAAATTCAGGAACAAGACAATTAAAACTAGAGCAAATTTATATTATTCAGACACGTCTTAGAGCACCAGGCTGTAAGTAGAGATATATGGCCGGCTACAAAACTACGATACTAAGTTTTCCAGAAATTGCTTGTTGTCACACATCAAAAACTACATAACTAGGAAGAGATACATTACCTCGTCACTTTGCATCCTGTAAGTTGTTGAAAAAAGAAGTTGTAAAGCAATACAGAGTTCTGAGGAAGGTCCGAGCTGCATTCATTAGCATCACAACAAACACACGCTTTGGCTTGTGGTGCGTTCCAGTTGTAGTCAAAAGTAGGAATTTCCGAGTTCCAAGTAGGAAACTGCAACTGGAACGTTCCCCGAAGTCGTAATTTCCTACTGGGAACTCGGTGAAACCTCGCCATCCCCGAGTTGACAATTGAAGATGGATGCCCCCAGTGTGAACAGTTATTTAGCTCCTGTAATAATCAATTTATTTGCACTTCTGACTGGGGTGTGTCGCTCTGGATCAGCTGTATACATAGTATTGTTAGACTTATATTTACAAAAATGCTGCCATAGTGATAATCACATTCTTCATACAACAACGCAGGGCGTGCCAACCACAGCTAACAATAGCCTGTTTTTTTTTTCCGACTTCAACTGGAACGCCGATAAGTCAGAGGTGATGCCACTCCCAGTTCCAAGGTTACTGGAACGCAGCATTACGACAGTCACCGAGCGTGCTCATGGGTAGCAAAGTCTTAATGTCGATGGTAATAGGTTCTCCTCACAGTCCCTTTAAAGAAAATTTTAAGCTAACCTGCTGGTGTGCAAATTACAAACAAGTACTGCAGTTGTATACGGCCTACAGTGATGCATGCCACACAGAGGCATGTATAAAAGAACACTTGTTATGCCAGCTTGGGACAGTGCAGAAATGGGTTAAATCAAGTATTTTCCAATAAGTGGATGTTTTACATTCTTGAGCAGAAAAGCATGAAAGACAAAAGTCATAAAATGTTCCCTTAAATGCAGTTTTACCCTCTCGACTTTATCATTGAGCTTTTTCTGCCTCCATCAGTTCATCACAACACCACATGAAGCAGAAACTCTTGATTTCAGGGCTTGTTGAAAGCCATTTGGTTAATTACTGGGAGACACTTATCTCACACTTTGGCAATTCAATTCACTTATCCCAGAATCTATTGAACCGCGTGAGAGATATCCAAGGTGAGGCTGTGATTCTGGCATCTGTTTTCAGCCTTTTATCGCCGTGCACTCAGAGTCAGGAGGACGGATTACTCCACAGCTCTCAGAGAAGAAGGCCGAGGGGAAGTTAGACTCAAATGTTTCAAGGTTTCTTAGGCCCCATCCACATGAAGACAAACCAAGGTCTAAACACATATGTTTTTTGCCGAATCTGCGTATCATCCATACGAAGACGGCGTTTTGGGGGTCTGTAAACGATCATTTTTGAAACCAGGTTCCAGAGTGGAAAGATTTCGAAATGCCGTACACGCAGCTCCATGATTATTGGCTCTCCGCAAGTTTTCAGACACGCTTACGTCATATTTTCATATCCTCATTGACACGCATGCGCCACATGCGGCAACAACAATGGCGGTGTACGTGAAGCATATGTGCTAATGAAGCTAGTGACCCTATTATCCCTGTTGCAGCAAAATCTCCTTCTTCTCAATCACCACTGAGTTGAACAAACAATTATCGAGGACACATTACAGCACTTTATGATCACTTTATCACAATCTCTGTTTACAACTTTTGCAGCAAGTGCGCATGCCCACTGTTTTTTCATCTGTTTCCGGTTGTTTCCGTCATATCGTTACAGCGCCCCTAGAGGTCTGGCATGTGTTTTACAGCATTCCATGATGCGTATCGAGTGCATTCACGTAGACGCACACATTTTCTGAGACGCCTTCGTCTTTATGACAATAGTTTTTGAAACTGTTAAGCGTTTTGTCTTCATGTGGATGGGGCCTTAGATTTCTGGATTTTATGGGTGCTGGAGTTGATGCTGATTCTTTAGTTAAGAAGTGTGAAAACACAGAAACAGAGCTGCTTTTCACACAAACTTAAACATTTCACACATGTAAGCAGGCCGTAGTATCACACTTCCCTCACACCTACTGAAAACGTTAATAGTGGCTCATTGAATTAGTGAACGCTCACAGCTCTGCGTCTCTGCTATGGTGTGAAAATGAAAGATGTAGACGTCAATGTTGCTTTGTCTCCAACAGGTTTCTCCCCGCGGCCCGGCCTGTGTGCTCTGAATGCAGACAGTGTAGTGGCTGTGAGGAGGTTTTTCTCACCCCGTGATTCTGCAGGCCTGAACTGGTTTTAAATGTGCTGTCAATTATTGATGAGGTATCCTTAGGAGTCCCTGTCAGGCTGTAAGTCCTGCTCAGGCGCTGCTTCATCTCAATATGAAACAGAAGCACAGTTTGTCAGACATAAGAATCAGTCCACAGGCTGAGACCAGAGAGCCTCGAGTCTAAACTTTGTAAAAACCTGAATTTAGGATGCTCAGTGTCAGAGAAAAGTTACTCCTGATAAAGAATCTGACAGTCTCCTATCTGCCCTGTTGTTGTCATTGACAAAAATAGGACTGTGTTCTCAGAACTGCAGATAGGAGACTGTCTATTGGTGCTCCCTTAACCAGGGCATCCACTGTACGACTTTTTCGATCGCAGTGTTCAGCTGCTGCTCATACAGTACGAGTGAATTGCAGGGGTTAATGGTTCACAGCTCACAATTCTACTTCTCATACTATACAACCCGATGCTCTGATGCGATCTGACTGCTTACACTGTACGTCCATGTACGACACGCATGGGGGTATTATAAGAACTTATAATAAAGTCTTATAATACATCCATGACGACACATCGAACTCTTGGATCCGGAAATGCAACGTTAGCAGTAGTAGAAGATGAAGAAGTAGGAAGTGTAGTGTGACATAGCCTCACGAGGGGAGACCAGGATTTCTAACAGGTTAGATTTTCATCCGATCGATCGGCAGGTGGTCGTGAGGTGTTAATCGCTTCTCGTTACCTCATGTATACTACACTATGTGAGACACACGATTGAGCCAAAACTCGGCCCGATCCCCAAAATAGTCACACGGGTGAAAAATCTTGTGAAAAAGGGCCAAAAATCGCACAGTGGATGCCCGGCTTTATTTGACATAATCCAATGAAGTTGGGACACCTATATCTGTCACGGCACAGACAAGAAGGACTCAACTGCAGAGTTGCTCCAGAAGCTTAGTCTTTATTCCAAAACAGTTTGTCAGCAACAGGAACAGTATCAGACAGAGGTGCAAACATCAGCAAGTAACAATTAAAAAATGGGAAGCAGAAAACAGGTCCAAAAAACTAGAGGCTGGAATGCTGGATAACTACGTAGAACGTGAGTTGGAGACAGGAAATAGCAAAGTAAAACAGGAACCAGAGACCAAAACAATACAGATGATGTTACAGTAACCAACTGAATAAACGACAGAAATTAGATATTCAGTGTTCAAACAAATAAACTTGATAGTCTTTTTGCAAATATTCACTCATTTCATATTTGATGCCTACAACACATGCCAAAAATGCTGGGACAGGGGCATGTTTACCACTGTGTTGTATCACTTTTCCTTTTAACAACACTCAATAAACCTTTGGGAACCTATGAAGCCACGCTGCTGTAACTTGAGCAGAATGTGTCTTTATCATCTATGAATTAAGCAGTTTTGTCCCTGAAAAAGATGGAAGGCTGCAAGTTACTCCTAAACCTGTATGAACCTTTCAGCATTAATGTTACCTTCACAGGTGTGCAGGTTACCCATGCCATGGGCACTAAGACTACACTCTTTTTGTTAACATCATAAAGAAAAGAGTGTATTTCTGCAACCATAAGGTCTATTTGAATAATTTTGGTGTCATAATAAAGTAACACTTGAGAGATTTGTCCAGATGTGAATTATCAGTATATGTGTTACTGGGACAGAGTAAATGAAGATAGAAGTCAGAATTATTTGGAAATTTCATCCTCACTTAAAAAAAACAAGTTTTTATTGTGAATATCTCTTTTTAATGATGCAGTTGCAGCTTTAGAACTCTATGAATGAATGTCAAAATATGTGAACATTACTTCTGCCAAGTCTGAGTCTGATAAAGTGATGCAGAGAAATCCATACAAAGCAACCCAAGTTTGAATCAAAGTGAAACAGATTTGGATATTTGATAATTTATTTGCTTGGTGTTGACGTTGTGTTTGGTGTGTGTAAAAATGGCTTATGTAGCTGGAGAATTCCTGTTTAATTTGATGTGCAGCATGACTATATTTCTACATGAATAGTTAACTTTTTTTACGTCTTTGTTGGAGAGCATGAAGCCTTCCTGAAATTAGGTACTTTGGGGCTGAACAGGTTCGCCATGATGTCCAAAAACAGTCTGAAATGTGGACTCAGACCACAGCAGACTTTTCCACTTTGCCTCAGTCCATCTCAGATGAGCTCGGCCCAGAGAAGGCGGCGGTGTTTCTGGGTGTTGTTGATATTTGTCTTTGTCTGTGCATGTTAGAGTTTGACCTTGTAGATGTAGAGATGAACTGTGTTAACTGATAATGGTTTTCTGAAGTGTTGCCGAGCCCACGTGCTGATGTCCTTTACACAATGATGCTGCTTTGTAATGCAGGGCTGCCTGAGGGATTGAAGGTCACAGGCATTCAATGTTGGTTTTAGAGTTTGGAGATTTCTCCAGATCCTCTGACTCTTTTGATTGTATTAGGGACTGTAGATTATGAATCCATAAATTTCTTGCAGGTGTACTTATATAAACGTTGCTCACACAGTTCTCAGTCTGTTGTTTGTCCTGTTCCAGCTTTTGTTGAACAAAATCAGTGAATATTAAAAAAAAAAAGAAGTTTCTCATTTTGATCATTTGATGTTTTGTCTTTGTAGTGTATTCATTTTGATGGGTATAGTAAAACTCACTGTTAAAATCAAAGTATTCTTCATATTCATGTCTTACATAGCATCCCGACTCCTTTGAATTTGTCTTGTTGTTCTGTATGTTGGCTTTTCCACCTCAGGTAACTAAAACTGAATCTCTCATGAGGCTGCTTCATCTCTCTCAACATGACTCTACCTGATGTGCAGCAGCTGTCAGTATGATTAGCTGTCCTAGCAGAGATGCTGACGCATGCTGAGGATGATTGACACATGCACAGACGAATCAGCAGTGAGCTTTCATGCTCGTGTGATGTTTTCTATTGATTAAAATGGCAGCAGCTGACTGATATTTATATCATACAAGCAACTCAGAATTACAAGCACGATGAAGAGTGAATATTAGCAAAAAACCACAAGGTTGATGAGTTTGAACCTAAAATAATTTGTATTTGTAGTGTATTCTTTTGATTTTTTTTTTAAATATTAATTATATTCTGTTTTTCTTATGTTTTACCAAATGGTTGATAGATTCGCTCTAAATTGTCTCACTTTTCTCTCAGGAATTTTTTCTGTCTAAGCAGTGAAATTGGGAAATGACTGGAAGCTGTAGATTAAGTTTGCTCTGATTCCAGTTACATCCATTTTGGTGTTTGGTGTTTGTGCAACAAATTATTGGGTTAAAGGTGTAGTCAGCGATGTGGGAGAAAACGAGAGGAGAGGTTGTTGATAAACAAATTTAGACCCGCCTCTCCCTTCATACCTCACCCCTGGCTCCACCCCCGAAAGCTGACGGACGTGCATCGCCATGGAAACGGTCGTAGAAACTGCGTAGCTGACCAACGTAGCTAAGGTAACCCTGACTCGTCAGACATCTCGACTGCCGTTATTGAAAACATCACAACAACAGTACATTCTGGCAGATTAGACAATAAGATGAATGTCTGACGGCTGTTACTGTTATGTGAAGCACCACAAAGCTAATGTTGCTTACCTATCCAGCAGACAGACGGCGACATCCGCATCCGTTTTCAGGTCTTTCAGTTCGCAGAGTTCCCTCCACCGTCGGAAAGCAACACCAATGTTGACCCGGGTCTTCCCTCTTTCATGATCATAGCCCTTCTTTTTCACTTTTCACCCCTCTGACCTTTTTCTTTTGGGCTGTTTTTCAGCCATTGCTACTGCACATATTGTATCTCTCTCTTACACTAACTGCGCATGGCCCGAGCCACAGTATTTACCTGCTGAAATTCAGAGCCAATGCTGTGTATTGAAACCGGACTTTTTTTTCAACATGCTGTCAGTGGTGACATCTTGTGGATGGAGAGGAGAAATACAGTGATTTTGACAAATAGTGCATTAGATTAGAAGATTAGAAGATCGCTGACTACATCTTTAAGGGTATCATCATTTTTGTTGTGGCTAGTTTCATAAGTTTGCTGAAGTAAAAACCGGATAGTTAGTAAAATAACCATAGTCAATGAGTAAGTATTTTGAAAGCCACAAGTTAATTATTCTGATTTCTAACAATGCAGCCCACTGATGAGTGAGGCCATTGTGGTTATCAAAGATGCCGACCCCATACTCCATATTTTAAGTTTAATAAAAGTCAACTACGCCCTCACTGGGCTACTGTAACACTGGTGCAGGAGTGTGTGTGCATGATTGTTTGTGTGAGTCTGACGTTGTTTAATGAGTCACTCTGAGACTTTGCATGTTCACACCAGCACACACGCTAACACACACACGCTAACACACACACACACACAAGGCGGGGTGTCTCTGCAGGCCTGAAGTCGCTCTCCAGGGTTTTTGGGTGGATTTGTTCAGGATCAGAGGCTTCTCTCCCATTACAGGTCTAATTAGTTTCCTTTCATGGCAGCTCTCCCCCCCTCTATCCTCTCTGCTTAACCTCGTGCAGCCCACTTCCTCCTCATTTGTGTCTTCACACCTTCTTTTACCTCTTTGTTTGAAATCAGCGTCGTTCTTTCACTCCCACACCGCAGAGCACGGCGGAGTTCATGGCTGTTGTGCGTAATATTAGGGATCAGGGAGGTGATGGGCACATCTCCAGTACGCTCTGCTTCTTCTTTGACCCGGAGCCCCCGTGGGACGCAGTTATACCGCACAGCAGGGGGGAGATAGCAGCAGATGAAAGCAGCAGAGAAACTGAAAGATTGAGGGAAGATTGAAGAAGGAGGGGGGGGTGAAGTAAGTGAAAAAGGGGGAAGAAGAGAGAGCGAGGCGTCGACAGGGGAGGATGATCGGTTTGATGCTCACCTGTGAGGAAGTTTGACACCGATATGTAAACCCGAGCTCCTTTATTTACTCTGAGGTTTATTATATAACTCTCTGTGTCTCTTTTGATTGACAGTCGGCAGGAAGGAGTTTCAACGGAGCTCAGAGATCACACGATCGCTCCCATCCTCTCCGAAGAGGCTCGCTGTGGTTCCCCCAAAACCTCAGTCTCCAGGTGAGTCTTTGTCTTAGTTTACAGTTGCAAAAATTAAAACTCTGCACAAAAAAGAGGTTCGTATGGTTGTTTTTATCCTTCTTTACCCAGTGACAAGGAAATAGAACAATTAGAATGCTTGAAGTCACAAAAATGAACTCTATCTGCAGCATACATCTAAACCAGAAGAAAGAGTCAGATTCATAGTTGCCAGGTTTGCTTATTGTAAGCAAATTTTGGCTCCTTTTTTTGAAAGGTTGCTTCTAAATATTGGCACTTGTTGTGCCCCCAAGGGATCTGCTCACTCTTCTTTTAATATAAACCCAATGAAGATGATACAAGAACTATTTTGTCCCACTCTAAACACAAATATAAATTTGACTGTAAAAAAAAGGCTAAAATGATGTTTCCACCAAAAGAAATCCTTATAGCCAGAATTAAATTTATTTCTAATATACACTATATTGCCAAAAGTATTCACTCACCCGTCCAAATAATCAGAATCAGGTGTTCCAGTCACTTCCATGTCCACAGGTGTATATAATCATCACCTAGGCATGCAGACTGCTTTTACAAACATTAGTGAAAGAATGGGTCGCTCTCAGGAGCTCAGTGAATTCCAGCGTGGAACTGTGATAGGATGCCACCTGAGCAACAAATCCAGTGGTGACATTTCCTCACTCCTAAATATTCCACAGTCAACTGTCAGCTGGATTATAAGAACGTGGAAGTGTTTGGGAACCACAGCAACTCAGCCACCAAGTGGTAGGCCACGTAAACTAACGGAGCGGGGTCAGTGGATGCTGAGGTGCATAGTGAGAAGAGGTCGCCAACTTTCTGCAGAGTCAATCTCTACAGACCTCCAAACTTCATGTGGCCTTCAGATTAGCTCAAGAACAGTGCAGAGAGCTTCATGGATGGGTTTCCATGGCCGAGCAGCTGCATCCAAGCCTCACATCACCAAGTGCAATGCAAAGCATGGATGCAGTGGTGTAAAGCACGCCGCCACTGGACTCTAGAGCAGTGGAGACGCATTCTCTGGAGTGACCAATCACGCTTCTCCATCTGACAATCTGATGGACTAGTCTGGGTTTGGAGGTTGCCAGGAGAACGATACTTGTGGGACTGCATTGTGCCAAGTGTAAAGTTTGGTGGAGGGGGGATTATGGTGTGGGGGTGTTTTTCTGCTGGGCTTGGCCCCTTAGTTCCAGTCAAAGGAACTCTGAATGCTTCAGCACACCAAGACATTTTGGACAATTCCATGCTCCAACTTTGTGGGAACAGTTTGGAGCTGGCCCCTTCCTCTTCCAACATGACTGTGCACCAGAGTACAAAGCAGGTCCATAAAGACATGGAGGACAGAGTCTGGTGTGGATCAACTTGACTGGCCTGCACAGAGTCCTGACCTCAACCTGATAGAACACCTTTGGGATGAATTAGAGCAGAGACTGAGAGCCAGGCCTTCTGGTCCAACATCAGTGTGTGGGCTCACAAATGCTCTTCTGGAAGAATGGTCAAAAATTCCCATAAACACTCCTAAACCTTGTGGACAGCCTTCACAGAAGAGTTGAAGCTGTTATAGCTGCAGAGGGTGGACCGACGCCAGATTGAACCCTATGGATTAGGAATGGGATGGCACTTAAGTTCATATGTGAGTCAAGGCAGGTGAACGAATACGTTTGGTAATATAGTGTAACTGTTAGTGTTTTCACCATGATAAAGCTGTAGAGGATCACCATAAACTTAGATAAAAGAATGACTATGTCTGTTTGGTTACAAAAATCAAGCTTAGACTGTTTCGTGATAACAGAGTTATAAATAACAGTAGCCCTCCCTTCACTAAGTTTTTCCCATTGTCTTTTATTTATAAGATAACATGTCAACTAATGGACTGATTTGGTATTATCATTTGTAATATTAGTTGGGCATTGCTTTACATTTTTTGTCATTTACTTTAAATGTGAAGTGGAATAAAAATCACTGTCACAAAAAAACAAAAGAGCTAGTTTTGATCTTCTTCTGCTCATCCGTGGCAGTTTTTGACTGTTTTTGAAAATAAATAAATAACTTTTTTTGTTTCTTATTGTAAAAAATCAAGCAGAACTGTCTACATTTTCCCATTCAAAGAAATCCATACAAAGCAACACAAGTTTGAATCAAAGTGAAACAGATTTGGATATTTGATAATTCATATGCTTGGTGCTGATGTTGCGTTTGGTGTGTGTAAAAATGGTTTATATGGTTTTCTTTTTCTTACATTTATGGTGGAGAGCATGCAAGCATTCCAAACATGAGCTGGTCATTCTCTTACTGCTCAGGTCATGAGAATAGAAACAGTAACACTCTTAATGGAGACACTAAACCCAAACGATCACCTCTGTTCACAGTTTTCTAAAGCTCTGGAAAGGTCAGAGCTTACCCCTGCAGTCTGATCCACGTTTATTCTGTACTTGTGTCTAAAAAGTCCTGCGTTGGTCTAATTCTTCCCTAATTTCCCAGCTCTATGACTCCTAATCCTCCTCTCAGAGCCTGTGAGATAGTCGGTCGTCCTAAACCCTCCCAAAAATGGTCCTCATTATGACCTCGTCTTAATCCGCCCACACCGAGAGGCAGCTTACATCCGTCTTCAATACTCTCCTTCTGGACTGGATCCAAGCGGTCTGGACTTCTCCTCTCCTCCCGGCTCTGCAGTTCAAACATTATTTTCTTACAGGATTGCAGAGGGCCACCCTGTCGCTCCTCGCAGAGTTGGCAAACATCTCCTCGGGCTACACCTCTCCTCTCTGTGCTCTCGCTCGTCTATTTTCACCGTCTACCTCTCTCTTCTCCTGCTTCCAGCCCGTTTCCTCCCACACAGTCGCCAAATAAGAACATATTGTCTGCTTCCTGATGCTTTGCTCCAAGGCAGAGTTTTAAAACAGTTTTCAAGTAGTTTACAAAAACCTGTACTTTGAGTAGATTCTGTGTAAAGTGTTGTTCTCCATAAAGCATCGAAATACTGATGAATTAAAGCGAAGTTCATTTCAGCGTCACATCAGCTCCTGTTGTGAGGGTTTAGAAGTTTTCACCTTAATTCTGATAGACATTTATGAATCACAATCACAAATTAACCAGAACACTGCTAACTTTAGACCTTATATATGTTGTTAAAAATCAATTAATCCTCAGTCAAACTTTATTTGTGCAACACTTTTCATACAACAAATGTAACAAAAAAGAGAACAAAAAGGAGAAAGTATGTGCAAAAACAAACTTATATAACAATGAAAAAAATGTGGGTGCTGGTTTGGAGGGTGTTTTTCCCCTACTCTCTTTCACCCCCATCACAAGCCCACCGCCACTCTCTCCTACAAATAAAGGCACAAAAATGCCCCAAATGTGGTCTTTATAGTAATAATAACAATAATAAAAAGAAGACGAAGAAGAAAAGTAGGAGAACAAACAAACTGAAATAAAAAAAGTGGGAAAAAAATACATTAAAAGGTTGAATTTAACAAGACTGGATAAAATACATTAAAAAAAAAAAATCAATAATATAATAAAATAAGATTAAGTAAAAGTGATCAATAAAAAAATAAAGTGGAATATAAACAGTAATAGAACTTAAATAAATTTGAAAAATATTGAGATATTAATGAAATTATAGCAAAAAAATATATATATTTTAAAATCTCCATTTGTTTCCTGGCCTCTCTTACTTATCACTCTTTTGCTTAATTTTTACTGAAAGCATTTGTGGAACACATAAATAAACAATAAATTATAATAAATAAATCAATGAATTGATAAAATAAATCAGATTAATTATAATTAATTAACGAAAGCAAATAAAACAAAATTAAACAGAATGTAACTAGTAATAGAACTAAAATAAATAAATGTACAGCTTGAGATGATAAAAAAGGATGAAAATAAAATATCAAAACATCTTAAAAACTTTAATTTCCCAGCTCAGCTCATCACTATGTTCCTTAACGTTTACTCGAAGCATCAGTGCAAAAAATAAATAAAATGTCTCGACATAAAATTCAAATCCTCTCCAACACTTCCCCAACCACACCTCTGCACCCCGCTGAGCGTCTCTCATTGTCTCTCGTTGCATCATTTATTCCTCCTCCATCAAAATCAAACACGCTGCCTCACCGACTCATTTAGTATTCACTCAACTCTGTCTCACCTCTCAGGTAGCAGATGTCTGAGCAGGGATTCAGGAGGAGGAGGAGCATCGTTCACATGGAGGCTGTGGTCGCCTCGGATGGAGGAATCCTCCAGTCTGCAGTTTAAACTTAAAGCCTTCAATATCTCCACCAAGGAGGATATGATTCTGCTGGCTTATGTTTGTTTGTTTGCAAGATTACACAAAACCTACTGGACTGATTTTGCTATATTTTTCAGGAGGTGTTGTTAAAGGCCCAACCTAAAAAAGATGAGTTTTTGGTGATGATACATTTACAGCACCTGGATTTAACAAAGCAAACAGGTCCGAGCCTCCTATTGGATAATTACTGCATGGGTGATTATCTTTCAGCTGGAAAAGTTATTTAACTCCAGCTGATGCAATGAGCAGCTTCTCATTTCTTAACCAACCATGTCAAAGACACATCCTGTGGTCGTGGAAAAGATGTTAGTCTGTTTAAGAAGGGTCAAATCATTGGCATCAAGCAGAGAAAACATCTAAGGAGACTGAAGAAACTACTAAAACTGGGTTAAGAACTGTTCAATACATTATTAAAAACTGGAAGGATAGTGGGGAACCATCGTCTTGATGAATCTTCAAAATCTTAAATGATGGTGATCGGTGAATCACTTTAATGTTTGGAAAAATCAAATCAAAGAAAAACAACAGTAGAACTCAGGGGTGTGTTTAATAGTGAAAGTAAGAGCATTTCCACACACACAATGTGAAGGGAACTCAAGGAATTGGGACTGAACAGCTGTGTAGCCTTAAAGGAGACATATCATGCTGATGCATGATTTAATACTTACATATAATATAATAAATTTGAAAACAAGACCTTACACCCCCTTAATTTTCACAAAATGAGATACTGTATTTTTTCTGATATCCTATAACAAGATTTGATGCCTCTGAAAATAGGTCATTGCGAGATGTCCGCGAGATTTAAGTCGTTGTGACAACACGAGGTACCTTTCTTTTTATTGGAGTAATCTGATAAAACACTTCCTCCTCTGTGATGTCCGTTAGCCACAAAACCATCACCGAGGAACACATCCACCAGCAGCAGTTTATAGATCCCTAGCTCACACTCACTCATTACCAGCTCTGGCCTGTAGGGGGACTCAATATGTGGTTGCTGCTTTGAGCCTGCCGGAAAATACAGTAGAAGAAGAAGGACAGGCTGGCTCTACCCCCGATAGAACTGACCAATCAGAGCACAAAGGGCTGTGACGTTGCGAGGTAACTTTAGGTCATCCTGAGATCCTCGTGTTTCAACAAGGGCTTCATAATGGCCTAAAATGAGGATTTTGAGAACGCTATTGTGGGGCAATGAAGGAACTAAATGACTTGTACTGAGGGCAGAAATGCTTTACAGGCATCCTAGTCTGGCATAGTGAAAAGGAAAAACAAGCATGATATGTCCTCTTTAAGAAAACCACTAATCAGTAAGGCGAAGCAGAAAAAGGGCTTCAGTTTGCTAGGGAGCATAAAGATTGGACTGTGGAGGACTGGAAGAAGGTCATGTGGTCTGATGAGTCCAGATTGACCCTGTTCCAGAGTGATGGGAGCATCAGGGTAAGAAGAGAGGCAGGTGAAGTGATGCACCCATCATGCCTAGTACCTACTGTCCAAGCCTGTGGGGGCAGTGCTGTGATTTGGGACAAATCTGAGACATTGGATAAGCTTATTGAAACAATGACACAGAGAATGAGACTGTAATCAAAGCTAAAGGTGGTCCAACAAAATATTAGAGTTTGTGACCTTCTTTAGGTGGCAAAAAGTCTCGTAAGTTAACATTTGGCAGAATTTTGAACAGTCTTATCTCTGCCATTTTTGAACAGATTTGCTTCCAGTTTCACAGGATAATATAGGATCCATGTCTTAAGTTTCATCAGGATCTCAGTCAGAATGATGTCACAAAAAACCCTGAACTTTAAGGTGGCCTGTGGGCATTAAAGTAAACTCTGAATTAGAGCATGACACGGGAGCTGATTTTCACTCCTGTCCTGTCCCACTCTAGAGAAAAAATCCTGTCCTGTCCCACTCCCGTAGAATGACTCCCACTCCTGTCTCGTTCCCATTTGAATAAAACCAAACATATTGAAAAATGTTGCACTTTTTATTTTAGGTAAAAGTGCAGTGCATATAAAAGGCCTTGCCTTTAAGTTTCACATGCCTGATATTCGGTCGGTGTCAACATTGTGTGTTGCCGGCGGCCGCTCCGAGTCGCTTTTCACTTCCAGTGGTGACAGGAAGTCAAACCACTTTTGTAGTTCTGTTGTATTGCTAGCGTGGTCAAGAGTGTTTGCTCTCACTGAGAGATGACTACAAAATGGACGCATCTGTTCATCTGGTTGTTTAACACGGCTGGAAATGATCATCTATTAGTGCCGTTTTTGCTCCTGCCTGCTCCTGTTGCTTTTTTTCCCCCGTCGCATCCCGATCACAGGATTAATTAAAAAATGACTCCCATCCCGTGGGATTCCCGCAAGAATCACCTGACCCACGTGAATTCCTGTAAAATGTCATCCTCTAGTTCGAATACGGGATGCAGTCATGTTGGCAAAGGGTGTTATTTTCCACTTTATCGCCCCTTATAGGAGAACAAACCGATATTCAAAGTCTTTAATTCCTTCTGCTGTCGGGCTGCTTAACCTTGATGGTAACCTCATGGACCAATAGATTCGTACTTTTTTGTTTTTGCCTTGTCATAACCAATTGGGATCTTAAATACACTGCTGAGTATTTTCTTTTTCTCTTTGACCTGCCACAAATTGTTCATGTTAGGGGTGCAACGCATACACAATTCATGGTTCGGTTCGGTTCGATACGTTTCTGTCATGGTTCGATACTTCTTCGAGACAAAATATGAGAATTTTAACGCCATTTTTGCTTGTGGTTTATTAAAATAACCAACATTTGTTTCAGCTCAGAGTACATTTTCATTAAATTGAATTAAATGTAACTCTTGGCTAAACCAGACACATTCTTTGGTGCATACTTAGTATCATGCACCCCTAGTTAATGTGTATTGTAATCTACCTGAACTAAAGTGGTCTAAGCTAAACTAAACTAATGGGGAATCCTATAGTCGACATTCATTAATTCATATAAAATCAAAATATTAAGTGATGTGACCAAAGCTTGTTGTGTTCACACAGGATAACAGCCTCCATGTATGAGCTGAGTTTGGTCTGGATCCCGGCTCTGTGCTGAATATGGTGATCCAGATTTGTATTTCTTACCGAGGTTATGGCAAAGCCACTGAGCTGTGCACCCTGAGTGTTTTTCTAGTTATTGTTAATTTTGAAAATACCTTCTTCTTCTTCTTTGTTGCATTGACTCATTTAAGGCCGCCTCCCCCTCCTCCATGCTGCAGTCTTTGTCTCTCATCTCTTTAACCGTTGCCCACAGCGTTCCCCTCATCTCATCCCCCACCTCCTCCCATCCCTTCTCTCACTCATTACCTGGGACCCCGCACCCCAAAGCCCAGCCTCGCGTTGCCATGGAGACGGCTCCTCATGCCTCAGTAGCCCCTGGATGATGTGTCGGAGGCAGGTGATGTGGAGCCGCAGTGATTTCATTACTTTCATGCGCCGTGCGTCAGTCAGCGTTAAAATAAAAGGGGAGTGCGGACGGAGAGGTGACTCCCGATGAGGTTAATCCGTGTGCTCGTACATCAACTGGAGCTAAACGCTTGTGCCGCCTAAAGGGAAAATAGCGTACAGATGTTTGTGTTTGTCTAGCCTTTTGTGTTGTCCTTGATTAACAGGTCAGGGCTTCACTGTAATGAGCCTCATTTGTGGAAGCAAACAGCACGGCTCCCTCCAGTTTGCTGTAAGGACACGTCTGTACATTAGTGAAGGCTGTGGCTCAATCATTTCCTGATATCAGTCACATCCATCATGATTAGATGGTCCATCAAGATGGACACCAGACTGGGAATTACCTCAAGGCTTCCACAACAGAAGAGATTCAATTAACAAGCTACCATTTATCATGTGAACACAGTCATTAGCTATAGGTCAGGGCAAATCTCCTCTGATTTAATCCTCATCAATTTCATTATCAGAGGCGGAAGTGTCAAGGTTCGGTTTAAGATTGAGTGCATGAAATATTACATACAGGAAATCAAACACCCTATTTGTGTTTTCCATCATCATATATACAACTAGGAAAGCACTTCAAGAGCACAGACCACCGCCAGCGCCACAGCCTCACCCATATTGTGATTTTAACCATAAATATTAGTCCTACCTTTATTTCATCTAAATATTTAGATTCCTTGACCATGAAAACATACCATTAGCAATTGGATTCATAATGGTATCTATTTTAGTTCAGTAGTTACTCACGAAAATTGTATTTTTCATCATGGTGGATCCAGACGGTGATCCAGATCACTCCCAAAATCTAATCATTTGTTATTTGTACCAATCTGGACATTTCCTGAAAATTTCATTAAAATCCGTCCATAACTTTTTGAGTTATGTTGCTAATAGAGAAACAAAATCTTGTTTGTGAATCCATTCAGAAATGGCAGGGATATGATAACCTTATATTCCCCCAAATGTTAACTTATGAGGTTTTTTGACATTTTTTGTGATTTTTTTGCATCCAGACAGTTATGTTTATCACCAACAAAATGATAATTAATTATTAAAATATTTTAATAAATAAAATAATTTTAAGTTAGTTATGGCTGTAAGTAGAGATATATAGCCAGCTACAAAACTACGATATTAAGTTTTCCAAAAATTGCCTGTTGTCACACATCAAAAACTACCGCTACGTAACTAGAAAGAGATACATTACCTCGTGGCTTTGCATCCTGTAAGTTGTTGGAAAAAGAGGTTGTAAAGCAATGCAGAGTTCTGAGGAAGGTCCGAGCTGCATTCATTAGCATCACAACAAACACACGCTTTGGCTTGGGTCATGTCTTTGGTGCGTTCCAGTTGTAGTCAGAAGTAAGAATTTCCGAGTAGGAAACTACAACTGGAACGTCCCCCGAAGTCGGAATTTCCTCCTGGGAACTCGGTGAAACCTCGCCACCCCCGAGTTGACAATGGAAGATGGATGCCCCCAGTGTGAACAGTTATTTAGCTCCTGTAATAATCCATTTATTTGCACTTCTGACTGGGGTGTGTCGCTCTAGATCAGCTGTATACATAGTATTGTTAGACTTATATTAACAAAAATGCTGCCATAGTGATAATCACATTCTTCATGTGATATTTGTGAACAACAACGCAGGGCGTGCTAACAACAGCTAACAATAGCCTGGTAGATCGGCATGTTTTTTTCCGACTTCAACTGGAACGCCGATAAGTCGGAGATGATGTCACTCCCAGTTCCGAGGTTACTGGAACGCAGCATTAAGACAGTTGTCGTGCGTGCTCATGGGTAGCAGAGTCTTTATGTCACTGGTAACAGATTTTCCTCATAGCACCTTTAACTGTGAATTAAAAAACATGTAATCATACCCACTGAGCAAAAACGATCGTTCAGTAATGAAGGTGATCTGGATCACCACCAAAATCTTGTAATTTTTAAGTTGGGCCATTACCAACATCTCCTAAAAATTCCAGCAAATCCATCCAGTAGTTTTTCTACAAACAAACAAACAAACAAACAAACAAACAAACAAACCTCCTTGGCGGGGTAAATATTCCCTCTCCAGTCTCCTCCTGATTTAATTCAGTGGTTTTCTTTGCCTCCCACAGTCCAGTCTGGGCAGCGACCGGCAGCAGCGGTGCGGGGATCAGCTCCCCCGGGGTCTCCTCGCCGCGTGGCCCCCCTGCGCCTCCAGCAGGAGCAGCAGGAGAGCCTACAGAGGGAGAAGGAGGAGGCTCAACAGAAGGAGAGAGAGAGGCAGGCCGAGGAGAGGGAGAAGGAGGAGCAGAAGGAGGAGGTGAGTCACACAAGGCCTCTGCTGCACTCACACTCAGAGAAGCAATTTTCTATAATCGATGTGCTGCAATTGTCGTCCGCTCAGGTTCAGAGGCTGCAGGGGCGCTGCGAGCTGCAGGAGCGTCAGCTGAGGGGGCTGAGGGAGGAGCTGAGGAAGATCTCCCTGGGCCTGGAGGCCTTCATCGTCACCACCCAGCACTACTGCATCAAGGTACTTTTGATCATATTAAGTCTGAAACCAGAAAACAACGCCACTATTTAAAGGATCTTTTTTATTCATTTTCACCTTTTCAATAAAACAATTCGGCCAAACCAAGGAGAACAAAACAGCTGAAGAACATACACAACCACTTGGCCTATCCCAGACAGAACATCGGGTTTCATCAGATGAGTCACATAACAAGAGAAAGAAAAAATAAAAACACAAGAGTCAGCTTACATATTCAACATTCAGATTCAGATTTGTCCCAGATCACAGCACTGCCCCCACAGGCTTGGACAGTAGGCACTAGGCATGATGAGTGCATCACTTCACCTGCCTCTCTTCTTACCCTGATGCTCCCATCACTCTGGAACAGGGTAATGTTTTTTTTCCTTTTTCCCCCTGATGAAAACTAGACAAGTGCACATGGACAAAAACTAAAACTTAATAATTAACTGACATTCTTTATTAGAACTCCTCTTCATGACAAAAACGATATGTGATAGGACGTCAAGTTGTGAAACTTAAGAGATGTGAAATGGTGACAGCTGGGAACGGTGTAAACATGATGGATAAACTGAAATATGGAAACTTAAAGGTGCTATGAGGAGAATCTATTTCCAGCGACATAAAGACTCTACTACCCATGAGCACGCACGGCGACTGTCGGAAAGACGTGACCCAAGCCAAAGCGTGTGTTTGTTGTGATGCTAATGAATGCGACGAGGTAATGTTTCTCTTTCTAGTTACGTAGCGGTAGTTTTTGATGTGTGACAACAAGCAATTTTTGGAAAACTTAGTATCATAGTTTTGTAGCCGGCTATATATCTCTACTTACAGCCCGGTGCTCTAAGAATAGTCTGAATAATATAAATTTGCTCTAGTTTTAATTGTCTTGCTCCTGAAGTTGAGTATCCAGGCCAGTCCAGCCCTGTCCGACCCGACCGTGAAGCTAAGGAATAGCATTTATAGATAATCTATTTTGATGCTATAAAACTCATCTTAAAGTGTGTATTTCCATCAGGCATATATCTAAAAGTGAAACTTTTTTGTTATTACTTAGAAACTCCTCATGGTATCTTTAAATATGTGAAACATCTGCAGCGAGTAGGTATAAAGTGAAGGAATTTAAGACATCCTATTGGTGTTCATAGAAAGCAGGATGAGTCACAGAACATTAGGGGTAGGACTCAATAAGTTATGTTATTTTCCTGCATCCTTTTTTTTTTTTTTTTTAAAAAGGAGGATTTATTGTGAAATTCTGTCCTGATTTTTACCTGCTGTACCTTTCTGTTTTGTCTTCCAATGCCTTTATATACTGTATGTGTGTGTGTTTTCATTTTTAAGATGTTTGAAATAAAAAAAAAAAACATTAATGTGAAAGGGAGAAAATCAGTAAAAAGATTATTCACAGCTTTTTCTACAGGAGATAGCTAGGCCAGATTTTTCTTCCATTCACACGGCAGCTCAAAGTGCTGCCTCAAGGACGGATCATTTAAGACATGAAGAGCATTTGAAGGCAGAAAAAGGCACTCAAGTCAGGTAATATAAAGGCTGAGGTTCTCAACTGGTGGGTCAGGGACTAAACGTGGTTTCACAGTTGACTATATATGAAAAAAATGTGGCACTAAAGTAGACTTTAAAGATGGACAAGCATATATTTGACTATTTTTCCTGTGAGAGTAAGAAGCAAGCAGTGACTTCTCCCAAACAAGCAGACTCATGTTTCCTGGTGCAGCATTTATCCCTGCGAGCTGAGATTTAGAGCCTGATAGAAAAGCAGCGCGGTAAGCAGGAGTGATTGCACCGAGGGAAGGTTCTTCCAGAGTTCAGTGTGTCACGGAGCTGGATTCTTCCGGCTCTCTCCGTCTGATGGAGTGATCCGGCCTCCGAGGTGCCATCACTGTAATACTGCTGACTGCCTGGGGACTGTCTGACTTCTTTATGGTCACTGTCTGAGAGATGCAATTACAGTCCACGCTGCACACACCACAACAGACAGGAGCCGTGCAAGAGAGGGCCGGTCTGAGCGTGCAGGAGCGCCATCTGGTGGAGGCAAATAAAAATTAAAACTCACTTTTACACTGCAAAAACTCAGATCTTAGCAAGTTTATTTGTCTAATTTCAAGTCCAAAATATCCACAATACTCCCTTAACTTTCAAATTCATTTAAGGAGTGCTGATAGATATCTTACTACAAGTAATTAACCCTCTGACTCCCAGCTCAACCATTTGGCAGAGACCAATAAATTCAGGAATATTTAATGTGTTAAAAATCATAACATGTCGTTGTTTGTTTCTGTCAGTGTTTTAGGATACAGAAAAACACTGCAACAAACAAATGGAACTAATGTTTTGTTTCTGTTGGAATTAAAGGTTTTAAAAGCTAAAATCTATTATTATTAATGTCATATACTTAACCATTTACTGATCTGATGGTATATATTGTGTGTTTGTTAAACTCAGTATCTTATATTCCACTTTATTTTTGATTGCTTTTTTATTTACAGACATTTGTTTTACAGTGGCCATCATTACTTCAGTGAGAATCTACAATGTAAATAGTGATAAAAATGAAGAAAACACATTGAATGAGAAGGTGTGTCCAAACTTTTGGCCTGTACTGTAACAGCCAATATTACATACAACAAAAACAATAAAAACACCAAGCGAAAAAGTAAAGGAAAAAACTGGTGAAACCTGGCATCACACTTGACACATTTTCACCTCGAGCTCAAAGCAAACTTCACAGACCTTTCCATTAACACATGTCTACGAGCAAAACTCGGGAAACCAGCAGCCAAAGAAGACGGGAGACCATCACAGTAGTCCAAATTGTGTCTTAATGTTCACATTTTACATTGTTTAAAAATGGACATTTTAGAGTAAAATATGTAAGAACAGAAGAGATAAGAGTATATATTGTTTCTTAAGACAAAAGAACTGGACTCGACAGAGTTTGTTTGAGGTGCTCTTTCGAAAGGGATTCAAAAAGTCCTTGAAACAAAAAAGAAGAGACTCCAAGGCACTCTCTTTATACTATTAAAGTGCCTTTATTTTAACGGCATGGTCATGTAGACCTTAAAAACAAACTTCAACGCGTTTCGGCATCAAGCCTTCATCAGGAAGTCATGCAAACAGATGTTAGGCTGCAATAGGCCCTTTTAAAGAGGTGCTCAACCAATAGAAAACTGCCACATGGACTTAGAGGCATGGTCTTCAAATAGTGACAACCTTCTTTTTGTTTCAAATGTATTGTTTCTTTTTGGAAAAAATCAACCAGAACTCTCTACATTTTTACATTCAAACAAATCCTTACAAAGCAAGTTTGAATCAAAGTAAAACAGATTTGGATATTTGATAAGTCATTTGTTTGGTGTGTTTAAAAATGACTTAAATGGTTACGTAGCTGAAAATTTCCTGTTTAATTTGATGTGTGACATGACTATATATATAAATGAATAGTTCACTTTTTCTTAAGTTTTTGTTGCAGTACCTAAAATCGGTTACTTTTGGGCTGAACAGCACTTTGCCATCATCATCAACAGTTAGAATGACATGAAATAACCTCTGTTAGGCAGTAGAAAATCTTGAGTTGATCCAGAATACCAATACATTCTGTATATAATTGTAAAAAAAAGCTGTGTTGAGACTATTGTTTTTGCTGTTTCATAGAATAAGACCTCAGAGGAAACTCAAAGAAAGCTGTCCTTGGAAATGCAGAAGATCAGAGAAGAAGTGGGTGAGTGGAAGATCATATTTTATTCAACAAAACAGAGAAGGACATGAGTTAGAAATACAAAGTCAATAAACAGGTCGATAATGGTTAATGGACTATGTAGCTCTTTCCCAGTCTAATCTATTAAAATAACTATCCTAGAAATCAGTGAATTAACTCTGCCTCCTTCTCTCCATTAAAAATTACTTGGTAAATCTGAGTGTTCTGCCCTCCAGATAAAAGTATAAACTCATAAGATGCACCCTGCTTCACCCACAGCATCAAACTCGGCACGCTGGGAGAGACTTCACCGGGAGAAGACGGCTCTGGAGGTGGCGTTTGAGCGAGAGCTGCAGGAGCTGCAGCTGCAGCAGGAGGCCGAGCTGGCCGCCGTGGAGGAAGGCCTCAGGAAGTGCCATGTCGCAGAGGAGGAACACCTGAAGGCCGAGCATCGCTCCGAGATGGAGGAGCTGAGGACTCAGCAGCAGGAGCAGGTGAGGGGATAGGAGATGAGGTGAAGTGCAGGGCAGGACAGTTTGACTCATAAAGCCAGAAAAAAATCAACAGCAGTGACTTTTCCACCTTGGAATAGCCGTGTTCAGTTCTACAGAACAAGATGATCAGTTCTTTACAGTCGTCAGTATTCCTGTTCACTTCTCCTCAAGCAAAGTATCACATTTAACTCCTACAAGGAAACCTCTGAACCCAAAAACTACACATTTTGCTAAAGCTTAAAATGTTAAATCATGTCTCAAAATAGAAAAGAAATGGTAAAGGTGAAAGAATATCTGATACCTCCTTTTTCTCTTGAATGAAATCCTCTTTTTTGTTCTGTTGATCGCCTTTTTTTGAAGTTCATCCTAAGTTTTGCTTTTTTAGGGACTATTATATTTACCTGGTGCATAGTGCTTTGACCTTGCAGGTGCCTTAAACAGGTGTCATTTAAGGTGTAGTCAGGTGCAGAACTGCACAGCTGCACATCTACCGTTAAATGTCAGAGCATTTGTTGAAAATTCAGTTTGAATTCCATAACAGGACAGAGAGTTGAAGGGCAGGTAGGCTATTTTGAAGTGCTTCTCTGTGCCCATAATGCTCAATAATGAAAAAGAACACACACAGCATTAAAGATTTCCTAGAAACAAAGACCTAATATCCTAATATTTCTCTACATACCAATGAATCCCACTGATTATTATGCTCACAGATAACAAAACAGGCGGTCCAGTGTGTTTTACCCACACAAAAAGACAGAATATTCTAATATTTCTATTTATACCAATGAATCCCACTGATTGTTATGCTCACAGATAATAAAACAGGCAGTCCAGTGTGCTTTACCCACACAAAAAGACTGAATATTCTAATATTTCTATTTATACCAATGAATCCCACTGATTATTATGCTCACAGATAGCAGAACAGGCGGTCCAGTGTGTTTTACCCACACAAAATGGCGAACAGAGTGAGGATTGCTGCAAGAAAATGAGAAATGAAATCACTTAAATCCAAAACGTAGTATATCATAAATTTATAGAAGTCTGATCGTGACAGTTTTAGCTGGAGGTTTTAATACTTGATGAAGTTTTTTATCGTTATAATCTATCACAATCTGGATTATTTAGTGAAAAAAAGCAATTTAGTCTAGTTCTGAATTACTCTCTGTCATGCCTCCCCTTAAAGATTAATATTTTTTAGGTAGAAAAAGCCTGTGAGGTCACTCAAAGGATGAAGTTAAAAGTCATCAAAACACATCCAAGCATGAAAATACCAATTTGTCCTTTAATTTTCCAATATAATTTATTTGCCGTTTTATTTCCACATATGAGTTTAAGTGATCCCTCGCCAATAACAGCTTTAAAATGTAAAAAAACAAAGTGACAAATCACTTTCTTATTTCTTTGACGACTCCAAGAAGAGATTTAAGTCGAAAGTTATGATTTTAAATTCTAACAAAATTAAAACTGTCACATTTGACAACATCATTCAAGAGGACAATTTGACTTTTCAATGGCAAGATCCAAGCCAAATAAATACTCTCCGTGGTTTTATTTCATTTTAACTGTTGTGATGTCCTGATCTGTGAACACTGGGTGAAGAGAAGGTAAAGATTGTGCATCTGTGGAATGTTGGAGGTAATAACTCGGTGCTGTGACTTCACTGTGCTGAGAGAGGGGCATCATGGGAAATGTGTGTTTAATGTAATATTGATAAGATTGGACCTTTTTACTATTATCCGATCGGTCTTCAAGAGAGCAATCCTCTTTGCTGTAGGTGGAGGAGATGACAGTCCACCACCAGGCGGCCATTCAGGAGCTCCGAGACATGCACAACATCACCATGGCAACACTGCACGAGGAGCATGCCCGCACCATGAGAGGTATGATTATAAACCCCACAAATAAGCTATAAATCTCTTTATTTGGGATACATGTGAGCCTGTTTTTTACTCTGTGTGCAGACTTAAGAAAAGCTCACGAGCAGCAGAAGGTTCTTCTGGAGGAGGACTTTGAGAAGCTCAGGCTTTCTCTTCAGGTTTGTCTCCTTTGGACATCAAAATGTTTGTTTTGTACTGATGTCGGTGTGGAAACTGAATCCTCCCAAAGAGTTTTAAAGGCATTTGAATAATATGAGCTGAGCTGGTGCTGACGCATCTCCTTTCATTCATGAAAATAATATCGGTGCTCACAGGTCTGCAGTTGATTTGTTTTGACAGATGTGGATTCAATCAAACTTTATTTATAAAGCACTTTTTCTACTTTAACTCGAAGTGCAATGATTTTAATGTCCTTTTGTACCAACTCATAGTTCAAAAACAAAAACTAAAAAGCAACCAAAGAACACAATCCTCCATCAGGGTAGCTCACATGTTTCAGTTAGATCTGTCAGCAGTAGTTCCATGATAAAGTTACCACACCTAGCACTCAGAATCATTTTAATATTATTATTAGACGGTTATCGAGCAAAAACTATTGAAATCACTTTTAAGTTGGGTCATTACCAGCATGTCCTGAAAATTTCAGCAAAATCTGTCCATTGGTTTCTGCATTATTTTGCTAAAAAACAAACAGAAAAACCAACAAACAAACAAACAGGACCAAAAGCATTACTGAATAAGCGTAGGTAGATAACAAAAAGGTTTAACTTAACTTATGCTTTGAGCCCCAAATTTCACAGTCAAAAAGTATTTCACGTCACACTTGTCTCAGCATGAACAAAACAAATGGCTGACCCATTTATCCTCATTAGGATCTTTTTTTGACATAATGTTCAGTTTTTATTTTTATTTGCCACGAAGTATAGCAATTTCATTTTTTAATAAACATAAATCACACAAAAATTTCACGACCAAGCAAGAAAAGGAGAAAGGAAAATAAAAATAAATAAAATAAAATATGTGCATACATGAATAAAGTGAACAGTATTGGGGCAGACTTGTAGGTCTCCACAATAACAAACCATTCATGCAATTTTTCCTGTAGTTTTTCTTGTTCTGACAACAAAATATTAATAACATCAAAACAGTAACATAAGTTCATACGGACTCTGGTCGTGATGATTGTTCATCTTAACTTAAATTTTTAATTTGTTTACCTACATTTAAAATCTCTCAGTATCTTTGAAATGACTTCTAAGTTGGTTTGAATAAAATCATGTTTTGTGTGCAGGACCAGGTGGACACTCTCACTTTCCAAAATCAGAGCCTGAGAGACAAAGCCAAGCGCTTTGAGGAGGCTCTGAGGAGGAGCACGGACGAACAGATCGTCGTAAGTCCATCAGTGTCACGGTGCATGTGTCTGAAGTTAAGATTAGTCACTTTCACATTTCTCCCCCTTACTGTCTCTCTAAACCTGTCAACTCCTCTCCTTTCTTCTTCTGTGTGGATGCTTCTTAATATTCTCCAACAGGATGCTCTGGCTCCGTACCAGCACATTGAGCAAGATCTCAAAAGCTTGAAGGAGGTCGTGGAAATGAAGAACCAGCAGATACACCAGCAGGAGAAGAAGATCTCCGACTTAGAGAAAGTGGTAGGCTCAAATAGGCTATCTCAGACCCAGAATCTACTAAATACAGGTTTGGATGACTGTGATAAATGTTAATATGTCTGGAGAGTGAAAGATTTCGCTGTGGTTGCTTTTTTTACCTTTGAGCAGGCCCAGAAGAACGTGTTCCTGGAGGAGAGAGTCCAGGTTCTGCAGCAGCAGAATGAAGATCTTAAGGCTCGGATTCAGATGAATCTGGCCCTGTCCAGGTAAGACGATGGAGATATTTAACAATATCAACATACCTGAAGTCAGCGATGGTTAATCAGTGTCACATTCATCTTTGTTGGTTGCCTAAAAACATGATCCATCATTTTTATTGCAGACATTTTTTAAGTATTTAAAGCAAGAGCAACACAAACAAAGCATAAAACTGTGTAGAAAAAAAAACAAAATAATAGATACAAGAAATGATAATTTCCTTATTTCTGGGTTTGATTTTGATTGCTGATGTTGATGATTCAGTTTAAAATCAACTTTGTATTTAGACCGATTCAGGATTCTCGTTCAAAGCCCATTTTGTGCAAAAGGGTTATTTTTATCAAGATTTTATACAATCTGTCGTTTGATTAAAATTGACAGACAGCTAAGGGAGTAAGTGTTGTAAGAATTCAAAACTGTTGAAATGTTCTGGCCAAAAAAAAAAGTTGCCAACAAAAAAAAGTCTCAAACTCTAAGATTTTGTTGGACCACCTTTAGCTTTGATTACAGTCTCATTCTCTGTGTCATTGTTTCGATAAGCTTCTCCAATGTCACAGATTTGTCCCAGATCACAGCACTGCCCCCACAGGCTTGGACAGTAGGCACTAGGCATGATGGGTGCATCACTTCACCTGCCTCTCTTCTTACCCTGATGCTCCCATCACTCTGGAACAGGGTCAATCTGGACTCATCAGACCACATGACCTTCTTCCAGTCCTCCACAGTCCAATCTTTATGCTCCCTAGCAAACTGAAGCCTTTTTTCTGCTTAGCCTTACTGATTAGTGGTTTTCTTAAGGCTACACAGCTGTTCAGTCCCAATCCCTTGAGTTCCCTTCACATTGTGTGTGTGGAAATGCTCTTACTTTCACTATTAAACACACCCCTGAGTTCTATTGTTGTTTTTCTTTGATTTGATTTGGCCAAACGTTTAAGTGATTCACCGATCACCATCATTCAGGATTTTATTCCAACCTTGAAGAAGATGGTTCCCCACTATCCTTCCAGTTTTTAATAATGTGTTGGACAGTTCTTAACCCAGTTTTAGTAGTTTCTTCAATCTCCTTAGATGTTTTCTCTGCTTGATGCCAATGATTTGACCCTTCTTAAACAGACTAACATCTTTTCCACGACCACAGTATGTGTCTTTGACATGGTTGTTTAAGAAATGAGAAGCTGCTCATTGCATCAGCTGGAGTTAAATAACTTGATAATCACCCATGCAGTGATTATTCAATAGGAGGCTCGTACCTGTTTGCTTAGTTAAATTCAGGTGGTGACTTGTTCTTTGGCCAGGCAGTGTTTTTATTTATGTTTCACAAGCTGTTCCTGAATCTTAAGTCTTTGTTGTCAGTAGCGCTTAAGAGGTGTCAGTCTTTAGAAATGAAACAGGATGTGGGTTTAGTCCTGGATTTAGACTAAAGGTGTTAAACCATGCAGCGTCCAAAGGTCAATATAAAGTCTGGTTGCTGTTCTTGTTTTAACTCACGGGGATGGTGAATTTAACTCTGCAGAGCTCAGTCTTACCCTGGACATTGTAAGATCCGAAATGCATCCACATGCTTTTAGAATGGATGAACATATTTGATTTTTCTTTGTTATGCCATGAAGCTGCCCCATATTTTCCAGGCCTTCTAATGAAGCTCGTGCTAACATAAACAGTGATGGGGAAGTTACTTTTAAAAAGTAGTGTTTGCTCGTTACTCCTTAAAAAAGTTACTTGTTACTTAACTTAGTTATCCTCAATGAAAAGTAACTTTTCACGTTACTCATTACTTTTACGTTGCTCAATCTTTGACAGAGCCCCATATCTGTTCCAAAATGTTAAGGTTCTACAAAAAGTTCTACTACAGAGAACATAACACTTATTTCTTTTGTGCTCTTTATTTTACAAAATGTCACATACCCTGTGGAATGAGAGCTCCTGCCCAGTGTTGCCACATTTTGTTTCTGAAATAAGCAACCAGGTCGATAAAAACAAGTCCAAAATAAGCAAACTCCAGCAATTTCCTTTTCTTATGTGGTACAGTACATTACTTTTTAAAAAGAGAAATCTACATGAAGTGTGTTAATTTTCGATTATATTACATTTCAATATCACAGCACTAAGCATCTATTCAGTAAAAGAACGTCGCTTATAATAAGCAGACCTGGCAACTTAGGCTCAGGTGCATGCTCTATGTGCATGAGTTTGTTTGGGGGCATGCTCGATAACCAGGAAACGAGGAAGTGGGCGTTATTGTTGGGAGCTGGAAGATAATCAGGGGGATTCACACAGACAGAAGAGCCACAAGAAGCAACTGCACGTTTAGAAACCAGCCCCCAAAAAAACCTGCGACCCACGGCCGTGACTCACGAGATTTGCGGCCTTTAAACGCTTATAACAAGCGGACTTGGCAACGCTGCTCGTGTCTATGCGGGCAGCTGAGAAGGCAGCATCAGTGTCAGATCTGTCCGGGGGAAAAGTAACGCTACGCCGCATTAAAAAAGAAACTATTTTCGTTACCAAATTTTCAGTAGTAGAGCGTTACTTTACTTTTACCCAAAAAAAGTAGTTACGTGTAACGCGTAACATAACGTGAACATAAACCCTTTTCTGTGATGTTTCCCTGCAGGCAACTGTCCGAAGAAAACGCCAACCTCCAGGAGTCCGTGGAGAAGGAGAGCACCGAGAAGAAGCGTCTAAGTCGCAACAACGAGGAGCTGCTGTGGCGCCTCCAGACCAGCCCGCTCATGTCCCCCTCCTCCTCCCCTCTGCACCGCTCTTTCTCCACCTCCCCCGTCCCCTCCTCCCCGTTCTTCTCCTCCTCACCTGTAGCAGGGTGTGACTCCCCCACCCACTGCCACGGCTGCCCCCAGCAGGCTCAGTACTTCTCCCCCACCCACAGAGCCGCCGCCGGGGTCGCAGCCGTCAATCAAAATCTCTCTCCTGGTCCGGCCACGCCCACTCACAGGGCGGCGAGTAATCAGAATTACTCGCCCGGTCCGGCCACGCCCACACACAGAGTGTCAGCCAATCGCTGTAACTCTTCTGCTTGTCTCAACTCTTTGCAGAGATAAACTCACATTCTGATGTTCATTAGTTTTAATTTTTAGGATCATACTTTACTTTCTTTACTTTCTTCTCCCGTTTTGAATGTGAATGGATTTAAGGTACTGGTTTGGAGAAAACTGAAGGCCTATCCGAACATCCCAACGACTACAGAGACCTGAAATGTAGACTGTACATACTGTATGATAGCGACACGCGTGGTGTCAATGTGTAGTGAAACCTCCCTGCATTCGTAGTCTTGATTCCTGAAACATAAACACAGTAAAGATGGAAGGTAGCGCTCGCTCTGAGGCTGTGCTGGGACATATCTCGATGAAGCTGTACGCATCTGGCACTAACATGCATCTCCAATTATCTTTTCATGTGATTGGATCTCGCTTGCTTCTTTTTATAGAATCAAAATAGTTCATTAAAACTAAACTTCTCAGAAAAGAAAACACTTGAATGTAAGCCAGCATGATGCTAACGTCCATGCTAACAGCATGACCAAGGACGGTAAACGCCAGAAGGTAAATCCCAGGATCCTGGGACCCTTTTTGTCCACAAAGACCCTTTTTGACACATTTTTTGCCCCTTTTGACTATTTTGAGGATCAGGCCAAGTTTTAGCTCAATCGTGCTCCTCTTCGTGTCGTATACACGAGGTAACTAGAAGCGATTAACAACTCACAACCACCTCCCAAAATGAAACCTGCTAAGGTGCTTACACACCGCACATTAATTGTACTACCTCGGCGATGACTCTCTCTGCAAAGTCAATGTCCGTTTGGGAAACATTAGTCAGTGAGGACATTAGTTCCGCCTAGACGGACCACGGTAAACTCACAGATAATGCTGCTGCAGGGCATCAGCTGCAGTGTTTTGTGTTTGGTAAGTGAATGAAAAGGATACAGCTGGAATAATGTCCGCTTATACATCCTATTATATGATATATGATATGATCGCGGTGAAACTCGAGCGGACGTGACGTCACCGAGCGATGGCAACGGTGACCAAAATGAGGTATTTATGGACGTGCAAAGCTACGTCAGTAGCCGACGCAATTTTGTTAGCTGAGTCACTTGCGGTGTGAACGCAGCATTAAAAGTCCTGGTCGCCCCTCATGAGGCAATGTCACACCACACATGCGCAAACGTAGATAACGGAAGAGAAAACAAAAACACAAGACGGAGCGGCATGGCATCACAGCGGACCTGGACCCAAGCAATGGAGGGTCGACTTGTTGAGCCTATTCGGCAATGCGTTTTTGTTATTTATTCATTCGCATCTGTGAGCATCCCACCACTTCCTACTCCTTCTTCTTCTTCTACAACTACTTTTTATGTTGCATTTCCGGATACAAGAGTCCGACGTGTTGTACATGGACGTACAGTGTGAGCAGTCAGATCGCATCCGAGCATCGGGTCTGTTAATCCCTGCGATTCACTCGTACAGTATGAGCAGCAGCTGAACATGGAGATCTAAAAAGTCGCACAGTGGATGCCCGGCTTTAGTCTGGGCTTCTCTGCTTTGGCTGCTGCCCCCGCGACTCCAACCAAGGATACACGGAAGAATCCAGTACAGTACCAGTCGATGATCAACATTGCACAACACACCTTGATGCTTCACTAGACGTTGGTCGCAAATGCGGCTTTAGGTCGTCTGTTTCTAGTCTGATTTTTAAGATGCATGTTCCTGCCAGTTGTGAACAGTATAGATGAGCTGATGTGTCAAAGGCTGTCCAGTCCTTGTTAAAATAGCCGCTCAACAGAATTAGTTTTTCTTAGTTAGTCCTATTTGTTTGCCAAAATTCCCCCAAACGAAGCGCCTTATACTCAGTCCTACCATCTCACCAGCAGAGAAAAACTACTCTTTATCTCATACAAGACTTTGAATGAAGAATTAGTGTGTCAATCAAATTATTTCAGCCTCTTTAAGGTGTGTTTGACATTTTTAAGTAGCCCAACGCGATAGTTTTTCTTGTATCAGACACCCCATACCTGGAACCTTTAGCCATTTTACCTGCAAACACAGAGAACTCAATGTACAAAAGCCAACCAGGTCTTCCTACAACAGTCTCACCACACGAGCTAACGTTTACCCTTCACTTTCGGGGTTCCCTCAGGTCAATTACGCAAAAACGTCCGCCATTTTCTACGTACCTCAGCGGGAATGTGCAGTCTGTTGAGTCTTTATCCAGCAGAAACAACAACACAAACACACAGCTACCAGGGAACTCAATGCTAAAGGGGGACACCCGACCCAGGACTCTGTTTTCTCTCTGTGTTTCAGATGTGATGTTTATACCTAATTTATTTCTTACATGTATTTTGCCACTTAAGCAAGCATGTACTGTGACGGTCTTCCAGTCTTAATGTGAAACTTATTATTGCTGTGATCTGTCTATTTATTAAGCTTGAGGTGTGAAGGAGAGTGATGGTGTTTGTATCTATGAAAATATCACCCGGTGGGACACAAGTGGAATACATGATGCCCCACAAGAAACATCACATGTAAATACAGATGTGATGTTCAGGGGACTGTCTTTTATTATAATATGGGTCAATAAGCTATGTAAGTTTGTCAGAAACACAGGTTAACCCTCTGTTTACTTTTGCAGGCCTGTGTTAACCTCTTCATAACCTCTTTGTTTAATCTGATGACACTTTTTTTAACTGTAAAGTGTCATTTTCAAACTTTTACAAACCACTGAATTCTCAGCGTTTGAGAATCGATCGTTCAGGGAATTATTTTCTAAATTTAGACTAGAAAAACTTTCAATTTACTTTTTTAGCCTCTCTGCAGAACGTTATACACTCTCCAGATTAATCCACAATAATTTTACACTTAGTGTATATTAAATAAAAAAGAAGCTTTGTTATTTAGAAATGATGATTATATATATCATACAGTATCTTCTAACTGCCTCCTGTACTGTACTCTGCTGACTTACCCTCAAGGTCCTGACAGCTGCATCACCGGGCAAACAAACACTGACTGTATATTAATATGGACGACATGTTTCGGTAGCTTTTGGGCTAGTTACACAAAAGTGAAGCTGCTGACATTGACAAGCCTCACCTTCATCGGTAACTTCACAAGGCTCGGCAAAGTGTCATGAACCGGCTTCTTTTTAGTCTCCTGAAAAAGTTTGAAAAATGCTATTGAAGTTTATTTTTCTCCTTTAACTTTTAAAAGATCCTCAGAACATTTTGCATCATCCAATCTTTTTAATTCTTGAGGCATTTTGGATGTGTTCAATGACTATAGCTTAAATTCACCAAAGGATATTCATTAAAAAAAAATAAGAATTGCAAATTTGTTCCTAATAACAAAAAATGTCCCATTGAAAACTACTAAAAATGTAAGTTTTTATTCCACATCAATCTAAATACAAACCATTTTCCCTTGTGTTTGGATTCCACTTTGAACCACAAGCTTTTAATTTTAATTTTTACATTTGTCCACCAGATGATGCTGTTTTTCTCATTCAGAGCTTGATGCAAAATAACACACTTCACTGTTTTCTGTTAGGATGCCTGCAAATAAACAACACAATGCAGCAAAATAAGTGTTGCTGCCAATCATTGACCAGCTCAGGCTCTGAAAAATAAGAATCAAATATTCGTTAAAATGTGTTTTATCATATTTAAAGATGCTATGAGGAATTTTTGATCGAAATACACACTTTAAGATGAGTTTTATAGCATCAAAATAGGTTATCTATAAATGCTATTCTTTAGCTTCGTGGTCGGGTTGGACAGGGCTGGACTGGCCTGGATACTCAACTTCAGGAACAAGACAATTAAAACTAGAGCAAATTTATATTATTCAGACACGTCTTGGAGCACCGGGCTGTAAATAGAGATATATCGCCGGCTACAAAACTACAATACTAAGTTTTCCAAAAATTGCTTGTTGTCACACATCAAAAACTACCGCTACGTAACTAGAAAGAGATACATTACCTCGTGGCTTTGCATCCTGTAAGTTGTTGAAAAAAGAAGTTGTAAAGCAATGCAGAGTTCTGAGGAAGGTCTGAGCTGCATTCATTAGCATCACAACAAACACACGCTTTGGCTTGGGTCACGTCTTTACGACAGTCGCCGCGCGTGCTCATGGGTAGCAGAGTCTTTATGTCGCCAGAAGTAGATTCTCCTCATAGCACCTTTAAATTAGTTTCATCTTCACTTTTCAATAAGCAGTGAAACATACAGATCTCTAACCCTTTAACTGCCAGCTCAGCTGTTTGGCAGAGACCATCAATAAATTCAGGAATATTTAATGCTTTAAAATACAGAATAAACAAAATCCTTGTTTGATTCCGTTAACAACTAAGGGTACAAAGAAAACTACAAACAAACCAAAAACCAGAAATTTTCTTGGTGTGGGATTTGAAATTTTTAAAAGCTAACAATTGTTCAGGTGGTGACATAAAAATGCACAAAAATATGGGACAAAATAAATAAAAAAAGGCAGAAATATTTGTAAATAAAATAGCACAAATAACTTAAAATAGATGATATTCAGTTTGACAAACACACAAAAAAGTTTTTACGAAAAACAGATTTCATCCTATTAATAAATGGTTAAGAGAAGTATTAAAAATAAATAATGACTGTAATAATAATAACTTTTAGATTTTAAATCATACACATAGAAAAGAATAGTTCTTTTGGTTTGTTTGCAGTTATTTTTGTATCCTAAATCATTGACAGAAACAGGCAATGACTTTTTTTTTTGTTTTTTTTTTAACAGATTAAATATTCCTGCATTTATTGACCTCTGCCAAAGAGTTGAGCTGGTAGTTAAAGGGTTGAAAATCCAAAAGAATATAATAAATATTTGACATGTATACTTCAGGCTGAAGTACTTTGACAGATTGACTCATTAAAAGGAAAAAAAATACTAATATAATCTTGCAGCAGCTTTTAGGCAGCTGACATTTTTTGTCTTTAGGGACAAATGCGTAACGATATTAAAAGAACTCTAAGGAGTTAAAACCACCAATTGGAATCAGGTTTTTATTGCAGTAATGCCTTATAAATCAACTGAGCCTTCTCTTCAGTTTGATCCATCTGGTAACATAAAGGTTTGTGATTTAAACTACAGCCTATCAGCAAGGGAAAACTGGAAATAAAATTCAATTTCATTGCTGTCTCGTCCGTCCTGATATACAGTCCGTGGTTAAAAGAAGTCAGCACAGAAAATAGAGTAATTAAACTGTGTAATCTTAGTGATTTATGGAACATAAGAACAAAGCCGTTGTACATAAGCGAGGCCATTGGTAGGTCGTTCATGGGAGCAGGGTTAGCGATTATGTAATACTATTAGATTAAGATAGATGCATGAGGGGGGTTAGGGTTTTCTTATTCAGCACCCCCGATCACTCTTTCTCTTTTTCTGTCCGTTATTTTTTACCAGCATGTAAAGGAGGACGTTTAAAAGTTGCCATTTTTTCTGTAAAAGACTTTAAATTGCGATACCAGCACTTTTGATGGTCGTGAAAACGTTAAAAAAAAAAAAAACTTTCACAGATCCTCAAAATTTTTTGTACGTCACGAACACAGGGTTAAATGCTCTTAAGCAGACGAATGTCGAGTACAGCATAGGAATTTGAAAGATGTATCTGGATTTTGACTTCTTTTATACCAACACTGATGATTTTGAGAATGTCTTTTGCATTGAATTGTTAAAATATACCAGTCTGAAGGTCACTGTGTTTTCAAATGTTCAAGGTTCACCTGCGTCACTGACTCTTTACGGTCAATATCAGTGCAAAAAAATGAACGTCCACAGAGATGCAACTAAAACGATTGTTTACAAAAGTTCCCGGGTTCACGTCAAACCAATATTTCACCTTTGAATGCACCGATTTCTTAACAATGAACTGGTATTGTAACGACCCTTCAGTGTGTCCTGTGGACATCTGTGTCTCACTTTGCTGAATGTCAAAAATATAATGACTGCGTTTTTGTACAAGCCATTCGTGCGATTTCGTTCAATATAAGAGGACCTCGATGTAGCAGCCATGTAACATGTAGCACTTGATTTAGCCTCCCCACAAGGATCATGGGTAATCTATCCAACTCACCCAGGACTGAAGAGTCCATTACAATAGTTAGATGCTGTTGTAGCAAATGTTTCCACGGCTCATCATTCCCCGACTAGAGTCTGATTTTGTGGCGGGAAGCTTCACATTCACCCCGGACAGAGTTGGTCCAGAGACAAAGTTTACTGAGCCCGTTTGTTCTGGCACTGATTGTATGTTTGAATGTAAATACATTTACAACATGAGTTGTGTATTAGTGCACCAAAAACGTACTAGAAGCATGTTTTTTCTGTCTTTGCTGTTTTTCTGGCTCTCCCTTTCTCTTCTGTCACCCTCTCTGCATCTGTGATGGTTTGATCTGTAACTGTAGCGTAGGAGGCCTAGAGGAATGATGAATGAGATAGTTAACATGTAACGTACTCATGGTATGTTGATGAGTTCATTTGTACTTTTGGGGAGATAACAGAATTAAAAAATGATCAAGAGAAGCCCTTTGGTGTCATTTTGTTATAGGGAAAAGTGCTATAATCTAGTTTTTATGGACAGGTTCCTTGTCCTTCTGCATGCAGGTCTTCTCCAGACAGTCGTCTTAACTCCATCAGGTAAACATGGAGGGTGATCAGCTCTGTGATTTATTTTTGGGACAGAAACTGCTTTACAGAAACCGCAGTGTGAGCTGGAGCGTTGTCTTGCTCTACTCTACTCGCCTTGTGCTGCTTTTCCATTAGCCCCAGTCACCTGCCCAACTGGGTGCAGTGTCGCTGTAAACGGCTGAGCGGCACTGCGGTGACATCATTTTGAGCGTGACACAACAATCTGTGGCTTCTTGTCACAAACCGAGTAAAAAAGGAAAGCAGAAGAAGGCTGCAGGTGGTAAGAAGAAATACCCCTTGAGAAGCACAGGAGAGTTTTGGAAGCTATACAACAGAATGAAGCCAAGGACGAGAGCAATCCAGCTGCAAAGAAAAGACGTATGAGGGTAAGCTAATGGTAGCTACTGCTAGCATGCTAGGTCGTCGCGCTCATGACTCATCAATGATGACATTGTCTGACCAATCAGTAGTAGGCAGTTGGTGATGTCATCTTTTAGTATCGACTCAGCTTGCTTGGAACCAGAGCGGAGTAGGTACTAAAACTAGCTTGTTTTAGGAGGTACCGGGCCAGTGGAAACACGCTGCAAATCGAGTAGGGCCGAGGCCAGCTAGTGGAAAAGGGCCATATTTCTCCACAGCTGTGGTCTCTGTCTTCAGGGGCCATTTACATTAGGCTAATACTGCCAAATCCGATATGTTTGCATTGCGTTTTGGCCTTCCGTTTACATGAAAACAGTCCAGGGTGGAGAGTTTTCAAAACGCTAGCTCCATGTAAACCAGAGTCAGAGCATTTCAGGGTGAAACGCTGACATCAACGCATGTGCAGTACTCTTTCACATGAAGGCTGAACATGAACAATAACAGCTTCGGCCATATACCGAGTAACGTGTGCTGCTCACAGTGCTCGGTTTGTTATCCAGACAAAACTATCCAAACAGATTTGTTGTCCAGACAAGAAACTCCTGCTTCTTTGTGCGTCCACTCGCCATTGTTGTTTGGGAAAAGTTTTTCTTCTTCATACATGTGCTGGAACAGCACTGTTTCTCTGCAAATCTACACAGCCATCTATTGGTCTCCATCTTAATGCGGATTGTGTTTTAATATGCAAAGGAAAACCCTTTACGTTTTAGGTCACAGTGGCCCTGTTTACATGGGTCAAAAAATCCTATTTACAATCAGATTGAAAGGTCAATCAGATCAGAAATGCCTCATGTAAACACCTTAGCCAATCTGATTCACCCGGATCTGACTGTATTTTGGATCGGATTGTAAGAGGTAGTCTACGCCGATGGACAATCCGCTCCATGCTTTATGTAAACGGCTGAGTGAAGCGGATTGGGTTGATAGGGAGGATTGTTTGGTCTGTGCATGCGCTCCGTAGTACGTAAGAGGCGCATAGTGACGTACGCAGAGCGTGCCCAGGATGTGCACCTCTTCTTCTCTTACACATTTGCGGGTAGTGGCAGAGTGACCTTCTGCACACGTCAAAAAAAACAATACAATCAGATTCAGCTGGGGCCATGCAAACGAGGATTGATTGTGGATCTCTTTACTCAATGCCATGTATACAGATCAAATCAGATTCACTTAATCCGATCGATTTCAATCAGATTGAGGAAAACTACCCATGTAAACAGGGCCTCAGACTTTCCCTCAGTTCTTTCAGAAAATATTGATTCATTGTTGACCCTTCTGGAGCCCACTCCTCTAAAGTTATCCTCTTCACGTCAAAGAAAAACCAACATGGTCTTGATTTTAGACTTTTTTTTGTCCTGATTTCCTCATCCTATTCAACGACGTTGTTCTCAAATGCACTAATTGACATGTTGTCTCAGGATCATACTGAAGATCCAAGTTTCAGCCCATCAGCACTCCTAAAACATTTAAGTTTCCATCAATTTGTTCCAAAATGTCTCAACAAATGTGTTTTTCCTTTTAATCATGAGTTCGAAGTTTTTAGAAGAAATCGTCATACTTCAAATTCTCGTCCACAGTGGAGAACATTATCATCCTTAGTCTGAGACATTTCTCAGACATCTCCTCTGCTCTCACCAAATTCTTCATTGCCATGCAAGCACACTGCATGTGTCTACCAACGAGGGCAAACGCCTTACGTCTCGATGCAGTTCAATAAGAGGAAAATGTCTACAAGAACAGAAAGGATTCAAGTACAAAAACACAACCAAAGATCAGATTAGGTCAGATGCATTAATGGCAAACAGGCTGTGAGTTAGAAATAAAACAAAACTCAAAACAATCTAACAAACACCTGCAAGAGCAGAAATGCAGAATGATCAAGCACAACAGAAGAACTCCAGTCCAGCAGGGGGCAGCAGCAGTGTGCAGTACACTAATACTCTAACTCCCTAACCACCAAATATTAAGTGATATTTTATAGAGACTGATGTTAATTCAAGCACCATCGATCATGCATCAGCTGTTCTGTCTCTTTCTCTTGTCAGTCTTTTGCTCATGTTGCCACAGCGCCCTCTGCAGGCCTGGAGCTCCTTTGTTGCAGTTTCTTATGCTGCATTATCTTGCAAGGGTTTGGTTTGCTTTGGCTTTGTGTCTTTTATAACTTGCGGCACATCTGCAGATGAGGAATTTGTTTTTTATTCCTGCAGTGCGTTTCTGTTTTTGTATTTCGTTCTGACCTTTGGTTGTGTATTTGTACTTGAATCTTTTCTGGTTTTGAAGCTGTTTTCCTCTCTGCATCAAGCCATTGTAGGACTGTTGGCCAACATAAGTGTTCCTCATACACCTCAGTTAATGTATTGAAAGTTGGAGCTGCTGTTTTGTTTAGTTTCACCCAAAAAATCAATTTAATGCTTGACTTTTAAGCTCATCATTTTCTGCCGTCTTAGCTAAGACTCTTCAATCAGCAGCTTGCAGTGAACTAAAGACATCACTTGTTGGAAATGTACAGCAGGTGTGCATGAATACACAACCTTTAATTAATACAGAAGACTCAGCGTGATGGTGAACTACAAGCAGTCTTTTTATTTGATAGCAGCAAATAATATATCTAAGTTTAAATAAGTGAACATTCTCTATGGATGCATAATCAGAAACCTGGGGCTCGTTTTTAAAAGCTGGACAAAGCTGATAAGTTTGGAGTTATATCTCACAAAGAAGGATCAGAACCAAATTAAGAACCTTCATGTTACAACACGGCTCTGTGTTCACTTAAACATTTTATTGTATCAAAGACCAAAATAATTCAACAGAGCTTCACATGATATCATAAATTAGACAAGTAAATAATTTGTTTTATATTTATATTTTCCAGGATCTGACAGTTTCATACCACACTTTTGGGCATTTCTTTATTCAGATCACATTCATTCAAAGGCCATCGTGGTTTTATAAAAGCTGTTGTATAAACATTACTCTGAAATGCATGCATACAGTTCTTTTTTCAGAAATGTACCCAGACCACATATTCTTCTTCATCAGAGACTTTGGAGGAAAAGGAAGAGTTACTTCCTCAAAAAGTGAGACACAACATCCATGGGCAGAGGGAAGATGATGGTGGAGTTCTTCTCTGCTGCGATGGTGTTGAGAGTCTGCAGGTAACGAAGCTGCAGGGCTGACGGAGACTCCGCGATCACCAGGGAGGCTTCCTTCAGGGCCCGGGACGCGTTCATTTCACCCTCTGCTGCGATCACCTGTGGATGGAGATAGAGAGGTGAGTCTCACAGAGTCCTGTGTCACATGTCTTGGATAAAGATTCAGGTCCTGACCTTAGCTCTGGCCTCTCGTGCAGCCTCGGCTTCAGCAGCCATGGCTCTCTGCAGCTGGTGAGGCAGCTTCACATCTTTGATTTCCACGCGCTCCACCTTGATGCCCCAGTGGTCTGTGGCTTCATCCAGGTTGCTCTGCAAGGAAAAGAAAGTAGGCAGGATTGAATGTGAAGCTCACAGTGTGGTAAGAGTACAGGGCAAACAGATTTTACAGATGATCATATTTGTATTTGCAATATAAGTAAACAAAGAAAAGGGGCTTTAGGCACTCGCAGGTGTCTAAACCGAACCATAGAGGACACCAAATAGCATGGTAGTATGCTATAGCATAACACCTGTACAAGTACAAGCAGCTTAAACAAGGACCAGTTCTCCTGCTTCATAGAGCTGGACTAAATTCTGGGAAGTAATCCAGTGTTTGAGACTCCGCAACATTGTTTCGTTGCACGTTGTCATCCATCTGGTGTGATGAGTTAACTCGTCACCCTCTTTGTGCTGGTCGCTGGGTCAATTGTGTCCACGCTGCAAACAAACCACTTCAGGGGTTGACTAGATCGAGCTGAGGCAGTCTCTTTTGGATGAGTTTGGAGACACTCCTGTGTTCTTATATATTCAAACGGAGCACGCTGAACACAGATAACCCTCGTGTGACAGAACAACTCCCCAAAATAATCTAGTTGTGCAAACAAACTGAAATAGCAGCTTTGATGAAAAGGTTTGCAAGATGTAGATTGAACTGAATAATGTCCTTTAGTCCATGTAACTGTGTAAACTGAATAAATATACATTAAAAGGAAAAATATCTAACACAAAGTTCTTAGTCTCTAGAACTTGTTTAACAGATCCATAAAGCCAAATCCAACCAACAGTATTTAAAGATACTGCATCCAACAAGTTCTGAAACAAAGTTTAAATGTTCACCATGGAGCATAAATTTGAAGTTCAGCTCTACTAGTAAATTTCCAGTACGCATACACAATTTTGGTCAACTAGTGTGCAAATAGACATTACTAGTAAAGCAAAAACCGTCAGTAGTAGTACTCCTAAACTTAACCCTTAAAGGCCCAAGACCATAGATTATAGCCAGAAAATTCTAATTTTTTGGAGCTGAAATGTTTGTTCCACTTTCTGCTAAAATCCATAAAAATCAAAATGTCCATAAAATTCAACATATAGATTTTTCGTATCTCATTTGATACATTAGGTGTTTTTGGCAAGTGATAATCCATTTGAGGACATTTTTATCATTTATCTGATTGTATTCAGATGGGTTTTTTTGTAATTTTTTGATCATATTGAGAAGATAGAGGTATTATAAAAGCATGTATCAAATATGATACAATTGGCTTTCCAGGGTTAAGTATGTTTAGTTGTGCTACTTTTAAGCCTTATATGCTAATTAGGGGGTGGGGTAAAGCAAATTCAGGCTTCCCATTGGCTTTTGAAACTTTTACAACCTTTCAGGGTGCTGGATTTGGTTATAATCCCTCCTACTTCATTTGCATTAGGTTTACTAGCACTACTAGTGAATCTTTTGGCCTTAACAGTACTACTAATAGACTAAAATAAGTCTACTAGTACTGCTAGTGATATATTTTTAGTTTATTTGTAGTACTAGTTCACAAAAATGTTATTTTACTGGTAAAGGGTTCTTGCACACGTCATAGTAAATCAAATCATTTACTAGAAGACAATTTTGTGTTAAAGTAGTACGAGTAGACTTAAAAATGTCACTAGTAAAACTCAAATCTTTTCTAGTAACACACTGTTTTTTTTCCTTAATTTTTCATCAGTTGGCTCAGATAATGCAGAATGAATTTGGTGCTGTGCTCTATATTAAACATGTTAATCAATGTAAGGTTTCAGGCCCTCATTTCTGATTAGGATATGCTTTAAGGACTTAAATTGTTCACCTGCATGCTGTGAGCGATGCCCTCTCTGTCAGACAGCAGCTCGGACAGGTTTTTGGTTCCCAGCACATTTCTCAGGGTGGTTTGAGCCAGCAGTCGGGTGGAGAAGTCAGCGTTCGACACGTTGGCTACGGAGGCGATGGGGTCACTGACGCGGAAGTACACGACTCCATCCACACTAACTGTGACCGAGTCTTTGGTCAGGATCTGGAGGAGGAATCAGTCAAGAGTTAGTGTTCATGAGCCTTATTGTTGGACTGTGGTGTTTCTGATGAAGGTAAAAGTACCTCCTGTGGAGGGATGTCGAAAGAAACTGTTCGCAGGTCCACTTTCACAAAAGAGTCAGTGCACGGCAAGATGAAGAAGATTCCTGAGGAGGAACAAGAACACTCGTCAAGCCCCGTAAGTGTTGATGCATTATTTCAAAGTGAAATCTTAACATGAAAAGAGGCCAAAGCTGCTGTGTTTCTGATTTTAAAACCTGCTAATACCTGGTGTAAAGTCTAAAGTTTGTGTTTCTGATATCTTGAGGATGCATTAGAAAGATTGGTTAACATCAAAGATAAAAAAACACACTTTAATGAGCCATCAAATATCAGATCATTTGTTAAAAAAAGTACGTTCAAAGTTCATAACATGACAAAGCAGTGTGGCTTTATTGCATCCCTGCTTGATGTGCTATTCCTGTGCGCTTCAGTGTGCGTAATACTCCCTTAAACAAGAAAAAAACACACTCATTTTTAAAGATCTTTACAAAGCACAGAGCAACATTTCAGATGCTTGTGTACATACTTGTGAATCTGACTGATAATTATGCTCATAGATAATAAAACAGGCTGTCCAGTATGTATTTTTTACACATCTTGACAGCTTTTTTTGCTTTTAAATTTATTCAGAAGTATCTGGCTCATCTTTTTGATCTTTTCAAATGCTTTGGATGTCAGGGTAGGGTTAGGGTAAGAGTAAAACATTTCATACAGTGTTGTTAGTGTTTTCTTTAGGTGTAGTATCACAATAAAAAGGGAGGAATTAAGTAATCCATCCAAGGTTCAGATCAAACATCTAAACCGGCTGTTCAAATAGAACATAGCACTAATTTAAATGTGTAATCAAGGCACATGATCCATCCTCCTGCACCCAGAATCTGGCTTTGTGCCGAGAATGTGCATCCTCAAAATAGCTAAATATAGACACAAACCACTTTGAGTGACACATTTTAAATATGCTTCATGCTGTCAAAATAGGGTCCAAATACTTTATATACTAAAGGAACACATTAAGAATTAGTTCTTTAATCAAATAAATTAGAAAGGAATGTTGATTTTGATTCATTTAACAGATATACTTGCATGTCTCTACCTGGTCCTTTCGCCTTCCTGTCTGTGATTCGACCCAGTCTGAAGATGACGGCACGCTCATACTCCTGAACAATCTACAAAACAAATAAACAACACAAGATTAACTTACATCTATAATAGAAGTGAATGAAATTAGAATATAACTGTTCTTCTGCTGTCCCACTGACCTTGAGACAGAACCAGATGGTCAGGGGGAAGAGGACGACTGTGAAGATGCCGGAGAGAATGACAATGAACCAGCCGATACATCCCAAAGAGCCAGTCCGATCAGCTGTAGAGAGAGAGAGGAGGGTTTAGGGTTTCATATAATCACGATTAAGGTGGAGAGCTGACTCTTGAAGCAAAGGAAGAATAGTGAATATGATTAAACGCAAGGAGGTAGATCAGATTTCATTCATCAGCATTGTGTTATGGAAACAGCAGCACCTTGGAGACTCACATATACACGCAAAACATTTAAACCTAAAGAAGAAGAGCAGGGCAGGAATGTTTAAAAACAGGGAAGTAAGTTAGCATTTAGCACTTCCTTGTTCCCACGCCCACAAGGATTTGGACTTTCAGTTTCAGGTAATAGTCGAAAAAAATGTGCCAAAATCCCCTGCAATGGAGGCTGGTGCTCTGGTGCTCAGAGTGGCAGGATAATTTGGTGTCAGCTCTGGTTACATTTCCAAACTTAGGATCATGAGACTGCAAAGAAAGGCAACACCCCAAGAAGACTGGTTCCCCACCCTTTCTTCACTGATACATTCTTCTCGGAGAACACAAGTTTTTGGCCTGTTTTTTAGGGGCACTACCCTAATGTTCAGCTGTGTTGATCATTCCATGAATGCACAAGCCTTACAACTAATTAGAATTTCCAACAGTATAAAATATAACACTAGATGGTGTTATTAAAGAGGAGAAATAATCCACCAAACTTACATTTTAAGACTTTTCTAGTACATATAGTGGAGCTTAAAGCAGAATTTCAGGAGCAGGACCACACCTCAACCACGCCTCTTCCTGTGTTCCTATAAATTCTGACCTAGGCAAATTCTTACCCCTTTGTTTTGCTCACTTGACACACCCATCCCTCACTATTCTTTCTTTAAAATTCCTCTTTCCTTCTCTCATCAGGGCCTTAATAAGGGGGTTTGTCATGCCCAGAAGTTACAGCAGATTCCCCAAGAAGTTTCCCCAAACTGTTGTTCGCTTCACATACCTGCAACATTACTTATTATCCACTGTAATAAATAATAAGTAATTGTCAAAGTCTTCCTGTTGATGGTGTGCTCCTTACTCGTGAAAAAACTATATTCTCCCCAAAGCAAGTCAGCTTCTTTTGACATAAGCAGGTCTTCATTTTTTATGGGATAAGTTGTGAGTTGTTGTGTTTATCTTCCATTTTTGTCTTTTGTTTTAGCTTAAGCTTCAGCCCATCTGGTGGCATATGTAGTTTTTTTTGTGGCACTGCTGGTTAGTTCTGAGCTGCAGAGCTTCTGCTGCCATCTGGTGGTCTCTGGGTCATCTTTGGAGGACTAGAAGACCACACTGATTGTGGAGGGTCTACAGCTGGCTGGAAAGCATAAAGCTTGGTCTTCTCAGCCTGCTTCATCTCTCTTTCTTTTGGGGCTTTAAAGCCTTTAGTTTAGAATTATTGTATGTTTGAAAAGCAAGCTAACAGTGTGAACCTCTCTTAACATTGCAGCTTCCACGAGCTGGTCATATCACAAGCTACAACAGAGGTGGTGCTAGCATTAGCTCAAACAGCAACATGCTGCCTCTGCTGTGAAGGTCTGCATGTGATCTTCTTTTGCCTGCACCGGAGAGCCATCAAGGAGAAGAAATCATAAACAGGTAAAAATTAACCCAGCTAAGATTACACTACCGTGGTTGATACCCAACACAGTAAATCAGTAAAAGATGTTTTGGAAAGCAGACTTCAAGGTCCAAGATAGATAGCTAAATTAAGGTTTCCACATATTTTATTGTACACAACAAAATAAAGATGGAAAAAAATAAAATTGATCACAAAATAGAGAATGAATGAAGTATAAAAATATGAAGGAAGTAGGAAAAATGGCATACTATATGGAGTATACAGAATTTTTACAGAAGCACATACTGGCAAAAACATAACATCCAGCCATTCGTCTGTCTTCTTGAATTATGGAGTTAAACATCCGTCAGTCCTTCTGAGATGTCTTGACTTCTGTTTTTTAACGGTAGACTTTAAAATCGGATCTCAGCGGATCTTAAAGTCTACAGTCCAAAGACAGTCAAAGAAGGACTAACAGTCTGTCACCATAGTTCAAGGGAGAAGTATCAGCAGGGCGTTGCGAGACAGGAGGTGAAGAATGACTGAAATTTTACACCAAAGGCTCATTTCAAAAAGTCCCATACGTTAACATTGGCCAGAATTTAAAGTTGCTCTGTTATTTCTTTGTATCGATTTGCTTCCAATTTCACAAGATAATATGGGGTCCATGTCTCTATCATCAAGGTAAATTTCATCTGGGTTTGAAAAAAACATTGAACTTTATAATGGGAAATCCCATTGATGACTCTAATTCACATAAAATCAAAATATTAAGTGCTGTTCCCACAGCTTGTGTTCACACAGGGGTTGTGGAAAAGCCACCGCTGTGCATTCCCAACATCTCCTGAAAATATCAGCAAAATCTGCTCTGTAGTTTTTGTATCATCATGCTAACAAACAAACAAAAAGACAAACAGATGAATAAAAAAACATCCACTTGTAAAACCATAAACTCCTTAGTGGAGGTAATGAACACATTGATATGTAAAACAGTCCATCTGCTGAGTCCGACTGATACATGTGCAGTCCTGCATATTTATTTGGTATAAATAATAGCAATAATAAAATGTATTTTTATTTTAGTGCTCATCTGATCTTAATTTGCTGTCTGCGTCGGTATAATCTCCACTGTTTATGCTGTATTTTTAAAATAACCCAGAAACTCTGCTCTTCTGTTTTTATGAATTTTCTTTGGTTGTATTAAAAGTTATTTCAGTCTATTTACTGTAATGTCATAAAACAATAAGACAAAACTTTTATTTTGACATTTATCCAAGTCAATGTAATCTATTCTCAAAACTTGAAAAGGTGATGTTGGTTCAGGAAATGAACCTTGTCTTGTTCGTATGCCTCCTTGAGCGTTATTCTTTAGTCATATTGTGCATTTTCTAACATGGTCATGTGCTATTTTTTGAAGTTTGGAGCATAAAAACATTTTTGTATTCCCCCTAACAAGTTCTGTACTTGTAAGAGAAGTAGTAATTTAAAAAAGCACAACAAAACATTTACACACAAAATTTAAATTAAAATAAATGAAATAATTAAAGTTATCTCTGCAAGACATTAAAAGGAACTTGTCAAAAATAAATAAAAATAAAGTTAATAGAACACATTAAACCAAACTTAAATAAAATAAGGACAGGCTTGCTGACAGAGGTCTTTAGAAAGGATTTTGAGGCTAGTATACTCTGATAAGGGCTCTAAACTGCCTTTTTTTTATTAAATGTTATTTTATGGAAGTCAAGCTGTGAAGAAGGGCATGTACAAATATCAGCCCTTTAACTACAAGCTCAACTATTTGGCAGAGGTCAAAAATAAACTCAGGAATATCTAATGCTTTGTAAAACAGAACACATCAAATCAGGGGTTGCTTCCCTTAACATTTCAGGGAACAGAGAAAAATACAAACAAACCAAAAAAAAAAAAAACAGCCATTTTCCTGGTGTGAGATTTAAAGGTTTTAAAAGTTAAAAGTTAATTATCTGATGATTTAAAATTCACAAATATTTGGGGAAAAATCAATTAGGAAAGGCCTAAATGTTTGCAAATACAATAGCAATAAAAATAACTTCAGATGATACTGATTTATTTTAATGAATAACTGTATTATCTAACTAAAGTTAAGTATTTTTAAAAAAGAGGGTGATAATAATAAAAGCATTTCACTTTTAAAGCCTTTAAACCCCACACAAAGGAAATATCAGCTCTTTTGGTTTGTTTGCAGATTTTTCTGTATCCCAAAACATTATTAAACATTATTTTTTGACACATTAAATATTTCTGAATTTAATAGACTTCTGTTGAGCTGGAAATCAAAGAGTTAATAAATCAAGCTCATTCTGCTCCTCTTAATTAAACAGAACTGTGTTGTGGTTCCTCTCATTGTTAGCTTGTGGTCACATTAGCTCCTCGTCAGAGTGTTTACATGCAGGAGAAAAGCCGAACACACTCAGAGCAAACAGGAACGTGTTTACTCATGAACAGGATCCTGGGATCACTGCCTTAGTCATAAAGAGGAGACATTTAGTGAGGGAAAGGTTGAGCGTCATAAAAGGAGCTCGTTTGCAGCTGGAATGAGAGAGAATGAGTCTTTATCAGTGCATGTGTTCTGCAACAGTGGAGCCATTAGATTTCACTCATGGTAAAAGGATGAATAAAGGACAAGGGTGAAACTCAAACTGACCGAGGGCTGCTTTTAGGCAGTGTTAATATACACAGCATTTTAAATTTAGTTTTAGTCTGTTGGCCACAATATCTTTTAGCTTTTTCATAACTTAGTCATTTGAATTGTTTGAATTTTAGTCTCGTTTTAGTTGATGAAATCTCCTGTAAAGGGTAAGAAATTTTTTATGTTTCCTTAAAGTGATATTCCGGGATGGAACAAGTTGGGTCCTATCACAAGGTTTAGGGCAGAAATTACCCCTACAGCAGTGTTTCTGTGCAGCAGAAGCCCAGGGCGCTCGCACCAAACTCCCCCTCCCTGCTCCGGGCCTGCTCGTTTGCCGAGTTCCTCTGCACTCCGACGGGGCCATATTTTACTTGACCAAAAACACAAATAAACGGACTCCCACCGAAAAAGTCTGATATCGGTCTGCATTCACGCTTTATTTAGAGAATTTTCAGCGCGTTACTTTCACACAAAAACACCGCTAAGTAAGGCTCTAGTTCTCATCGTGGCGTAAAACGGCCCCCGCTGCAGAGCCACAGCGCCTTAGCCAGATGGTTTTTGGCTTACTAGTGCATGAGCAGACCTCACTTTAAAACAAAAAAAATCGTAAAAAAACAGTAATTTTCCGGCAGCTGGGTCGCCAAAAAAATACCATGAAATAACAGAAAATTGCTTTCTTAAAAAATACAGTTTCTTTACGTAATCAAAATACAGTTTGTAGTTGAAATTTTAACAAGATTTTGCCTTAATTTAAGGTTCTTTAACATTGAATTACAAACATTTAACGTTAAAAAACAATTAAATTACCCATAAAGATGGTAAATCCACATTCTAATACGCAGAATTATGCTTAAATTTACAGGAATGTGCTGCTAATAGTTGGTTTTAATGACATTATTACTAATTTTGTATGTATTTTTGGGCATTTTTTGCCTTTATTGATAGGAGAGAGACAGTGGACAGGCTTATGAAAGGGGGTGAGAGAGTAGGAGAAGACACTCTGCAAACTTTTTTATAAAAAAAGTTTTTTTTACTGCAAAGCTGAATTTTATAGTTTATTCCCTTAAATAACAGAAGAATATTTGTAAAATTACAATACACTTGTTTACGTATTTTAACCATAAATATTCATACTTCTAATGGGGTTTCTTTGTAAAAGAACATAAATATTGGGTTTTTTCACAATTACAGTAATTTCCTGTTATATTACATTTGACATGTAAAATCACAGTTCATTTTTGTGAGTTAATTAGCATTTTAAAAATACAGAAAAAACTGTAAAATAAACAGTAAAATACTGTTTTACTATTTTTTTTACAGTGCTTACAAGTAATGCAAAATTATTTACTAGTAGACAATTTTGTGTTTCTAGTGGAACTAGTCCACTAAAAAGTAAACTAGTAACACTAGTGACTCTTTTTGCTTCAATGGTAAAGTCTACTCACTTTAGGGCTTTTTTTTTTACAGGATATTAAAATATAATTGTTATATAAATGATATGTTATGCAAAAATAATCCGACTGTAAATCATGTTAAAGGAGAAGAGTGGCTGTGTGTTTAAACTTTTTAAGAATCTGATTTCTGAGGCTGTTTTACCTTGTGTATTATAACTCAACTTTCCATCACACACTTTCTTTTTAATAAACTCGTGCTCATGATTCATCAGTTTTGGTGCAAACCACAGAAAGAGCAGTTCCTGTTCTGCAGCAGTTTTGCACAAATCTGTGAAGTTGCTTCACGGCGTGGTTGGATTGACTTCCTCTGTTTCTCGTGATCCTCCTCTGAAGCAGAGGTCGTCTTTCTAATGATTGGCCATGGCTATAAAACATTTAAATCCTTCTTTAGTGCAGCTGCTCGTGGTCCCTTACATTTTATTTTTTATGAGGAAGAATCAAAACAAGCCTGCTGCAGATAATGAGTGAGCTAAGTGTCAATCAGTTTTATGATGTCTAATAAAACGCAGTTTGAATGTGAAGCTGCAGGAATGTCCTAACATGACCTCAAATCATAAAGGGTTTTTATGTTTTATTTTTTTTAAGGAGAAGAAGAGGAGCTTACAAATGTTTACAAGACGGAGAAAACAAAGAATCTAAACTGAACTTTGTTAAAATTAGAATAAAAGGCATCATGTCAGAAGATATGATCCGATCTGAAAGCAATTATGAGAATGATAAAAAAAACAAGTCCAAATAAGCAGCCTTTTCTCTAATGTTATATTGTGCTTTTTTTTAAAGAGATATCTACCAAATCATGTTTGGATTTTTATCTACAGTACATTTCAGTTTCACAGTTATTTATATTATTTTTCTCCTAACTTATTCAATATCCTTTAGTTTGGAGGTGAATCATCCTTTTCTTCATACAGAAGTGAAGGGAGGAGCTGCTGTTATTAATAACTGTTATCATTAAACTGTCTAACCTTGATTTTTGTAACCAAACAGACAAAGTCAGGCCTTATCTAAGTTTATGTTGATCAGCTTTATTATGGTGTAAGCAGTAAAAGCTGCATTAGAAACATTTTTACTCACAAACTGCAGCTGCCAATATTTAAAGGCAACTTTTCAAACAAAGAAGAAGCCCAAAGTTGCTTATAATAAGCAGACCTGGCAACTCTGGTTTTTCTAGGTTCATTTTTTTTCCTTCTTTTATATTTAAAATAAAAAAATTGAACCATGGTGTCCTTTAGAGGGAAGTGAGGACTTTTCTGACCTGCAGCTCTTTGATTTAAAGTTTTGTGTTTTATTATGGATTAATTATTGTCATATGAAAAGGAACAGATCTTATGAGGCTGTTCTTCTTTCTGCTCCAGCTCATTTATCATGTTTGTTTTTGTATTAAAGTGTTTTATTGACTTAACCATTAGAGAGAGTAAAAGTATTGTAGCTCCTTTGAAAACAGAAGTTTACACAGTTATATAACAGACAAACTAAGGCAGAGAATGAACAGTTAAAGGCTAACAGCTGGATTTGTCTGGACATTTCCCACATGTCTCCAAAAATAATAAAGCTACAGAAACAATTTGTCAGTTCTCTCCAACTCTTTAAAAAAAATTCCAGTTAACTATTTTTCACGTTTTACAAACATGCATTTTTTTAATTTAAAGTGTATCATCAAAACTCAGATTTACCGGTTTGTTTACAGATTTATTTTGTCAAAAATTCTGGTAAAAAAAAGGAAAAAAAAGGAAAAAAGGGAAACAATTTAAAAATGTAAAAAGAAAAAAAGAGAAAAAAAGAAAAAAATCTAAATTTAATTAGGTAATTTAACAACCTTTATGTTTCCTGCATGATTTATCAAACACACTTAAAGTGTAATTTAAGTTGCCTGATTGAGCTTAGAATTTTCTGGACAAGTTGTCCTGACTTTGGTTTTATTTAGTCACCAATAAAAATGTGGATTTACAAATCTTCACTTCTTAGTGTATTCATTTGATTAGTCATGCACTACAATTTTATAATATCCTAGAATTCAAATTCTTTATTTGGGTACTTTAAGCAGATATGAGATTAAAATGCCATTAATTAGATTAATTAATTATAAATCCGGTAATTAATTGATTATTTTTTTAATCGTCTGACAGCACTAGTATATGTGTATTTATGCATATGTGTATCCATAAAATGAAGAGTTTTATGCTCTATTGTAAAGTGTGGGCCGGGCAAGAGAGCCACATAAATCTTTTCTTAAGTGCTTGAGGGCCGCACAGTTACATATTGTTGGACAGTATCAATGAGTATATCTAAATTACCAAAAATATAGGGAATATAAAGCTCAATATTCCAACTTTAACTCATATTAAGTCAAACAGAATTAAAAATTCACAGTTTAATGAGCATGACACATAACTATAGTCAATTTAGGCATCTTTTAAATGAAATAAAAGAGCAATATAAGCATAAATATATATATCCTCCATCATTGTTTTTAACTACAGTTTTTAAGGATATGATATATTTTATTTTAATGCTTCATGAAAGATTTTTTTTTTTTTTTTTTTTTGGAAATGACTGGTGGGCCGTAATGTGTGAAGTAAAGGGCCAAATGTGGCCCCCTGGCTGCCAGTTGCCCTCCCCTGATTTAAAGTGTCTTGAGATAACACTTGTTATGAATCGGCACTTTACAAATAAAGATTGATATTTTAGCCAACTTAATTTACAGTCACCAACAGCCAAAAGGAACTGCTGTGGACTTTAGCACATCTATCAATCAATCAAACTTTACTTGCATAGCACTTTTCACACAAGACTTTGTAATACAAAGTGCTCTACATGAGAAAATAAGATAAAATGAAATAAAAATAAGTGAAACATAAAGCAGAAAATTGCATAATTGCATAAAATGGAAACATAAGTCCCCCACAACCCCCCACATTCAATATACACACTCACTCCCTCAAACACACAAAAACATAAAAAGGGAATTCTGACAGAAAACTAAATTAGAGGACTGAGGAAACGCTGTCACAGGAGCAAAAAATAAAATAATAGTTAAAAATACTGGAAAAGTACTAAAGGGTAAGGTTAGCAAATGTGTAAATACGTAAATAAATAAAATGATATAATAAAAGTTAGATAAATAATATGGTAAAATGAGAAAGTTTAACATCAGGTGCATAATAAAATCAGCTAAACTAGGATTATTAAAGAAAAAGCATTTAACAAAGAGTAAAATTCCAAATAAAAAATCTGAACTGAAATGTGGAAATAAAACAGAATAAAAGGGTTAAAATATATTGTAAAATAATAATAAATACAATCGGCTAAACACAGACATTTTTGCCTCTCAATGTTTTAATTTTCCTTTTTTTGTTGTTTGATATTTTTGTTTTCCTTTTGTAAACTGTTAAAATCAAAATGAAAAGTTGATCACAAAAACTAAATATACAGTCAGTTTTATAGGCTATAATGTTGTGAAATTTCATCAACCAAAGCTAGACTTAAATTAAAACAACGATGACTAAGTTATGACGGAAACTAAATGATATTTAAGTGAACTGAAAAGTGCTGTCAACATCAACACTGCTTTGAACTTATTTATTTATTTGTTTATTTCAAACATATTAACAACAAAAATATATACAAAACAAAAAAATAAGAGGAAATAAGAAAGCAGATAACCTATGTATGATATTTATCAGAAGTTACAGTGTAAATGCTTGAAAAGGAGCAGGAAGAAGCAAAACTTACTTAAACACCACACCTATATAAACACCTATATACATCACGATATCTTTAACCCTATAAAGTCAATTGTATCATATTTGATACATACTTTTATAATACCTCTATCTGCTCAATATGATCAACAAATTACTGAAAAAAAACATCTGAATACAATCAGATAAATGATAAAAATGTCCTAAAATGGATTATCAGTTGCCAAAAACATCTAATGTAACAAATGAGGTACGTAAAATCTATATGTTGAATTTTAGGGACATTTTGATATTTTTAGGATTTTAGCAGAAAGTGAAACAAACATTTCAGCTCCAAAAAATTTGAATTTTCTGGCTATAATCTACGGTCTTGGGCCTTAAAGGGTTAAATTCATATATAAATTTATATATCCATGATTGTGTATGCATACATGCCTGTATACATACTTTCCTTTACACACACACACACACAGACACCTTATTTTGTTTGTTTATTTTTTTAAATATTAAAGCACTTTGTTTACTACACTCATAAGACTTGTTGATCCCCCTCGAGATTCCTATAGTTCTCCAATATGACCAGTGGTGGACAAATCACTTTCCTTCATTACTTGAGTGACAGTACAGATACTCCTGGTCAAATATACTCCAAGATAAGTAAAAGTCGTCAAGTCAAAATTTTACTTCAGTGAAAGTACCTGCATTTGAAAATACTTAAAGGTGCTGTGAAGAGAATCTATTACCGGCGACATAAAGACTCTGCTACCCATGAGCACGCACGGCGACTGTCGTAATGCTGCGTTCCAGTAACCTCGGAACTGGGAGTGACATCATCTCAGAATTATCGGCGTTCAAGTTGAAGTCGGAAAAAAACATGCCGATCTACCAGGCTATTGTTAGCTGTTGTTAGCACGCCCTGCGTTGTTGTTCACAAATATCACATGAAGAGTGTGATTATTGCCATGGCAGCATTTTTGTAAATATAAGTCTAACAATACTATGTATACAGCTGATCTAGAGCGACACACCCCAGTCAGAAGTGCAAATTAATGGATTATTACAGGAGCTAAATAACTGTTCACACTGGGGGCATCCATCTTCCATTGTCAACTCGGGGTGGCGAGGTTTCACCGAGTTCCCAGTAGGAAATTCAGACTTCGGGGGACGTTCCAGTTGCAGTTTCCTACTCGGAACTTGGAAATTCCTACTTCTGACTAAAACTGGAATGCACCACAACACGTTACCGAAACCAAAGCGTGTGTTTGTTGTGTTGTAGCTCGGACCTTCCTCAGAACTCTGCATTGCTTTACAACTTGTAATGTATCTCTTTCTAGTTACGTAGCGGTTTTTGATGTGAGACAACAAGCAGTTTTTGGAAAACTTAGTATCGTAGTTTTGTAGCCGGCTATATATGGCTACTTACAGCCCGGCGCTCTAAGACGTGTCTGAATAATATAAATTTGCTCTAGTTTTAATTGTCTTGTTCCTGAAGTTGAGTATCCAGACCAGTCCAGCCCTGTCCGACCCGACCGCGAAGCTAAGGAATAGCATTTATAGATAACCTGTTTTGATGCTATAAAACTCATTTTAAAGTGTGTATTTCCATCAGGCATATATCTAAAAGAGAGACTTTTTTTTAATTACTAAGAAACTCCTCACAGTCCCTTTAAATTCACACTTTTCTGTTCATGTTGTTGACTATCTTACTGACGTCCTCATTTCTGTTTTCTACCTCTCCTGAAAATCTAATCGCTCCATGCTGCATGACTAAACGTAATAATTAAACCTTTATTCTGCAGTAAAGCAAACATTGGTTGGTGTGTGGACAGCTGCCTGTGATGGATGATCCGTCCATCACACTGTCATCTTCACAAAGAGCTTCAACACAGCTGTGTAACATGAGAGCTGAAACAGACTCTTACACAAACGAAGGCAAACACTCTCCGTCACATGCTTATGGGACCCTGCTCCTCTGTGCCATGTGATCTGTCACTATGACGATGCATTTCTGCACCTGCACAGGTGAGCTCCAGCATGTTAACTGACACTCTGAACTGGCCCAGCTGACAGCACAGAAGAGAGTAAACAAGCTCTCTGAAACAGTAAATAAAGACAAAGTCCTTTTTTAAACCAGAGCAGTGTAGATCAGACAGGTGAGAGAGGTGAGAAGGTGAAATAAGAAATGTTTCCTCTTACAGATCAGGTCCTCGTTGCTCTGCCCCCTCCTCTTTCCACTCTCCATTTGGTGATCCATTTCCATGAAGTGATCGAGGAAGTGCTCGGAGCTCTTAGTTATAGAGAAGTGAATCTAATGAGGAGGAACTCAGCCAGCCTTTTAAAGCTGTATCACTGTAATGTGAAGGACAGGTGGAGGTGTGGCTCACCTGAGTTAAACATCAACAAAGGTGATTATCAGGATAAAGACACGTAACGGGACAATCTCGGCTTTTGTTGGACACTTTTGTTGATTATCTAATGTGTGTCAGCCATGGAAAAAAACTATGATTATTTAACCCTTTCATGCATGAATTTATTACATAAAAAATATGTTTTTGCTTTTAAACAAGGTAAACATAATGTGCAGTTTATTAATAAGTTATATTTTGAGTGAGATAATAATTAGTAATAATAATTCAATGGAACTTAATACAGATCAACAACCACACATTTGTTAAAATTAGTGCTGTCAGACGATTAAAAAAATAATCTAATTAATTAATGGATTTATAATTAATCTAATTAATCACATTTTAATCTCATATCTGCTTAAAGTACCCAAATAAAGAATCTGAATTCTAGGATATTATAAAATTATAGTGTATGACTAATCAAATGAATACACTAAGAAGTGAAGATTTGTAAATCCACATTTTTATTAGTGACTAAATAAAACCAAAGTCAGGGCAACTTGTCCAGAAAATTCTAAGCTCAATCAGGCAACTCAAATTACACTTTAAGTGTGTTTCATAAATCAAATTCAAAATAAGAAAAAGGTCGAGGACATCCAGCAAACCAATTAGGCCTGATGCATTATTAAAGAATGTAGTACAAATATAGATAAATAAATTCAAAAATAAAAGAAGACTAAGTCTTAAATAGGCCATTCCTGTTGTCACCTGGGCTTTGTTTGGTTTGACTAGAGACGCATGTGTGAAGTGACATGTGCCACTGCCATGTACGGGTCCTCCAGCTGGACAGTATCAAAATGTTTGTGTGCTATGATTAATCTGTGATTAATTTTTATAACGCATTAATTTGCGTTGTAATTAATTAATCTAATTAATGCACTAAAGTGACAGCCCTAGTTAAAACATTTACTGAAAGTATACAAAATAAAATGCAAAATATAAATTATATTAAATGTTGCAGTTTAATTAAACTTAAAACATCTGACTTTTGATAAAAAAAAATATAATATTAATAAAAAATACAAAATTATGTGACATCTGAATACAGGCATAATACACAGAATATACTTTTTACTGCATAATGTCCTCTGGACATTAATTTTTGCTCACAGATCTAAAAACATCTGCATAAAAGTGTTCCTTACATCTCATTGAATCAGAGTTTATGTTTTTTCCTTACTAATTATTTGAGAAAGAAGGATTTAACACTTTATCCTGAGGGATGTGGTGCGTATCCCTCTTTGTTGGACATTTTGGATGTAGGTTGTAATACCTCAAAATGAACAAAAAGACACAAAGATCATATTTTTATGAAACTTGAGAATGTAGTTTTGGTGTTTACCACCTGATAATAGAGACGTGGTTGGCCTAAATGGTCCAAAATATAAAATCACTGTCCACTGTAGGTGACACTGTTCACTAAAGGGTTAAACCTGTGACACACGGACAAACATGAGGTAAGTTAGATTTAATTAATAATAATTAAAAATAATAATCAATCTTTATCTATGTGGCGCCAAATTGAAACAAACATTATCAAGACTCTTAACCATGAATCACCAATAACTTCTGCAAAAAAGTTGAAAAAGTTTAAACAGGGACAACAAAAGACGAGGAAAGATCTGGAATATTAAAAGGTGAACAGGTTAACTGGAAATAAAAGGATGGGGCGAGGTCTGAGAACAGCTGTGAACAAAAAGTCCAACATTTCTCAGTGAACAAGTGTAAGGATTTTTTTTATTTCATCATCTAGAGTCTGATATCATCACATGCATCAAAAACAAGGTTGTAAACCAACACTGAATGCCTGTGACACTCATTCCTCTCATGGGTTTGTTTTTGGGATACTTTTTCAGCTGTGTTGTTGTTGATAGTTTAACTTCTTTTTATTTTCATTTGGTTTCACAAATGTTCCCAACTGTTTTAATTTACAAATGTTTAGTTATGCCCCACACTTCTTTCTGTGCATTTACTCAGAAGGGTAATGAAACATATATTTATACAGAAAAATTAAGTAAAATCAGACAGACATAGGTAAAGTGAAAACATGCAGATGTAAACAAGAAAAAATTAAAGTAAGATTTTAAAAAATCATATTTGATCTAAGTCTCCATCTAAGTCACATCACTCGACAAACACAGTCTGCTTAAACTAATACAGCACAAAAAATTATAAGTTTGCATGTTTTTAATGAACACAACATGTAAACAGTCACAGTGCAGGGTGGAAAAAGTATGTTAACCTTTGGATTTAATAGTTGACCCTCCCTTGGCAGCAATAACCTCAACCAAACGTTTCCTGTAGTTGTAAAGAAGTTGTAAAATTTTGGACCATTCTTCTATACGAAACTGTTTCAGTTCAGTAATATTCCCGGGATGTCTGGTGTGAATCGCTCTTTTGAGGTCATGCCACAGCATCTCAATCGGCTTGGGTCACGTCTTTACGACCGTCGCTGCGCGTGCTCATGGGTAGCAGAGTCTTTATGTCTCCGGAAATAGATTCTCCTCAAAGCACCTTTAATGTACTGAATCATAAAATACTATTTACTGTTATGTTAACCAACAGAATTGTCTGATCAAATGTTAAACAGCAGAAAATAATTTTAAGAGTGAACATGAGGAAAACCCACTGGGGCTCAGCTTCCTGCTAAGATGGAGAAACAATGAAGGAAGTCGGGATTGAAAAGTCAAGCAGATCTGTTTGCAAAGAAGTGAAACACTGACAGGTCAGCCCTGCAGAAGTATGTGATGAAGAGGGATGTTTAAAGAGGACATATCATGCTTGTTTCACCTTTTCACTATGCCAGACTAGGATGCCTGTAAAGCATTTCTGCCCTCAGTACAAGTCATTTAGTTCCTTCATTGCCCCACAATAGCGTTCTCAAAATCCTCATTTTAGGCCATTATGAAGCGCTTGTTAAAACACTCGGATCTGAGGATGACCTAAAGTTACCTCGCAACGTCACAGCCCTTTGTGCTCTGATTGGTCAGTTCTATCGGGGGTAGAGCCAGCTTGTCCTTCTTCTTCTACTGTATTTTCCAGCAGGCTCAATGCAGCGACCGCGTATTGAGTCCCTCTACAGGCCAGAGCTGGTAATGAGGGAATGTGAGCGAGGGACCTATATACCCCTGCTGGTGGACGTGTTCCTCGGTGACGGTTTTGTGGCTAACGGACATCACAGAAGAGGAAGTGTTTTATCAGATTACTCCAATAAAAAGAAAGGTACCTCGTGATGTCACGACGTTTGAAATCTCGCCGACATCTCGCAATGACCTATTTTCAGAGGCATCAAATCTCGTTCTAGGATATCAGAAAAAATACAATATCTCATTTTTTGAAAATTAAGGGGGTGTAAGGTCTTGTTTTCAAATTTATTCTATTACTGTAAGTATTAAATCATGCATCAGCATGATATGTCTCCTTTAAACTTGTTTTTTAAGCATACAAGTAAGAAACTTTTCTAGAAGGAATAATGCTTTTCTTTCTGCCAACAACTGATTTAGCTTCTGTTTGTCGTTCAGTGCTTTGTTGGCTCTCATTTTACTTCACATGAGAATCTGATTTTACCAAAAATTTGCAAAAATATTCCATTTATGGCGTTAAAATTTTGAGTTGTTTAAGTGAGGTTTTCAAAAATGCATTGCATGCAGTGAACAGTCTCTTGTGAAATGACTGTTTTGACTCTTTCAGATTTAGAGTTATGAAGTCGCATGCTCAACTTTCACATAGACTCGGCTTAACTTTGCCATAACCTGGAGCCACAGGAGCGCTTTTATTTTGAAAGGCCACAGTTTCCAGGCTCTTTGTCACTGATGCGTCCTTACAATTTCAGCTGACAGCAAACATTTTTAAATAAGAGGAGATCTTTTCATTTTATCTCTGTTGCATTTTTTTCTTGTCTCAGTGACAACTGAAGTGTAAAATGGCTCATCTTACCCCAGTCTCCCCTACTTTACTTGGGCGATTCTGCCAAAAGAGTGAAATTTCTGTCCCCAGCATATTATTGTATAATAAATGTATAAACACAAGTAATCATATATTACAAATTATATTTTATTACTATGCTAACCACCATACACATTAATGTTTGTAGAAATTACAGATATATTTTTTTATATGTTTTAAAATGACATCCAAAACACTTATTCATAGCATTTTTTGCCTGTCCCCACAGCCAAATGCTACACTCAATATTCTATCTGCACTTTTAAAACAAAAGATTTACAAAAAAGTCATTATATTTTGGTTAAAATTCACATTTTAGTGCTGTCCCCAGGTTTTCACTCATTGCTGTTACCACACTTTCCAGTTTTATCTCATGTTGATTGTATCAAACTTGTTTTCTTAAGCTTGTCCGGCAATGTCGGCGTTTTTTTGTCAGATGATCATTCAGATAGACATTTGTTCCTCTCAGCTTTTTTGCTTGTTTTAGCAGATCACATTTCTTTTTTCTGCTCACGAAGCCTCTTATAACAGCAGATTTCATGCTGTTGTTTTTGTGGGCAGAGAATGGCATGCTTCAGTGTCTCAGCTGTCCACTTTTATCCCCTTGCAGTAAAAAAAAGTTAACTACCTGCAGGTGGAGGGAGTTTAGATCAGGCTCAGTTGGCTCTCCACCTGCCCCTTTGTATGACCTGGGTTTGGTTTGCAAGCTGTTAACTACCTTCAGCCTTGAGTTTTGTTGTTGATCTACAACTCATCACTCCTGTGGACTTATTTTTCTTCCTTTTCAGTATTCTGTTTTTTAGTTCTTAACCCTTTCACGGCTGCTGTATCACGATACTTACTTTTATGATGCCTCTATCTAATCAATATGATCAACACATTAATAAAAACATGTCTGAATACAATTGGATAAATGATAAAAATGTCCCCAAGTGGATTATCAGGTGCCAAAACACCTTATGTATCAAATGCAAGGACGTAGGTTTGATTTTGACATTGGTGGGGACATTAGAGTGCTCCTGAATTTCATTTTGGGCCTCCACCCACTGGTTGAGAACTGCTGCACTAGTAGATTGTATTTGGCGCATGATCCTTCAAAGACTGTTTTTAAATCATGGACAATATGTGATGGAGGAGACCACAGGATGAATTTATTATTTAGAAAACAGTGAGTAAAACAGAGAGTCAGAGCTGGACTGATGAAGAAAGATGAGTTTTGATTCACTGAAAGGCTGACTCGTCATTTTTTAAGTCTTTGTGTTCACTTAAACCGTGCACATGAGCTATCAATACACTGAATTATAAAATAACACAAGTGACTGATGATCCCTCACTGTCTCTGCGATGTGCATGCCCAAAGACGCCAAGCGAGAGGGATTTAGATCAAATGTTCTTGGTACATCGGCTGCACTGCAAAATGACATCACTGCCTGACAACAGCCACACTTTGAATGGAAAATATCAGGCCTGTACTCTACAGAGCAGACCGTGGCTGCATCAGACAGCGGAGAATGCGTCCTTTTGAGGAAAATGGGGCCCTACGCACAACACGTTTTGCATTTAGAGTAGTTGTATAATATCAATAGGGATGTGCCCCTTGTGTCCCTACCCAAATCTAAGTCCCTGATCAAATGAGACACAAAAAATATGGAGGTTGAGTTTTATGGAAACATGATTCTTTGTGATTTCAGTAGAAAGTGAATTAAACATTTCACCTTCAAAAGATTGAAATGTCTGGCTATTATTTGTGTTTTCAGGCATTAAAGGGTAAATTTCATCAATCAAATTCATGATAAACGTCTGCTGTTTTGAAATTCCAGAAATCTGCTCTGATACAGAATTCAGAGATGTCTTAATTTTGTCAGCTTCGTCTTGTGTAACTGTGTTCAACTTCTTTTGGTCCCACCTCACCCCCTTGTGATGGGATGCAGGTTTCAGACTAACCTGCTGCAGTCCACATCTGTGCTTGACCAGAAGTCCAACATCAACCAAAATAAGAGAGAATTTATCCTCCAAAGCTTCAGCAGTTACTGTCCTCAGTTCTTTATTAAAGGGAGAGGTGTTGTAAAGATACTTCTAATCAATCAGTGCTGTACAGATAAAGTTTGATTGACAGGAGCCTGTCCCAGCTCTTTTGAAACGTGTTGCTGACATCATATTCAAACTGAGAGAATATTTTAAATAAACAATAAAGTTTAGCAGCTTAAATATTGAATATTGTCTCTTTGTCATGTGTTTGACTCAAGAGAGGCAAAAAGGACTTTTTTAAATCATTGCATTCTGTCTTTATGTTTTATTCAGTCAGGAATTGAGTTTTATGATAAGTCATTAAAAATTTTTAAATTAACTAAACATAATAAAAATCAAATCTAGTGCTCTCCTCTTTGGAGCTGTTGTGTTTCATCATCTTAAAGGTGCTACCCATGAGCCCGCGTGGTGACTGTCGTAATGCTGCGTTCCAGTAACCTCGGAACTGGGAGTGACATCATCTCCGACTTATCGGCGTTCCAGTTTAAGTCGGAAAAAAACATGTCGATCTACCAGGCTATTGTTAGCTGTTGTTAGCACGCCTGTGTTGTTGTTCACAAATATCACATGAAGAATGTGATTATCACTATGGCAGCATTTTTGTAAATATAAGTCTAACAATACTATGTATACAGCTGATCTAGAGCGACACACCCCAGTCAGAAGTGCATAAAGAATACATTGATTATTATTGGGGTGGCGAGGTTTCACCGAGTTCCCAGTAGGAAATTCCGACTTCGCGGAACGTTCCAGTTGCAGTTTCCTACTCGGAACCTGGAAATTCCTACTTCTGACTACAACTGGAACGCACCAAAAGACGTGACCCAAACCAAAGTGTGTGTTTGTTGTGATGCTAATGAATGCAGCTCGGACCTTCCTCAGAACTCTGCATTGCTTTACAACTTCTTTTTTCAACAACTTACAGGATGCAAAGTGACGAGGTAATGTATCTCTTTCTAGTTACGTAGTGGTAGTTTTTGATGTGTGACAACAAGCAATTTTTGGACAACTTAGAATCGTAGTTTTGTAGCCGGCTATATATCTCTACTTACAGCCCGGTGCTCTAAGACGTGTCTGAATAATATAAATTTGCTCTAGTTTTAATTGTCTTGTCCCTGAAGTTGAGTATCCAGACCAGTCCAGCCCTGTCCAACCCAACCACGAAGCTAAGGAATAGCATTTATAGATAACCTATTTTGATGCTATAAAACTCATCTTAAAGTGTGTATTTCCATCAGGCATATATCTAAAAGTGAGATTTTTTTTGGAATTACTTAGAAACTCCTCACAGTCCCTTTAAGTATAAAAACTGATCAATCTATAACAGATTTTAAATGATTTTCTTATGTCGTTGTGTAAACAAAATCTTTAGTGTGTTGAAAGAACAGAAACAAAATGTCCACAATATCTATGTGTTATAAAACCTATAATTGAAATTTAATTAAAAAATAATAATTAACCATAGCTAATTATGACTACTGAACAAATGCAGTTGACTGTTTTATTTTTTGTTCCTTCTTTCTTTGATAAAAGTTTTCATCATATCCTGTAAAGAAAAAGGAAACATGTCTCCCAGATCATTTCCAGTTAGTAACTGGGTGTTGCAGGTCTCATGACAAACTGACCCATGACCGATGAAATCAGGCGTGTTGAGCAACCGTCAGTGATAAGAACTCAGAGTCAGAGCAGAGGGCTATAAATGATCTGCAGCGTGGAGAAATAATCAAATATAACATTTTATTCATCAGACTGCATTTAGAGACCTGTAAGTCTGTGGTTTCCACATTAAACATGTCTGAGTTTTTATCTGCCTGTAAACCTGAGCTTTAACCTCACCTTGGTCTGATTCAATAAAAACATTATTTATCATTAATAAGCCGGCGTGACTGTTTATCAGGCTGATTAATCTCTGTAATGATACGGTTAGGAAAAACTTAATGACCTCTCATTACAAGACTCTGTACATAAAGCTATAAAGTAGAGGTGGAACATATAGAAAAAACAAGGATCAGCTGGTCTTTTGAAACAGTTCTATTTGTACTCAATATTTACTTTTCTAAATTTTTACTAACCAGAACCAAACATGAAAACATAAATATTTAATCTAAATGCAGAGTAACTGAACAAAAACTTTATTTTACAGGTTATTTATTTATAAGTCTGATAAATGTTGGATTTTTTACAATATTTTGAAATTAATTATCGCAGATATAGGGGTGTGCGATATGACGATATAAATCGTTTAGGATTATAACGTGGGGATGATCTCATAAAGCAGAAAGATCGTCAGATCGTCTGTGTGGGTGCAGAGACTTTGACGTGCACCAGACTAGCCAATCGTAGCACATTACGCGCAGTGCATGGTGGGATCTCCTGTTTGGTTATGAAGCCATGGTGGAAAGAGAAAAGGAGATAAAAGCTTAAAGGTGTTCTAAAGCAGCTGTATTATTCACTCAGATTATAGACTGCAGTTACATAACATTTGTTTTAAATTGTTGCACTTTAAAAGATAATAACCAGTTACTTAACTTTGCATTTATATTTGACCCTTTTCAATAAGATATTTGGTGTTTAGTTTTTATGTTACAAAAGTGCACTTTATTGTTGTTCATTACCTTTTATGTTTACATTTATTGCACATTTTTATAAAAACTGCACTATTTAGATTAAAACCTGTTCAGAAAGTTTCTTTGGCTTTAATTATCCTTTTTTTTCTGTTAGGGTTTTACATGTTTTATATGTTAAACATAGGGAAAATGGTCAAACATGCAAACAAGTCGAGAAAAATCAACGTAAAAAAGAATCGTGATAAAATCGATTTTATTTTTAAAAAAATCATATGATATTTTTGCCATATTGCCCAACCCTACGCACAAAGCAATATTTCTGGTCAAGAACTCTTGAAAAAGTAAGGTCTCGATCTTTAAAAGTTAGGGGTGTTCTGATCCAATATTAATATTGGATATCGGTCCGATATCAGCAAAAAATCTATTTGGGATCATATCGGCCTGCAATCAAAATCTCTGATGTAAGCAGTCTATTCAAACTTATTTTGTATTTTTCTAATTCAGTTGTAGAATATATTTAAGTGTAAGTTAAACAGTTTATTTTACGACTTAAAAATGCATGTTTTTGTTTTAACTGGATTTCTTTAGGTTACTTTTCAGGGTCTTCTAATTTATTGTTCATTTATTTTATTTAATTGTACTATATTATGTTCAAGGTTAAAATTTATTGAACCCCACTTTATAGCATCAAAATAGGTTATCTATAAATGCTATTCCTTAGCTTCGCGGTCGGGTCAGACAGAGCTGGACTGGCCTGGATACTCAACTTCAGGAACAAGACAATTAAAACTAGAGCAAATTTATATTATTCAGACACGTCTGAGAGCACCGGGTTGTAAGTAGTGATATATAGCCGGCTACAAAACTACGATACTAAGTTTTCCAAAAATTGCTCGTTGTCACACATCAAAAACTACCGCTACATAACTAGAAAGAGATACATTACCTCGTTGCTTTGCATCCTGTAAGTTGTTGAAAAAAGAAGTTGTAAATCAATGCAGAGCTCTGAGGAAGGTCTGAGCTGCATTCATTAGCATCACAACAAACACACGCTTTGGCTTGGGTCACGTCTTTACGACAGTCATCGTGCGTGCTCATGGGTAGCAGAGTCTTTATGTCGCAGGAAACAGATTCTCCTCATAGCACCTTTAATAACAAATGGGTCAGTTTTTCTCATACCTACTCTTGCTGACTGCTGTTCTCTGTTTGAGTAATCCCACCTGATCAAGCCTTTTCTTACAGTCCATACTACAAAATAAGTAATAAAAGTTTGTTTGATTCCTGCTGATACTGTATCGTATCAATATTGGTATCAACCAATACTCAAGGCTGCAATATCGGTATTATATCAGAGGTGAAAATATGTATCGGGACACCCCTACATGCAGTGATGATGAGGTGAAGAATATGATACTTTTGTGTAGTTTGATGACATTCAGTCTTTAGTCAACAGAATGCAGACGACAGCAGCTACAGTAATCAGCAGTTTACTGACAAAACAACAAAAACAAATACAAAAAAGGAAAAACTGGAATAAAAAATACAAGAAAACAACTATTCCTCAAATCAATACAGTAACCATCTGACAGCCCTGAGGCATCAGGACAGGAAAATAAAGTCAGAGTTTGAACAGCTGGCATTAAGAAGGGCTTATTAAGCTGAACCTTCTGTCAACACACTCCATCAGAACAGGTTTTCTCTGGAACAACAGAAACAGAACGTGGACCAAATACTGCCATTACAGTACAAACACCAGGGGACATGTTTGAGAAGAGCTTTGTAAACAAAACATGTAAGCTGCTGACAGTCACTAACGTGTGTTCACTGGAATTAAATATTTAACTCTCCAACACGAGTTAAATAAATCATGTTATAAATTTACAAATATATAAATTAATGTAATGTATGACACTTCAATTTAAAATCATTAAATCCAAAGATCAATCTTTTAACTTGGGTAGTTTTTTCTTCACTAGTCGGGCAGAGAAGCAGCCTGTGGTATCAACCCTGCTAGCCCCGCGTGATCAGCGTTTGGCGCTGCTTTAAGCTAGCAGCACTATAAGAACACCACTAAAGAGTTTAAAAGCTAAAGTTTGAACATATTTAGGATTTGGACATAAACAAGTAATATGCAGAATATGCATTAATGTATATCATTAATATATGATTAATGTTACTGCTTTGGGTTCAGTTCTTAATGTAAAAACAACTTTTGATAATGTGCCAGGTCAAAAGGTCACTTTTTAAATTTACAGCATTATTTTAACTGAAATATCCCAGACTGGATAAATATCAAATTGATTCCAGAATTTGAAATATCGAATCATATAGATCCAGAAAATCTGAATCAATACCCAGCCCTAACATTAAAACCACATTAAAATACTCCATTGCTGATGTATTTTACTTACACCTGATGGATTATGAATTTTATTTACAGCATTGATGGCTAATTTCTGATTTTTAATTTCAATTCATTTCTGATTTGACTGCATGTTTTCTGGTTTCTTCAGTGATCTAACCTGACATGCCACATGGACAGTTCCATATTGGAAATATTTCACTAATCCATCTGAGGAGGAGCCCAGCGAGAATGTTTTCAGGGGCAGAACCTTCAAATACAGCAGCTGCTTGTGATTGGACGATCGTTTGGCTCAACACAGTCATCACAGACCAATCCATATCAAGCAGTACTGCTATGACGTAGCATTTATATATGGGCGTCGGTGGCGCAGTTGGATAGTGTGCTTGATCAGTGATCGGAAGGTCGCAGGTTCAAGCCCAGCTCCGGGCGACATCTGGCGTTGTGTCCTTGGGCAAGACCCTTAACCCCAAGTTGCTCCCACTGCTGTGTCAGTGGTGTGTAAATGGGCATGAAAGGGTGTGAATGTGTTAGAGATACTGATGGATAACTAACATAGAAACTCTGAACCATCAGTGAGTGAATGTGAAAGCGAATGGGTGTGAATGGGTAGGTGTGACCTGTGGTGTAAAGCAGCTTTTTGAGTAGTCCAAGACTAGAAAAGCGCTATATAAGCTCAAGTCCATTTTACCATTTACCATTTACCATATGTAGCTGCTAAACGTAGCAGCTTACAGGCCGCTATGGCTAATGGCTTACAAGGGCAAACAGTTAATGGCCGTTCGCCGTATCGGCTAACTGTTGTTAGTGGCTATGGCTAATGGCCAACTGTTGTTTGCCCTTGTTAGCCGTTAGCCATAGCGGCCAAGAGCCGTTAGCCAATAGCTTAGCTACCTTAAAACTATTGTTTCACAGTAAACTGTACCACACAGATGTATCATTTAACACTTATATGTGACTTGAACCATGTCGATGACAATCCCTACGAAGTAAACTTATGAGGAGAGCAGATTTGAGTAATTCTGAGTAACCACAGGCTAACCGACATTAGCCTCTATTATTTGTCAAGTCACTTCTGTTGTCGTCACGCCCGCAGCACCTACTGCCCCCGCCTCTCTTCCCTGATTGCCCCGTTAAGCATTTAGCCAAGTGAAACTGTTGGACAATGAAGGCTGGTAAGACGGAGATGTATGATTTCAGAATCAGGCAGCTCTGTCTGCTCTGCAAGGCCAATAGTGATCAGCCTTTAACTAGATCCTCTTTAAAACATATTTACAGTCCCTTGTGTCACACATTACATTAATATTATACATTAGCATCACAAAATGCACGAATTTACATTTTTATCTTTGTCACTTTTGTTACAGGGGCTTTTTAATTGGTCTTCCAGTTTCATAATTCAATAATCAATCAGGACATTTCATCATTTTCAGGGGCTTGTTCTCTCCACAGAAGCTAAAAACACATGAAACACTACACTGACAGCTGTGGGGTCAATACATGATTTCATGGTCATTTTTTAAAAATATCTATATTTCATAATTCACTACTGAAGGTTCAGTACTTGTTAAAAGAGTCCAGTCCAGCTAAGATCAAACTCATTCACAGTCTACTTAAAAACAGCTTACACTGATATTTACAACCGTTTACTATAAATAGTAAAAGACAAACGCCCGCCAACACCATTCATCTGTTTGCATGGTAGTGTCACTTCAGGACGTCACGCTGGTGCTCCACTAAAACTCCTCCGTCCTGGGAGTTTCAGGGTCAAAGGTCAGAGGGAGACTGTGTCCTGTGTGTTTAAGTGTTGTTTCCTACTGCCAGCCCAGCTGAGGGTGCAGGCCTGGCTGCAGGGGGAAGGGGTTTCCTGGAGCGGGGGGGTAGTTGGTGAAGGTGTTGGGCTGAGGAGGGAAGCTCTCCAGGCCGGACGACGGGTGAGCCTGGGACGGGAGAAAGGAAAATGAGTTTGGAGTTATCACTCTGACATTCAAATGATTTCGCTATCACAGAAGAGAGTGTCCACATGTAGGCAGAGAGTCTGAGGACAGTGGGTTTGGTTTTCTTTATGAATGAACATAAAGAATTAAAATCACACACCGAGTTATCACATTATTTTACATTTATAAAACATCATGTACAACAGATACCAATCAAAAAAATAAACATAAAAATGTGAATATTTCATTTTCAACCCGTTAAATCCTGTTGTATCATATTTGATCAATCTATCTAGAATCAAATCATCTAGAATTAAACTTAGAGAAAATAAATTTGACTAGGTGAGGGTCTAAAAATCAAGGTTTAATATCTGCTCAAGTTAAATTGGTCTTGTCTTATTGGCAGATTATTTTACTTATTACAAGCAATTTAGGCTGTATTTTAGTATTTCATATCTTCAATTCAAATCTCAATCCAGACATGACAGGAAATTAGATTTTAGATTTCTTGAAATTGGACAAATACTCCCACCTAGATGTGAGTTTTTTCAGTGTAAAGATCAGATATGGCTGAAATTTGAATAGAAGCAAAACCATACTCGTTACACCAGTTAGCTCAGCCACAAGATAAACTGTAACACCAGTCAGACTTTTCGACGAAGTAGGAAATAATATAAAACTTCTTTTGCTTAGATAGTGTTAGAAAGTGTTTCTGAAGCCTCAGTTTTTGCTGCCTACACGTGGACACAGGCCTCACCTGAGAGCGTACCTGTAGCAGGGCCGACTGCATGGTCGGGTTGTGGAGGCCGCCGAGAGCAGCGGGGGAGGCCGAGGGGGAGAAGCCTGGAACACCGGGGAAGGACAGCAGGCCGGGGAAGCCGCTGCTCCCTGGAGGCTGGAGTCCACCGCTTAACCTGTGACACAGAAAACTGTTCGATCACACCTGTTTTCTATTTTAATATCAAAAAATAAAGTACAACTAAGCCATGTAACGAGGTTGTTCCATGTCATGTCAAATTAAGGCTATGGCACCTTTTCATTTATAAAGCCCCATTGGAAAAATTATCATCCTACTTTACCAAGCTTCTTAATATCTCTTGTAATAATTAATATTATACACAGGCTTTTGTTACATGCTCCATGAGTCAGGTCTGAACCGGGAAAGACGGTCTTTTCCTTTTTCGCTCCTGCTGGATCAGGCTACAGAAGCTGCTCAAGAATAATGAGCTTCTACCTTTAGGACTCTTTAAAATTCTCATTTTAAATTCCCAACCTTATGTGTGTGATTGTTTTATTTCAGTGTGACCTTTATTGTCATATTTATCATCACAGGGCTGATGACTTTAATGCCCTTTGTTAAATCTTGTCTTTTTTATTGTTTTGTATTTTCTCGATTCTTCCGTAATTAACTGAACATCATTGTAAACGAGGACGCCCCTCTTTGATTTCTCAAATTTAAATAAAGGTTGATTGATTGATTGATTCTCAGCTGGAATAAGACTTTGAATCTCATCCCTCGGTGGGAATCGAGGGATGGGACATAAGCAGTGTGTCATGGTATTGTCATGCAGAAAATAAGCAGGTTTGTCCCTCTTTGAAAAGTTAAGTGAAAAGTGCAAAGTCTGAGTGCTAAACTCAAAATATAATACATAAAATAACATGTTGAATTGGCCTATTTTGCAATAAATTAGATCATTTCATATTCTTATGTTCATGCATGATGTCCACTACAGTAGACAGATATTTGAAATAAATTTTATACCCTTTAGGTTGCCGTACAATGCCCAACTATCAGGTGGGGAACTCCCAAACACTTGTCTCAAGTTTCATAAATATATTAACTTTGCGCTTCTTTTTTATTTTTTTTACCATATTCAGATATGTGCATCATAAATCCAAAACACCCGATGAAGTGCAAAATTGGCATTACAACTGCATTCACATTTTACGTAATTTTCTATTTTTTATTTGAAATTTTGATGTAATTCACAAGTGAATAGTCTGATTAAACAGCAATAATACACATACTTCAGACTTTTCTTTTACTTATATTACTCTTAAAAGTTTGTGGATCTAAATTTGGTTCCACTAACTTATTATTTATACCAATGATGCACATTGAAGTGGATAGATTCATAACTCCCTGAAAATATACTTGAAAAAATGAACATATTTAACTTGCTTGAAAGTAAAAACAAACATTGAAAGTAGTATTCATTTGTAGTTTAATAATTCATGCATGAAAGAGTGAAATGAATATCCTCGTCTGTTTCAGAAAGGCCAGCATGTTTGACTGTTTCATGCTGCAGCAGCCAAACTCGCTCGTCACTGCTGTTAGTAAAGGAGCTTCAACCCTAACATAGAAGTGTGTCAAAACAAAACTATAAATTCATTCACGTTTACGTTAACAGCTTTTCCATGGAGCACAGTGGTTTACTGTCTTCTGCAGAAAGGACACACCTGTCCTATCCCAACATGTCAACAGAGGTGAGGCCTGATTGAGACGATCGATCACTCGGAGATAACACTCCTCATATATGTGACAGCTATGGGAGCAGCAGGAGGCTTTTTAAGACTCCAACCAAAGTCTGCGTCCGACCATGCAGTGTGGAGCAGCGGTGGACTCTGCTCTCTATAGGTGTGGTGTTTCCATTCCACATATATAACAAAGGCATCATGGAAAATCAACGCACATGATTTATGACTCAACAGAGAGGTGGAAATCACACGTCAGAGATAAAAAAAAAGAAAAAAAAGACTATAGCTGTGAAGAAAGGCATAGGAAAAGACCTGCATACAAAATTAGCTAAGCTTTGGAAGTATTTATGGAAAAACACGATAAGAAAATCAATACAAGAGGAGTTATGGGTTTAACCCAAACAGGTTAACTGATTGGATTAAGTCTCTGTCAGACATTTTAGTCTAGTTTTTACTGGTTGATGAAAATGTCAGTCTATTTAGTTTGAGTTTTTGTCCATGTGCTCTTGTTTTTATTAGTTACTGTCAAAGGCTGTGGTCGAATAGTCATTTTTGCTCAGGAGGGTTCCTAATGGAGTGAAAGGATCCAGAAGTAGTTTGTGATTAGAGCTGTTGGAATAGTCTAAATGCATAGGAAAAGTGGCTCAATGCTTCCTTTATTAGCTCCTTTAGCATAGGATACACCGGACCATCCTTTACGAAAGGAGAGGAGAATATTATGTCCCACAATTCTCTGCGGCAACAGCTATTAAAAACAGCACGTTATCTGACTGCTTCCGAATTCAACCGAATAATGACGAACAGGTCACACAGACCATGTGAGTTCCCTCTGCTGTTCATCCTTTCTGAAGTTTACTAAAACCTGCCTTAACTTTCCAGTAGTCTGATTCTCTGCAGAGAGCAGGATATGAGACATTTGATGTTGATTGTTTTAAACATGGTTCAACATTAATGTGTACACCATTAGATTGCAGTCTTAACAGTTTGTGCCTTTCTTTCATTCAGTTCATTTATTTTCATGCACTGATTGGTGTTCATGTTGACTAGAGCTGAAACGATTCCTTGAATATTCGCGAGTACTCGATTACAAAATATCCTCAAATTAAATTTTGTGCCTCGAAGCCTCGTTAAATATATAATTATACATATAAATATATCTGGACTACTATACAGTGCACAGTGTTTGACACGGATGGTTATTTCTGTGGCACAATGCGCCTGCTACCTCTGCTGCTGCGCGGCTTGTAAAATCATGAAGGAAGAGAAAAGAGAGGGACAGAAAGGAGAGAGTCCACAGAAGAAATGGCAGAGAGTGTCCCAAGTGTGTGGTCACTACAAGAAGGGACGGAAAGAAAACACAGTGCAGTGTGTCTGATGTCAAACTGAGTTAGCCTAGCACGTAGCTTAGCATGATAGCACATTGTTAGGGCTGCAACTATTACTATTACAGCATTTTAAATATGCTCATCACAGACATGCGTCCTCTTTCCATGGTGGAGGACACAGGATTTAAGAACATGATCAGGGATTTCAATCCAAACTACACAATGTCCTCCAGAACACACTTCACAAATATAATTGCAGAATTACATTACTGCTTTGTAAATCAGTATTGTATTGGCTTTGTTTTAAGCCAGTACTGGTTTAAACTTTAAAAGTTGTTAAAATAAAAACCCTTTTCTGAGGAATAAACGGCATTTGGTTGCTCATTTTGAAAGCCCTAACATGTTGCATTGTATACAATTGATTTATTTGTTTGAAAACAAAAAAAGTACATTTTGTTAGAGTACTCGAAGAAATAATTGACAGAGTACTCGATTCCAAAAATACTCGATAGTTGCAGCTCTAATGTTGACAATGAGATTGTCATGATACACGAGCTCTTCCAAGATGAGCCTGTAGTCCACCTTCAGAAAATTGTAATTTCACTGCAGCAGTTAAATCCACCATCACATGATGACGTAGCATAGTGGAAGTGTAGTCGGATTCTAAGTCCTTCTGAATTCTCCCTTCCTTAACCTCATGACGTTTTCCATCAGGGTTTAGGAAAAATGGTTAGGAAAGGGCTGAGGAGGTGACTATTTGACCACAGCCGAACTCTCATCAAGGGGAAAAAAGTTGCCGATGAAAACTATGATGAAAATAATAAGTTGACAAATGTAACACTGGCTCATGCCTTCATCGACCATTTGTTGCTCTACCTGCCAGTCAAACCCCCAGAGCACAAATCACAACCCCTCAACATCTGACCAACCCTCCTCACCTGCTCTGAATCACCTGATTGATCTCAAGCACACACCAGCTGATTCAGCAGCAGAAAAAAAACTCGCTCAAACCTTCCTCCACAACTTTTCTAAACTTTGGAAAAAAAGAAAGTGAACAAAAAGGAAACTGGAATCTGGATTTTGGAAACTCTCATTACTTATCTTTGGACCTGGTAAGAACAAAACACCACAAACATTCAAACAGCTGTGACGAATCAAACTGACTCCCCCATAACTCAACCACAAATCCACGTCAGTACCCTACAGGACATGTGGACTGACCTGGGTGACATCATACTGAGTGAGAACCTGCTGCAACACAACTATGAACTATTTAATGACGAATCACCTGTTCTTTTAAACAAGCCAAACTTGAGCCTTTACCTTAAAAACCTCTTTGGTTGGACATTATAGCCCCTTATTTAACCCTTTAACTACCAGCTCAACTGTTGCAGAGTTTATCAATAAATTCAGTGATATTTAATGTATTAAAAACAGAAAAAATCAGATCATTGTCTGTTAACATTTCAGGGAACAGAGAAAACTACAAACAAAGCTAAATCAGATATTCTTGGTGTGGCTCAAAGGCTTCAAAAGCAGTTGATGATGTAATGACATAAAAATGCAGAAATATTTATTTTGATTGAAACATTTGAAAGGGAAGTTAATGGACCCTTGTTCTCTCTGTTATATGCCTTAAATTAAAATTATTAGTTGGATTTGAGTTTGTTTGTGTTTTAAAGGAAATATGTTGCTAACTGGTTGCATGGAACATTGAAATTTAAAAGAAATATTTTATTTGCAGTTTATTTTGTCTTGTTTTCCTTAATTATCGAAACAATATGATCAACAAATTACTAAAAAACATATCTGAATTAGGGATGTCCCGATGTGATATTGATATCAGATATCTGTCCGATATCATCACAAAAACACATATTGGATTATATCGGACTGCATCTAAAATCTCTGATAGAAGAAGTCCATTCTAATTTATTTTTTATTTATTTATTTCAGTTGTAGAATATATTTGTTTAAATTAAACACAGTGGTTATTTTACAATTTAAATATATATGTTTTTGTTTTTATTGGATTTCTCGAGGTTACTTTTCAGGGTCTTCAATTTTATTTTCCATTTATTTTATTTTATTGTACTATATTCTTATGTTTAAGGTTAAATTTATTGAACCCATTGGTTAATCACAAATGGGTCCGTTTTTCTCATACCTACTATTTCTGTCTACTGTTCTCTGTTTGAGTAATCTTACCTGATCAAGACTTTTCTTACAGTCCATACTACAAAATAAGTAATAAAAGTCTGTTAGATTCCTGCTGATATCGTATCATATTGATATCGGTATACCCTAATCTGTAAACAATCTGATAAATGATAGAAATGCCATCGAATGGATTACCAGTTTCCAAAAATGCCTAATGTATCAAATAAGATACAAAAATAAATATGTTAAAGTTTAAGGCAATTAGGTTTTTAGAATTTCAGTAAAAATTAATATAAACATTTTAGCTTCAAAAATTAGAGTTTCAGGCTATAATTTTTGCTTTCAGGCAGTAAAGGGTTAAAAAAATCTAACGGAAGAAAAGACAAAAACTGCCCACCCCATATTTTTGGCTTGTACCCTTTGAGGGTCAAGACTGTTATTTCTATTTTACTATTTTTTTTATTAATTACTGTGTCCTGTTAAAATATTGAGTCATACTTCTGTTTGTTTTTTGTTTGTAATTTCTTAAATAAAAACATTTGATCACCAAAAAAAACTGGACATGCAGCCTTGAAGCTACAGCGCCGTCCCATCATTGTCTATCCTGTTAAAAATCTCACGTACCCGGGCTGGAAGTTGGAGCTAAACGCCGAAGCAAATCCCGGTAACACTGGCGACGAGGAAGGCACCCCGGCAGCGGCTGCTGCGGCGGCGGCTGCGGCCTGCAGAGGCGCCACAGACGCCACAGAAGACGGGGTCGCCCCGGGCAGGCCCATGAACGAGGACAAGACCGGGCTCCCCGCACCGTGTCCTCCTGAAACCCCCAATGCTTGGAAAGCGGCGGGGCTGGCCCCGGGCGGGAGGCCTGGGAATATGGAGGGGGCAGAGGTCAGGCCCAGGCTGAACGGGGGGGCGGCGCTGGGGGCGGCGCTTGGGGCCAGTCCTGGGTACATGGACGAGGGCGGATGGTTGGAGATGCTGCTGGTGGAGGGCAGGGCGGGCATGGATGACGACAGGGTGGAGGGGGGGAGGGGGGAGGTTAGGGAGGGGAAAGGGGAGAGGCCGGGGTAGTGCGAGGGGGCGGGGCTGGAGGACAGGGCCTGGAGGCCGGGGATGGCCACGGGACTTGAGAGAGGGACTTGAGGGGAACCTGAGGGGTGGGACAGACCGAAGGACCGGGCCAGGGCAGCCTGAGCCGAGCCCGGGACCACCAGAGAGCCGACAGACGGCGTCCCGGCACGTGCTGCTCCCTTAAAGGCTGACGGCACGGGGCTGTTGCTGCCACTGTTGCCCCCCCCAGAGTGCCGGTTCATAGCTGCGGCCATGGCGGCCTGAACGTGTGCAGCGTGGGCAGAGTGGGGTTTGGGACTGGGGCCGGGGGTGGAGCAGTTTGGAGCAACGGGGTTGGATGATCCAGGAGGGAGAGACTGCGGCCCAGAGGGGGTGAAGCTGCGGATAACGGACCCGGCGGGGTTACCTGCAGGTGGGTGCAGACCGGGGTGGGTGTCGGCAGGCTGCGGGTAGACCCTCTGCTGGCTCACGCCGGGCTGGGACGTGGCAGGAGTGGCTGGTCTGGACCCGCCGTGGAAGGGAGATGCAGTGAAGCCGCCGCCGCTGCCGGGGACAGGGGTCCCACACGGAGTCCCTGACGGGGTGTGGGCTTTGATGACGGAGGAGGGCGTGGGAGGGGCGTGGCCACCGGGGGTCTGCGGCCCCGCCTTGATCACGGACGGAGACGGAGCGGGGGAGGGCGAGGGGGCGTTGGGGTTATGGGAGGGCACCATGCCGGGGAAAACCGGGGTGATGGGGGTGGTAGGGGTCGGCTGGGCAGGGGAGGCCTGGGGTTGGGCGGGAGTGGAGGGGGTGGAGCCGTGAGGGATGAGGAGGGGTCCACTGTTGACTCCAGGGGTCGTGACCTGTGGGTTTCCTGGTTTGGCGTAACCTGGAGGCAGAAAATACAAAAGTGGGTGAAACAGATGAAACCTGCCTTTCTGATCAGATGTTTGAGTTTAAAAGAGTCCAATAAAGGAAAGAATACGCTGAAGCCCCCCAAAAAATATCTTTAAGAGACCAAAGTGACATAAAAAAGGACAGAAGAGCAAGGAGGAAAGCCAGAGAGCATTCCTGCGTGCAAACCATCAAGTTAAAACTTTTAGACAATTCAATCTTGATTTAATCCTCGTTTTACTTTTGGGGAAACATCAGACCCTTTATTTAACATTTCATCTCACAGCTTAATTGAATTAACCTGTTCAGCCCCTTTTTTAAGCCTTCTGCTCAAAAATGACATAAAGAAAAGAGTAAAAGTGACACTTGAGAGATTTGTCCAGATGTGAATTCTCAGTATATGTGTTACTGGGACAGAGTGAATGAAGATAGAAGTCTAAGTAGAATAATTTGAACATTTCATCCTCGCCTTAAAGAAAACAATTTTTATTGTGAATATCTCTTTGAAATGATGCTGGAGTGGCTGTAAAACTCTAAATATGAACAATAAAATATTTTCACTTCATCTCTGCAAAGGATTTCTGTTATAAAGTGATTCAGAGCAAATTAAGAGAGGTTTTATAACAACATGGTCACACGAGGATTCTAAAAAACAGCTCACTTTTTCTTTTGGTTTTATTGGAGGGCGTGCAAGCATTTCTGAAATCAGGTACTTTGGAGCTGAAGAGGTTAAAAATAATTTAGATGAAAATGTTAATATGTTTTCCTCTGATTCAACAATTCAAGACTGTGTTTACAAATTCGATTTATCCCAATACTCAAGTACTTTTGCCCAAAAATCTTTCTGCATTAGATTAAATCGCAATATGGCTTGTTGCAATTTTCAAATCGCAGAAGGTTCAATATTTTTAGCCCAAAATGTGTTGAACATTTTGGCATTGTGATGTAGTTTTTTGCAAGTTCATGCCTATTTTTTACCTCTATTCATACACTTTTTTCCCACTTTTGGACCATTTTTACCTTTTTTTAACACCGTTTTTACAACTTTATGCCTATTTTGCCCCCATTCATCTTTTTTGGCCAATGTCAGAACCATTTTTGGAATTCTTAAATGTTTTTTTTAACTTAATTTCAAATTTAATTCCCAATTTTGCTCCCACAATCAATTTTCCAAAGCCACTTTTGGAATTTTTTTTTTGCCAATTTTTCCCCTTTTTTTGCAATTTCATACCTATGTTGCACCTATTTATTAACCTTTTTCCACTTTCATACCATTGTTACCCAGTGTCTACAAGTTCATACCTATTTTGCTTCTCTTCTCCACTTTTTCTCAAATCTTTTATCCTTAGATTAATTTAATGTCATATTGGTTTTACTATAAAAAGATCTACTGCTTATGTTTGTTTAAGAATACATGAGATGAGGAACATTAAAACTATTGCAGAGTAAATCGCAATATTGGGGGAAAAAAATCGCAATTAGATTATTTTCTCAAATATCAGCCCTACCGACTGTACACGGGGCAAAACAGAAAACATCTCACTGTGTCACTTCAGTTTACGCTTAAGACACAATCCTCAAGAATAGGGATGGGAATTTATTTTTGTCCTTTATCTGTAAACAATCTGTGACCCCACGCTTATTTTGAGTCTTTCCACCACAATTCTTTTAATTATGAGGAGAATTTGGGACCTACATCAATCTACAGCATTCGCATCTGAACAGAGAGAGAACTGAGCTGTGACACTGTGGCACACTCCCACTTAACTAACCTGAACAAGCCCTTTAATATACATTTCCTTTTATTAAAATTTCTACTTACATTTAAAGAGACATTTCTCCACAATCACACTGCAAAAACTTGATCTCAGACGATGTCTCTGTCTAATTTAAAGTCAGAAATATCATCAACACTTAATCTAACCTGTTCAGCCCCTTTCTAAGCCTTCCGCTCCAAAATGACATACTCATAAAGAAAAGAGTGTATCTCTGCAACCATAAGGTCTATTTGAATTATTTTAGTGTCATATAAAAATGACACTTAAGAGGTTTGTCCAGTTGTGAATTATCAGTATATGTGTTACTGGGACAGAGGAAATGAAGATAGAAATCAGAATCATTTAAAATTTTCATCCTCGCCTAAAAAAAAAAGGTTTTATTGTGAATATCTCTTTGGAATGATGCAGTTGCAGCTTTAGAACTCTATGAATGAATGTGAAATTATGTGAACATTACTTCTGCCAAGTTTGAGTCTGATAAAGTGATGCAGAGCAAAGTTAGAGAGGTTTGACTACAGAGTGGTCAGGCCCAATCTTGGCACAGTTTGGCTCCATTAGTCCCATTTGACATTTCTGATATACCAAACTTTAGATTTCACTTTTATGTCACTTTTGGAGGTCATTACATCCAATTACAACAGTTTTTATCTTCTTCTGCTTGTCAGGGGCAGTTTTTTGACTGTTTCTGAAAAAAAAATTGGAAAATGAAACACAATTTTTGCTCCTTTTTGGAAAAATCAAGCGGCACTCTCTACATTTTCCCATTCAAAGAGATCCGAACAAATCAACCCAAGTTTGAATCAAAGTGAAACAGATTTGGATATTTTATAATTCATTTGCTTGGTGTTGACGTTGTGTTTGGTGTGTGTAAAAATGGCTTATATGGTTGTGTAGCTGACTATATTTCAACATGAATAATTCACTTTTTCTTATGTTTTTGTTGGAGAGCATGAAGCCTTCCTGAAATCAGGAACTTTGGGGCTGAACAGGTTCCACAATCACTTGACAAGCACAGATGAATGTCTTACTCCAGGAGACAAAAATAAAGCGTTGAATTGCTTGTTTTGATAAGAAAATACCTGCCAATACAACAAGGAGTTTTACTTGAATTCAGGTTTAATAACTACCCTTGATATAAATTTCATTTTAAGACCTATTTCAAGTTAGAATTTTACTTGAAGAAACTCCAGCCTTACTTTAAGTTTTTATAGCTCCAAAATAAGATGTTGATTCCGACATGACAGGATGTTTTGTTTTAGAATAAGAATAGTGAGATATTCTGGCTTCAAATTGGACAAATACTCTATGAAATCTTACTTTTTGCAGTGCACAATGCTATTTGGCATCCCTGCCTACCAGATTTCCATGCTAACATATGTTCTGCTTGTCTTATCTTGTTTTTGTAGTGTATTCAATCAAATATAAGTCAAAAAAGATTTGAAAATCATCGTTTTCTGTGTTTATAAAGGTCTTACACAATGTCTTCACTTCACTGGAAAAGGGGTGTGAACTTAAATAGTACTTTTTGGATTTTTTGAGAGAGAATACAAAAACAAAAAAAGAACTAAACAGACTTTTGCGCAACAGACTCAAGAGAAAAACATTTTTGTGTCTCTGTTATGTTCTGAAATTTCCCCAAAAGCCTCCAAAAGCATTTCAGAAGTGGAAAACAATAAGACAGAGCGTCAAAATAATAAATTTTCCAAAGCGATGCAGGTTAAATGCCAGCAGCACAGAGCGTGATTCCAGAAAGAAAAAGGTTGATGTATTAGTCTGAAGTTATTCCCAGTCCAGGTAACGGACGACCTGTCAAACAAACCTCGACGCTGACTGACCAGAAAGCAGAAGTAGCTGCAGTCTAGAGAGGGAAATGCATTTTTGACTTCTGATTCAGACTTTATATGTCAGATTACTTCTGTTTTTAATGATTCATCATCATAAAAAAGGGCTTTTATAGGATTTTTGTTGAACTTGATGTTGACATCTTGAACAAAAACACATCATAAATCAACTTTGTCCTAAAAAAAAAAGTCCAAATCCAAAGAATTGAAGCGCTGCAGTTACACGTGACTGCGTGAAACATGTTCTGGTCACTCAGTGTAGAAATAAAAAGCACATTCTTCACCTGATAGAGCCTTAAGAAGCGCAGGTAAGCAGCATGCCAAGTAGTTAGGCAGCAAGCTTCAAAGAGAGTCTACCCGCTCTCACACGGACGCTCGTCGAACCATACCTGCTACTTTGTGGGTGGAGCTGTAGGGGGGAGGGGGCACGCTGGCCGTTATAACCCCTCCCATAGAAACAAGGCCTGCGTTGTTGTACGCACCTGAGTAGCAGTTGCAAACGTTAACAGTGTCCACCACACACTCAAATGTATGCATCACACACCCAGTTAAGACACCAGAGGGATGAGTACGTTTAGGTCAAACCACTCAAAGCAGCTTTTCTCTCCATTACTGAACAGATGTGAACAGGGAGAAGGGTGGGCATGAGTGGAGTGACACAGAGAGGACTGTTTCTTACTTGGTGCGATGGTAGCATGAGGTCGGCACGGGGGTATGGGGTAGGGCACAGGCCGGTGAGGGTTATAGGTCGAAGGAAACTGAAAGAAAAGGAGACAAAACACTTTTTACATGTGTAAAATATACATGAAAAAGACAAGCTCTTCATGTTCGAAGTGATAAACTTTAAACATTATGATAAAAACGGCCTCATATGAGCTTGTGCTCAACAAGTTGAATGATAGAAACAAGAATACGGCACCGATCTGGGATTTGTTCTGGAGTTGTCTGATGAGCTTTCAGCATGAACACCTTCTTCTGAACATAACCAACTGTATCCAACGTTATAATCTGGAGTTTTCACTAGGGCTCCCACTCTTTTCTAGAAATCATTTTCCAGGATGTCTCCCCCCCCTCCTAACACACACTTTGTAGTGTCCTTTTTATATAGTTGTGTGCTACATTTACCCTTTTCAGACTGGCCAATAAAATAAAAAAAAAAAAGGAATACTACAATTAACAGATACTGCTTTTACTTTTCACCCTCATGCTGAACAACACTGTGGAGTAGTTTTTGGAACACAACCTGGATGCAGCCGGAGATCTCGGGGATACTAGCTGTCCACTGACATTGATATCATGACACATAAGAGCCAAACACATTATACTAGTCCACAAAAATTGACAATATTCTGCACAGTCTTTTTATATTACAGCAATTACTGACTAGATCTATGATACTCTTTGGGCAGCTCTTAGCCACATGTTATATAGCCTAAACAATAGTACTTCGCACTTCTATAATTTCTAGGTGCCTCGCAAAGGATTACACAACAAGAAATCACTCTTGTGTAATACACTGGGGCAAAGTCAGAACAAGAACACAAGAAATCCCACATTCTGCTGACACCTCTTGTGTCTGTCCACGGCTCCGTCGCTCACAGCAGAATTGGGATTTGTTTTGTAAGTTTTTCCCTGTAACAATCGGCTCCTGTTGGCAGTTTGAAAGGGTTTAATTGGCATTTCGACCCAGGTCGACTTACCCTGTAAGCGACACCTTTTTTTATCGGCTTCAGTGGGAACATCACACCCGGGTCGACCCGCTAGTTTAAATCATAACATGCACACAGCATAATATCTCGCATGTCCCCTCCATCTATAACTTACATGGCTCTTTGCCGTCTCATCAACAAATTCCATCCACCTTTGTATCATCACCACTCCATTGTCGTTCAGTCTGAGCCGAGTTTGTACATTTACCCAGACTGCTAAAGCTCTTCCACCACAGAGGTCTGATTTATAAGCTGTTCAGTCTTTGGCTGCAACAAATCTATGAAAATATCAGACATTCTCTGATATTCTTAGAAATTATAACAAATTTGTCTGAAAATAGCACAATGACACCCACAGAGTCCAATGTCACATAACAGGGGTGTCCCGATCCGATATTGATATCAGATATCAGCAAAAAACAAATATCAGATTATCAGATTATATCGGCCTGCATCTAAAATCTCCGACATAAAAACTCAGATACAAGCAGTCCATTCTGATTTATTTTTTATCTATTTAATTTAGCTGTAGAATATGATTATGTTTAAGATAAACACAGCAGTTGTTTTACAATTTAAAAATATGTTTTTGTTTCTACTGGATTCTTGAGGTTACTTTTTAGCGTCTTCTAATTAGTTTATTTTTTATTTAATTGTAGTATATTCTTATGTTTAAGGTTATTGAACCCATTGGTTAACAACAAATGGGTCAGTTTTTCCTCACACCTACTGTTGACTACTGTTCTCTGTTTGAGTAATCTCACCTGATCAAGCCTTTTCTTACAGTCCATACTACAAAATAAGGATAAAAGTCCGTATGATTCCTGCTGATATCGTATCAGATCGAAATCAGTATCAACCGATACTCAAAGCTGCAACATCAGTATCGTATCAGAGGTGAAAAAGTTGTATTGGGACACTCCTATCACATAAGCAACTGCAGTTACAATACTGGTGTGGGTACTGTTTTTGTATTTAATGTGGTTTATTAGCAAAACATGACACTGATTTTTTTTTTTAATGGCTTCCTGGGCTACCAGGTGCTCTCGAGCACCTTGTTGGGTTCCTCTGAAATATAAGAAAAAGTCTGAAATTGGGATTTCAGTCCCTTTATTTTTAATTTACAGTGGTATGAAAAAGTATCTGAACCTTTTGGAATTTCTCACATTTCTGCATAAAATCACCATCAAATGTGATCTGATCTTTGTCAAAATCACACAGATGAAAAAACAGAGTCTGCTTTAACTAAAACCACCCAAACATTTATAGGTTTTCATATTTTAATGAGGATAGCATGCAAACAATGACAGAAGGGGGAGGAATAAGTAACTGAACCATCAGATTTAATATTTTGTGGCCCCCCCTTTGGCAGCAATAACTTCAACCAGACGCTTCCGGTAGCTGCAGATCAGTCTGGCACATCGATCAGGACTAATCTTGGCCCATTCTTCTTTACAAAACTGCTGTAGTTCAGTCAGATTCTTGGGATGTCTAGCATGAATCGCTGTCTTGAGGTCATGCCACAGCATCTCAATGGGGTTCAAGTCTGGACTTTGACTTGGCCACTCCAGAACGTGTATTTTGTTCTTCTGAAACCATTCTGAAGTTGATTTACTTCTGTGTTTTGGGTCATTGTCTTGTTGCAGCATCCATCCTCTTTTTAGCTTCAACTGTCCGACAGACGGCCTCGGGTTTTCCTGCAAAACATCCTGATAAACTTTTGAATTCATTTTTCCATTAATGATTGCAAGTTGTCCAGGCCCTGAGGCAGCAAAACAGCCCCGAACCATGATGCACCCTCCACCATGCTTCACGGTGGGGATGAGGTGTTGATGTTGGTGAGCTGTTCCATTTTTCCTCCACACATGACGTTGTGTGTTCCTCCCAAACAATTCAACTTTGGTTTCATCAGTCCACAAAATATTTTGCCAAAACTTCTGTGGAGTGTCCAAGTGCCTTTTTGCGAACATTAAACGAGCAACAATGTTTTTTTTAGACAGCAGTGGCTTCCTCCGTGGAGTCCTCCCATGAACACCATTCTTGGGCATTGTTTTACATATAGTTGATGTGTGCACAGAGATATTGGACTGTGCCAGTGATTTCTGTAAGTCTTTAGCAGACACTCTAGGGTTCTTTTTTACCTCTCTGTGTATTCTGCGCTAAACTCTTGGCATCATCTTTGGTGGACGGCCACTCCTTGGGAGAGAAGCAACAGTGCCAAACTCTCTCCATTTGTAGACAACTTCTCCGACTGTCGATTGATGAACATCCAGACTTTTAGAGATGGTTTTGTATCCTTTCCCAGCTTTATACAAATCAACAATTCTTGCTCGCAGGTCTTCAGACAGCTCTTTTGAGCGAACCATGGTGCACATCAGACAATGCTTCTCATCAAGACAATTCTTACCAGGTGTGTGTTTTATAGTGGGCAGGGCAGCTTTAAGCCACTCATCAGTGGTTGGGCACACACCTGACTTAAGTTATTTGGTAAAAATTGGTTTCAATTGCTCTTTAAGTCTCCTCAGGCAGAGGGTTCAGTTACTTATTCCTCCCCCTTCTGTCATTGTTTGCATGCTATCCCCATTAAAATATGAAAACCTATAAATGTTTGGGTGGTTTTAGTTAAAGCAGATGCTGTTTCTTCATCTGTGTGATTTTGGCAAAGATCAGATCACATTTGATGGTGATTTTATGCAAAAATGTGAGAAATTCCAAAAGGTTCAGATACTTTTTCATACCACTGTATTAATGCATTTCATGGTCATTTCTTTTTACTCTCTTAACCTTATGTCATCTCTCTTTAGTCTGCACTGCAGTCTGAGCTGTTGTGTTTCACAGAAACAGAATGAATCTGTTTTTCCATGACGCTTCACAGCTGTGCTGGTTTGTTGAGTCCATTGAGCAGAGGTAGTAAATCAATAGCTTTTGTTGTGTAGTTTTAAATGTAGGCCAGACAAAGGTTATAAAGTCAGTCATGTGAGGCTTTGTCACTTGTCATGAGACTTTTCCAGGTAAACCTGCCGGTGTTACATCACTCAGGCTCGGCTGCTTACAGGTTTGAACGGTCCAATAATCCGTGAGGCGATTCCTTTTCCCTCCGTGCTGTTCAAGCCATCGTCCTTCTTCTCACTTTCTTTCTTAGCTGGAGGGATTCCCTGTAATTGAGCAGAGTACTGCTTTCATTCATGGTCACAGTTTAGGATCAGGATACGTTTTTATTGGCAACACATACAAAGACTGGCACTTCTTTTCTCTAGTACAAGTGACGTAAAGAAAAAATAAAGTTAAAATGGAATAAAAATGAAGATATCTAATAACAAATGCAGTGTATATTAAAAACTGTACATCAGGAACATAAACAAACAACTACAATCAACCCAAGTTTGAATCAAAGTGAAATAGATTTGGATATTTGATAATTCATTTGCTTGGTGTTGACGTTGTGTTTGGTGTTTGTAAAAATGGCTTATATGGCTGTGTAGCTGAAAATGTTCTGTTTAATCCGATGTGCAGCATGACTATATTTCTACATGAAGAGTTCACCCATCATGTTTTTGTTGGAGAGCTTGAAGCATTCCTGAAATCAGCTTGCATAGAAGCTGTTTATTACAAACAAGTTCACATTCTATGATGAGAAAAACTACAAACATGAACTAAATATTCTGAATTTGACCCTCCCCTCTTGTAACCCATGTAGTGATGAAATGATACTGTGATGATGGTTTGCACACTTACAGGGAAAGTCCCGCTGACCAGGCTGGGTCTGCCTTTGGGGTACGGGTTTCCTGGTATCATACCGCAGGAGGAGATCATGGCAACAGGAGCCTTACAGCCCACCTTACACACCTTGGGATCAACAGACAGGGAAATGTAAGGACATCAGCATCACTGAAAAACATACGGACACTAAACTAACTGAGGCTCAGAGTCAGGTTTGTTGTTCGCCCACAGCACCAGGCAACCTTTGTTCCCTGAGACTTAAGGCTTCCAGAGGGACCCACCACGACCTACCAGGAATGCAAACATCATAATTCTCACCAGGTGAGGATGACCTTACCTGCTCCAGTATCCTGCGGGCTCGCTTCTTCTCAGACAAGTGTATGCGAAACAGATCCTCCACAGGACGATAATTCTGAGCATCTGAAATGTTCCTGGACGGGAAAAACACATAAAGAGCATTCAAAAATATGTCTTCAAGTATATTTTAAACCAAAACATGAACATTAAGGTGCTAAAGGTTTTTTTGAAAATGTACTCACAAAGCTATCAGCTCCAACACAACCAGTCTGTCCTTGGAGAAGGTGAAGCAGTTCAGGATGTTTGCAACTTTGGTCGTAGGGATGGCAACCATTTTCTACAGAAGATGAAAAAGAAGAACATTTTCTAAATACTTTACATTGAGTCCTGTAGTATCAAAAATAGAGCTCACTTTAAGTTTAATAAAATGGAAAAGATAGATAAAACAGACTTTCCCCAAAAAATCTTTCAAATCTCTGTTACTCACATGTTGCAAAGCTTTCACAGCTTTGATCTGCGGCTCTGCCCATGAAAAATACTTCAAAATCTCCATCACCTGAAGGGGTTCAGAGGGGGGAGTTAGATTAAAGGCAGAACTGCACTGATTCTATTTAAGAGTAAAAGACTGTAACAATATATATACACTCAACAAAAATATAAACGCAACACTTTTGTTTTTGCTCCCATTTTTCATGAGATGGACTTAAAGATCTAAAATTCATTCCAGATAAACAATATTACCATTTATTTCAAATGTTGTTCACAAATCTGTCTAAATGTGTGATAGTGAGCACTTCTGCATTGCTGAGATAATCCATCCCACCTCACAGGTGTGCCACATCAAGTTGCTCATCGGACACCATGATTAGTGCACAGGTGTGCCTTAGACTGTCCACAATAAAAGGTCACCCTGAAATGTGCAGTTTTGTCTCACAGCAAAATGCCACAGATGTTGCAAGCATTGAGGGAGCGTGCAATTGGCATGCTGACAGCGGGAATGTCAACCAGATCTGTTGCTCGTGCATTGAATGTTCATTTCCCCACCATAAGCCGTCTCCAAAGGCGTTTCAGAGAATATGGCAGTACATCCAACCGGTCTCACAACAACATTCCACAGGCCACAACTGACAATCTGATAAACTCTATGCGAAGATGTGTTGCACTGCATGAGGCAAATGGTGGTCACACCAGATACTGACTGGTTCTGAGTCCCCAGACCCCCAATAAAGCAAAAAAAATGCACATTTCAGGGTGGCCTTTTATTGTGGACAGTCTAAGGTACACCTGTGCACTAATCATGGTGTCCGATGAGCATCTTGATGTGGCACACCTGTGAGGTGGGATGGATTATCTCAGCAAAGCAGAAGTGCTCACTATCACACATTTAGACAGAATTGTGAACAATGTTTGAGAGAAATGGTAATATTGTGTATCTGGAATGAATTTTAGATCTTTGAGTCCATCTCATGAAAAATGGGAGCAAAAACAAAAGTGTTGCGTTTATATTTTTGTTGAGTATACATATATATAAATTGCCAGCCCTTTTTCAGAAAACTACAGTTGTAAATACATAAGCAAAAACATGGTGTTTAAGATTTTAATTTTTTGTTTTACAATAATCAGGGAAGAGGAAAATTTAATTTGTGCTGGTCACATTGTTTATAACAGACACAGACAAAATTGTTGTTAGCCTTCTACTAAAGAAATAAACACACAAGGGTCAATAAAACATCTTAAAACGGACAAAAGAAATTATAAATAAAACAATATTAAAAGTTAACTAATAAAAAGCAAAATGGTACCAAGAATTTGTTTATATCTGTACCTAATGCCGTATTACAACACGTGGATGTATTTAGTCAGTGAGCTGAGCAAAACAAGAAAGTTTGAACATATTTTTGAATTATTTTCTCACAATGTCTTGGACAAGGCGGCACTGAGAGCAGCAGAAACATTGAAATAAGAATTTTGGTGTATTTTTTCCACACTGAAAGATAAATCAAAAAATCAAGTGAATAATTTTTTTGCTGAGGATATGAAAATGTATATTTTATGCCTTAACTTTCTCTGAATCCACTTGTCAATCTGGGTAAAGTTTGTAGATATAAATATATTTTTTATGATGGTAGGTCCTGTTAGTTCGAGCTTAAGTCAATTTTTAGATTTGAGTCTGTTTTAAATGAGGTACACAAACAGGAGAGTTATTGCAAAGAACTTATCAGATGGTATTTGTTTTCATTATCAAAATAACTGTAATATGTGTGAGCTATCAGCAGGTTTAGATAACAGAGTCGAATCAAATGCCCTGCGTTTGTAAATATTTACCTATGGACAAGACAGATCCCTGTCAACAGTGTCCTTAATCTTAAAGTCAAATTGGAGAACAAGGATTCATTTTGCATAATCTGTCCAGGATTTTTAATGTTTTATCCCAGTACAATGGCTGGTAGATTAAATAAATTCACTGGATACTGAGCAATGCACCAGCATTTGGCACATTCTAATATCCAACCTATTAAAAAAGCAGCACAAGATAAAAGCTAAATTAAAAACTGAGCTATTTTCACAGCATTTTAATATGTAGCTCTCTGATTGATATTTAATCTTATAAATATTAGCCTAAATATGTGTTGGTTTAAAACTTGAAATTTAGCCCTAAATTTCAGTTTTATATTCTAAAACATTGCAAAAACTTACAACTAGAGTTAGTCAAGAAAAAACATTTGATTTTTTAAATTTTAATTGCTATATTTCCCAGCGCCAGTCTCTACATACGGGTGACAGTGTGTTTTCTCTGGGAGCCAGCTCTTTTTGTGACCAGCTAACCTGTAGAGTTGCCAGGTCTGTTTATTATAAGTGACTTTGGGCATCTCTTTTTTAAAAGTTGATTGTAAACATTGGCAGTTACAGGCTGTGTTTTTTAAGTTCGTTCCAAAAGTGCAGTTGATCATTTGGGCTTGTTGTTTCTCCAAATCAGGAGGGATCTGACGCTCACTCTGCCAACATAAACTCAACTCAGAAGCTGCACAAACTATTTTATCCCACGCCAACCACAAAAGAAAATTTGACTGTAAAAGAGGAACAACATAAAACTTGGATAAAAGTCTGACTTTGTCTGTTTGGTTACAAAAAACAAGGTTAGACTGTTTAGTAGTAACAGAGTTATAAATATCAGTAGCCCTTTTATTTCTGTATCAAGAAAAGAGAAAAGGATGTTTAAGAAGTTAATAAAGAGACAAATAAGAAACTGTCTCTTTGGGATTAAGATGTAATGATGAAAAGTAAAACACACCGTGTAGCCTTCTCTGGAAAAAAAAGTATCTTGTTTTAGAAAATGAACAGCCTGCTAGTTTTGGGCTTATTTTATTGACCTGATTGCTTATTTCAGTAAAATATTCTGGCCCCAGTGGCTGTGGTCACTGAGATGAAGTTACCTGTTCACTGGAGAAGTATCCGTGCACCTGTTCAATAGCTTTGATCCGCTGATCTGTGAGGACACACTGAAGGAGAAAAACTACATTAATACACATGAAAACATAAAAACATATGTTTAAATAATATGGGAGAAGCTGCAATTAAACTGCTCTGTTTATTAAAGTGTTAATCAGTTATTCTACAGTGGACTCCTATTGGCTTATTTTAATCTTTGTTGTAATTATTATATATTGTGTAATTATATTTTGTTAAGATCTTTTGTCTCTTTATAGTGTATATGTTATTACTTCCCTTTCCTGTGAAAGCAGCTGTAATACCACAACTCTCCAGCTTGGGGTCAATAAAGTACATCCATCTATCTATTATCACATAATTACTATTATATAAGTTATTAAAACAAAAAAAAACTTTAGTTTAGGACGTTACTTACTTTTCTTATCTCGTCCAAGACGATATCAAATGATTTCTTATCCATGGTCAGAGTTCAATAACACAAATATTACTTTCAAAACTGGTAATAGTACAAATTAATACTTTTTAAAGCAGATCAGGGGAGGTGCTCAAATGAATAAATAATCATTTAAAGACTGAACAACTGATCCAGAGTCACTTAATCAAGTTCATACTTCTACAAAAGCAGCATTAACATGTCTGAATTATTTCAGATCCGTATCATCTCCATGATAAAGCTGCATGACATGCTTTTCTTGAACAATGATCCTAAAGCAGAGCAGCTCTGTCTGCAGGCAGCAGCCCCACTGCACCAGATTTACCCAAAGCTAACAACAAGCTAACAAGCTCTAGCTTCCTCATTTGTGAGCAGGGCTCCGCTAAAACGTGATGAAAACGCGTGAAACTAAAAGTGTACATCGATTCAATAGGATGAGCTAAAATGTGGTGCAAGTAGAAATAACGACCGGCTCCGTAAAGTATGAAAAAATCATCAAATAAACCACCGGACGTGCTAAAGAGCTAGCACCGCTGTTAGCATCCATTGACAGCTGGCGCTGAGAACGTCAACACCGTAAAGACGCCCCGCGATGGCCTGTCAGAAAATAAACACCGTATTTAATTTTTATGTATAAAAGAGTAATTTTAGCACATGATTTGTCTTTAGGTAAATGACTGCCACTACGCTAATCCTTTACAATTCAGTGTTTTTATTTATTTTTGTACAGGCAGCAACAGGCCTACTATGGTCAGTGTACAGGAAGAAAACAAATGAACCTCAGGAGCGAATTCAAACACAACATTAATCAGCTGTTTTAGTGAAAAATGGACCGATTTTCGTGGACGAACGGCCTCCTGGAAATAGATGAAACATTAGTGATCCAGCAGAGAGGTGTTAGGCTGTATGACGGCGACGATAAGGTATATTTATCTTTATTTAAGGGCTAAAGTGTGGCCTAAGACTCATACACAACAACTAAAACTATCACTTAGAAGCAGCACTATGGGATATACGCTGAATTTTACGTCTATATTGGTTAAATTAATGTTTTGGTGTGTAATTACACAGCTGAAAGCTTTCATAATCAACTCCTAATGATCACATGTACTATTGGGGATGCACGATATTGGACTTTGTCTGTCTTTTTATTTATCTGTCTGCATATTTAGCTATCTATGTAGATATTTTTGTACATATTGCTGCTCATGTATGGCCGATATGCATGGTCTTCTGTAAATAGCGACAAAATACCTGTATGAGCTGATACTTGGGGTTGGAAATAAATCGATTAATTCAAAGTATTTAAAAGATTTAAAAAGTTAAAATCGAGATTTTTTTCTTGACTTACTCCAATCATAAGTTTTTGGGATGTTTGAAACATAAATATTGAAAAGTCACATTTTTCATGATGTTAGACCCTGTCAGGTTTTTATCAGGCAGTTTTATTGGCTTGTATTTGTTTTTTATTTTTTATTTTTTTGGTTTTTAAATGAGATACATTTTAGTTAAATGTTAATGTTTTGGGAAAAAGCTCAGCTTTCAGTGTTTATGTAGACAAACCTGCCTACATTTCAACAACAAAATCGACAATTTATAACACTTTAAATGTAAGAGGATTATTCTGTTTGGTTTGGGAATATATTTTGATGACATAAAGACAAAATCTTGTTTCATGCCATTTTTGTAAACCACCCAGCCCTAGCTTATGCCAATACCTAACTTATAAGGCCAATATCTGTAGATTCTGATATCATAAAGATAATATTGTGCATCCCTATCACTGATGTGTCTTCCTGTTATTGCACCAGGCGAAGCTGGATCTGGGAGTTGCCTTGCTGAGCACCCATCGGTTGATCTGGAGGGACCTTAAAAACCACGTAAGACCACAAAACCAGCAGCACCGAGATCCAAATGCAGCATGAGGGGCCGCTCAGGGATTCTTGTCCCGTCTTTAAAATGGCAGCAATGATTATGCATAATAATAATTCTGTGCCACATTTGTAACCTAACTTTAACGTTAGGTAGGTCAAAAAGACTTCCCTTCCCCCTGTCTGTCTTTGATAGTGTTGTTCTTAGCCAGACACATACAATTCTTGGGGTGCTGGTTTGGTGGAGTGGTTAGCAAACAGGCACCCCATGTACTTGCTTCTGCCAGTCCAGGTTCGAATCCCGCCCGTGACCAGTTTGCAGAGTGTCTTCCCTTACTCTCTCGCCTCCTTTCACAAACCTATCCACTGTCTCTCTCCTATCAATAAAGGCACAAAATGCGCAAAAAATACATTAAAAAAAAATCCTTCATGATCCTTCTCATCATCTTTCTGTAGATTATGAACTTCTGCTTCCTGGGAGATGATTCAGAGCAAGCAAACACAAAACAAACCGCTCTAAGCTCTCTTTTCTCCTAACATCCATATCTCCTCTCTAAAAACAGCCTTAGTAATTCTTCTCCTGAAAATCGTTATATAGAATTTTATATATTTTTTCAACTTATTCTACTGCCACCAGTCTCTTATGTTATTGTTATCCTGCTTTATTTATTGTATCACTAGAAAAGCACTCGGAGAGCGCAGACCTCCGCCAGCACCACAGTCCTCTCCCATATTGTGATTTTTACCATAAATATTAGTCTTACCTTTATTTCATCTAAATATTTAGATTCCTTGACCATGAAAACATACCATTAGCAACTGGATTTATAATGATATATATTTTAGTTCAGTAGTTATGCACGAAAATCACATTTATCGTCATGGCGGATTCAGATGGTGATCCGGATCAACACCAAAATCGAATCAGTTCTTCCTTTTCCCATGCTGAACATTTCCTGAAAATTTCATCCAAATCCATCCATAACTTTTTAGTTATTTTGTTCACAGACAAACTCTCCCAAAAACATAACCTCCTTGGCGGAGGTGATAATGAATCCAGTTGCTAATGGTATGTTTTCATGGTCAAGGAATCTAAATATTTACATGACATAAAGGTAGGACTAATATTTATGGTCAAAATCACAGTATGGGAGAGGACTGTGGTGCTGGCGGAGATCTGCACTCTCCGAATGCTTTTCTATTTCTGTTTATATTTTTGTTTATAGCCACCTTTTTTGTATTTTTATCTGTTTCACAAACTGCTACTGGAATCTTTATTTCATTGAGGGAGTCTCTCAAAATGATAAATAAAGTTCTGTCTTATCTAATCTATGAACATGTAGGTGTTCAGATGTGGCACGCTACTATTATTAAAGCATCAAACTGCTGTGGCACGTTATCAGGTTGCAGGCCACCAAACAAGGCAGAAAATGCCACGAGAAGAAACAACATGCCACCAAATGTTGCATTTGGATCTCAAGTGTTGCACCTGCATCATTGATCACTAAACTCTGCTGACTTTTTGGGAAGTGGTGCTGATATTTATATTTCTCACTTATTTCTATCTCTGTAGGAGTGCTGCATCGCCATGCCTTTGTCACAGATCATCTTCTTCGAGGAGCAGGCTGCTGGGATCGGAAAAAGGTTTGTGTCTGCAAGCTGATCTGATGTCCTCTGTGGGTTTATTCAGAGCAGAGCTGACCAATACACAAATGTGAGTTTCACAACAAACTCAGAGAAAAAACCCCAAACAAGGTTCCCATAAGAACTTTCCTGGAGCATAAGCAAGATGTTAATTATATTTCCAAGCCCATGGATACTAATTTCTCTGTTCAGTACTATTGTGCAAACACAAATGAACATTGTCATTTTAATATTTATTATTTTATTAATGAATGTATTTATTTTACTTTTTTATGGTGTCCTGTTTTCTTTTCTACCTTTCTGCAATATAACGCAACTAATTTAAATTCTGACCCAGATTTATGTTAGACAGATGTTTTTTATATTTGATTTCTTTGAAGACTCCAAGATGAGCTTTAAGACCAAAATCACAGTTTGAAATTTTACACAAACAAAATTTACAAAAAAAACAACAGAGGCTTGTGTTGTACAGCCACACATTGAGTTTTTTCATATTATTCCTTCCTCTGACGTGGACAATAATCAACAACAACAGAATTTTGAATGTGCACGTGGGATGTTTGGCATGTTTTATCATCAGTGATTTAATCTGTCTTGACATTTGTGATCATCTCCTGGTTTGGCAGCTTCTCTTTAGGAGACAAAAAGAGGCTGGAGCATGTGATCTGGATTTGTATGATTGTTTTTTTATGTTTCATATTTTTTACCTGCCTGCAAAGCAAACTTCCCTTAAGGGACGATAAAGTTGAGTTGAGTTGGGGTTGGCCAATCAAAATGCCAGGGACCCCCATTTGGCCACGCCCCCCCTTAGCATGTGCCTCTATGGAAGAGCATTAGGGCCATGTGAGATGGAGAAAATAATTTTAGGAAAGTTGACATTAAAGTGGAAATGACTAGAATAAAGTTGAATAACAATTTTTTGATAAAAGTTGAAATGTCGTGAAAAAAAACAAAAAAATATTGAGAAAGTCAAAATACATTGTATGTCGACTTTATTCTCTACATTTGGACTTTTGACATGAAATTGTTATTCAACTTTATTCTTGAAATTTTGATTTAAATATCAAATTTGCACTTTTAAGTCGACTTCCCCAAAATTATTTTCTCCGTCTAACATGGCCCTAAGACTCTTCCTTCATGTCCCACTGTTTAAGAAACACTGTCTGAATTTTAATTAAAACAAAAAAAGACTCTTATACTTTAAAGAAACAGCGTGTCTATAAAACATAAAGTCAGCTCCTGGAGGAATCTACAACGGCAGAACACCAGTTTTCACAAAAGAATTATTTTTTACCACCAGCTTCACAGTCTGAACTAATACAGTTAAAAATAAAACAAATCACTTGTTTAATAAAATAACTGAATAAAGAAAAAGCCCCTAAGTGAAATCAAATCATTCTTTATTTAGACGTAAAAGCTCAGACAGATTATCTTAAGTCGGTAAATTATTGCTTAACAGCTTGATCCTTTTCCAGTCGTTTTATTGTTTGTTAATTTCCATTTAGATCAACAGATATGAAGTTTGATCTTTTTTATTTACTGCAGCTGTAAAACAAATTACCCCGCTGTGATAACAGAGTTGACCTTGACCTAACAGTGAGTTGATATGATCATATAATTCTACCTTATCTTTTTTGGAAGTGTATCAGCATATCTTAAATCTTGTCATGTTTCCAGCCCTGGTAATAAAAACTTAAGAGACTTTGGGGAATATCTGCAGATGTGCAGTTACATTTGCAGCCAGCAGGAGATATTCAAACATTTATGAAGTTTGTTGATGTGGAAGAGGACTGCTCACATGTTTTTTTTCCTCAAATAATTCACAAATTACCCAGTTTTCTGAATCAAGGACCTTCTTGTCAACAAATTCAGTATTTAAGTGGGTATGAGCAACATTTAATGTTGTAAGAATTAATGTTTTTCAAAGCAAACTCTAGACCCATATATTTATTATTATTATTTTGTATTATTTTTTAAATGTATTATTATTATCATTATTTTTATTATTGTTGTTATTTCACCTTATATATCCATTTTTATCCTCTCAATCCACTTTATTTCTCCAGTTCAGTTCAGCTTAATAGTTTCATAATTTTGTTCTCTGTTAATTGATTTTCTTTTCATTACTTTGGCAGATTTTATTACACGTTTTGGCCATTATCAGTTTGAATTTAATCTTATTTATTCATTCTACGTGTAGTATTTTTAAAATCTAATTTGTTATAATGATTTTTAATGTCATTTCAGTCATAGGTCCTATTTTTACTGCTTTATATTTTTTATTTTCAGTTGTTATTTCTGTTTTATGTATGTGTTTCAAGATTTTGTTTGTAAAGTGCTATACAACTAAAGTTTGATTTCATTGATTGGAATCAAATCAGAATTGTAGTACTTTCTAACCCCTTCATGATCATTTCAGAGTTGAGAATGAGCTGTTTTACATTTTATTCACCTCAATAATGGACGCCACTTTTACATTTTTTACCCTACAGCGCCAAAATCGTCATACACCTGCACCCATCACCCGCCAACAAGGAGCCGGGACCTTACCAACACAGCAAGTTCTCCTTCATCAAGCTGTCCTTCAAAGAGCACGGGCAGATAGAGGTGGGTCCAAAATCATGTCAGAACAACATTAAAAAGTAAGTGTGTGTGTGTGTCAGGCTCTGGGGTCAAAATAAGTAACAATGTATTAAAGATGAATTAAAGATGAGTAAAACCATAAGCACGTTTAAAATAATAACCAAAACACAAATTTAAAGTAAATGTAAGGATGAAGAGCAACAGTTTACCTCAAGTGTAATATAAGTCTAGAACTTAAATATTAGATATAGGTGAAATATTATATGTACTTTTGTGTACAAGTAGCTTATAATATATCATAGTCAATATAAAGACCCTTGAATAGATGGTGGATGTTGTAAATATTATAAATATGGAAAATAATAAAGCTCGACCATAGTACATGGTCATGAAAGTGGTAGAATTAAATTAGTTTAACCTTCTTCCTCCTTTTTGAGCATGTAAACTTGATGCACCTGTAAGTTATCAACAACAGTTTACCTCCTTTTGTTCATTTTGTTTTGGTATATGCATGTATTTGTTTCTGGTGACTACACATGTTTGTTTGTTTGTTTTTTTACATCCGTTGGGATGAATCGGTCTCTTGTGCTCACAGTTTCACAGAAGGCTAACGGAGGAAATGACGCAGAAGAGATGGGAGAACACGCCGGTGTCACAGCAGATCCCCACAGCGACGGGCTCGCAGGTTAGAGGCACAGCAGGAGATTTAAACCACACTTTCATCCTTTCTGCTCTCAAACTGCAGTCCAAACACTGATCTGTTTAGCCCTTTGACTGGCACTGTGACCGTGCGGTTGACTTTTAGCTGCATTACCACTGTATTTAAAACCCTGAAAGCACACATTTATCATTTGTAACACCGATGTGTTTCCACTGAGCGTCGCTGCTGTAAATGACAGTTGTTTGAAAACCAGAAAAAATCAGAAGTGAATCATTGCTGCTCAGAAATCCAACAGTTAGAGCCTCGAACAAACATAATTAAATTGAAGGGAATAAATTTGATGATAAAATGCATCTATTACGGCTTTTACACTAAAATTAACAGATCGACACAGGTTTTTTTAACACGAGTTAACCCGCTAACAATCAGCAAGTGACTCTTTTCCCACTGGCAGCAGACGAGCTGCATGGTTTGTTTATTCCTCTGGCGCATTAAGCTGATGACATCACCTTGATGACATCATCAGCGCAACGTAGCCCCTCCATGTAAACAATAGAAAGGAGCGTGGAGGCCGTGGACACGGTTTTCTTTACTTTATACTTTTGTCCCTCTTTAAAAATGTACAAAGTCGGCACTGATAATACAAAGGTGGAATGAATTAGTTGCTGAGATGACAAAGAGTCACATAAGTTAGAGACGGAGGGGGCGGGATTTTATGTCGTGGGGATGTTAAACCAACGTCATCTGTAAATTAGCGGGTTGACCCGGGTGTGATGTTCTCACTCAAGCCGATCGGAGGCGAGACGATTAAAATCTGTGTTGCTGGCAAGGTCAAACGACGCGGGTCGAAATGCTGATTAAACCCTTTCAAACAGCCGACAGGAGCCGATCGTTCCCAGGTTTAAACAGGTTTTTGGTCAGTCTGAAAGGGGTATTAAATTCCTCGGAAAACTGGGCCAACGGGTACATTTCTAAATTTTGCTCTCTGTGATGTTTTTATACAAAAAACTAGAAAAGAACTCTGAGAGCCAGCGCCACAGTCCTCACCCATATTGTGATTTTCACCATAAATATTAGTCCTACCTTTATTTCATCCAAATATTTAGGCTCTTTGACCAAAGACACATACATTAGCAATTGGATTCATAATGATATCTATTTAGTTCAGTAGTTATTCAAGAAAATCGCATTTTTCATCATGGCAGATCCAGACGGTGATCTGGATCACGCCTAAAATCTAATCATTTGTTCCTTGTACCAATCCGGACATTTCCTGTTCTTACCTTTTTGAGTTATGTTGCTAACAGAGAAACAAACAAACAAACTGATGCCGGCAAAAACATAACCTCCTTGGCGGAGGTATAAAAAAATATGCTGCAGAAATGAAAAACTCCATTCATGCCCAGGATAACCTTTAACAGGCAAGTCAACCAGCAGGTTGACCCACATATCTACTTCCTGATTGGGTAATTGGGAAAAATAAAACCTGAAATGTTGCCAAATGAAGAGGAAGGAACAAAGTTTTACCAGCAAATAATTTAATTCATTGCAAATGTATTTCTTAATGTGTAAGTCAAAAGGTTAATGTCTATGGCAGATTTTCAGACTTAGGATATGAGCTGAGCCGGACATTTTTGGAAGACAGTGAGCAAAGTTAACCACGTAAAAGAAACACAAATAAATAACTAAATGTTTATTAATTTATTGCCACATCCAAAAGGGCATAAACTCAGTAAAGAGCAGCACTTAAACTAAACTTCTGATGAAATACTGTTTATTTAAATTTTGCGCTTCAATTAGAAAACTTCAGCATATTTTGACAGGTAAATACAGGCACATATTAAGTGCAGATTGAAAACTTCATCATTTGGTCATATTTGAAAGTGCATTAAAACTAACTTAACAGCAACCTTTCAGAACGTGTTGCATTCAATGTCTGTAATAATGTTGTAATTTTTGTATGACCTCGTCAGTGTTCATAAAAGTTTTTTTCTGTATTTCTCACCGGACCAAAGTCCCAATCACTTTGATTTTGGGCCGCAAATTGAATTGGGCTGGTCTATGGGATTGATGTGTTGGTCATTTACAGTCATGTTCCACAGGATGGCGCTGTCATCTCTGCTCTTCTGAAATCAGTTAAAGTGAACATGACTCAGAAATGCCTCGCTCCTCAATTCTTTGATTTATGGTGTTAAGATAAGCACACAGCAGCACGTTAAAATAATCTGTTGGTGTCCCGTTACACTCAGTAACACAGCTCAGTTTTATGACTCAGTAAAATCACACTCACTTGAATTAAATGATCTTCAGTCCCATCAGTCGACATCACTCCCTCCTCTGTGTTTGTCTTTCCCATTTTTCAGGACCACTCTGAAGTGCTCGTGCCTCACTGTGTTTTTCTTTCCTTTGTGGTCTGACAGGCAGGAAGGACACGTGCCGTGGGGATTGTGGGCATCGAGAGGAAGATCGAGGAGAGGAGGAAAGAGACAGACAAGAACATTTCAGAGGTACTGGGAGGCTAAACTCTGACAGGGATGAGCGTGTTGGATGATTGGATGGGTGTTTACATGCTTGTCCATAAACTGCTGCTCACATCTGTACAGACCAACACGTACTTAAATATATTATATATATAGATCACTGTTCCTGTTCAGTGTCTGTTGTTGATTTGAGGTGGGATTCTTGTTCTTGTTTCATTCATTTACTTATTTTAGATCATTTAGTTTTATTTATATCAGCATTTATGTTTTTTTTTAAACCTTTAACTACCAGATCAACTGTTGGACAAAGATTCATCATTTTGAGGAATATTTAAAGTGTAAAAAAACAACAAAAATGTTTGTTTCCATCAACGTTTCAGGTTACAGGAAAGAAACTTTTCAAAAGTAAAATATTTTCTCTGTGTGGGATTTAAAGGTTTAGGTTGACAGTTGATTACATGATGACAGAGATTCACAAACATTTGGAGCAAAAGCAATGAGAAGGAGCAGGTAGGTTTGTAAATAAGACAGCAATTAAATTGAACTTAAGATAGATAATACTGAGTTTAAAGAATACAAATAAGATTTTTTTTTGATAAATGACAGAGCTCTACTATTTGATCATATATATGTATTGAGGTGGGAGAAAAAATTGATTAACATAAGTACTGGGATTTTTGTTTGACGATTTTTAAATAGATTTTTTTCCAAATTTAAATGCTTCATTTTAGTCTGTTAATAAGCCACTTTTAAATGTAATCCAGGCTTTTGAAGAGAGAGTATAAACAAATATTTTGCTGAATAAATCCTAAAAACAGATTCACATGTGGTGTGTATTTTTCCTGATATAGTCTGTAGGCATCATCATTGTTCATCTTTTTCGCTGGTGTTAAAAAAACTAACTAAAGATTGCAACAATCGGTAATATCGTAGAATCGCAATTTAAATCGAATCGTGAGAAAAGCGTATAGTCCCAGCCCTAATATGTCCATATAAATATGACAAGGGCTGCCCTATTAGCACTTTTTTTTTTTATTATTGTAAATATATATCAATTTACTTGAATATTTAGAAAGCAAAGGTTTAAACTCTTCCACTTTTGTTAATTTACACATTTATACATTTTTATACGTGTTTTTATATATGTTTTAGGGATGCATGATATCATCTGTTTGATATCAGCTTTGGTTGATATTGAAATTTTTTGCTGGTATTTACATATTGGCTACACATATTGATCATATATTGGCTGGAATATCGACAAATTACACAAATGTTAAATATCGATGCTCCTTCTCATCACTGCATGGGTACATTTGAAAATCAAGGGTTTCATTTTTGCAAGAGTTAAAAGCTGTTTTTCTTGTTTTAGATCTGTTCCTTCCAAATATAAACCGTAACATCGCTTGTGTTCTTGACCAGGAATATCAGTATTGGTGATATTAAATAAAAAATTATTGGCATGTCAGATATCAGCAAAAACCCAACATTGTGCATCCCTAATGAATATAAACAGTAGAGCTATGATATTCGTCAAAACAATCTTATTTGCAAACCTTCCTGCCTTAAACCTTTGGGTCCCACACAAAGAAAATATATTTTTTTAAATTATTGTAGTTTTACTTTATTTCCTGAAATGTTAACAGAATCACACAATGATTTGGCTCAATCTGTTTTTTAAAGACTAAATATTCATGATTTATTGATTACCTTTACCACACAGCTTAAGGGCGGTTAAAGGGTTAAGAATTCATATAAAACTTTTAAAAAGGGAGTGTGAATTTTTCAGCCGTATCACCCGGCCTTAGAGCATGCTAAACATGCAGAGCGGTTTGGTTCACGATGTTTATGTGGATGTTTTTGTCTGTTCTTTTGTCTCCAATAAAATCCTGTCACACTTTGAGTTAAACGTGGTCCATGTGAATCCAAGCTGACCACAGCAATTAGAAAACTGGAGGAGTAGTAGAGTAAAGTTTGAAGTTATGTGTCTACAACATGTTTCACTAACATCGAATATACAGAATAAGTAGAAGCTATGGAATGATGTTTAGATGTTTGCAGCCAGTAAAGTTTTGTGGCTTCTTTAATTGTGAACATTTCTGTTTCTCATTTGCTCCCCTTCTTCTTCTTCTTCTCAGGCTTTTGAGGACCTCAGCAAGCTGATGGTGAAGGTAGAGATTCACTTCCTTTAATATTCATCTGTGCTTTATATTTATACCAATAAATATCAAACCTTTGGTCGGTTAATTCACTGCTGTGAGGCTGGATTTCTCTAAGAAACTTCTGTGCTCTAACACACAGGCTAAAGAGATGGTGGAGCTGTCCAGGTCCATAGCAAACAAGATTAAGGACAAGCAGGGGGACATAACAGAGGACGAGGTAAGAGACGGAGCAGATCATAAAAAACAAGAAATCAATGAAATTATTGCACACCAACATTTGTTTTATACTCTTTGTTACAACTGGGGATTGTGTTATTGCCGACGTGTGCTTGGTTTTTTGTTTGTTTGTTTCTCAGTTAGCAAGATTACTCAAAAAGTTATGGACGGATTTCAAAGAAATTTTCCGGAAATGTCCGGATTGGGACAAGGAAAAAATGATAAGATTTTGGGAGTGATCCAGATCACCATCTGGGTCCTGGATTTTTTTTAAAGGATTCTTTAACATTGCGAGACAGGAGCAATTTCAGCATTTGTGCAAATTACTCCACCAAAAATACTCAGGGCATTTGGAAAATAAATACAGGATAAGTTTCCAACAGGTTCTACAAGATATCAAAGACTGATCTGGATCCCGGCAATATTCCGGATTCTCTGATCCAGAACAAGAAAAATTTAGATATCCTTGGATTTTTGTCATAGCAAGGGAACAAATAAAGTCTTAGACTTGCAACAAACACCAAAATATAGCCAAGATACTGTGGAATCTGGAGTGTTCAATCTGATTTGTTGTATCTTCAAAAACTTTGGAGCTAGATCCAGAAAAAAACGCCATGACGAAAAATGTGATTTTTGTGAATAACTACTGAACTAAAATAGATATCATTATGAATCCAATTGCTAATGGTATGTTTTCATGGTCAAGGAATCTAAATATTTACATGAAATTAAGGTAGGACTAATATTTACGGTGAAAATCACAATATGGTTGGGTGGAGGTCTGCGCTGTCCGAGTACTTTTGTAGTTATTAAACTTAAATGTACATTTTTAAAGAGTAACTCAAACAATCAAGCACTTTAATTTAAAAAAAATCAATTTTTTCTTTTTTAACTCTAAAGCTGAATTCAAAACCGTAAAATACAACCATGCAAAATGCAGGATTACTTCCTTTTTTTAATTATACTTTTTTAGAGAGATGTTGCATAAAAAAATATTTTAATATGTATACACACATCATTTTCAGTATTATTTAACATTGCTTTACAGCATCCATATCTTATGTTCCTTTCTTTTTGAACAAACCTACAAAAACTCATGAACTAAGGTGGCTAACACAGTATACAAACAAAAAAAAGAAATGTAGTTGCAGTTACTACATTCATTTTGTGTCAGGGTAACAAACTCATTTTGCCCAAATTTGGTCGGACTTAACTTTTTGAATTCTTATGCAGGATGTCAATTTTTCCATTTTGTGTATCTCAAAAGTGATTTCAAACCACTCCTTTAGTGTCGGAGGTGATGGATTCAACCACCTTCTTGGGATTGCTTTTTTACTAGCTGCAAAAAGAGCCTGTTCTAGTTTTATGTCTTTCCATTGATTCAACAGATGAGTTCGACCAAAATATGGAGTCTCAAAGTATGAGTTTTAAACACAGTACTCAGTGTTTTATGTATCTCCCTCCAGTATGGTGTTAGCTTAGGGCATTCCCAGAATACATGAAAGTGGTTGCCATCGTCTCCAGCAGGATACTTTGGTGTTTTTATATTTTTCCTGGAGTGAAGTCTTAAAGCAGGATTGTGTTTCAATAAGCAGAGATGCGGCTGTGGTCATTTAGGACAGCCAGGATTGCAGTTACATCAGAATATTTGTAGTTTGAGTTGATGGATGAGAGCCTGATACAGTCATTTTTATAAAATGTGAAGAGGATGGGACTAAGGACGCAGCCCAGGGGGACTCCGCTGGTGTTGGTGGTCGTGTCAACAGACCCTGTAAATCATGTTAGGAAGCTGTGAGTAAGGTGGATGTTATCAGGAGAGACATTGAGCTGGTGTCGTTTCTTGATTCTTCATAGACAATCCGGTTCAAGTCCTACCTGCTGAGCATGGGTATCGCCAATCCTGTTACCAGGGAAACACACGGGTCAGGTACGCACTACCACATGCAGCTGGCTAAGCAACTAGGAGACATGCTCCAGGCTCCTCTTGAGGTACGTTATAGCAGTGTTCATTTTGACAGCACTTCTGAAATTAGTTTTAGTCTTTTGCCGAAAATGTATTTTAGTTTTAGTCATAACTAAGTCATCTAAATAGTTTTAATTTTAGTCAAGTTTTAGGTAATGAAACTTTAACCCATTAACTTCCAAACTAGGAGATACATTTGTAAAAAAAATACATTTGTTAGTGTGTCCTTGCCTCTTTATTTAGTAACATTTCAGGTTTTATTTCTCAGATTACCAATTGGAAAGCAGATATGCAGGTCAACCAGCTGGTTGACTTGCCTGTTAAGGGTTATCCTATGCATGAATGGATTATTTCATTTCTGCAACTTCTTTTTCCATATCAAAACATCACAGAGAACAAAATTCAGATATGTAGCGGTTGACCTTTTTTCGGAGGAATCACAGATCCATTTTTTTATCACCAATGTATTTCTTTTCTTTATCTGGAAATATGGGAAAAGGTTTTTTCTTACTCTGATGTGAGCTCTTACTGCTGGATTTCTGAGGAGCTATGCAGCAACGTTCGATTTCCGATTTGATCTGGTTATCAAACAATTCTATTAATGCACAGCAGCGTCACCCAGTGGATACATATGGTGTTACAAACAATGTTTGGAGATGTGAATAAGTAAAAACAAAGATGGACTTTTAGAGTGTTTTAGGGATATGGTGGCAAAAAGTCAACCGTACGGTTACAATGCCAGTCAAAGGGTTAAAACAATTTAGTCAATGAAATCTGCTGTAAATTTAGTCGACTAAAATCTGATTAAGTTTCTGTCAAACATTTTAGTCTAGTTTTTATTTGATGATGAATACATCAGTTAATTTAGTTTAAGTTTCTGCCCATGTGCTCTTGTTTTTATTAGTTACTGTCTAGTTTGTCTTCAGGGGAAAAAGGTTGTTGACAAAAACTGTGACACATTTACATCATTACTCTCACTGTGTCCTTCTGACTTACTCTCTCATCTCTCAGGAGCGTGGAGGCATGATGGCTCTCACTGAAGTCTACTGCCTTGTTAACCGTGCCAGAGGGATGGAGGTAAAGCTAACATGCATCAGATTCATATATCACAGTGGGATTTGGACTTATGTGTGTCACAGCCATTCTTTCTGCCCACAGCTTTTGTCCCCTGAAGATCTGTTAAATGCATGTAAGATGTTTGAGTCCCTAAAGCTCCCGTTGAGGTGAGTTTGGCTTTTGTTTGTCTTGTATTGTCTGGTGTGTCTGCGCCCACTCCCTTGACCAGGCTGAGTGTTTATTAAAGGAATATAGGACAGGATTGACGCCTGCTTCACAAAGACCAGGCTCTTCCTGACTGGTTTCCTGTTGTTGGAGGTGTTGTCCAGCCCTTTGCGGCTGTCGTTTCCCGTCGCTGCCCCGGGTTTTCAAAAGAATACAAGCCTGTTTCCTTCGCAGGCTGGTCCTAGTGCTCCTGAGCTCTGAGTCTTAGCATTTACGATCATTTATCTGGCAGTAATAAAGGCTTACATTAATATATGAGCTGCAAATCAAAAAAGACCATAAGCAACGTCATTAAGCATTTCTTAAGAGTAATTTTTATTACTTCAATCATTGCTTCACCAGATCAAACAACATGCTGCCAAATAAGAGCTTTTGTTAACAGTTTTTAATGCCAAGATTGACAGAGAGGGAAATGTTCAGCCGATAAAAGAACAATAACTACTGCCTCAAGATGATTTGCCAAAAAGAACAGTGGTGGGTCTAGAATAAGTGCAGAGGGTTCTTTTTATCGCAGTGTGATTGGTAGAAGTTTGATGTAGTTGCAGATTTTTAATCAACTTTACAGATGACAGAAGTGGTGACGGAAAAATGAGTTGAAATTTCAGTTAATTGGTGACTATTGTTTCAGGAGTAACTACTGTTAGTGCATGTAGCTGATGCGCATTTCCATAATAAACCAACATAACCTTCCATTCGAAGTGTTAAGTGAAAGGTTTTCTTTGTCATTATAAAGGACTGGAAAAAGAGGGACGATCCAGTGTGCCATCATACTCATGCAAACACGTGTAAAGAAAACCCTCTACATTTTGGAGGAAGTCATTTAAAAACAGATCTCCTTCTTAGTCAGAATCACTGTGAGTTGAGGAGCTGTCAGTGCATGGAGAGTGTGATGCAGTCAGAGTGTAAAAGGCAAGAGTAACTGTGCGATCTGTGTGTGTAACTGAAAGACTGCTCTTCACATGAGGGTTATTAATAATGAAGCTGTGTAACTATGTGAATGCTGTCATTTAGATTATGTTTCATTGGAACCAGAAAAGGAAAATTAAAAATGATGGATAAAAATATTAGGGATGGGAATCAAAAACCAATTCCGGTTGAGAATTGTTAGCAGCTGCATCAGAGAATCAATATCATGTCTCTTTTTGCTAATCAACTCTCTTATCAATTCTTTCCACTAGGCCTGGGCAAAAAATCGATAAGATTTAAAAATCGAGTTGGCAAGTCAAATCGATTTGTTTTTCCTGAAACTCGAGTTTAATGTTTTTTTTTTTTTTATTGAACCCATTCATTTCACATTTGTGAGGACCCGAGGCTTTCCGTAGTGCACTGCCTGCAGTATGTCACTCTCCTCCCCCCAAGACGCCACGCACATAAACAACATAGACAACATGGCAGGGGCGGCCATAGCCTCACCAACTTATTGTAAGTTACAGTATGCACTTGAGACAAATAATTCACACTTTCCAGCTGTCGCTGACACTTGAGTTGAGTTTTCTATTACATACTGTGAGTTACCTGTAACCAGTGTGTTACCTGTTGAGTTTCTGTTACCTCAGGCATTTTGTTCCTTGCACTTTGAGGCACTTAGTACACTTTTACATATTTTATAACAAGAGTCGAGTTTTCGATTAAGAATTTGATTTTTTTCACAACAAGCATTACCTCAGGCATTTTGTTATCTTCATAGTTAATTCAAATAAGTGTATAAAACTATAGAGCACAGGCACTTTGTGTTGATTTCTGTGTTGATTTTTTGGCCTGGGGGCACTTTAAATGTATATTTTAAGTCTAAATAAATGTATATTTTGGAAATAAATTTACAGGGAGTAGTTATTTCATTTTAAAGGGGGGGAGGCATCGAATCAAATCGTGAAGTTTTTTTTTTTTTTAAATCAAAGTATTTTTGGGTTAGGGGAAATCGCTCAGCTCTACTTTCCACTGACAGGGTTCAGAAGCGTCAGAATTGTGGCTTAACTTTTTATAAAAGGCGCCTACTGCACAACCTTAAGTGAGTGGAAACACCAGCAGCTTGCAGAAGCAGCTATCTATGCTGTGATGTGTGTTTGACATTGTTGACACTGAACATCTACAGACCAACATCTGCCCACACGGAAAATCTGCAGGAATCAATAAGGGTATCGTTAAAGAATTGGATCAATTAGCAGGATTGTTAACAGCACTGGTATCAATCAAGTCTTTTCAATATCCATCCCTAAAAAATATGGCATGAGGAAAAAGTGACGGCCTTGTCCATTAAAATGACAGACAACAAAAAAAGAGTCCCCCAAGTGTGTTCTTTGCCACCAGTGCCATGACTTCAAACTTCATTTTTCGTTTACGACCACTCTACTCTCCCAAACGGCTGGTAGCACACGCAAAATCCTCATTTTAAGAAGGCGGTCCACATCACTTTTTGCGCCTGTTTTGAATTCCTCACGCAGTCATAGTACATCACCCAAAACCCACCCACTAATAGCATGTGCAATTTAGCCCTTGTTATTTTGGATATTAGTAGATCAGGAGCTAGACGTTGTGAAAGATCACTGTAGCTTTAATCAGCCAAGCCTCTCACTCTGTCTCTCTCGCCCCATCATGTGTCTTCTTCGTAGGCTTCGAGTGTTTGACAGTGGTGTGATGGTGGTCCAGCTGCAGTCCCACAGCGAGGAGGAAATGATCGCCTCAGCTCTGGACAATGTAAGCTCTACTGTAACAAACATTAAACTGACACTGACATGATGTAGACGGATCAAACATCACGTGTAGATGCATGTAAGGGAAGATGAGGCTCAGACTTTTTCATCTTGTTTATGTCCTTGTTTGATTTTTCTCCTCTGCAGGTGTCCGACAAAGGCTCTCTGACGGCGGAGGAGTTTGCAAAGCTCTTAGGTCTTTCTGTTCTGTTGTCCAAAGAGAGGTAAGACTTCCTTAATCCTCACTCTCTTGGATATATTTGCCTCTTATTCCATTAACCCCGTCCTCTCCTCTTTGTCTCTTTCTGTAGGCTGCTGCTGGCTGAGAAGATGGGTCACCTCTGCAGAGATGACTCTGTGGAGGGTTTGAGATTCTATCCAAACCTGTTCTGAATGTTTAATCTCATTATTGTTTAAACTGGGGGAATGAAAATTTAAATTAGCTGCACTTAGCTGACAAGTACAGTAAAAAACCCTGGATACCAAACTGCATACAGATGTAAAGAGAGAAACAGTCCATCTTAAGTCTAAACTTGTCTTTAAGAGGATCAGATTATTTTCCTGAAGCTGTTAGAAACAAACATATAATGTGAAGATGTTTCCAGCCTGGTCTGCCTGATGAAGAGTGCTTTTGCTAATAAATGGGTTTGGAAAAAAGTGTTGAAAAGGGCATAGCGTGCACATTCTTTGTCCTTCATACTGATCATATTTTTTAGTGCTTTTGTGGACAGATATGGAAACCAAAATCATCTGTTACCAGATAGAGAGTGTAAAAAAGAGATAATATGGAAGGTTTTGTAATAAATGATAAAGAAATAAACCTCGTAATGTTTTACTTTTTAAGAAATTGACTAAATTATTTTGCAATTTGTATTGATACAGCTCAACTAGGGTGAAACAGTCATGACTAAAACCAGTATGATCACAATCATCAAGCACAATTCCTCACTTACTGCTTTTTATGCATATGCTAAACTTAAAACCCTTCATTTGGCTTTATAGACTCTCTGAAACACAAGCAATAAGCAAAATAAATGTGAATAAATGACAAGTAATATCAGTTAATATATAGAGATACATTAAATATTTGTTTAAGGTAGTGGTTTAGAAGTCCAGTTGTTGAAAGATATGATTTTAATTGAAATAAAAATTGATGAATTCTCCAACTGAGGATGAGCCATGCCAAAGGAAAACCGGGTATGGGTATTAAATATTATATTTACCATTAACTGAGGTGTTTGGGGAACATTTCATGTCCCCTGCATGGGTGTTTGAATGTCACCAAAGATTTGGTAAAGAGGGAGAATGACCAAGATGGTGAACGCCCATGCACGTCAAAAACTTCTGACAAAATCAAGCAAACTGAACAAATGATTGGAAATGATAAATGACTCAGTTTGAGAAAGAGAGCAGATATGGACTTCATTGATAAAGAGACAGTTTGGTGTGTGACAAAGTCGTCCCATAACTTCTTACTCCTCATCAAAAGGAACAAAGATTTATGGAGACTAAAGGAGAAGCTAAAGGACCTACTGTTCTTAGGAGAGACCATACAGTTTTTGGTACAAAGGATTCGGCTTCTGTTAAATTTCAGCAGAAATTTTCAGTCACAGCCAGATCAAAACGGACACACAGGCCAAATGGTTTAAAGATAACCCCCAAGATTCCAGGGGAATGATTTCTTAGTTGATAAAAACTCAATGGTCTCTTCCTCCCAGTCGTCCAATTTGCTTATTTCATTTAATCTTTTTATACCATGTTTTTGGGGAGTTTCTGTCTGTGTGACAAAGGTGTGGGGAACATACTGGACACACACTGCACTCATATTTATATGTTGTTCCCCCGTGGTTTAGGCGTTGCACTTCCTGCAAAAGTCTTGGAAAGTATGCATCGATGCAGACCCTCATTTAAGGGCTGAACGGTCCACTCCCCCCTCGGCACTACGTGGTTTGGGGTGGCCCTCAATATGGCGGACCCTCTGCAGAGCGCAAGTGTGTAAGGGGCAGTTTGGGATTGAGCCCTAATGTTGCAGATAATGCAGACAAGTAGTCAGGAGTCATGAATGTCCAAGTGCAGACCTGTGCTCCCAGATCCGACCTGACCTTAGACAGGTTGACCTGCATTAAAAAACAAAACTGACCCCGGGAACGTACTTTCATTGAAAATTGGATGATTTCTTAATGTCAGCTGATATACTTTGACTTGTGGATGCCTCTTCAACTAGTGTCTTATCTATTTTGGCCACAGATATGATTCCAAATGAGTGATAATTGTTTAAGTAAGTAGGATTTATTATTCATAAATGTCAGAGAAAATTTAAGAAGCACCATCATGTCTGCAAAGTTAAAGTGACTAAACTTCTCTTTTACTGTCATATTCATCAACACAGAGCTTTCCTCTCTTATTCCTTCAAACTGTTTCTGAATGCCTCCTTTTGTTTGGAACATATTCAAGAAAAAAACCCAACAAAGGTTCCCAGCATATAAAACACAGGGCACACTGCCAAACGTCACTCCTCAGGCAATTACTCTCCTCGGTGCTGAGATGATGTTCGAGAAATTCCAGCCGTGACGGCAGTGAAACCAAACTGAGAGATAAGAGCTCAGTGAAGCCTTCAGAGAAGTTTGCTACGTTAAAGCGAAGTGCAGAATTGACAGAACTGCAGATTATGAGCCACAGTTTCTTCTGGAGGCGCGATCACTGTTTTTATTTTATATGACAGAGCTTTTTTGATTCTGTTTTTCCAGAAGAGACCTGATGAGAGCCGTAGAGGTTGTTTCATGTCCACAGAGGCCTCCTGTTTTCCCTCATTGAAGATGAACTTCTGCAGGGCTCTGCGGCTGATTAGATTAGTCGACCATGTGGTTTGCTCGTTGATCATAGATAAACTTGTTGGTTCAGGAAGTCACATCATAATTATTAGGCATTCATGCATGGCATTAAACACTAAGTCGATGTTCTTCTGAACACGTCTTGGTTATAATCGTCCAAATCGACTGATTCAGTGTCATCCCTTCACATCTCATGTTATGTCTTTATTGTCGATGGATCGCTACAGGAATATTTGTGCCTGATCTAAAGCAGAGAGGTTATCTGATTGTGTGATGACCACGGCTCTATTGTATAAAACGCTTTAGTTCAGTTATCAGGCTGCTCAGGGTTCAAATGTTATTATTCAGGACAGTCATGAGTGTTTGTTTAACCTTCAAATGGCCCGGTGCATTAAAACAATGATTCATGTGCTGCTGCCATGTGAAGGAGTGAATTATAGATCCATCTGTTCAATCCTGCATATTTCTTCATGCAGTCACTTTCCTCAGGCTCCTGTGCAGCAGCCTTTTGATGACCAGGTGTCTGCTGCTCACACTGATATCAAGAGGTGCCCCGCAAGCACAAACCTCAGCCGAGGCATTTCCAGCACTGTCAGGTGAAATGTGGAAAACTGCCCTGCCCAACGAAAACCGTGCTGCAACGTGAACAAATGAAAACGAAAAGTAAAGTAAGCACAAATACTCAGGAAGTCAAAGTTTGTTCCATTATTTCTATGTTGTAGCGATCCTTCTAGGCAGTAAACTTTTGCCTGATCCTCTAAAGCAGGGGTGGGCAACTCTAATCACCAAGAGGGCCACATAAAATCATTTTCCCAGCCTGAGGGCCACATTGTTACACATTTTCAGAATCTCTCGATTATGAAAAAGGATGTTGGATAAACAACATATAAGAATATAAATTTGCCATAGAGTTAGCATACCAGTATTCATATATTACAACATAAATACAAGTTATTATGCCTAATCAAATGGACTTGACATAGATTCCAAGCAAATTTAGCTCATATACATGGAATTAAAGCCAATGAAGTTATTTTCAAATCAATAAAAAGATGTGTTTTTCGAATTTTTAGAGCTCAAATATTTTGCTCCTGCCATTTTAAATATAGTATTGAGTAATACTTGATATAATGTTAACGGCTTCATGAAAGAGATTAAGAGACACTGTAATAGCAAAGTAAGGTTGTAAATAACTTACGTAAGATTATATAGAATTATTTCTATTGGATATCTGAGTTTTCTTCTTATTTACATCTGCTGTTTTTTTTTTGGAATGAATGGTGGGCCACATATAGTGATATGGGGGGGCCGCACTTGGCCCCCGGGCCGCCACTTGTCCACCCCTGCTCTAAACCGATGCCAAACAGTCATTCTGCTGTTGACTCTTGTTTGTTGTTTGGTGGATTGGATGATTGAAGTCTGAAGGAAACAGTCACACTGGCAACTCAACAGTTTATTCATTTAACAAACAGGAGCCGCAGTAGCGTGTGGAAGAACATTTAACAGCCACAACAACACGGCTTGGTTGTGTTGGTAAATGCTTAAATTTCTATTCTGTAGCATTACTCTATTTAATGGAACAGAACTATTACTGTATTTTATATAATAGTTTTACAGCTGTATCTTTTATTCAAGGTATTATTACTGTCTTTTCAACTTTTTTCATGTACAGTGGCATAACCACATTTTATTCTACAAATTTTTAAATCATTTTAAATTTCAATGAACTTGCTGTAATTTAGTTTATATTAGTATATCTTTAACTATTTTGATAATTCTGATCATTTATGAGCAAGATGTTTTGATGATGATTTGAGAAAAATATATTAAAAGAAATTTGCCTGCTATAGGTCAGTTTTCCACAGAGCCCCCAAAAGGACATCGACAGAAAAATAATTTAATTCAAATACTATTTGGTGCGCACTTGATAGTTTTAATTTGTTATTTTTCTGCCAATGTCCCTTTAGGAGCTCCACAGTTTTCCTGCATAAAATAACATTTTCTTTGTCTTGATTACACTTTTAATTAATTAACTGTACAACAGTAGGCTCTAATTATAATTATTTTTATTTGTACTGTTCCTACAGTAGGTAGCTGTAGATATTGAAGGAGTGCTGTGTTACAATGAAAGGAGTCAGTTCATGAAACAATCTGAACAAAGAGGCACAATCAAGTTTTATCTTCAAAAAAGTATCAAAGTCAGTATGTTGAGTAAAAACAGGGGAATGTGTTCATCTAAGTCTTACCATGTTTGATTTGTGGAAAATTACGGATTAAAATGTGGACCTTTTGTATGTTTGTTATGTTTGTTTTTCTTTGTTTGTATTGTATGTTTTATATCCTAAAAGAAAGGAATAAAGACCTAAACTTAACCTAAAACCTGTGACAGTCAATTACTGTTAAATTTACAAAAATCAGTGACAGTGAAAGGAGTATCGTTACAACAAAAAAATAATCTACCAAACACTGACTTTCTCATTTTTTTTTCTTAGTTTGTGGTACAACTGACCCTGATCCCCCCTACTCACTGAGGCTTTTTATTGTATTATCCAACACTTTATCCATATTTTATACTGCATCTTTTAGAGCATTTCAAATTACAATGAACTTGCTGTATTTTAGTTTATATTATTATATCTTTAACTTTTTTGATCATTCTGATCATTTGTCAGCAAGATATTTTGTGAATAAAAACCCTAACATATTTTTGTTTCATTAGACATAATTATTCAAATATTTGTTTCACCAAACTTTGAGAAAACGTACTAAAAAATCTAGCCTGCTATTGGGCAGTTTTCTACTGAACCCTTAAAAGAACATCAACAGAAAAATAATGTAACTATTTACATTAAGGTGCACACCACACCACACCAGACACTCCTAATTAATTTTTTTCTTCCAATGTCCTTTTAGGGGCAAGACAGTATGTGGTGCGCTATAGATAGTTTTAATTTATATTTTTTCTGTCGATGTCCCTTTAGGAGCTCCGTAGTTTTCCTGGGAAAATTTGCATTTTCTTTGTCTTGATCACCATTTCATTAATTAACTGTCCAACAGTAGGCTATGTTACGGCCTAGAGAGAGGCCGTAACATCTTCTCTTCTCTGCACCTCTTTGCTGGCTGTGTTTTCTGTGTTTCAGGTAGTGGGGGAGGTGTCTTCTGAGACGTCAGTCTGCACACCTGAGAAGGCTGGGCTCAGGAAGCTATAAAGCAGACCTGCTCACAGACCTCACTCTCTCTCTCTTCGCCATGACCTGCAGACTGGACCGACCTTTGTTTTCTTTGGTTGTTTGTTCATTTGGGATTTGCAGACTTTCAAATAGAGTTTATTAATTTAATTACAATTGCTTTAAATACTTATTTCATTAAACATTTTGTTAAAACTTTGCAAATTATGTGTGGTCTCCCTTTTTGTCACACATTATTGAGCCAGGCTGTGACAAAATGGGGGCTCGTCCGGGATAGTGAAGGGTAACTTTGAATTAACCCCCCCCCACACACACACACACACACACACCCCCACCTCCAAAGATGACTGCACCACTGCGCCACAATTCAACACAGGATCTATGCCTGAAGGAGAAACACCTGAGACGGACTTTTGAGCTGATGTTTGAGCATAATACGGCTTTAACAAGCTTATGTGGCAAAGCTGATATTTATAATTATATTTATTTGCACTGTTCTTACAGTAGGTAGCTGTAGATATTACAGTAAAATACTGTTACGTTTACAAATCAGCTACAGCTAACAAAGAAATAATCTACCAAACAGACTTTCTTACTTTTTGTGCTGAGTTTATGGTTCAACCAGCCCCGATCCCCCCTACTCATTGAGGCTTTTTATTGAATTATGTTGAAGTCTCCAACACTTAAAGCTCTGTTTTGCAGGAGAGGATCAGCCTCTCTCTCTCTCTCTCTCTCTCTCTCTCTCTCTCTCTCTCTCTCTCTCTCTCTCTCTCTCTCTCTCTCTCTCTCTCCCTCTCTCTCTCTCTCTCTCTCTCTCTCTCTCTCTCTCTCTCTCTCTCTCTCTCTCTCTCAGACGCCTCCCTGCAGCTCTGCTGAGTCTCTGCTGTCCGATTGTCACTGAAGTCCTCCACACTTTGTGTGTCTGGAGAAAGACGCGTTCACGGTCCATGGAGGTCAATAACGTGCTGAAAACGTGAGGAGGAAGGATGCTCTGCTGAGTCACCGAGAAATGTGAGTGAGAAGCTTCTGTTTGAAAATCCAGATTTAAGAAGTCTTAATCTGAGTCTCACGGAAAATATCAGCATTTGTTTTAATCCAGTGTGCAGTGATGCCTCCTTTATTATGTCGTGTCCATATATTCGCTGTCAGGCAGATTAATAGCACCTTAAACAGAATCTTTACTCCAGACTTAAAATCCATATCATTACAGTAAAAAGTATAAATATTAGTAATAATTAAAAAGTGACTGAAAGACAAAGACACATTTGCTCCAGTGTTTCCAGAAACACGAGAAATATCGAGTATCAGTACATGAGAGTCCAGTCAGTGACATGAAAATTTCATTTTTGAGAACAGCATGAAAAGTGGGGACATTACAAATAACAAACAACTCCTCCATCTTGGTAATTAGAGAACTGTTCTGAAGGCATAATCAGGGAACAGATGAGAAACAATAATACTTTCTTAACTTACTACAGCTCAGAGGCTTTCATGCAGATACTTGGATTTCAAGTCATTTCTATATTTATTTATTTTAAGGCTGCCTTACTTTAGAAAAAAAGGTTTGCACTTCATTTACACATGTGCACTGGGTTAAAAAATGAAATAAAAGGAAAATGTGATCCAGTTGAAGCTTCAGAATTAGCTAACATAGTAACAGTGCTCCAATTTAAGAATTTTTGAATATTAATTTTATGTTTTATCATGAGAAAGCACCTCATTTCAAAAGGCTGTGAAGTTAACTGTAAGGCTAAATAAAAAGTTTTGTTATAAAATATGTTTATACCAACAATTTTTAAGAAATTCTTTGAGTAAATTTGCAACCGTTCATATTAAAAGACGAGAAGTCAGTTTAAATATTCTCTCATTAAAATAACTGTTATCAAGAATGGGAGAGTAATTTATTTTTCTCCATTTTATACTTGAACCGATTTCAAATTTAATGTTCTATTGTTTGTTTATGATTGATTATATTTTGGTAAACTATTTAATAATTTTTAAAAAATATTTTGGCTATTTTTAGTTGGTAAAAAATCTTTCATTAGGAATGCTCAATTATTGCATAAATAATGATGTTTTTTATGGACAATAATCAACATTAGTGAAGCATTCATTCATTGATTTTTAATATTTTGACATAAAACAACCCAATAATTAAAGTTATAAAAAATAAGGTTTAAAAAGGAAATAAATAATCTATTAATGTAATAATATTGGTGGCGTAGCAAGTTGTGCACATCTCTCACAGCAATAGAGCTGCTGGTTCGACCTCCGTGTTGATCAGGACTTCTCTGTGTGGAGTTTGCATGTTCTCCACGAGCATGCAAGGGTTCTCTCTAAGCACTCCAGCTTCCTCCCACAGCATCTACAAAACATCTACAAACATCTACTAACCCTTTATTGAATGTTAGTAAAGTCTGAATGTCTAAATGAACAGAAACAAATGTTCCTTTGTGTGAAATGCAGTCACCTTTATTTAGGCTACCTGGCAGAGCATCTCAGTTACAATACCAGAACTGACAACAAACAGTGAACCTGCTCTACATGAATATATCAATTCATAAAGAGAGCAGCTCTGATTGGATCGCTCCACAACTTATCCCACCACCACCAAGCTAAGGCAGCTGTGATTGGATGTCCCTCTGAACTCATCCAACCTTTAACACAACCAAAGTAAGCTGTGATTGGATAGATTCCTAACTTGTCTCTACTTCCTACATGACCATATTAGGTCTGATTGGATTAAGTCTGTCAAAATGTCTAGTTTTTATTTGTTGATGAAAATGTCGGTTAGTTTAATTTGAGTTTTTGACCACATGCTCTTGTTTTTATAAGTTACTGTCTAGTTTTCATCAGGGGAAAAAAGGGTGTAGATATAAACTATGAAAAAAATAATTAGTGAACAAAATGAACTCTTGCATCCAAAATATAATAACAAACAGTTTACTTCACACAACAAAGTAATTTAAGCTGTCTGATAGTGATAGACTAAATCAGGAGTCACCAACCTGTAGATTTTGATGTACTTGTAAATCTTTAAGACTATATGCTTCATCCTTTATCTGACACACAGGTCGACCTTGTTGCTTTTCCATGACATATCTGATTAATCCAGCTGCTCTACAAGATAAACTGAGTCTGGCTGGTTTCTCTCCACCTTATTAGTTTTTAGTATTAGAAAGATATTAAGATGAACTAAAATCTAATCATTTGTTCCTTGTCCCAATCCGGACATTTCCTGAAAATTTCATCATAATCTGTTCATAACTTTTTGAGTTATGTTGCTAACAGAGAAACAAACAAACAAAGGGACAGACGCTGACAATAATATGACCTCCTTGGTGAAGGTAAATATTATTTATTGGCGACCTTTAAAGTGGTCTAAAAATCAAATGTATCAATCTATAAAAATATATATAATATCACAATATCTAGAGGTGTGAAAAAATATCGGTATCGCAATATATCGTGATATTTTGACTCCCGATACAATATCGATATTTCTAATCTTAGTATCGATATTTTTGCAAAAATGAAACCAAATATTTTCTCAGAGTTGGAAATAAAATACAACACACAAATATGTATACACAGGTTTTGTGTCATGCAGTCTATTCAGTTCAGACAGTAACAAGAGAAATGTGATTTTTTTTTTTACCTTTTTGTGCTATCAGTAACTCAAAGTACTTTGTTCCTCATGTGTTCAGTTACAGTTTGCTGCACTGCAGGTTTGGATGCTTTCAATACATTGTTAAAAGGATAACAGGAATAATTTCTTTGCAACATTAATTTAATCGTAGATGCACTCTGTGTTTTCAAGTTATTTCAGTTACACTACAATGGAAAAGTTACATATTCACCGTCTCTAGGTTTTCCCCAATTTGCTGTATAATATCGCAATATATCACAATATTGTGATATTGTGATATTATCGTATCATGACCAAAGTATCGTGATACGTATCGAATCATCAGGCTCTTGTCAATACTCACCCCTAACAATATCATATTTAGAGTTTATTTATTCAGTTCACAGTAGATTAACCATCAGTGTAGTCCAGCACTGACTTGGCTCCTCCTCATAAATATCTGTCGCTGCCAAAGCCTCACTACAGTCACCACGCTCGTGCACGGGCAGCAGCTCCGTGTCCATTGTGAAGATGGGAGGAAGAGGAAGACGTCGCTGTAAATCAGAACAGCCTCCGTCACAGCTCCGCGCTGCAGCCTTCCTGTTATTCAAAGTCAGAGGAGAGCACTCCTTCTTCCTCTTCTCCTGTGAATTTCTGCGTCTGATGACGCCCTCCAGCTGCTCCGTTGGCTACCTGCTGCCTTCTTCTTAACTGGGCTGATTGTTGATTTTCTTCTTCTGTGACTTTGCTCTGATTTGAAGAGGTCAGAGGTCAGAGTTGAGGAGGCAGACGGTCATGCGGTGTTGGAGGAAACAGAGGCACAAACATCGGGATGCCACAGGCTGTCTCACTGCTGCCCTTACTGCTGGCTCTCATGGGATACGGTGAGTCCAACCATCTTTATAGGATTATATCAGATTAGTAATGTGATCAGGGAACAGGTTTAACTTTATTATTATTGATTTGATCAGAAAAGGGAAGAGCTGAAGGAAGTGAGGAGCCTCTTCCTCTTTATACACTCTTTAGTTTGTAAAGACGTGACAGGATTCAATCACAACTCAGATCTTTTTTTCTTTTTTGTTATTTTTTTATGTATTTGTTTACTTTCTGCAATCAAGACCTGAATAACAGAGCTATGGTATGAGAGGATTATTTGATTGTTATGAGTGCAGTATAAGTCAGTCATGCTCAAAAGGATGATGATATTTTTGGTTGAAAATAATAAATGGACCCCAGGAAGAATAGCTAATGCACATTCGCTTTAACTAATGGTGGATCCAAAATAAATCAAATCAAATCTCAGCTGTCTTATATCAAGGCAAAAATATTCGAAATACTTTGGTAACACTTTAGAATAACGATAATTTGTAAGCCATTTATAAGCTTTTAGTAGATAGTTAAACAATCATGAACAAACTTAATATATACATTTGTAAATGATTATTAAATCATTTACAACTGCAGTTACAAGACATCTATAAAATGATTGGTTAGCTAACCCTAACCCCCTAACCCTATTGCTTTCATAACCATTCATAAATGATTTAATAAATGTATATATGTAGGTAATTCATAATTAATTCAATATCTGCTAATGGCTTTTACATGTCTTGTAACTTAAGTTATATATGATCTGATAACCATTAACAAATGAGGTATTAATCATTCACAAAACTACATAAATGGTTTGTAAATGTTTGATTAGTTAACATTTCACTAACATCTACTTATGGCTTACAAATGATAGTTATTCTAAAGTGTTCCCAATACTTCAAAAAATTTCATTTTCATTTGACAAGTCCAGGTGGGTATCTTATTACAAGGAATAAAAAGCAAAATAAAGCACTAAAAAACTTGTAATTAAGAGAAAATATCTCCCAATTGAACAATTCATTTTTACTCCTTGAAGGTCTTATAATCAGGAATAGAAACTACTTACAGGAACTAGACAGGAAGGATCAGTAGCCAGTAAGTAGCCATGTTTTTTATTTTATTTTTTACTTTTGATTTTCATTAATACATATATATTTTTTATTTATAATTATTTTATAATTATTTTAATTTATATATATTTTATAAATAATTCTAATTTCTGTAAGGTACACACTTGTTTCCAAAGTGATTAATAAACTTCTGTCTAATTTATTTTAATCTAATCTATTTAAGATAACACATCTTACCTCCACGACATTGTACAAGTTAATTTGTCTTGCCACACTGATAGATATTTTAACTCATAACAGACCGTCCAGAGTATTTTTTTTTTTTTTTTTAAGTCCTGAAATAAGATGCGTAGCTGCACTTTTGGCTCAGGTTAAATGTTGTTACATTTTTAGAAATTGAATTGGATGAACAAACTTTCTTAGATTTGAGTTTTTGCAGTGTATGACATATGCTGATAGGACATAAACTGAATACTTTTTTAATTGCTGATTGTATTTTAACAAGGTACTCATCTTTTTTTATGTCATATTTTGTGTCAAATTTCAGAAATACAAGATGAAAATATTTTTCCAATTAAACTTTCTCCAAACTCTGGAGCTAGTGGCTGTGAACTGCGATTTTCACATAATAACCAATTCCTCTTCTGTAATTTGTTCTGTCATGTTTTTTCCTATTTTTCTTCAATATACAGTGAAGAAGAGTCTCTGCAGGACATCAAACTTTTTATATAAAGTTGAGATTTCTCTGCTCTGTTTCTCCATTATCAGTGCCAGCATTCATCACCTCCTCAAAATAATCCTTTAGTTGAAGGTAACAATATGATTCGTTTTCATTTAGTCCATATTACTAGGACATTTTTAATGATAAATATGTGACAAAAAATAACCCTGTACTGTTGTATTACTGCAGATTCACAATTTAGAACAACAAAACTGGACTTAATGGCTTCATAATGATAACAACAGATTTGTAAGGGGCATATTTAGCTTGAGGTCTTCCATCAGCTTCTGAACACAGCTGTACCCCTAAAGTGTGAGCATGACTGGTTGTCTGTCTCTCTATGTGGCCCTGTGATTTTCTGGCTACAGGTCCAGGGTGTACCCCACCTCTTACCCCACAACCCCGCCAAGGGAGAAGCAGTGTATTTGATGGATGTTTCCACCTGAAAACCTCAATTATCCAGTGATCAGACATCATAATTTACTAATATATTTAAATATTTCTTTTGTACATCAAATTAAAATACTGATTATGAATGTGTTTCTATTGTAACCACTTAATTAAGGCTCCAGCTCAGTGTTATAGTGTATGAAGAGAGTTTTTAAAGAGGTCATATCAGATTTAACTTTTCATTTCCTGTATACATCCTCATATTGTTTGACCTTTTGTGTGTGTGAAGCAGTTTTTAGTGTTGATCCAGAGTCTGAGCTGAAAGCTGAGCCCACAGCTTTGTTCTGCTCAGCATATTCAATCATCTGTGGCTGTGGGTGCATTACATTTGAACTTGATTTACCTTGACATTTACATACCTGTATGAAGTTGGACGCTGTGTGAGGCATGAATAAAAACTGGAAACACTGATTTGCTAATCCTTTTTGAAACACACTGTTGTAACATGACCATAATGTCTTATTGTCTCTGAAATAAGCAGAGTATGTACCTCTCAGCATGAATGGAGCCTTCACAGATGTGCAGGTTACCCATGCCATGGGCACTAACAGCCCCCCATACCATCACAGATGCTGTCTTTTGACCTTTGCTCTGATAACAGCCTGGATGGTCCTTTTCCTCTTTAGCCTGGAGGACACCATGTCCATGATGTCCAAAAACAGTCTGAAATGTGGACTCAGACCACAGCAGACTTTTCCACTTTGCCTCAGTTTTTGGGTGTTGTTGATAGGGGTGTCCCGATCCAACACTGATATTGGATATTGGTCAGATATCAGCAAGAAAAATAAATATTGGATTATATCGGCCTGCATTTAAAATATCTGATACAAGCACTCTGTCCTAATTTATTATTTATCTATTTAATTCAGTTGTGGGCGGCACCGTGGCGCAGCAGGTAGTGCACGTGCCTCACAGCAAGAAGGTTCCCGGTTCGATTACCGGGTCCACTAGCACGCCTTGGCCCTACTCTACTCTGCTCTACTCTACTTGCAGCGTGTTTCCACTAGCCTGGTACCTCCTAAAACAAGCTAGTTTTAGTACCTACTCCGCTCTGGTTCCAAGCGAGCTGAGTCGATACTAAAAGATGACGTCACCGACTGCCGGCTACTGATTGGTCAAACAATGTTGCATCGATGAGTCATGAGCGCGACGACCTAGCATGCTAGTGGTAGCTACTGTTAGCTTACCCTCATACGTATTTTCTTTGCAGATCGATTGCTCTCGTCCTCGGCTTCATTCTGTTGTATAGCTCCCAAAACTCTCCTGTGCTTCTCAAGGAGTATTTCTTCTTACCACCTGCAGCCTTCTTCTGCTTTCCTTTTTTACTCGGTTTGTGACAAAAAGCCACAGATTGTTGTGTCACGCTCAAAATGACGTCACCGCAGAGCCGCTCAGTGATACTGCACCCTGTTGGGCAGGCGACTGGGGCTAATGGAAAAGCAGCACAAGGCGAGTGGAGTAGAGTAGGGTAGAGTCGAGTAGAGTGAGTAGGGCTAATGGAAAAGGGCCATAAATGGCCCTTAGGTATGAGTGTGAGCGTGAATGGTTCTCTGTCTCTCTCTGTGGCCCTGTGATCAACTGGCGACCGGTTCAGGGTTTACCTTGAATGAGTTAATAATTCAGTTGTAGAATATCCTTATTTTTAAGTTAAACACTGTGGTTATTTTGCAGTTTAAACATACATGCTTTGTTTCTTCTGGATTTATTGAGGTTACTTTTCAGGGTCTTCTAATTTATTGATTGATTTTATTTTATTTAATTGTACTTTATTCTTATGTTTAAGGTTAAATTTATTCACCTGATCAAACCTTTTCTTCCAGTCCATACAACAAAATAAGTAATGAAAGTCTGTTTGATTCCTGCTGATATTGTTTCAGATCGATATCTATATCGGCCAATACTCAAGGCTGAAATATCGATATCATATCAGAGGTGAAAAATTTGTATTGTGACACCCCTAGTTGTTGATATTTGTTTTTGTCTTTACATGGTAGTTTGACCTTGACCTTGTAGATTGAAAATGAACTGTGTTCACTGATGATGGTTTTCTGAAGTGTTCCTGAGCCCACGTGCTGATGTCCTTTACACAATGATGCTGCTTTATAATGAAGGGCTGCCTGAGGGATTGAAGGTCACAGGCATACAATGTAGGTTTTTCTCCTTGCTGCTGTGGTGCGGAGATTTCAGAGATTATGGACTATAAATGATGAAAACCTCAAATTCCTTGTAGTTAAAACATTTAGAGGCAAGTTCACAAACTGTTGGACTATTTACTCGCGGAGTTTTTCACAAAGACTTGAACCCATGACCTGTTTTTGCTTGTGAATGACCGAGCCTTTCTGTGACTCCTTTTCCACCTTATCATGACTCTGGCCTGTTTCCACCTGTAGAATGTCCTAACAGGTGTTTTTGAGCCTTCCTGAACTTTCCAGACTTTTGCAGGTGTAACAATACACTGCAAAAACTCAGAACATAGCAAGTTTGTCTAAGTCCAGATAGATATCTTATTGCAAGGAATAAAAAAACAAAAAAGCACTTAATATCTTGTAATTATGAGATTATATCTACCAAAGAAACAAGCAAAATTTTACTCCTTGACGGTCTTAAAATCAGGTAAAGAAACTTTTTATGACAGCACATCTTATTTCCGAGACATTGTTCAAGTAAAATTTGTCTTACCAAATTGGCAGATTTTTTTTTTTACTCATCATAAGCAATCCAGGGTTTATTTTTTGTTTTTAAATACTGAAATAAGATCTGTAGCTGGACATGCAAGGCAATTTTGGCTTACAATAAGTCATGTGAGATTTAAAGAATTGAAATTGGATAAATAAACTTCCTTAGATTTAAGTTTTTGTAGTGTAGGAGCTATAGTTTACTTATTTGTTTGCTAGGAATTATAATGTTCTATACAAGTGTTTTAACACAGACGGTTTTGAGTGAGGGACCAAGAATGAATGAGTCGGCTGCAATGTCTTGCACATGTCAGCCAAAACTAATAATGAATAATGGGTTTAAAGAATAAATTCTGTAAGAGACAGAATTTAACAGCAAATTGAAACATGGAACATTTGCAAGAAAAGCAAAAAAGTTTATCAGTTTAAATATTAAACAACTTTTTCAATGTCAGATGATTTTTTTGTTGGTGTTCATGGAGTGTAAGATCGAATTTACATTTTCTTTAATTGCAAAGTTTATTTCTGATTCATCACTCCTTCAGAAATACTCACTGATGTGTTAATAAAAACATAAATTCACTCATATATTCTCGTCTCATCTCTCTTCTCTCCTTCCTGTCCTGCAGCTCTTGCAGGGCTCAGCGTTTGGCCTTCCCTCCACGTTGCCCTTAGCAATGCCAGTGTTTTTGTGGACTTCAGCACCAAATCCAGCACGAGCACGGTCCGCAGCAGGAGCCTCTCTCTGGTCAACACGGAGACCAACACCACCCTCCTGACCAGGACCCTCCCCAGCAACCAATCGGCCGTCAGGGTGGAGTTCAACTGCTCCTGCTTCCTGTTTGCAGGAACTTTCCGCTTCCTGCTGAGGCAGACCAGCCTCTCTTCTGCTCCTCATGATAACGGCACAGAGAGCACGGCCTGGTGGTGGAGCTCCGAGCTGCAGGTGCAGTGGCCCACCTTTCACATCGCCGTGGAGAGGGCGGGGAACCACTCTGCAGCTTTTCAGGTAAGACCGATCAGTAACTAACCCTCCACTCAGAGATCACTCGGAGCACAGCAGGACCCTCAGTGCTTAAAAATAATTAACAGATTAAAGAAACAACCTTTAGACTGGCCTTCAGACAGTTGGATCATGTTTCTTACTGAACCCGCCCATCTTTTTTTACCTGTCCTGGTTTTTCAGGTTGACAACCTAATTCAGGTAAAGACTTATTAATATTAATCATAAGAGTTACCTTATTGTTTGATAGAGTAGAGCAGCTACAATCACTAAAGGTCACTTTCAGTTAATATCATGAAAAAGAGAAAGCAATTCTAAGAAAAATAACATCTTAATATCAGTTTAATTCTGTTTCAAACCTACTCTGGCTCATCAAACATCATTTTTAATTGATAGTCCATGATGCTCACCTCCTTAGTTTGTCCCAGAGAGAATTGTAATAAGCAGAGAGGAAGGTGCTGTTTTACATTTGTATTAACAATCAAATATAACTGCATAAAATCAAATTAGCAATGCAAAATATTACATTTATGCAGCTTAAATCTTCAACTACTTAGTTAACATCCCCATAAAAGTTTCAAATTGGACAGGTTCAGTGATTGCAGATTATATATGGTAACCTACAAGAATGAGACTTTATTGATTCTGAGCTAATTTATGTCAATGAAGTATATGAATGGCATCAAAAACTAGCAGGAACGGCATCTGTAAGCATTTTTGATTATGTAGTTACACTATATTACCAAAAGTATTCGCTCACCTGCCTTGACTGGCATATGAACTTAAGTGCCATCCCATTCCTAGCCCATAGGGTTCAATCTGACGTGGGTCCACCCTTTGCAGCTATAACAGCTTCAACTCTTCTGGAAAGGCTGTCCACAAGGTTTAGGAGTGTTTATGGGGATTTATGACCATTCTTCCAGAAGAGCATTTGTGAGGTCACACACTGATGTTGGATGAGAAGGCCTGGCTCTCAGTCTCTGCTCTAATTCATCCCAAAGGTGTTCTATCGGGTTGAGGTCAGAACTCTGTGCAGGCCAGTCAAGTTGATCCACACCAGACTCTGTCCTCCATGTCTTTATGGACCTGCTTTGTGCTCTGGTGCACAGTCATGTTGGAAGAGGAAGGGGCCAGCTCCAAACTGTTCCCACAAGATTGGGAGCATGGAATTGTCCAAAATGTCTTGGTGTGCTGAAGCATTCAGAGTTCCTTTGACTGGAACTAAGGGGCCAAGCCCAGCTCCTGAAAAACACCCCCACACCATAATCCCCCCTCCACCAAACTTTACACTTGGCACAATGCAGTCCAACAAGTATTGTTCTCCTGGCAACCTCTAAACCCAGACTGGTCCATCAGATTGTCAGATGGAGAAGCCTGATTGGTCACTCCAGAGAACGCGTCTCCACTGCTCCAGAATCCAGTGGTGCTTTACACCACTGCATCTGATGTTTGCACTGAACTTGGTGATGTGAGGTTTGGATGCAGCTGCTCGGCCATGGAAACCCATCCATGAAGCTCTCTGCACTGTTCTTGAGCTAATCTGAAGGCCACATGAAGTTTGGAGGTCTGTAGCGATTGACTCTGCAGAAAGTTGGCGACCTCTTCTCACTATGCGCCTCAGCATCTGCTGACCCTGCTCCGTCAAAACACACAACAGCTCTGTTCAGGACTAAAGTTACTTCCAAACATAAATATTACCAGAAGATTAAAGTCTTACTTGCACTTTATCTTTTTACTGTGATAGCTAACCACAACAACTATTATAAAATCAAATTTATTGTTTAATCTTTTTTTTTTGAGACAGCAAAATTTCCCAAATTCCCATTGGATCATGATCAACCATTTTAACACTTCCCTGACTGAATTCAGTCATATCATTAGTTGTCCTGCCCCTTTAATTTGTGTTTCATCCAATCAGCATGTCCAGTATTTTATCATATATCTTCAGATCCAGACTGGCAGTCATATTTGTCCTCCTCTGTCTGTCCAGGTTGGGATTTCCATGAACGAACACTTCCAGGCGTGCTCCAGTGGCCTGGACTCTGCTCTCTTCCTGGAGGTCAACTACATGGAGTTCAACCAGATCGGCAGGAACAGCATCGATAAAATCCGAGCTCGCACTCGTCACCCCATCAAACCCCTCCGCTCCCAGAGTGTCCAGCTCTCCTGCGCCTTCCCCTTCACCGAGAAAGACTTCATACGAGTGGCTCTCCGGTCTCCCCACGCGGCGCAGGACGTGAAGAGCTCCGGACCTCTCTACCTGTCCCGGATCTTCTCCTACAAGCTGCAGGTGGATAACAGCCACACCTTCAAGAGCAGCTGCGAGGGGACCATGACTGTGAGGCTGGTCACCCCGCCGTGTGCCCACATCCACGGGAAAGTGCTGCTGTACAAGGACGCAGGGGCGGCTGCTTCCTCTGGGACGGGAGCAGCAGGAACAGCACTGTTGGGGCTGGGACCGGAGGAGCCCTCGTCCCCCCCTTTGGCCTTTAACTGGCTGACTCAGGGGGAAAATGAGACTGAGTTTAACTGCTCGGTGTTCGACCCGGGAAGGAACAAGTACTGCTTTCGCTTCGTTTTCAACTTCAGCCGCTCCCCGAGTCCTGCACAGACCTGTTTGGTGGTTCACAGGAGCGCCGGTGAGATTTCAGAAGCTCTCATGAAATCGTTAACACTGTTTATGCTACAGAGCAGTTTCTTTGGAAGGAACGAGCTGCTTTGAATCACATTTGAATTTGTTGAGCATACACTGCAAACTCAGATTTAGGCAAGTGAGGTTGTTTTCAAGTCTAAATGAAACACTGAATCTTATCCACATTCACTGAACAAGTCAAGATAAATATCTTAATTTAAGCAATTTCAGGCAAAAATACGGTGTAGGTACCAGATCTGCTCGGGCTGCCAGATCGGCTCGAGGCTCTGCGCCCATTAATGACGTCACACTGTGCTCAGTTAAAAGACCGTCACGGTTTACTTTATTACTGTGTTTGTTCAATTCACCTCGAACCTCTGGCCGTTTTCAAATTCGCATACTATACTAGCAGTGCATACTGATTCGCCTACTGTTACCCACAATGCATGTGGCGGAAGAGAAGCTTCAACAACCGGAGCACACGAAAATAAATATATGAGCCACTACTTGTTATCTTTACCTTTTCAACACGTAACAATGTGTAATAAGTTGTACAATTGTAAAAAGGTCAGTTGTGGTTGTTTTTCCGTTAACGGTTTATAACGACCAGACGGTGGTGTTACGTCTGTCTGTGGCATTATTAGTGTAAACCACAGACAAGTCTTGCATTTTACCGTTATGTTTTGTATTTTTTTTTCTGTTGTACCTTAAATTTTTTGCTTCTCCTCATTCTTAATACTGTATTGTGCGTGTGATGTTCATTCTTGAACTGTTTTTTTCTTTTAAGTGGCCCTAATACGCTGTCTGTCATACTTCTCACTGACATAATACCTATTCTAAACCTACTCTGAACCAATCACAATCTACTACGTCATTTTGCCTATTTCTAGCCAATCATAAAGCGTGACGTCATTGGTAGGCGCAGGGCCCCGAGCCGATCTGGCAGCCCAAGCAGATCTGGTAATGAAGTGAAAATATCTGCCAGTGAAACATGAAAGTTTGACTCAGTGAGGGTGTTAACCCTTTCATGCATAAGTTATTAAATCCAAATTAAAACGTTCTTAATATGTTTGCTTTTACTTTCACAGTCCTCACCCATATTGTGATTTTCACCATAAATATTAGTCCTACCTTTATTTCATCTAAATATTTAGATTCCTTGACCATGAAAACATACCATTAGCAACTGGATTCATAATGATATCTATTTAGTTCAGTAGTTATTCACAAAAATCACATTTTTCATCATGGCGTTTTTCCTCTGGATGTAGCTCCAAAGTTTTTGAAGATACAACAAATCAGATTGAACACTCCAGATTCCACAGTATCTTGGCTATATTTTGGCATTAGTTGCAAGTCTATGTCTTTATTTGTTCTCTTGATATGATGAAAATTCCAAGGATATCTAAATTTTTCTTGTTCTGGATCAGATATTCTGAAATTTTGCCGGGATCCAGATCAGTTTTTGATATCTTGTAGAACCTGTTGGAAACTTGTCCTGTATTGTTCCCAAATGCCCTGACTATTTTTGGTGGGGTGATATGCACAAATGTCAAAAAAATGGCCCTATCTCGCAATGTTAAGGAATTCTTTAAAAAATTCCAGGATCCAGACGGTGTTCCGGATCACTCTCAAAATCTAATGTAATGTTGTTCCTTGTCCCAATCCGAACATTTCCTGAGAATTTCATCGAAATATGTCCATAAATTGATGAGTTATGTTGCTAACAGGGAAACAAACAAACAAAAAAACAAACAGACCCCGGCAATAATATAATCTACTTAGCAGAGGTAAATTTAAGGCCCTTTTCCACTAGCCCTACTCTACTCGACTCAACCCGGCTCTACTCTACTCGCCTTAAGCTGCTTTTCCATTAGTCCCAGTCGCCTGCTCAACAGGGTAAAGTGTCGCTGTAACAGCTGAGCAGCACTGCAATGACGTCATTTTGAGCGCGAGACAAGAATCTGTGGCTTTTTGTCACAAACCGAGTAAAAAAGGAAAGCAGAAGAAGGCTGCAGGTGGTAAGAAGAAATACCCCTTGAGAAGCACAGGAGAGTTTTGGAAGCTATACAACAGAATGAAGCCGAGGACAAGAGCAATCCAGCTGCAAAGAAAAGACGTATGTGGGTAAGCTAATGGTAGCTACCGCTAGCATGCTAGGTTGTCTCGCTCATGACTCATCGATGACGACATTGTCTGACCAATCAGTAGCCGGCAGTCGGTGATGTCATCTTTTAGTATTGACTCAGCTCGCTTGGAACCAGAGTGGAGTAGGTACTAAAACTAGCTTGTTTTAGGAGGTACCAGGCTAGTGGAAACACGCTGCAAATCGAGTAGGGCCGAGTAGAGTAGGGCCAAGGCGTACAAGTGGAAAAAGACCATTAGCTTACTAAGCAAAGGAGATTTAAACCAAACCTATTCTGTTAGAGACATGATTTAGTTATAAAATAATTTGTTTAAATAATTCTGATTTTACTTTATTTTCCTGTGGAAAGGTGTTAACTGTCTCTCTGCCAGTGTTAATTTTGTTGACCAATGATTTTCAGCATAATTTTCATCAACAACCTCTTTCCCCTGATGAAAACTAGACAGTAACTAATAAAAACAAGAGCACATGGACAAAGTCTTACATTTTTATCAACAAATAAAAACTAGACTAAGATGTTTGACAGAGACTTAATTCAATAAGACTTAATTTGGTCATGTAGAAAGTAGGAACATGTTTGGAATATACTTTTTTCCCACTTGTTTCAATCTTTCAAAGAGTTCTTGAGAAACTGAAACAAGCACAAGTGACACATAGAGACCCACATGACTAAGAATAATCATCTCCAGTTTCTGATAGAAAGGTAGATGAGGCTGAAGCTTATCCAAAGGCATGCAAACAAACATGTCATCGGCATAAGAGTGGAGCAAAAAGCCTTTACGCTCCAATTTCCACAGTGTGGTTAGAAAATGTAGCATGCAGCTGAAGATCATCCAATGATTCCTTTAGCATTCCAGCGCAGCACGTGTAGTAAATATAGACAGTTTCCTTCAGCTGTGCCCTGACTTTTCTATTTTAAGGATGAAGCTTTAACGCTTGACGTCACGTGATATGATGGGTAGTGAGGATGCTCTCGGTGGAAGAGCTTAATTTGTTATGCTGCCATCTTTAACTCCCTCATCCCGGCTTTACAGAGCAGGAAGTCTCTCCTGTGATTGATGAAGGGCAGCATTGTGGGTGTTTTGGCATGTTTGTGTTGGTGAAGACAGTTCAGGAAATCAGTTAAACAGAATTAAGGCTCATAAACGTTCTGATTTATCTGTTATTTTATCACATTATCTGCTTATTGGTTTTCCTGCAGAGTCATGGGGCCCGTGGCAGCCGTGGAGCCTGTGCAGCGTGAGCTGTGGCGAGGGCGTCAGGGAGAGGGTTCGAGACTGTCTGCTGCCCTCGGGTGTGGGGGGGCTGCAGTGCACGGGCATGGTGAAGGAGCAGTCGCTGTGCTCACTGGAGGACTGCAAAGGTCAGTTTGATGCAGTGTTGATTTTGACCACACTTTTTAATTTAGTTAAATTCTTTTGCCTAAAGTACCTTCTCCTTTTAGTCATAATTTAGTAATCTACAGTACAGACCAAAAGTTTGGACACACCTTCTCATTCAATGTGTTTTCTTTATTTTCATCACTATTTACATTGTAGATTCTCACTGAAGGTATCAAAACTATGAATGAACACATGTGGAATTATGTACTTAACAAAAAAGTGTGACATAAATGAAAACATGTCTTATATTCTAGTTTCTTCAAAGCACCCACCCTTTGCTCTGATTACTGCTTTGCACACTCTTCATTCTTTTTATGAGCTTCAACAGGTAGTCACCTCCCAAAAGAGAGTCCATTTAATTTTCATTGGGTTTTTTCTCTTTTTTTTTGTTAAATTTATTATATTGTTTGTTTAATTTATTTTAATAATAAGCTCTTGACCTTCCAATTACAGTTAAATACTCTTAAGAAATTAAAGTTTATTGCTTTTGATATGGTGTACTCACTTTATTGTGACATATAATATACCTACATTAATGAAAAAATGATGTGTCAAAACAATATTGACAATAGTATCGTTTATCGGCAATAATTTTTTGGACAATTATCGACCAGTTCAATTTGTTTTTGTGACAGGCCTATTTGGGGTCTTATAATCGTGATGCTTCAGATTTTAAACAGGATATAGATCTTTATTCTCAGTCCTGAATGCACCTCTGAAGAGCTGTTTAGTTACAAAATGTAAAGAATAAATGTTTATTGTTGACATACTCGTATTTTTTTTCCCAGCTCTGCCGGCCCCCTCTCCATCCCCACCCTCCGCCCCTGTTGGAGCTGCACCCCTGGGTGGTAACATGGTCGTGGTGGCGGGTATCTCCCTCTGCCTCGCGGTGATTCTGGCCACTGTTGTCGTGACTGTGTGGAGAAAACTGTGCCAGGCCCCCCAGTGCAGCTCCGTCCGCAGAGGCTCCATGCACTCCCCAGGAGGACGCAAGCTCTCCGACGAGGCCTCCATCTGTGGGCACAGCCTCCCGAGACCGAGCCTGTCGGACGGCCATGCCCCACAGGGGGGCGTCGCTGTGGTCGTAGCCCAGAAAGATGCTCCTGTCCTGGGCGGTCAGCCTCTAACGCAGACCCTGGTGATACCAATCCCACCGGACCCAGAGAGACTGTCCCCCACGGGTCAGAAGATGTTGCCGCCAATATTTGGGTGAGTTTAGGTAATTTTAAAAGTACAGGAAACTTTAGTCAAACTTATTCTGCCATAACCTAAACTTAAAGTCTTATTGTCCTCTAGGGATGGGAACTGATAAGATTTTACTGATTCCAGTGCTATTAGCAACCCTGCTAATCGATCCAATTCCTTAACGATTCCCTTATTGATTCCTGTAGATTTTCAGTGTCAACAATGTCAAACACACGTCACAGCATAGATAACTGCTTCTGCAAGTTGCTGGTGTTTCCACTCACTTAAGGTTGTGCAGTAGGCACCTTTACCAAAAAATTAAACAACAATTCTGACGCTTCTGAACCCTGTCAGTGGAAGGAATTGATAAGGGAACTGGTTAGCAAGAGGACTCATGATAACCACTCTTTTATGGAACTGTTAACGATTCTCAACTGGAATTGTTTTTTGATTCCCATCCCTACTGTCTTCTCAGAGCTCCACATTTAATGTCTTAAAAATTAGTGTTCTTGCTGCTGTCTTTTTTCTTTGTATTTTCCCCTTTTTCCTCAATTGTTTCTTTAGATATTTATATTTCCTTTTTAATTAAATATATATTTATTTTATTTAGGATTATTATTTTATAGAAGGTTTTGCCCTTAAACCACATACTTTTTACTTACCCGCACACTCTTTGTCATACACTGTGACTGATTATTTGTAGACTATACAGTATTTTACCATAATAGCTACAGGTTACAGCTACATACTGTAAAAATCTGTGTCTGTAAATGATCATGAATGGTAAAATACTTTGCGAAAACATCCTAAATTCTGTAAAATCAAGTATACAAATTTTACCATAAAAAAATGAAAAATTGGCAAATAGCAGGCAAAATATTTTGATATCTTGCTAATAAATGACCAGTAAAATAGCTTAAGATTTCAGAATATAAACTAACATACAGCAAGTTCACTGTAATTTAAAATGCATCAAGAAAGTTGAAAAAGAATATACTGCAATGATACAGTAATTTAGTGGTTAATTTGTTAGGAAATGACCCTCTGGATGTTTTAGTTGGACCCAAAAGCTCAGAGATGAAACAGGTTGAGATTTCAACAGTTTTAATGAAGCAGTGACAAAAACAGGTAGTGGCAAAAAAGTGAAAAGGAGTGGTGGCGAGGGTTCAGTGGAGACCTGAAACAAAAGGAGCAGAGAATAAAGGCTAGTATTGTGTCCACCAAACAGACCACAAAAAACATAGATAAAGTGAGTTATTAGTAAAACTCATGCAGAGAGCACAAACCAGGGTTGTAAGTGCAATCCACCCGTGCTGCAGTCATCTGGAGACGGGTTGAAATAGGTGTAGGTGATTGCAGGAGATAAGTGTCAGGTGCGTCTGCTGCAGCACGCCTGGAGCCACGCCTCCGTAGGAGAGATGAGGGAAGGAGGAGGAGAGAGGGCTGAGGAGCAGAGTGAGATCCTCACATAGTTGAAAGACAGTAATTATACCTTTAATGAAAGTACAGGAATAACTATTATAGCAGATACTGTAATGATATGGGAAATTAAAATAGTCATGCTATGTAAGATATTTACAGTAATTTACTGGCATTTTGTTGCCAGTAAAGAACTGTTTAGAGTAACTTTTTTACAGTGTATGAACACTTGTGACTGCTACCTCGTACCCCTGTGTGATTGTGTTTTATTACTTGTCCTGTCTGCCTTTCGTATCTTCTTACTATGACTGTCTTTGTGTATTTATTTGTTTTGTTATTGTCTTGTCATCTTCTCCTGTATTTTTAAATGTCTTGTTATTTCTTTGTACTGTTCATATTGCACTTTCCTCCTCTGTTTGTCTTGTTAAATTATGTAAATTAAGATATTGTTATTATTTTGTAGGTATCGTTTGGCTCAGCAGCAGTTAAAGGAAATGAAGAAGAAAGGCTTAAAGGAGGCGACACAGCTGTACCACGTTTCCTCGAGCCCTGTTCATGACACCTTGGTGGAGACTTCTGCCTCCCCCACTGCCTCCCCCGTCCCGACACCGACTGGATTCACTCACTTAGCGCTTCCCCTCGGCCTCCAGGACGACACCAACCAGAGTAATTTCCGGATTGCGTCTCCATTTTCTCAGCAAACTCCAAGGGTCACCCCCGACCGATCGAGCCCCAAAGTGGAGCTGCTCATGGGGCCTCATGCTAATAAAAATGGAGGCAGCTCCAAATGGCGCGATCGCACTGCGGACTGGGTGGAGATGGTGGAGAGGAGCGGGCTGGCAGGAGTCAGAGGAGGAGACGCTGGGATGGGAAATCACAGGAATCCGAATTTCCGGCGGACGTCCAGTTTCAACGACATGAAGCCGCAGATTCCCTCATCGGCACAGTCGAGGCAGTTCAGAGAGCGGAGCATGACCCAGGTTAGCGAGTGATCTTTTCACTTATACCTTTATTTGTTTCATCAGTAACAGTTAGCTCTGCTGACATATTTACTGTCTGCTCACATTTCACTGAGCTTGACATTTTAAATGACATGAATCAGCAGAGTGCAGGAAGTCACAAATCCGAATACTTCCTCTCTTTTTGTTCCTGATCTCCTCCCTTCCTTCCATCCCTGAGCCACGAAGGAGAATAAAACAACTTAGATAGACCTTTTCCTGACCTAAATCACTCTCACATCAGAGTGTTAGCTGTGATATGGTCAACCATTGAGCAAAAAATCCAAAATGGAGGACAATGATTTGCAATTCCTTTTAGACCTACGGTATATTCAGTTAAATTCCCTCCAAAGACAAAATATGTCATGTTCAAACTGATAAAGTTTGTTGTTTTTAAGTAAATACTCACTCATTATGAATTTTGATGCCTGCAACATGTGCCCAATGCCGTGCTCTAATGTTTACTGTTGCTACACCTTGCTCCAATGAAGTTTGGACATTGTGTTAAACATAATTAAAGTCAAAACAATTATTTAAAAATCATTTTTGACCTACTTTCAACTGAATACACGACAAAGACAAGATATTTAATGTGCAAAGTGATAAACTTTCATTGATTTTATTGAATATTCACTCATTTTGAATTTTCTGCCTGCAACATGTGCCATAAGAGTTGGGACAGGAGCAACAAAAGACTTAGACATTTGATGAATGCTCAAAAAACACCTGTATGGAACATTTCACAGTTAAACAGGTTAATAGAAAACAGGCGAGTGTCATGATTGGATATAACTGAAGAATCTCTGAAAGGTGTTCACAAACAGGGATGTGGTTAGGACCTCCACTCTGTGAACAACTGTGTTAGCACCGTCGCTCCATACAACCATCAAAAAAAGAAAACCAGAGAATCCGAAGAACTCTCTTCACATAAGCTCAGGCTGCACTGCATTATAAGCCGACATAAACTGAAAATATCATTAAAAGATTCAGAGGAACTTCTGTGAGCGCCGCGGTCTTGCTCGGACAGGCAAACCCCACTGAAAGCGGCGCAAGTGGAGTCGTGTTGTCTCTGGGACCCTCTGACTGACTGCTGACCTGATGCTCATGCCTCCGGTTTTGACGCAATGACAAATAATTGAGGAAAATTACTTGCAAGAGTCGGTGCATTGTGTTTTATTTTAAAACTTCCGGATACTCCACACGGTGACTTCCTGTCTGGTGCTTTCTTAACAACAGTGAATTTACGAGGTTTGGAAGCGGACACGCAGAAAATAGACCTGAAGCGTATCTTTCGTGCCTTGACGCGTGCTGGCGCTTCAGCAACGCGGTGCTTTCGCGTGCAGTGGAATTTGCCCAATAGACTACAATGGGAGCGAAGTGCTCAGCAGTATGCTTCAAGGACGCTGCGCGACGCTGTGCTGCGCAGTGCGGCGCTTTCGCGTCCGGTGGAATTTGGGGGTTAATGTCCTCTGTTCCAAGGAAAGAAGAGTAACACAGTGGTAAACATGCCCAAGTCCCGGCTTTTTTGGAACGTTTTGCAGGCATAAAATTCAAAATGAATGAATATTTGCACAAAAATGACAAATTTGATCCGTTGAAACACTAAATACCTTGTCTTCCTAGGGCCTGTTTTTCCACAACAAAAATTGAAATGTAGAGTTTTAGTTATGTTTGTGCCTTCTGTTTACACAAACATTAATTTAATCCTCAAATTTTTGGAACCAGGGTCCAGAGTGAAAGGTTTTGAAAATGTTTTCGTTGTCTTCTCCGTGTAAGGAGGAATCGCTGTTCAACTTCAGCTTAATTATAATCCCTCAAGAAATTTATTTTGCAGCTGGCATGATAAAACATAATGCAAACAGGCATTAGGAAAATCAGGAAAATCCTGAGCACAAGTGAGAAGGAAAACACTACAACCACAAAAAGCCAAAGGCTAAAGAATCAGACAAAGCTTCATTCAGTCAGTAAAGTGCTGCGCAGTGGATAAAAAAAACAGCAATGATGAACAGTCGAGGTAAAGCAGATAAAAAGAGAATCTATAAAATCAAGGATTACAGTCTAAAAATCAATCTTATCCACACTGTGCATAGAGTATGCACTGTCATTCTCTTTCCTATCGATAAAGGCACAAAAAATGCCCAAAAATCTATTAAAAAAAATAAGAAAAGAAAATCCAAACGAAAAAGCGTTATGTTTCTGGTGACAACTTTGTTAATGTAAATGGGTCTATTTATATCCAACTGAGTATGTGCCCATACCTGTCAAAATGTAATTTTGCAGATATCTTAAATTAATTTAAAGTAATTCAAATATATTTGTAACATAAAATGTAATTTCCCTGAGTGAAAACTAAATTACAACATGTCAGCCAGACTGTTTAAATGTTAAAAGGGATGCCATAGTAACACTATTAAAAAGACATTTACAGTAGCTTACTTTCATCTTGTTGCCGGTAAGTTGCTGTAAAATTCACAGCAGCCTTTTTACAGTGCGGCTCGTTCTCGTTTTCTCTCAGGTTGGATCTCGCACGTTGCCTGAAGGAAGCTGTTGGACCAGAGGAGGTCGGGAGAGGCCGATCCCAGAGCACGAGGTCTCTGATGGTTCCCAGTCCAGACCTCAGAGGGACCACAAGAGGACGCCCTGGATGGACTTGGCTCCCTCCTACCACAGTGACGTCAAACATGCAGGAACGAACACAAACAGCATCACAGCACACGTAACGCAGAGGAGCAGCGGGACGGCCTGCAGGGGGGGGATCTCAGGGATCGGGGGTCCAGCGGTGAGTCCCGTCACCCTGAGCGTGGACCGAGCAGAGAGGGCTGAGCAGAACTGGAACCGCCGCGGGCCGTCCCCGATCCAGAGGAACATCCTGGCCCGCAAACTGAAGGAGGCGCAGGCGAGCTCGGGGGTGAAAGGGCGTCAGCGCAGCTCCACCTTCAGCGTGTCGACCCCGGAGCAGAGGACAGGACGCTGCAGCTCTCTGCCCCCATGTGGAGACTACAGCGGTGGCTCCCCCTACAGGCTGAGCGAGGCGGAGCAGAGGATGCTGGACCTGGACCTGTCCTCGTCTTTAGTCAGAGAGGAAGAGTTTCACTGATAACTCAGAGCGTTACCCCGTGATCACATCCTCTCTTTGATTTCAATGTGGACAAAAAAGAAAATATATTTTTAGTAGGAAGTTAAGAAATGAAACTTATTTTTGGATTTTTTTATATTTAAGTTGACAAATGTTTTACATTGATTTTTAATTTTAAATGAAAAATTCAGCACTATAATAAAACCTACTTTGTTCAGTGAATTCTTGTTTCCAGGATGCTTTCATGGAAGTGTCTTAAAAATGAAGTTGGGACAGAATTCAATGATTTGCAAGTCTTTTTACAATCTATTTTCAATTAAAGGGACTGTGATTACAAAAAAGTCTCACTTTTAGATATATGCCTGATGGATGAGTTTTATAGTATCAAAATAGGTTATCTATAAATGCTATTCCTTAGCTTCGTGGTCGGGTTGGACAGGGCTGGACTGGCCTGAATACTCAACTTCAGGAACAAGACAATTAAAACTAGAGCAAATTTATATTATTCAGACACGTCTTAGAGCACCGGGCTGTAAGTAGAGATATATAGCTGGCTACAAAACTATAATACAAAGTTTTCCAAAAATTGCTTGTTGTCACACATCAAAAACTACCGCTACGTAACTAGAAAGAGATACATTACCTCGTCACTTTGCATCCTGTAAGTTGTTGAAAAAAGTTGTAAGTTCTGAGGAAGGTCTGAGCTGCATTTATTAGCATTACAACAAACACATGCTTTGGCTTGGGTCATGTCTTTTGGTGCGTTCCAGTTGTAGTCAGAAGTAGGAATTTCCGAGTTCAGAGTAGGAAACTACAACTGGAACGTCCCCTGAAGTCGGAATTTCCGACTGGGAACTCGGTGAAACCTCACCACCCCCGAGTTGACAATGGAAGATGGATGCCCCCAGTGTGAACAATTATTTAGCTCCTGTAATAATCCATTTATTTGCACTTCTGACTGGGGTGTGTCACTCTAGATCAGCTGTATACATAGTATTGTTAGACTTATATTTACAAAAATGCTGCCATAGTGATTATCACATTCTTCATGTGATATTTGTGAACAACAACGCAGGGCGTGCTAACAACAGCTAACAACAGCCTGGTAGATCGGCATGTTTTTTTCCGACTTCAACTGGAACGCCGATAAGTCAGAGATGATGTCACTCCCAGTTCAGAGGTTACTGGAACGCAGCATTACGACAGTCGCTACGCGTGCTCATGGGTAGCAGAGTCTTTATGTCGCTGGTAATATATTCTCCTCATAGCACCTTTAAGTACACAACAAAGACAAGATATTTAATAAACAAAAGAAAAGGAGTGCTACCTGGACTTGACAGAGTTTGTTTGAGGTGCTCTTTGGAAAGGGATTCAATAAGTCCTTGAAAGAAAAAGAAGAGACTCCAAAGCACTCTCTTTATACTATTAAAGTGCCTTTATTTTAACGGCATGGTCATGTAGACTTTAAAAACAAACTCCAACACGTTTCGGCATTAAGCCTCCATCAGGAAGTCATACAACTTATGACATATAAGTAAAGGCACTTAAATAGTATTAAGAGAGTGCCTTGGAGTCTCTTCTTTTTGTTTCAAGGACAAGATATATAATGTTGAAACTTCATCTTGTTTTGCAAATATTCACTCAGTTTGAATTTGATGCCTACCACACGTTCCAAAAAGTTGGGATAGGGGCATGTTTACCACTGCTGTAACACGAGCAGAATGTGTCTTCACTGAATGGCAGCCTGGGCAACAGCCCCTGAAGGTGTCATCAGAATCCTTCCAGTTGTTTTTTGTAAAAAGTAAGGTATTTTTAAAGTGAATTAAAAGAAGTGACAGACTCCACACTACTTATCTCCTCTGGCAGGTAAAGTCGAGGAGCTCTGATGGAGAAAGTCATCGTCTAACTTCACAATCAAAGATGCAACTTTCAATCCATAAATGTGTTTAAGGATGGAAATTAAAAATAAAGATTCTATGGATTTAAAATAACAATAGCACTTCACAGTTTATGCAGCCTAATACAAAACTAACTCTTCACTAAGGACTGGAGCAATGTTAGCATAAACCACAGTTTAGTTCATCTTAATGTCTCTCTAATACTAAAAACTAATAAGGTGGAGAGAAACCAGACTCAGAAGCATCTAGTCTTGGAGATCTACTAAAAATGTCTAAAGTAGATCAAAGTCTACATGTCGGTGACCCCTGCTTTACACAATGATGCTGATTCATAATGCAGGGCTGCCTGAGGGATTATTTCTCCAGATTCTCTGAATCTTTTGTTGCTGTTGTGGACTGTCAATGATGAAATCCCTAAATTCCTTTCAATTTTGTGTTCAGAAACTGTTTCTAGTTAACCTGTTCATCTGTGGAATGTTCCAAAGAGGTCTTTTTTTAGCATTCCTCATCTTTCCTAGTCTTTTATTGCCCCTGTTTTTGCTTTTTGAAAATGTGTTGCAGTGAATGTTGTTTTATATTACTGGTTTTTATTTACGTTTTACACAAATCTCACTGGAATTGAGACTTGTATTAAACATTATAGCACTGTGATGTAATAAGAAAAACTCTCACTGTTAGATGCAGTTTGTTTATTCTCAGGTTATTGTCATACAGCTGAAGTATTGAATCCTCTGAATCACCAACAAAGCTGTAAAAGTAAAATATAACACACTCAGACTTCACCAGAGAACGTTCTGTGTGTGTTTCACATGTCTCCGGCTCCACTGCCTCCAGAATCCAGGAAAACCAGCGGCCGCACCTTCATGGTTGTGTGTCTGAGTGAATACCAGAGGCCCTTCCAGGTCCCCCACACCACGCCGTCATCATACTGGCCCTTGTAAGGCCCTCGGCGGTAGAAATTCCCATTTAGGTTGGCTGCATGACACCTGTGGATGATTTTAGACACAAACAGATTCATGACCCTGAAAACACACCCAGCACTCAGAATCATTATATCATTATAAATCAGACAGTTATTGAGCAGAAATGATCGTTCACTAATGATGGTTTTCTGAATCAACACCAAATTCTAATAAATTCTAAGTTTGACCATTACCAACAACTCCTGAAAATTTCATCAGAATCTGTCCGGTAGTTTTTGTGTGATCTTGCTAACAATCAAAAAAAACAAACAAGCATGTTGACAGTGGGGTCCCTGCTCAAAGAGCTTTTCTTTTAGTATGATCCCCAAATTTTGGCTTTCCTTTATTTGATCTAACATACAATTCACCAAAGATCGGTGTCATACAATTCGACAACTTAAATAACAAAAGTATCACCAAAATCTACATTTAAAGAATATAAAATGAATTACTTATTGTCCAAATTACCAACTAGCAAAGCACTCAGACCTCATCCATATTGTGATTTTGACCATAAATATTAGTCCTAACTTTATTTCATCTAAATATTTAGATTCCTTGGCCATGAAAACAAACCATTAGCAACTGGATTCATAATGATATCTATTTCAGTTCAGTAGTTATTCACGAAAATCACATTTTTCGTCATGGCAGATCCAGACGGTGATCCGAAACACTCCCAAAATGTAATCATTTGTTCCTTGTCCCAATCCGGACATTTCCTGAAAATTTCATTGAAATCTGTCCATAACTTTTTGAGTTATGTTGTTAACAGAGAAGCAAACAAACAAACAAAACAAACAAACAGATGCCGGCAATGAACTCCTTGGTGGAGGTAATAATGTCTGATTTATTATATTTAAACAAACTTAGGCATAAATGTATGATATTTTTGATATACATGTGTTGCATAGTGAATCAAATATTTTCTAATAAATCTATCTATATTCAAACTAGGACTGGGCGATATGGCGTAAAAATAAAATCCCTGATTTTTCTTCCAAAACTCTAATCGATCGCCCCCCCCCCCCCGCCCCAGTTAGATGGAGAAAATAATTTTGAGGAAGTCGATATTCAAGTAAAGTTTCAGGATTAAAGTTGAAATGACAAGAAAAAAGTTAAAATACATTGTATGGCGACTTTTTTTTCAAAATTTTACCTTTGATCTCACATTTCAACTTATATCAAGAAATTGTTTTTCAACTTTATCACCGACAGTCCAACTTCTGTCTCGTCATTACAACTTTTTTCTCAAAATTTATCAACCTGCTGAAAAAAAAATCCATCTAAAATGGCCCTAATACTCTTCCGTACAAAATATACTCCCCAACCAAACATAATTTTCTTCTTTAGTTAAAGTTTGTTACGTAGAATGTTGAATATGTTGTTCAAATGTCGGCAGGTTTGTCTATATAAACACTGAAGGGTGAGCTATTTTAACAGACTCTCATCAACATTTAATGTTATTTAAAAAAAATACAAGTTTATAAATGTGCTGGTGCAAAACCTCAATTTTAAATATTTATATTTTCAAACATTGGAAAGGCTTACACCTGGAGTAAGTCAAGAAAAAATCTCAATTTTTGATTTTTAAAACTTCTATTTAATTGATATGTTTCTCCACCCTTATTAAACCACCCATCAAATGTCTGAACTCTCCGAACTGTAAAAGGCAACAATCACCCAGGTAGCAGGACACTCACCTGTTGAACCACCAGCCAGCTTTATTCTCCTGAGCACAGCTGCCCTGCAGGTATCGGTCGTTGTCCTGCCGTCATAAACGTTGTCATGTTTTTGTTCATCTCTCACAGGTTAAAGAATAACTGCAGAGGCACCAAAGAAGAGTGACGGTGATCTACCTGATCTCTGGTGCTGAACTGCATGCCGCTGAGGCAGGTAGACCAGTGCTCCACCATCCCTCCTCCACCTGTCAGGGCGTCCCCAGCCCGCCCACTGTAGACCCCATACTGGAGACGGTACTTGTCCTGGGGCAGAGGTACACAGAAAACTGTTAAAGGGATACGCCAACTTTTTTTCTTTTTGTGTCTTATCTCACTCCTGAGTCCATGACAAGCAGATAGACTCAATTATTTAGACTGTGTGTGCAGTAACAAGGAAGAGACAGGCAGAGCTTGCCCACCGCTAATTAGCTTAGCTCAAATATGGCAGTCAATGGGTACTGTTAGCCTTACTCCTGCTGACAGTCAGATAAACTATTCAACAACTCCAAACGGTCCTGTGTGCTTGTTGTGACTCATTTTTTTTTTACTGTGTTGTATTATGTTATCTCCGATGTACTCTCTCCTTTTACTGGTGTGACGTTCATGAACGAGTCGACTCTTTGAACAGCTCTTTTAAGTGAATGTTGAGGACCAATTCGCAGTTCTGAGCGAGTCATTTATGTGTGTGCCATTCTTAAATTTGCAGGAAATTTGCATGTAAGAATGGCTCACAATTGAACGTCTCACTCAGAACTGCTAGTCGGTTTTCAATGTTCACTTAAAAGAGCTCTTCGAAAGAGTCGACTCGTTCATGAACGTCATACCTCCTGCGGTAATATGATGATAGTAAAAGATGTCGTTATGTAATATGGTTTAAAAAAAAGAATGAGTCACAACAAGCACACTGAAGAGTTTATCTGAAGACTGTAGGCAGAGGCTGGCTAACACTACCCATTGGCTCCCAGTGTTTGAGCTAAGCTAATTAGTGGATGGTGAGCTCTTCCTTGTTACTGCACACACAGTATAAGAATGGAGTCTATCTGCTTGTCATGGACTCACAAGACCCACAAAGAAAAGAAAGTTGGCATATCCCTTTAAGGCCACTGCCTTTAACCCTTTAACTACCAGCTCAGCTGTTTGGCAGAGGTCATCAGTAAATTCAATTCATATTTAAAAAAAAAACAAAAACAGAATAAGAAATTATCGTTTTATTCTGTTAATTTCAGGGAACAGATAAAACTGCAAACAAACCAGAAACCAGGTGTTTTCTTGGTGTGGTTCTTGGTGTAAAAAGCTAACAATTATATAAAAATGCACATTTTTTTGGGACAAAACAATAGGAAGATGCAGAATTGATTGTTGATAAAATAATCAAAAATGACTTTGAACAAATGATATAGAGTTTGACACACATGTTCTGTAAGAATAACATATATCAGTGAATGGTCAAGTAATTAAAAGTAATGATGGTATTGATTATAATATTTTTTTGCTTTTTACATCTTTAAATCCCACTCAATGAAGATATAAGGTCTTTTGGTTTGTTTGCAATTTTCCTTTATCCTAAAACATTGACAGAAACAGAAAATGCTGTGTTTTTATAACATTAAATATCCCTGAATTTATTGACCTTTTCCAAAAAGTTGAGCTGTGAGTTAAAGGGTTAAGGCTTGAATACTGACAAACAAAACTGTCTTACAGCTTCATCTGTGATCCTGAAGTTCTCATAAAACGCGTGAGTCTTTTTTCCATCCCAGTCCATCAGATCGATCTTCACCAAGTTCCTTCCTTCAGGAGATCAGAGAATGAATGTCCTTATGAGGAGTGGTCAAAAACACCAGAGGGAAATATTCAAACCATGCAGCTCATGTCACATCTGTGCTCTTACCCTCAGACAGCAGAGCATAAATGTGCTCATTCCCCAACCAGAACTCATCGTTCCACAGTTTGAAGTCCCCAAACCCGTCCTTGTAGTCCGCCCAGTCCCTGTAACCAGAACCAGGCAGATCAGTGATCCAGGAGGGAACATCTGAGCTCAAGTCTCCCCTCGTTTAGTACCTGTTGAAGTCGACTTTTCCATGGCGTCTTTTCTGGAACACAGTCCATCCTCCTCCGTCGTCCATGTCGCAGTAGACCAAGAAAGGCTCCTGATGTGGTTTGGGTCTGATCCGGTAGAAACCACTTGATGGTCTCAGCCTGTCGAACAGCTCAGAACAGTCTGGAAACAGCGTTAAAAGATACAATACACTTATCACTGATTGAACAATTTGGGCTGTTACTTCAACAAAAAACACTTAAAACTAGAAAAGCACTCAACCAGCGCCACAGTCCTCACCCATATTGGGATTTTACCATAAATATTAGTCCTACCTTTATTTAATCTAAATATTTAGACTCCTTGACCATGAAAACATACCATTAGCAACTGGAATCATAATGATATCTATTATAGTTCAGTAGTTATTCACGAAAATCACATTTTTCGTCATGGTGTTTTTCTTCTGGATCTAGCTCCAAAGTTTTTGAAGACACAACAAATCAGATGGGACACTATTTGTTCCCTTGCTTGGCAAAAATTCCAAGGATGTCTAAATTTTTTTTGTTCTGGATCAGAGAATCTGTAATTTTGCCAGGATCCAGATCAGTCTCTGATATCTTGTAGAACCTGTTGGAAACTTGTCCTGTATTTTATTTCCAAATGCCCTGACTGTTTTTGGTGGAGTAATATGCACAAATGCCAAAAATGGTCCTATCTCACAATGTTAAAGAATCCTTTAAAAATTCCTGGATCACTCCCAAAATCTAATCATTTGTTCCTCGAGAGTTTCATTGAAATCCATCCATAACTTTTCAAGTTATGTTGCTAAAAAAGAAACAAACTAAAAACAAACAAACAGACAAGGGCAATAAAATAACCTCTTTGGCAGAATGAAAAAAACACATATTTCACCTTTTTAAAATGAGGTCATTGGTCCATAGTGTCCTTAGAAGTTAATTTTTTAAACTTGAGCCTAAAAACCCTTTCAGAATTCTGACTTTGGCACCTCTATAAACCCTGCTGTTTCAGCCCTGCTCAGAACGGGTTGTTTTCAATTCATCCTAATAAGCTGACTTTTGCTGCCCCTTCTCATTAAGAGAAGGTGGTTTTGGCTTCCCAGTGCTGTGCTCTAATGTTTCCTGTGGCTACACCCGACTCCTGAGACCGCGTGCTGTTATAAACACACCTAAATTCCAATGAAGTTGGGACATTATGTGAAACATGAATAGAAAGACAATTCAATAATTTGCAAATCCTTTTTAACCTATACTAAACTAAACACACAACAAAAACAACATATTTAATGTTCAAACTGATAAAATTTAGTGTTTCTTAGCAAATATTAACATGTTTTGTATTTGATCCTGGCAATATGTTCCAAAAAAGCTAAGACAGGCATTTTTACAACTGTGTTACATCACCTTTCCTTTTAAAAACTCAACAAGCATTTGTGAACTGTATGGAGGAGTATAAGGGTCATGTCAGATGGAGAAAATGTTTTGGGGAAGTCGACATTAAAGTAGAAATTTCAGAATTAAAGTTGAAGTGACGAGAATAAAGTTGCATTTCAATGTCTTGCTAAAAGTGAAAATGTAAAAAAAAAAAGTCAAAATTTCAACAACAAAGTTGACGTGTCAAATTTTTGACATTTTCAACTTTATTCTTGAAATTTGAACTTTAAATGTCAAAATCGCCACTTTAATGTCGACTTCCCCAAAATTATTTTCTCCATCTCACATGACCCTAATACTCCTCAGTAAAACTGACACTAAGCTTTGTAAGTGAAATTCTTTCAAATTGTTTGACCTTCCTGACACGCTGTCCCAACTTCATTGGAATCGGGGTTTGGACATTTCATTTAGTGATAATTTCTGACTGTGTTTTTCAGTCAATCTTAATTTGTAAAGTGCCAGCTCATAACAAATGTTATCTCAAGTCACTTTACAGTCGGGCAGGCTGAAGACAAACTCTTTGTTTTATAGATACACATATAAACATATATACAATTACTTATGTACAGGTATATACAGTATTTATATTTATATTTATATTTATATATATACTCATACATAGATTCCATCCAGGCAGAAACTAAGTGCCTAAAATCACATTTGTCTCTGCTGAATTTCGATCCAATCAGCCGATCTTTGTCTGTATAGCACCATATTTGTCTTTGTTGAATATTAATTAATTAAAGGTAACTCTCTTGGCATGTGACATCTCATTTTCAAGAGGATTCTCATGTCCATATGGCTGTAAAGATAGTTACTATGAATGTCTAACCCAGGAGTGTGCAACTTGGGTTACCAAGAGGCCCGCATACATTATTTTTCCATGCCTTAGTGCCACATTTATTGTTGAACACTAACAATGAGGGGAAAAGAATCATGTGCAAAAACATGATAAAAATAAAGCTTAAAAAAATATTACAGCAAAACTAATTCAAAATTCAATTTAATGAGCATAAAGCCAACTAAAGCTTCTTTTTAATGCAATAGAAGAATGTTTACCAGTTTTTAAAGCACAAATATATGACTTTATGATTGTTTCAAGCACTTTATATCATATTTAATGCTTTATAAAAGATATTTAGAGATACAATCACAGCAAAATAAATTTTTAAGGACTTCTAAAAGTAACAAAAAAAATTGTACTAGCAATGTATTGGCCCTTTTCCACTAGCACGCCTTGGCCCTACTCTACTTGGCTCTACTCGATTTGCAGCGTGTTTCCACTAGCCTGGTACCTTCTAAAACAAGCTAGTTTTAGTACCTACTCCGCTCTGGTTCTAAGCGAGCTGAGTCGATACTTAAAGATGACGTCACCGACTGCTGGCTACTGATTGGTCAGACAATGTCGTCACTGATTAGCGCGATGACCTAGCATGCTAGCGGAAGCTACCATTAGCTTACCCTCATACATCTTTTCTTTGCAGCTCGATTGCTCTCGTCCTCGGCTTCATTCTGTTGTATGGCTTCCAAAACTCTCCTGTGCTTCTCAAGGGGTATTTCTTCTTACCACCTGCAACCTTCGTCTGCTTTCCTTTTTTACTCGATTTGTGACAAAAAGACACAGATTGTTGTGTCGCGCTCAAAATGATGTCACCGCAGTGCCGCTCAGCTGTTAACAGCGACACTGCACCCCGTGTGGGGCTAATGGAAAAGAAGCACAAGGCGAGTAGAGTAGGGCTAATAGAAAAAAGGCCATAAGGGTAGCAGAAATATTCAAGATTTTATTTTTTTTTAAATGATTGGTGGGCCACATTGAGTGAGGTGAAGGGCCGTATGTGGCCCTTGGGCTGCCAGTTGCCCACCCCTGGTCTAATCAATAACAATGGATAGAGAGATCAATCTAATATAAACATCAGAATGTATAATTAAAATAATCTGGAGAGGAATGATGTTGATTGTGTTAAATGTCATCTCTGTTTCTTTTTTATGACTTAACCTGATAAATATGGTTCTTACCTTTGTCATGGACGACCAAACTGCCTGCAGGGGGAAGTGGTTTCATTATAGTCCTGTCAGAGGGGTCCGATGTCCCACTGCTGCTGTTTGTCCCGCCCCGGTCTGCCTCTGTGTCCTTTTTGGTGTCAGGCTCTGCAGGCTGAAGGGGCTTGAAGAGTTTGTGTCTCTGCAGGTAACCAACCTGCCAAGTCGCAATGGTGAGTTTGTTCTCCAGCTTCCTGATGCTGCGTCTGAGAGCTGCAGCCTCCGGTCCACATGAGTCCAACGCCTTAAATCAGAAAAATAATTAAACACAACATTTATTAAAAAAGAGGAACACAAGCACACAGCTGAATCAACAGCTGAATTATAAAGCAAATTTCCCACTGAAGAAACTCAGATCTAAATGACAGTTTGTCCATTATTTAAGGCAAAAAACTTACTAGACTGATTTCAATTCACAATTTACTTACATGTCTGTATTAAGATCTTATTTAAAGAAATAAAAACTAAAATTAAGACCTGAGTTGCTTGTAAAAAATAAGTAAAATAATCACCAAGTTAGACAAGACACATTTAACTTGAGCCAATATTAAACCTGAATTTTAGATCCCAAGTCAAACTTTCCTTTTCATGAAACTTTAACTTATCCTGGCAGATATTTTCTCTTCATTACAAGCAACTCAATGCCATACTTTTGCCATTTTATTTCTTAAAGTAAAATATTATCCTGACTAGTTAAGTTCATGTGGACAAGAATAAATGTTTTACATTTTTTTGACTTGAGAATAGACAAACACACCTGTTGAGGTCTGAATTTTTGCAGTGCGTGACATTTGTTTTGCAGACTTACATTAAAATTATTTGTCATTAACCAAATATTTTAGTTTTAATTTTAGAACAAGAACAAAAGTACCTACTTCAGACTGTGAGGAGACCATGGGTGGGCACAGCAAAGCCAACAGCAGGAGCACAGGCATCGCTTTAAGAGAGATGTCCCTCGCTTCAAAATGACTCTGAAATGACAAATGTGAAATATTTAAAGTGAATTTTATATTTTTAAAGGATGAAAACATGCTCTTATTGATAAGTCTGTTTGCCCTGTTCATACTTTTCTGATTATTTACTAATAAAGTGTCCTATAATAAGGTGTAGATCAATAAAAAAAAATCATTTAAATGAATTATAAAGCCGATAAAATCCTGATGAAGAGGTTAAAACCTTGAAGCTTCTGGATGAACCTACCGTCATCGCCCTGTTTTCTCCAGGTTCAGTGTTCCTCTCCTCTCTGTTATTTATGGGCTGGGCCGGTTCTGCATGGTCCACATTAGAGGGTCCAGACCGGGCCAAACCCACCAGGCTCTCAATATGACCTAGTTCTTTTACTCTCTCCCTCTCTCTGGGTAAAGTGGCTGATCCCAGACCTGCAGGAGAGCCTGAAGAAAAACTGAAGGATTTTTTAATCCCTGTTGTAAAATAAGATAAGATAATTAATGATTCCAAGAGGGGAAATTCAGGTATTGCAGCAGTACAGGGCAGTTTTACAGTTTTATCCTGTTTTTCCTGACTCTTATCTGCTTGTTAATTTTAATGTACATCACTTTGTGCTACATTTTATGTATGAAAAGTGCTTTATAAATAAAGTTTGATAGATTTTTTGATTAAAATACAAGGGTAGTAGTACGCACTGGGTTCAAAAGAGCAAAGAGTGACTTATAAAAAGATGGGAAATCAATAAACTGTTCAGATCTTCAAACAAAGTGTGAGGTAGAAGTTAGAGCATGCACAAAATTAAAGTCTGTTACATTTTCAACAGCACTGTCTTCAATAAAGGAGCTCTTCTGAACGTTAGATTCTTTTCTAAAATAAATAAATGTTATATTTGTTCTTTCATCGAATTGTTGCATCATTTTATAATCATGTGTTCATAAATATGTTAGATTATTTTTTGACTATTTTTTAAAATTAATTTTCTTTTATTGTTGCATTATGTTGTAATGCCATATGCACAGCTGTGTGACACAACAGCATAAAAATGTTAGATTTTTTTTGTGTTTTTGTTTGTATTCCTAGTTTTGTGACAGAACAGAGTAAGTATGTATTTGATTATAACAGAACAGAGTAAGTATGTATTTGGTTATGACATCTAACTCTCCTAAACTTCCTGAAATCACAGCCTGGTTTGATCAGCTCGTCCTGATCGGTGCAGAGTGTTTTCAGTTTTGACCTGCAGGTGATAAAGAGAGACCAACCAGCATCACAGGAACATCAGAGAGATTAATGTGTTTCAGAGGATGATAAAGAAAAAGGATCTGACCTGAGACATGAAAATGGTTTAAGGTAAAAAATAGAGTTTAATTCAGTGAATAATTTAAGTTGGTTCAGAGGGGGGCATTCGGGGGTTTAGCTGGGGAAATAATCTTTAGAGAGAACTACCACATGTTAAAACAGATTCATTTTTACCACATTTGTAAGATAATACAAATGTGGGTTTGGCTCCCTCTGGTGTTTGTTAGTAGCAAAGACGACACATCGGGATTTTTTTTTCTTTTTTCTTTTTTTACTGTTTACTTGTTATATACACACACACATATATGTAGAACTTTTTCAACTATGACTTTAGATTCTAATATTTTTAATTTCCTCATCGTAGGTGGGTATGTGTATATGTGTATGTAGGCTAAATATGATTGTGTATATATGTGTTTGTATACATTTTATTCCATTGACATATACTTGTGCAAAGAAGTATGTCTACATCCAGGCAAGTATTTGATTATTTGTTTATGTATCTTCCATTATTTAACCCACACTGTCTCTGGATGTCAATCATTAAAAAAAATACACACTATTTTACAGTTTTAAAGCTTTTTTTAAGGATTTTTTTGGTATTTGGCTCTTTTTTCATCATGCACAGTAAGGCTCTTCCATGTAGTTAAATGCTAACCTTTTAAAAGTCTTCAGGTAGTTTGAAAACATACGGAAGAGGATAAGGGCCACTGAGAAAAAAATGGGGTCCAATTTTTTTTAGTAATATTTTTCTAAATTAAAAACAGTCAGAATTCAAAGTTTAAACTCAGAATTCTGACTTTTTTCTCATTTAAAGTGAGAAAAAAATAAATTAAAAGAAAAATCATATTAAATTAATCACTTTTTTCTCCTTTAAAGAAATATTAATTAAAAAAAGACTGGACTCCATTTTTTCTCTGTGGCCCTTATCCTCTTCCGTAAAAGCACTTACTTCTGAAATCATATTTTGTTAGGTATGAGGGCGTATTATGGGCACTTGAAGAAATAAAAAAAAAATGAAAACTCGAAAATCTTCGAGAAAAAACTCAAATTTTTAAGTTTATAAAGTCACAAATTTATGTCTTAAAAAGTCGTAAATTTGTGACCTGATAAACTAAAAAAAAAAAAAAGATTTTTTTCCCCGAAGATTTTCGAGTTTTCATTTATTTTTTTATTTCCTCAAGACCATAATACGCCGTCGTACCTAGCCTGATTCTGATAATAATTTCAACTTTATTCTCATCATTTCAACTTTAATCTCGAAATTTAGACTTTAATGTCGACTTCCCCTGGATAACTTTCTCCATCTTCCATGGCTCTTATCCTCTTCTGTAAATAAATGAGTGCTGAAAAGAATAAAGTTTCATTTTTTGTCATTTTCATGCTTTTACTTTGGAGGGGCCTCTGCAGGCAGGACGGGGCTGCCGTTTGGGAATGTGAGAGAAATTAAAACCAGATGTTGAAGAAGGAAAGAAACGTCCCAGGACTGGAGCTCACTTTGTCCCCTCTTTCCCAAAAGAAGTCCTCTAAGGGTCTGCGTGAGGTCTGAAGGGACCCGAAGAGGATCTGCAGAGGAATCAGGACTTCTGTGTTTTCTTAGAGCTCCAGGAAGTCCAAACCGCCTCGTCTGCAGAAAGAGGAGTGAGTGGATGGACAGCAGAAATAAATCCTCCCGGTTAACCTTTGAGCTGTCTTCCTCTGTCCTCGGCAGGAGTCACGGGACGGGCTCCAGTAAAACTTCACGGATGAAGGTCCAAACGGTGAGCGGGGAGCAGGGAGCGGGGCTTCAGCTGGTTTTTGGGGGGGATTTGGGGCAGAAAGGGGGCCGAGGAGGGACGGACTGGGGAGGGGGTGTTTGGGCTTTGTTTTAGCTGCACAGAGTTATAGATTAATGCAGACAGAAGCTGAAATAAGGTGGATTCTGTTTATCTTCGTGATGGCTGAGAATCACCAGCTGCTAATACCTCACCAATTAAGACCTCCTAATTACTGCACGCGCATGAGGAGGACAGCTCTGATAGTTTCTGCAGGAGTGCACGCACTCTGTGTTTAAACTCCTGGTTTTTGCTTTTGCCCTGTTTTTCTGAGGCTGTAAATCTGAGCAGTCAGATGTATGATGGAGTTTTTCTTTGTCTGCTGCAGAGGCTTCAGGTCCAGGATAAAGTCAGGAGGAAGACTCGGTCATCATGTCCTCTGTGAAGTTCCACCCGGGCTCGGATGCAGGAGTAAACGGGTGAGGAATGTTCATTTAACATGATGCTTAATTTTAGTGAAGTGGAGCTAAATGTAGGGCCGGGCAGCAAGGGTTCACCAGGAAAGACCAACACTGTGATCCAGTTTGACTGGCAAGGCCGGTCTCCTCCTCAGAGCAGTGCAGCAGGTCTTCTTCTGACAGTTGTCTCAGAGCCTCTGTGCTTCTTCTCTTAATGTTCCTTAACTTAAAGTTAATTTTATCAAGTGTGCTTGAGTATAAGTATAGTAATTATTCTACAGACCATGTACTTGTAGTGTACTATACAGTAGTGTTGTGCTCAAGATCACATTATCTGAGACCAAGACAAGACCAAAACTATTGGGAGTCAAGACCAAGACCATCAAAATCTATTTTAAAAACCATGAAAAGCTTGATCAGATAAGGGGGGTGTCCCTCGGTCGCAACAACGGGAAGGTTTCAGTCATCACAGGAGGAAATATCACATGAATTAAAGATTTTTGTTGTTTTACCAAGTGTTCCTTCTTATTCACATCAATGAAGCTGAAGAACAGCAGATCAGTGCTGGTCTTGATCGGTCTTGACAGAAAATCCAGAGTCTGGCACTGAGACAAGACTGAGTGAAAATGCTCTTGAGTCCGAGACCAGACCAAAACCTTCAGAATGTGGTCTCGAGACCGATTTCGAGACCAAGACCAGTCTCGAGTAACACAACACTACTAGACAGTATACTAGTACCGCTTTTACACTAAAATTAGTGGGTCAACGCAGGTTGTTTCAACGCGGGTTAACCTGCCAACAATCGTCGAGTGACTCTTTTCCCACTGCCAGCAGACCTGGGCTAACTGGCAGCAGATGAGCTGCATAGCTGTTTTTTTTCCTCTGGCACGTCAGGCTGATGCATGATGAAACACGACCATGTAAACAATGAAAACAGTGGAAAGGAGCATGGAAGACGTTGACACAGTTTTCTTTACTTTGTACTTTTGTCTGTCTTTAAAAATGTACAAACTCGGCGCTGATGATTCATAGGTGGATGGAATTAGTTGCTAAGATGCAAAGAGTCATGCGAGTTACAGAAGGAGGGAACAGGTGTGATGTTATGCCGTGGAGACGTTACGCCGACGTCGTCCATAAATTGGCGGGTCGACCCGAGTGTGATGTTCACTCTGAAGCCGATCGGAGGCGAGCCAATTAAAATCCACGTCGCCTGCAGAGTAAAATGACCCGGGTCGAAATGCCATTTAAACTCTTTCAAACTTCAACAAAAGCTGATTGTTACCGGGTTTAAATCGTTTTTTTGTCCAGTCTGAAAGGAGTATGATTTAATACTTCTTCAGACTGAAGTGGAGCATTGTAAGGTTTATAAAAGTAAACTATCAAGTATCCAACAAGTACAGTTATCTATTTGCTAGGGATGCATGATGTTATTGTTTGATATCCATATCGGCTAATATCAGCCTAAAAAGTTAAGGAACAGAATCGCCATTACTGAAACTTTTACAGATATTTTACAGCTGATATATCGGCCAAAATATCAGCAAAGTTAAACAGATGTGCATTATTAATGCACCTTCTCATCATTGCATGGGTACATTTAAAATCAAGGATTTAATTTTTGCAAGAGTTCAATGTTCTTTTTCTTATTTTACATCTGTTCTTTGCAAATATACATATATATTTATATATATATATACACACACACTGTTTTTGTTAAGGACAGAGCTTGTGCTCTCTACCAGAGAATCAGTATCGGTGATAATAAATTAAAAAATATTCGAATATCGGATATCGGCAGAAATACAACATTGTTCATCTTTACTTTATACAAATAGTGTACCAGGTTTATACTTCTGGTCCACATTTTAGATTATTGGAGTACTTTAATGAACTAAAAGATATTATCTTTTGCTATATTTCTAGTTTACTTGTTGTTATGCTGAAAGTTTGCTTAGAATATAACTTTTAGCATACTATTTATATACCTGAAACATCCTTGTAGTATTTCTAAAGTTAACTCATACTTTATGAACACTAGACTGCAATGTGTTCACAAAATCACAAGAGAGAGTGTTGAGAACAGGTTTGATATATTTAACTTTTTCAAACATACCATATAGTGTATTTACAAATGCCTGTTTAAATCATTAAAGATTACAAAAACAAAGAGTTTCTATGAGATGAAGCCCTTCTTCGTTCAAATAAGAAATGAATGAAAAATGCACATTTACATGTAAAAATGTAAACATAATATTCTCAAAGATCAAGTCCTTCTTTAAGAAATGGTAAAGGAAAAAATGTGCATTTGCTTTGTGAAACTTACAGTAAACTTTCAAACTCCAGCTCTGTAGGATCTTTAACATGTAAGTTTACAGCAGGGGTCAGACTTTAAAGCAAGTGTGTGCAGTGAAAAACATTTTTATTCTGAATGTTGTCTCTACCGACCAGTTCAGGGAGTCCCCCACCTCTTAATCATATAAGCTGGGATAGGCCCGAGCCCCCAGGACCCTGAGAGGGATGAACAAATGAACACAGACTTTAAAACTCCTCCGTCTAACATCACCGCTCCGTCAGGGCCTGGAGAATAAACATTTTCACTGTTTTAAATCTCTGATGTTTGTTAATAAGTAAATATGTAGACGCAATACGCAGTGCAACATCCTAACTGTCAAACTTCACCTTTTGTTGTTTATTTTATTTAGTTTACACAAATATAAATCACACAAAAGACAAAAACAAGTTTAATGAGGTGCAGGGAGAGGCAAAAAGGCCAAAGAGCTTATTTGAAGCCTTTACCTTTAGGATATTAAAGTTACACAATATTATATACACATATGACAAGCAACAAAAGGAAAAATGAAACCCAAAACAAACACATTTATATTCATATTGTAAATATTGTTAATGTTAACAGTGTAAATTCTTTGGCCTTATTTATAGTTTCACTTCTACTTTATTTGTTTTTCTACATAAGGAAGTTGGTGTTGCTTAAAGATTCTGCATGTTGCAACTGGCCGACCATATGATTTAATCACATCTGCTGAATAACCCTTAAATGACCTGTTTTCAGAAATATTGCTAAAATGGAGGATGCTCAGGTGGAGATCGATGATGGGAAGGAGGAGAATGTTCTTCCAGACACCATGTATCAGTAAGTATTGTTTTCCAAACTCGTAGCTCTTTTTAACTTTTGTTTTTATGTGCACGCTCTCCTTTACTCTGATAGTTAGTCAATGTGTTAACAAGCCCTGAAACTTAACAGTAATGGTTCTTAACAGGCCGGTTGCAGAGCTGTTTTCTGTGAGTTGTAAATGTGTGCTTGGAAAAAATGTTAAAAGTTTGTAAGTTTGTACAATTACTATGTGCAATGAATGTGCAATCCTCTAACAATGTGCATTAACAGTGTGGAGGTACACCCATGTACAATCACTTATTCCACGTGCAATTACTCAGTAAATGTGTATATAATCTCTATAGGATTTGCTTTTAGTTTTTGTTTCCAAGCCCTTTGAATATTTTTATATTTTTTATATTTTATGTTTTATATAGGTGGAGTAATGTACATGCTTCTATCTTTTATACATAAGTCTATGTCTAATTCTATTAATGCTGTCCACTTTGCTGCTGTAACACTGTGAATTTTCCTGGGTGGAACAAATAAAGGTTTATTCTATTCTTCTGTTCTATTCAATTCTAATGTACAAAAGCTTTAAGAGTAGTTTAAGACTGCTAATGTGGCAGCAGTGAGGCTTTAGATGAGAGAAAATTAATTTTAATGGGCAAGCAGCACTGACGAAAATTGCAGGCACAAGTTGGCTGTGGGAAGAGCATTTAATAATAATGATGATGATGATAAAAATATTGATAATAATAATAAATAATAATAATAAAAATAAATAAATAAATAAAAACTATAGTAATAATATAATAATAACTTTATTTATAAAGCAGCTTTTAAAACAGATGTACAATTTAAAAAATGAGACAACAGTAACGAGATCACGAGACAAGACAATGAACAGATCATAGATTTTTAATAGATACATTTGTGATGGTTGATGGTTGAAAACATTACATCAAGAAGATGGAAAAGAAGAGAGCAGATAGAGGACGGGTAAAAGAGAAAAAATAAATGAATCCATGAAATACAAGAATAAAAATAATAATAAAAAAGGGAGCATATTAAAACAAGAAAAGATGGTAAAAACAGGACTGAATCAATGAGAAACTGGTGAGGAGAGTAAGAAAAATAAATAGGTAACTGTAAAATAACTACTTAGATAAAATAAATAGCTAACATGGATGATGAACAATTAAAGGCTCATGTGAAAGCAAGTCTAAAGTGGGTTTTAAGATGTGATTTGACAGATGTCACCGATTCAGCTCGCCTTATCTCCAATCATTTCTTTATTACTGAGAAGTTCCCAACATTGAATGCCTTAGACTTATTTGTATTCACTATACTATTGTTATCAGGATGTTTGATTATATCAGATGAAATCTCACGTATCACAGCTTCGACTTTTATTTCTTTGGCCGTAGAAACACCGTACTAAAGCTTGTGAGCTCTCTCCTTTTTCAGCAACATCCGGAAGAAAATCTCGCCCTTCGTCATGTCCTTCGGCTTCAAGTGAGTGTACATAATGACGATCACACTGACTGATGAATGCAGAGATGTTTGATGACATTGGTCTCCTCTCTTAGAGTGTTTGGAGTCGTGCTGATCATTGTGGACTTCATTCTGGTCATCGTGGATCTTTCACTTTCTGCAGACAGCAGAGACGTCAGTAATGCCATCGAGGCCGTGTCGCTCACCATCTCCTTCTTCTTCCTCGCTGACGTCCTCCTGAGGGTTTACATAGAAGGGTGAGTGAAGTGCAACCACGACCATGTGTTACATCGTCTTTCCTTTAAACAACACTAGATAACTGTTTGGACCGAAGACACTGAGTGTGGAAGCTTTGTAGGTGAAACTCTTTCACTTTCATGCTTGATGATCGACTTTAGCTGCCAAAAACTCTTTGACTCTGACTCCACGCTGTTGTAACTCGAGCAGAATGAGTCTTCATTATCTCTGAAATAACAAATATACTACAAAACCATAAATAAAACTAACAAGTCAGTGGGAGTCCACTGTTGATTAACTGATTCACACAGGGCAGAGTAAGGCCCCATCCACACAAAGACAAAACGCTCAACAGTGTCAAAAACGATCGTCATGAAGACGAAAATGTGCGCGTCTACATGAATGCACTCTATAACGCTGTAAAACACATGCCAGATCTCTAGGGGTGCTGTAACGATATGACGGAAACAAGCTGAAAACAGACGAAAAAACAGTGGGCATGCACACTTGTGGCAAAAGCTGTAAACAGAGATTGTGATAAAGTGATCATAAAGTGCTGTAACGTGTCCTCGATAATTGTTTGTTCAGCTCGGTGGTGATTGAGAAGAAGGAGATTTTGCTGCAACAGGGATAGTAGGGTCGCTAGCTTCATCAACACATATGCTTTACATACACCGCCATTGTTGTCGTTACCACGTGTGGTGCCTGCGTGTCAATGAAGATACAAAACTATGACGTAAGCGTATCTGAAAAGTGGCGGAGAGCCAGTAATCACAGAGCTGCGTATACGGCGTTTCAAAATCTTTCCACTCTGGAACCTGGTTACAAAAATGATCGTTTACAGACCCCCAAAACGCCGTCTTCATATGGATGATACGAAGATTCGGCAAAAAAACGTATGCGTTTAGACCTCAGTTTGTCTTCGTGTGGATGGGGCCTAAGTCGCAGGGATGAAAGTGCAGTTTCTCCATCATTTTTGATCTGTCAGAGTGATTTTCATCCCGATTACAGAGTAACAATCCATGTCCCTGTGGAAACATTAGTCAGTGAGGACATTAGTTCCGCCTTGATGGACCGCAGAAAACTGACGGACGATGCTGCTGCAGGGTTTTGTTGTTGGTAGGTGGGTGGAAAGCCCAGAAACTATAAAGTAATTGTCCTTAACAGGCCGGTTGCAGAGCTGTTTTCTGTGAGTTATAAAAGTGCGCCTGGATAAAAATGTTAAAAATTTGTAATGTACAAAAGCTGTAAGATCACAGTGTGTGTTTTATTTTAATCTGTTCACCATAATTGAGCCAAGCGTTAGTTCAAGACTGCTAACGTGCCAGCAGTGAGGCTGTAGCAATACTAACAACAATTGCAGGCACAAGTTGATGTGGGAGGAGCGTTTCTTTAATACAGAAAAAGTCCCATCATTGAATGCCTTAGACTTAGCAGGCCATCAGCTGCAGTGTTTTGTGGTTGGTAGGTGAGTGAAGTTGGAATAATGTCCGCTTATACATCCTGTTATATGATTTATGATGTGATCTTGGTAAAACAAGTTTAGTTGGCAACCCGATTCTGACCACAGAGTTGCGTTTGGTGTGAACACAACTTTAAGCTGTTGTACAGGCTCATGACTCTGGAAAGGAAGGACGTCCTGTACCTGTCCTTTAGACATCAGAGCCGCATTAGCTTGTTGGAGAAGCTGCTCCCAGCAGTTGGTGCAGAGGGTGGTCTGGATCATCCATGATGGTTAACAGGTTGTCCAGTGTCCTCCTCTCTGCCACTACCATGACGTGAGTTGGTTGGTTAGTTCCAGAAAAACGTTATTTTTCCAAAAAGTAAATGCGCTCAAAACAAGTTTAAGGTAGAGTGCTCTTAAACTGTGGTATTATTTTTGATGGGAGTTCTTGTAGGCGGAGGAAATACCCTTAGTTCCTGGTACTATACTTCCCTGTTTGCAGTTGGTTCTGCACAACAGACCCTTACAGACTGAAGCTTACTGAGGGAGAGGAGAGAACTTTGTACTGCACTTTCTAATGTACTTAGTAGGGCTGGGCGATATGGCCTAGAAATAAAATTCCCAGATTTTTTTCCACAACACTTGGTTTATGATTTTAATCGATTTTTCCCTCCCTAAAAGAAACAAAACTCCCAGTGACATAAAAATGAAACAAATCAAGTTTTGCATTTATGTTGTCTAAATGTTTCCCTCTTAAAGTCAAAGTCTGGGTCATAAAAGGTTGATTATGTAGTATAAACGTAGGCAGGTTTGTCTACATAAACACTAAAAGGCTGAGGTGTTTTTACAGTAATACCATGAACTCTCTGATTAATATTTAATCTACTTAAATAACAAATATAAGCCTATAAAAGTGCTTGTGCAAACCCTGCAAGGCTGACCATCATGAAAATTTTAATTTTTTTCAAAAATTGCAACTACTTATAATTGGACTAAGGCAAGAAAAAAAACTTGATTTTTAATTTTTTAGAATATGCAGAAAATAATTTGAATTAATTAATTTAATTGTTGTTTTTTTTCCCAGCTCTAGTACTTAGTGCCCAAATAGAGCTCTTACAACCCTTCACAGATGTGCAGGTTACCCATGCCATGGGCACTAACACCCCCATACCACCACAGATTCTGTCTTTTCCCCTTTGCTCTGTTAACAGTCTGGATGGTCCTTTTCCTCTTTAGCCTGGAGGACACCACGTCCATGATGTCCAAAAACAGTCTGAATGTGGACTCAGACCACAGCAGGCTTTTCCACTTTGCCTCAGTCCATCTCTGATAGAGTTTGACCCACAGAAGCCGGCGGTGTTTCTGGGTGTTGTTGATATTTGTCTTTGTCTTTGCATGGTAGAGTTTGACCTTGACCTCGTAGATGTAGAGATGAACTGCGTTGATGAAATGAGGGATTGAAGGTCACAGGCATTCAGTGTTGGTTTTCAGCATAATTTCTCTGTAGTTTCTGAAACTTTTGATGATATTATGGACTGCAGATGCCCCTGCAGTTGTTCTCTATTGGCCCTTTTCCACTAGCACGCCTTGGCCCTACTCTACTCGGCCCTACTCGATTTGCAGCGTGTTTCCACTAGCCTGGTACCTCCTACAACAAGCTAGTTTTAGTACCTACTCCGCTCTGGTTCCAAGCGAGCTGAGTCGATACTAAAAGATGACGTCACCGACTGCCGGCTACTGATTGGTCAGACAATGTCGTCATTGATGAGTCATGAGCACGACAACCTAGCATGCTAGCGGTAGCGAACATTAGCTTACCCTCATACGTCTTTTCTTTGCAGCTGGATTGCTCTCGTCCTCGGCTTCATTCTGTTGTGTAGCTTCCAAAACTCTCCTGTGCTTCTCAAGGGGTATTTCTTCTTACCACCTGCAGCCTTCTTCTGCTTTCCTTTTTTACTCGATTTGTGACAAAAAGCCACAGATTGTTGTGTCGCGCTCAAAATGACGTCACCGCAGTGCCGCTCAGCTGTTTACAGCGACACTGCACCCCGTTGGGCAGGCGACTGGGGCTAATGGAAAAGCAGCACAAGGCGAGTAGAGTAGAACCGGGTAGAGTAGAGTAGGGCTAATGGAAAAGGGCCAAAAGTGTTGATCCTCGCCCCATTTTTGTTTGTGATGCTGCTTTTATAGCCAATCATAACTCAAATCTTAATACTGATTTTTTTGTAAAAATAAAAACTCATATTTGATCAGATTAGAAAATAAAACACAACACATAAATATGTATACACAGGTTTCTTTCATGCAGTTTATTCAGTTCAGACAGTGACAAGAGAAATATGTGATTTTTTTACTTCCTGTTGTGCTGTCAGTAACTCAAAGCACTTTGTTCCTCATGTGTTCAGTTTGAGCTGCACTGCAGGTTAGGATGCTTTAAATACATTATTAAAGGGAAAACAAGAATAATTTCTTTTCAGCATTAGTTTAAGTGACTTGATGCACACTGTTTTCAAGTTAAGTATATAACACTGCATTTGGCATATTTAAAAAAACAAAAAAATGGACAAGTTGTTTTCAGTCAAATAGTATTGACTTGATTTGTACTTTCAGTTTTGAGTAATATTGTGTGATTAACATAAACATCTCTAGTTTTTTCTTAGTTAACTGCAGAATATCGTACTGATCACAATATTGTGATATAGTGGTATAATCGTAGCGTGAGGTTCTTGCCAATATTCCAAACAGGTGTTTCTGAGCATTCCTCAACTTCTCCAGTCTGTTGTTGCCTCTGTCCCAGCTTTTTTGGAGCAAGCTGCAGGCATAAAACTCAAAATGAGGGAATATTTGTAAATAAAAACGTTAAAGTTTATCAGTTTGAACATTAAATATCTTGTCTGTCTGGTGTATTCCAGCTGAAAATTATTCTAAATCTTCTGTTTTTATTTACTTCTTACACAACTTACCGTCTTCATTGGAGTTGGACTTTGTAATTCAGTTTTATGTCAGTCAGAAGAGAGCGATCCTCTATTAGTATCAACACTCCTTAAGTTTTCAAAACTCTTGTACCTGGTGTTTTTGTTCTTTACAAACATAAACTTGAACTTAAAGTCAGAATGAAAAAGTTCTTCTATCCTCAGGAGAACTGAGCACTAAGATTTAAGAGGTCTGGATTAATCTCAGCAGAGGATGAATGTTGTTTTTACTCTCAGTCTTTAAACAGGAAAAGCAGGAAACGTTCAAACCAGTGATGTAAACTTTCCCAGAATTCTGTGTCAGCAGAAACGGTCTGCTGTTACCGAGGAAGCTCCAAAGAGGAAGCTGAGCAGGAAATACATGGCGTGTATTTGATGGCTCTTGCGACACGTGATGACTCGGCGTGTTTTGTTAATGGATAAATACTTTATTTCTTGACGCTGAAGAAAGTAACACTGATTAAGCTTTCTTTTTGTGGTACATATTAAGAAATTAAAATTAATATACATGTCAAATGGAGTTCTTTTGTTTGAATTGGACCATCTAATGTTAAAAACTTTTACTAAGTATATATTTATATTTTACATGTTTCTCCAGAGTCAAATAAAGATCTAAAATTATATGTTTTAATCACTAAATAATCACCTAATAATCTAGACCAGGGGTGGGCAACGTGGGTTACCAAGAAGACTGTATACATTTTTTTTCATGCAATTTGTGACAGGGTTGCACTGTCACAAATTGTCAGGCACTATCAATGAGGAAAATAAAATAAACAAAAATAAAGAAAAAAAAGCTTGTGAAATTATAATAGCAACATAGATATGTTTTATCTCAAACAAAATTAAAAATTCAATTAAATGAGCATAGCACATGGCTAAAGCCAATTGAAACTTCTTTTTAGTGCATTAAAAGAATGTTTACCAGATTTTAAAGCAGAAATATATACATTTTTTATCATTGTTTCTAATCCTATATCACCATTTAATGCCTCATAAAAGATATTTAGAGGTACAATTATAGCAAAATATTTTTAATGACTGTTTAAAAAATGTACTAGCAATCTAAGGGTTGTAGAAATATTTTGTTTTTTTTCTATTTTTTTTAATTTATTTATTTATTTATTTTGGGAATGATTGATGGGCCAGATTCAGTGTGGTGAAGGGCCTCATGTGGCCCCCGGGCTGCCAGTTGCCTACCCCTGATCTTGACTATTGCTCGCTCAGGCTTCATCAGTATAAAAAAAAAGATCAATATTTATGTAGAAACAGCTGTCCTAATTAATTTTTGTATCTATTATCACAATTATTATGTTGAAATGCTGAGTCAGCATTTCAACATATTGTTCTTCCCAAAATTTATTCTTCTTTTTCTTCTTCATTTTCTTCCACAGATTTTTGGCACCTTTCACAGGCTTCAAATTTGCAGAGATTTTCACAGAAAAAACATGACATATGCAGCATGTTCATGATAAGTGCGCTTGTATTTTTCACAGGTTTAACTGTTATACTTTTTACAGTAAAAAATAATTTCTGCATGTATTTTTACATTGACATCAATAGGACATTTGTGCAGCTCTGCTGAAAACTTCAGCAACTTTGAAGCTCCACAGATTGGGCATACTTCTACCTTCTCAGCTATTTTACATATCTTCAGCTTTCTGCTGACTTCTACAGTTTTTTAAATATGAATTTTTAAGCAACACCAAGTTTGGAGGAAATATGTCTTGTTAGAGCGTATCCCGTGACAGTCAGACCGAAGCGCTTGCTGCAGTCAGACAAAAACTTCAGCAGAATTATCCTGTCCTAACTTCGTCAATCCATCCTCCACAGACATGATTTATGCATCAAAACGTAGACAGTCTTCTCCTCTTACACGTGAAATCCGCTTCAAATTCTAACCAGACATCGTTTTGTCTCAGTGAGCTTCAGCTTTTGCGGAATGACGCAAAATCCCTCATCTGCAGTAATGCAACTCTTTACCTCTGGACAGCTGGGCACTTCACTTTGAAGCCCGTTTTTAACTCGCCACTGTGTCAACACTTTCTACAGTATGGACATAAAAGTTACACCCATAGCTTCAGCATGGTCTTGGGATACTCGCAGTGCAGTCCCTTTTCTGATATCTACCACGGTTTTGGCACAGCGTTCGTTTACCCGGAAGTACCGAGTGTTATGAGCCTGCTGTATGACACTATGCATGGGCACAATACAACTAAGAGAAAAACCGTGCTTTCGATAACTCAGCAGATTTGGCCCCATAGCCGAGTGGTCAGAACAGCAGACTACAGAATAAGAGCTAGCGAGTTCGAACCAAGGCAGAACCAGTAGTACTTTTATTCTCCATCTAATACAGATTCTTAATTGCAATAGCATATTCGTGCTTTTCTTTGCACTCTCAACCCTATTTCACATAAATTACACTGACTGGCCACTTTAATATTAGGTACATCTAGAAATATCACCACATTGAACTATGTTACAAAACATTCAGTCATTTTCTGCTTTCTTTCACAACTGCAAACAGTTTTTCGTGCACTTTTCACTATCTGCTACAGTTTCTGAGATGTGACTGTTGAAGCAGCATCTACTTTTGCACGTTTCTTTGAAGTTAGAGTATGGTCACGTGACCTGCACACCTGACCTCCAGTAGCTATTATGTTCTGCAAACATTTTTATTGCACATTTCAAACATTTTCAGCCCTGATTTACTGCATACAGCTATTCATGTCACATTTTAAACTTTCTTTGCATTACTTTTAGCAATTTCATTTCACAGTTTCAGCAGTCACACTCAGCATTTCAACGCATTTCCTGCATGGAAATGCAAATTCTCTAGTTATTATTCAAATTTTTACTGTATGTGTTTTTATTTTCTTTAGTGTACATATATTTTTAATGACTTCTAAAAAAACAAAATGTACAGAAATATTGCAGAAATATTTTCCTTTATTATTATTATTTTTTTCTTGTAAATGATTGATGGGCCACATTCAGTGAGATGAAGGGTCTCATGTGGCCCTCGGGCTGCCAGTTGCCCACCCCTGATTTAGTCTATAGCTCGCTCAGGCTCCATCAGTATAAAAAAAGATCAATATTTATGTAGACATGGCTGTCCTTATTTATTTTTGTATCTATTGTTATAATTATTAATATAAAAAATTTTACTGTTTGTGTTTTTATTTTCTTAAATGTACATATATATATTTTTTATTTTCTCTCTTTCCACATTACTTTATGTCCCTGTCAAAGCCCAAATAAACGTATGTTACTATTTTTATAATTATTAATATTTTGTAGTTGCTCTTTCCCGTGGAGTGCAAAAAGAACCAATAAAACTAAAGGAAAAATTGTTTGATTATGGTTCGTTATCTGGAGACCCACAAGTCTGCCACAGTACTGATCACTTTGGGTGTTATTTCTGTGTTTATGCATTTATTTGTTTTTATTTTTCTTTCTCATTTTCTTGCTTTGTCTTGAATTTGTGTGATTTATGTTTGATCAGAAAATTAAATTACTTTACTTTTTGGTAAAGAAAAATAAACAACCAAATATTGTGTTTAAAAAAAAAGACCATGACCATTATTTTTAGACTTTAATCATAGTTTTTATAAGTTGAGTTTAAATACAATAATATTAATATTTACCAGGATAAATTCAGTCTTTTGCAGTGTCCTTGCTGTAAATGCTCCCTCTGTAATGATAATTTATGATTAGCTGAGCCCTTCTCCTCCTGATCTGCCTCCAGGTTTAAAGTTTACTTCAGCTCTAAGATGAACATCGTAGACGCCTGCGTCGTGGTCGTCACGCTGGTGGTCACCATGGTCTACACCTTCAGCGACCTGTCTGGAGCCAGCCTCATCCCCAGGTCGTACCTTAGACACCTCTGCATCTCGTCAGAATAACAAACTAATCATGAAAACTGTTGGAGACACGATCAGAAAGTCTTTCTGCTCCATCACATCAGCTGATTTAACCACGATCTCATCCTAAAACTGTTTTTTATTCCTTAGCTTTAACACAGCATGAGTGTTGTGTGGTCCCTGTTTGTGTTATTTTATTATTTTAGTGTATTTTATTTTATTTTTGTTGTGCAGCACTTTGATAACCTTGTGTTTTTTAAATTTTAACTCGCACAAATAAAGTGGATTAGGTGATGCAGGGAGATGTAATATTTAAATCACCTAATCTGAGATGGTGATTATTTAAAGAGTGGAAGGAGTCACATGGAGCCTAATTTAACATAACATGCTAACATAACATAACATAGCATATGTTTAGTTTTTAGCCTTATAAAATACACACAATGAAACATTTATCAGAAGAAAAAGTAAAGAATAATTGTGGAAATCATAACAACAACACTAAATTGCCTTTCACATAACAATTAAAATAAAAATAGGTGATTTATTCAACATTAGAAATATTATATTCTGTATTAAGTATCATAGTTGTAATTATAGGCGAAGGTTTAAACTAAAACATCCATGACTTTGGAAATCCCCCAGATCATTTACTTGACTTCTCATCAACAAAATTTTTTATAAATTTCTACTGTTTAGTTTTTCATATAATAATCTCTCCAGAGGAATATTGACGATCAGCTGTCTTATCCATCGGCTGGCGCTTAGTCTATTTATCAAACTTACTTAATGTGTGTTTACTTTTGTTAAAATAATCTTTATTTGGGCATGGACCCAAAAGAAAACTTGTTTCATGTTTTTCTCTGTTCAATTTATTTTAATTTACATAAATTAAAACCTGAAACAACAGATGAAACATAATCTGATCGTTTTGGATTTTTTAGAATAAATATACATTCTTATTTGTAACTTAGAAAATTAACAGTGATACAAGAAAGACAACAGGAAGAGGAAAACAGACCAAATATAGGCATATACAAAAATGAAAGTATAGTTTTGGGTTGATATGCGGCACAACAGGAGAGGTAGATTTACTTATTAAATATCAAGGAAGAGACAGAAAATGAAAAAAAGAGATAATGAAGAAGCAGCAATAACCAGTACTTGTATGTATGTTTAAGAATAATTTAACATTCTGCATTTCTTTGTTCTTCATCAGGGTGGTGACGTTTCTCCGTTTCCTGAGAATCATAATCCTGGTGAGAGTTTTCAGGCTGGCTGCTCAGAAGAAAGAGCTGGAGAAGGTCACCAGGAGGATGGTAAGACCTGATACCGTCATATTATATCTGTAAAAGATTATTATTTTATTGATAATTACGACACTGAAAAAGCTCTGATCTAGGTGAGAGTGTGTGACCATTTTCAAGACAAAAATCTCACTAAACTTATTCTAATCCACAATTTTTTATGACATTAGTCAGCTGTGATCAGACTGGATTTATCAAGTCCAGACTAGCAGCAGACAATGTTAGACGACCACTCCATATAGTTGATGCAGCAGTAGACAAAACAGCACCAGCCGTGGTGCTTCCCTGTGACGCCATGAAAGCCTTTGATAGGCTGGAGTGGTCCTTTCTATGGGCAGTTTTGGAGAAAATGGGTTTTGGAAAAAACTTTGTCCACATGGTTAAGGTACTGGCAGGCCAACTCTCTTCTGTGCTATTTCCTGTCACAAGATCGTCCCATCAGGGTTGTCCCCTGTCTCCAGCACTTTTTGCACTTTCTCTTGAACCACTTGCTCAGATGATTCGTCAGACCCCTATTGTGTATCCTATTTCAGTCTGTGACACTTATCACCAACTGTCCTTATATGCTGATGATGTGTTAGTCTTTATAGAGAAACCATTACAGTCTTTACATAACTTATTGTCCGTTTGTGAAGAATTTAGTTGTCTTTCAGGTTTTAAAATCAACTGGTCCAAATCTGCACTGCTCCACCTTAATGATTCAGCAAGAAGGTTGCAATTGCCACCAGGTATTCCAGTTGTCCAGGATTTTAAGTATCTTGGAATACAAATTTTCCCATCCTTAAATCGTATTACAACGTATAACTACTTAAAACATAAAATGAAGTTGAAGCGGACATGAATAGGCGGATTAATCTCCCCAACTCTCTTCGAGCTCGTGTGGCCATAGTCAAAATGAATATCCTCCCTGGGATAAATTGGATCAGTTCTATGATTCCTCTCTCTCCTCCTGGAAATTACTGGAATAAAATATATGCTAGTGTCTCCAGATTCATCTGGAACAGGAAGCGCCCACGCCTCAAAGTCTCCACCACACAAAGATTAGTGACCCATGGAGGCTTATCAGTACCAAATTTTAAGTTCTATTTCTGGTCCTTTGTTCTTAGACCAATTCTTGTGTGATTTAGGTCTGATGCATTAGTGTCCTGGCACAAGTTGGAGGAAAACTGCGTGAGACCTTGGAGACTGCAAGAGGTTCTCTTTGCTAATATATCCAATAAACAGTGCCGATTACACTTCCACCCATCTTTAATAACCAGGGGCTTTTAATTGGGGGGAGACCCATCGCATGCTCTGCCTGAAGTAACCGTAATATTCGTACTTTGAATGAGGTATATAGCGATACTGGTCTGTGCACCTTTCAAGATATCAAAAATAAATGTAATTTATCTGCAAACTCATTCTTTTTCTATTTGCAACTTAGATGTTCTTTACAGGCACATGGTGCTCCAGAACATAATTTGTTACCTGTTCATCCATTATATAAATTACTTAGTACTCGTGCTGAAAAGAAAGGTGCAGTCTCTGTTCTTTATCATTTTCTTCTGGAGGCCTCTTACAATGAATTACCACTCGACAGAATATGAAGGTGTGATATATCCAATTTTGACTCTAATTTTGACTGGTCAAAGGTTTGGGCAAATATTAAAGAAGCTTCCCGCAACCCTGATCACCAGCAGATTAACTACAATTATATACATAGAACGTATCTGACCCCTCGCAAACTCCATTGTATGAAGCTGATAGCTGACCCCTCATGTAGTCTGTGCTCTATGAAGGCCCCTGGTACTGGTGCCCCATGTTCTTTATTTTTCCTTTTATGATTATTTTTATGGTCATAACCATGTTCAGTTGTGTATTGTTGAATTAATGAATTATACTTTGTTTTTTGGTTGTAATTTGTTAAATAAAAACATTTGATCACAAAAAAAGATATCTTCACCTCTTATTTTCCTTCTGTTTAGATTTCTGAGAACAAGCGTCGATATCAGAAGGATGGATTCGACCTGGACCTTACCTATGTCACAGGTACGGAGGGTCTTGTGTACATGTCGGTCGTGTGTGTCGGGAAATATGAAGTTCAGGAGCAGCTAAACTTCTGTTTTTATCTCTGATCTAAATCCACGGTAGTTCCTTCTAACAGCACACGCGTATATTATGTTATGACAAACAATCATGGACGAGCTGCTGCTGTGGACCTGCTCCACTCCAAGAGCATCAACAGAAACATCATTTAACAGATGCTGCTATATTAATCAACATCATTCCTCTCCAGATTATATTATTTATAGATATTAATGTTAACACTTTAACTCCCAGCTCAACTGTTTGGCACAGGTCATTAAATTCAGGAATATTTAATGTGTTAAACATAACATGTCATTGTTTTTGTAAGTGTTTTATGATACAGAAAAAGCTGCAAACAAACCAAAAGACCTGATATTTTATTTGTGGGTCTTAAAAAGCTGAAAGATACTATTATATTTACCATCATTATTTTAAATACCCAACCATTCACTGATATGATATATATGTGCATATAAAATGTGTCATTCATAAAACATTTTTGTGTTTGTCAAACTCAATATCTATTTTAACTAATTTTTGCATTTTTTTTACCATCATTTCTGCCTTTTCTAATTGATTTTGTACCTAATTTTATGCATTTTTATGTCACCAAACAATCAACTGTTGGCTTTTAAGACCTTTCAATCCCACACCAAAAGTTTTCTTTAATCCCTAAAGTATTAATGGAATCAAACAATGATTTGATTTGTTCTGTTTCTTAAAACATTAAATATTCTTGAATTTAACGATGACCTCCGCCAAACAGTTGAGCTGGTTGTTTAAGGGTTAATATTAGATTGATCGCTCTGTCCATGGTTTTATAGATTATTCATCTGTAGTAACTTTCTTTACAAACACATAAACAGGTTGGCCTTCTTGAAAATGAGATGCCACATCTTGAGAGACTTACCTTTAATACATTTATATTAAACAAAGACAAATGTGGTGCTTTATAAAATAAAGAGGTCCCTTTGTCTCTCCCTGCATGGATCCATCTCTGGATGTATGGATGTGTATGTACAAATATATATTAATATTTATTTGTACACACTCACATGTGTGTGTGTCGTGATGTTAAAGCATCACTCCAGTGTTCATGTGTTGTTTTTTTAAATACACCAGTATGTCTGAATGCTGTGTGATGGTGAAATGAGCCAATAAAAGTGTATCCCTTATAGGGTCCATTCACATAAGAATCAGGATTTTTGTTTGACGATTTTTTTTGTTGTTGTTGTTGTTCAAAAATCGATTTTTCCCCCCAAGTTTAAATGCTTCATTCAAGCCAGGGTAATAAGCCAGACCAGAAAAAAAGTTACCGCTTATCTCCAGCAGAGGGCGACATGTTTTTCTTCTTCTTCTTCTTTCTACCATCATTCTATCTCATTTTGTTTGAAGGCTTTCAGATGTTTTCTATTCTGATAATCGCTGCTTTAAACGCAGTCTAGGCTTTTGAAGAGAGAGTATAAACAGCTGGTTAAAATACAGACCTGATCAAAACCTCAAGACCAGTTAAAAAATTGCTAGAATATACATTTTGCACATTTGGACCTTAATGAGGTTTTAAATAGAGCTACACTATGCAAAAACAAGAAGGGGGAGTGTGACAAAAAACACTATGAAAAAGTAATTTATTGAAAACAACAAGTAAACTGAAATAGGCTGTTTATCAGCTGATCAAAAGTTTAAGACCATCGCTCAAAAATGACAAAAAACTCTCCAAACCAGAACAAAAATGTTTCTCAGTAGGACTCAGTCATGAGTAGCTCCACCGTTCTTGTTAATCACTTCAAAAATTTGTTTGTTCATGCTTGATGAGAGTGTTTCCAGGAAGCTTTTGGAAACATTGCTCCAAGTGGTGAAGATGGCTTCAGGAAGGGCATCAACTGTCTGGAACTGATGGCCATTTTTATAAACTTCCCTTGACATCCATCCCCAAATGTTCTCTATGGGATTTAAATCAGGGGAACATGCAGGATGGTCCAAAAGAGTGATGTTATTCTCCCTGAAGAAGTCCTTGGTCAAGCGAGCATTGTGAACTGCAGCGTTGTCCTGTTGAAAAACCCAGCTGTTACCGCACAGACGAGGGCCCTCAGTCATGAGGGATGCCCTCTGCAACATCTGCACGTAACCAGCCGCCGTTTGACGACCCTGCACCACCTGGAGCTCCAGTGTTCACTGAATGAAAAAGGACCCAGATCATGATGGACCCCCCTCCACTGTGCCGGTTAGAAAACATCGCAGGTGGGATCTCCTTGTCATGCCAGTAACGTTGAAGCCATCTGGACCGTCAAGGTTACATTTTTTCTCATCAGAGAATAAAACTTTTTTCCACCTTTCAGTGTCCCATGTTTGATGCTCCAAAGTCTAAATGGGCAGTTTTGTGGCGTTTAAGGTGACGAGGTCTTTGAATTTGTTTTTTGTTTTTGAAACCCTTTTCCTGCAGTTGCCGTCTGATGGTTATTGCACTGCAGTCGGCACCCGTAAGGGCCTTAATTTGGGTCGAGGACCGCCCTGTGACTTGACGGACAGCCAATCGGATCTTCCGGCTCAGTGCAGGCATAATTTTTTTGGGTATACCACTTGACTTTTTTTGTTCCATGATGCTCAGGATTTTTCAAAAAACTCGAAATGACTGTCTTACTGCGTCCAACCTCAGCAGCAACGGCACACTGTGAGAGGCCTTGCTTATGCAGCTCAACGATCCGACCACGTTCAAGAAGAGAAAGCTTCTTAGCTTTAGCCATCAGGAGGGCATGACCGTGTGAATGCAAATGAAAATGAAAAATTTGAGCAGATTTTGGCTTTAATAGCCTGTGGTCTTAAACTTTTGGTCAGCTGATAAACAACCTATTTCAGTTTACTTGTTTTCAATAAATTACTTTTTCAAAGTGTTTTTTGTCACACTCCCCCTTCTTGCTTTTGCATATTGTAGCTTTATTTAAAACCTCATGAAGGTCCAAATGTGCAAAATGCATATTCTAGCAATTTTTGAACTGGTCTGAAGATTTTGATCAGGACTGTGTATCGCTGAATAATTCCAAAAACTGACTCACATGTGATGTGTATTTTTCCTGATATAGTCTGTAGAAATAATCATTGTTCATCTTTTTCACTGGTATTAAAAAAGCCAACAAAGATTGCAAAAATTGTCAATATCATAGAATCGCAATTTCAATCGAATCGGCACCTAAAAAATCGAATCGGGAGAAAAGTTCTTCCTGATAAATGTCCTCTGGATGTTTGAGAGTGAAGCCATAAAAACATAAACACCTGTGGTGATCACTAATAAACCAATCAGGATCAATACCTGCTCTATCTTCTTGGTGGTGGTGATGTATGAACGTGCAAACATGGAGGTACAGATGTGAGGGCTGGAGATAAGAGTCATAAAAGCAGAAAGTCTCTCAGGTGAAATAGAAACACTCAAAACCTCACAGGTGAGTAACACATCATTCTGTTTGGTTTTCTAAGATCTGTTTGAAAAGAATCAACTTTTATGAGTAAAGTCAGAGCTCAGGGCGGGCACAATGAGGAGTGTGATTTCAGCCTGTTCTATTGTAAAGTGCTTTAGGACAAAACTTATTAATGATTGATTGATTTCTCCAGACCGAGTCATCGCCATGTCTTTCCCCTCCTCTGGGAAGCAGGCCCTCTACAGGAACCCCATCAGGGTGAGTCAAAAAGTCGTCTTCTGTTTAAAAAACCACCCTGTCATATTAGAAATGCTCATATCTTCAATAATACTCATTCTGACGTCATATTGATGCATCAGGAAACACCAGTGAGGAAGCTGAAAACAGTAAAAATCAGAACTGAAATATGTTTAATATGAGAACTAAATGATTAAAGAGAGATACGATGAAAACTATGATTAAATGAGACAAACTGTTCTGCCTGATTTAAGAAAAAAGGATAAATTTAACCTGTTCAGCCCAAAAGTTCCTGATTTCAGGAATGGTTGATGCTCTCCAACAAAACGTGAACTAATTATGTAGAACTATAGTCATGCTGCACATCAAATTAAACAGGACATTTTCAGCTACACAACCAAATAAGACATTTTTACACACACCAAACACAACATCAACACCAAGCAGATGTATTATCAAATATCCAAATCTGTTTCACTTTGATTCAAACTTGGGTTGATTTGTATGGATTTCTGTGAATGGGGAAATGTCGAGAGTTCTGTATAATTTTTTCCAAAAAGAAACAAAAAACTGTGTGTATATGTATATATGTGTGTGTGTATGTATATATATATATATATATATATATATATATATATATATATGTATATATATATATATATATATATATATATATATATTAATATGTTTTTTTAAAAATACAGTCAAAAACTACCATGGATAAGCAGAAGAAGATCAAAACTGTTACATTTTCAATTGTGAAACCAATAAATAAAGTTTAAAAATCTCTGCACATAAGGGAGATGCAGAAAACCACCCTTGAATGCCTGTGACCACTGCAGCTGTGTTGATTCGTCTTTTTGTGTCTTTGCAGGAAGTTGCGAGGTTCTTGGACACTAAACACGAAGGACACTATAAAGTTTACAACCTGTGCAGTAAGTCGACTCTGTCCTGTCACACCCATTCTGTTATTTGTCTCACAGCGTCACCTTAAACAATGTCTGATGTCTTTTGTTTCAGGTGAGAAAGGCTACGACCCCCAGTTCTTCCACTACAAGGTGGAGCGAGTGTTCATCGACGACCACAACGTCCCCTCGTTAGAGTGAGACACCTCCTTCCCACGTTCCTCTCTGTCTTTACCTGAGATCACAACAGTGAAAGCTACATAGCTAACAAGTTGCACTTTAATTTCCTGCATAACACATCATATGTCCTGTTGTAGGGACATGCTGAAATACACAGCCAATGTGAGGGAGTGGATGTCTGCTGATCCTCAAAACATCATCGCCATCCACTGTAAAGGAGGGAAAGGTGAGACATCAAGTTTACGTCATTCTGAGAATTAGATAGAATTAGATACTAGGACTTCCTGTCAAAGCTTTCAGAAAAAAATACACGCAAACATGGCGAAACTCTTACTGTGTCAAGCGAGTGAGGTGGTTTGTTCTGATCGATGGTTAATTTATGCAAAAATAATGAACAATAAGTCCTTGTCCTTCAAGTGTGAAGTTTCTATAGTATAGGTTATGAACTATTTATAATAAAGAGACAAATACTTTGAAACAGCAAAGTCGGAAGTAGCTGTGCCATTGGCAGACTTAAACAAGCTGTGAACAAGCAGTTTCAGGTGCCTTCCGGTTACACTGACCGGAGCTTCTGGGCGCATTTAATTTATTTTACATGCACACACACACACACACTCAAGGTCAGTAGTGGAAGTTTACACAGACATGAAAGCTCTTAGCCCCTGTGTGAAAGGTAGTCCGTGTAAAAACTCAATGTGTGCATGTGTACAGGTTTTCAGTGTGTGAAAATGTTTACTGTGTAAGTACCCATTGTCAGTGTGTGTGCATGAACAGTTGTGTGTGCATATTTTTTGTGTGTATATATGCCCATTATCAGTTTGTGTGAATACTCAGTGTGTGTGCGTGCAGTTGTGTGTGCATATCTTTAGTGTGTATGTGCCTATTGTCGGTGTGTGTATGCAGCTTATTAATGTGTTTAGCCTTTATTTACAGTGTGTAAGTACCCATTATCAGTGTGAGTGTGTGTAAACTGTGGGTGTATGTACAGATTTTTGGTGTGTTTTTCCTCGTTTTAGTCCATATGTGCCGATCGTCAGTGTGTGTGTGAATCCACTGTGAGTGTATGTGCAGATTTTTGATGCGTTTTGTCCTAAACCTCCTCCCATATATAAATCATCATATTTAAAATAATAATGATGGCAATAATAATAACTTTTAGCTTTCTAAATCCTGCACATATAAAATATTAGTTATTTTGGTTTGATTGCAGTCATTTTTGTATCCTTAATCATTGACAGAAGCAATGACGTATGTTTTTTTTTTTTTTTTTTAATGAAATATTCCTGCATTTATTGACATCTGTGAAACAGTTGAGCTGGGAGTTAAAGGGTTAAAAAAGGCTTTTACTCTGAAGTTTATGATTAGATTAATATCATTAAATATCACCATGCTTGTTTCCTCTGCAGGGCGCACAGGTACGATGGTGTGCACGTGGTTGATTGACAGCGATCAGTTTGAGAGTGCTCAGGTACGTCCCATCAGGTCATCTGTTTGTTTCGGAGGAGGACTTTTTCCACTTTAATGTCCCTCTGCTGATCCTTCAGGACAGTCTGGACTATTTTGGAGAGAGGAGGACGGACAAGAGCCAGAGCTCCAAGTTTCAGGGGGTGGAGACTCCCTCTCAGGTGAGAGCAAACACCTTTAAGTGCTTAAAGATGCAGTTCAGGCTGGCTGGCGCCTCCAAGTGGTGGAGTCTGGTAATTAAACTAAAAAGAAGTTCAGATCTGTCCATCTGTCTTATTTCTACTTTTTGGAGTCACAAGGGGCTTTAGCATATCTCAGATGATATTAGGCATGAGGCAGGTACACCCTGATGTGGCCACCAGCCAATCACAGGGCCACGTAGAGAGACAGAGAACCATTCACGCTCACTCTTTCAGAATCAGAAATACTTTGTTAATCCCCAAGAGGAAATTTGTTTAAGTTGCTCTTATACACAGTGTAACAGTTGGAAATATCAGATGAAGACATTAGAACATAGACATAAATAGGAGCATTAATTTAATTAAAATAAGATAAAGTAGAATTAACCCTTTCATGAATAGTGTCCACTACAGCAGACAGATATTTGGAATAAATTTAATACTCTTTACTTTGCAGTACCATGTCCAACTACCAGCTGGTGAAATCTCAAAACCTTGTCTCAAGTTTAAATATTATCTTTGCACTTTATTTTTTTAACCATATCGAGATGTTGCATCCAAAATCCAAAACAGCCGACTAAGGGCAAATTTAGTCTTTGGTATTTTAGATGCCACTTAATTTTGTATTTATATACAATATATTGTATTGTTTATTTTAATTTTTAGTGTAATTCACAAGCGAATAGTTTGATTAAACAGCAATAATAAATATATTTCAGATTTTTTTTCTTTTATTTACTCTTAATAAATGTTTGTTGAAGATGTGTTTGTGGATCTTTATTGAGTTTCACTAAATTACTATGTTGATGCTCAGTGGAGTGGACAGATGTAAAACCACTTCAAAATATAACATTGAAAAAATGACCCTGATTTTTAACTTGTTTGAAAGTAAAAAGAAGAAAAAAGTGTTCCTTTGCGATTTGGTAATTCATGCATGAAAGGGTTAAAATAAAATAAATTGGAATAAATACAGCTAAAATGAAAATAAATAAAAAGAGCATGAAAAATTAAGTATTGAGTAAGTAAACAAGTTGCATCATGCAGAGCGTTTAAGGAATATCAGCCTCCTAATGAAGGAAAATAAATAAAGATGCTATGAGGAGTTTCTAAGTTATTAAAAAAAGTCTCACTTTTAGATATATACCTGATAGAAATACACACTTTAAGATGAGTTTTATAGCATCAAAATAGGTTTTCTATAAATGCTATTCCTTAGCTTTGTGGTCAGGTTGGACAGGGCTGGACTGGCCTGGATACTCAACTTCAGGAAGAAGACAATTAAAACTAGAGCAAATTTATATTATTCAGACACGTCTTAGAGCACCGGGCTGTAAGTAGTGATATATAGCCGGCTACAAAACTACGATACTAAGTTTTCCAAAAATTGCTTGTTGTCACACATCAAAAACTACCGCTACGTAACTACAAAGAGATACATTACCTCGTGGCTTTGCATCCTGTAAGTTGTTGAAAAAAGAAGTTGTAAAGCAATGCAGAGTTCTGAGGAAGGTCTGAGCTGCATTCATTAGCATCACAACAAACACACGCTTTGGCTTGGGTCACGTCTTTACGACAGTCGCCACGCGTGCTCATGGGTAGCAGAGTCTTTATGTCCCTGGAAACAGATTCTCCTCATAGCACCTTTTATTTGCGATGGTCAGTAAGTAAACTTGGTCATGATCTGTCATTCCTGTGACCCTCAGAGCCGTTACGTGGGCTACTACGAGATCATGAAGACCAAGTTCAACAGGCAGCTGCCTCCACCCAAGAGCATCCGGATCAAGAGCATCCGCATCCACTCCATCGCAGGTACAGCCCTCAAACCAGAGACCAGAGTTTGAGTCTTTTTGCCTAAAATATCTTTTAGTTTTAGTCATTATTTACTCTCTAAATTATTTTAATTTTAGTCTAGTGTTAGTCGATGAAATCTGCTGTAAATTCAGTCGACTAAAATCTGAAGTGTAAAGGGTAAGGCTTTTTTATGTTTCCTTGAATTTCCATTTCCATTAGAACCATCTACTAACCCTTTATTGAATGTTAGTGAAGTCCGAATGTCTAAATGAACAGAAACAAATGTTCCTTTGTGTGAACTTCTGGTTCCTCAGGTGTGGGCAAAGGTGACGGCAGTGATCTTAAAGTGAGGATCATCGTGAAGAAGGAGCTGGTGTTTCAGTGTGTGTGTGCCAAACAGGACAACTGCACGGTGAGTGTCACACTCTTCTTCCTGTTAGGCTGAGTCTTCTGTTTTATGATCTCTGGTGTTTTTTTTTAAGGTATTTCCTGATGTGGGGAACAACGCTGCCGTCATCAGCCTGCAGAATGGGCCTGTGGTCGAGGGTGACGTGAAGGTCATGTTTGAGTCGAGTGCAGTGAGTGTGTTCATTTTTATTTATATGTAGTTCTAGTTTAGGGAAACTAGAACTGCAACCTGGTGGTTTATGGTTTCTCTGTATATACAGGAGCCTGAAAGTGAGAGAATGGTAGTCAAGAGGGATTACATTAGATTAGATTAGATCTGATTAGAAAGAACTTTCTTTATCTTTGGAAAGACTCCTTAAGGAAATTAAGCTTCCAGTAGCACTGTATTATAAAAAGGTATGAAAGAACAGAAGGATATCGAAAATTAAAAAAGTGAAAAAAGTAAAAACATTGAGCAGATATAATGTCTATCTATCTAAACAGCTTGAGTACAACTGTACAAATTCTGAGAGCTGCATTCCAATTTTGTGGTTTCATGCACCTTGAGCCGTTTTTCCTTCATGGTTATTGTGATTTCATAGACATCCATCCTTTATTTATGCCTCTATCCCTCTCAGAGGCTCTCCCAGCTGACATTAGAAAATAAAGAGCAATTCAGCGATGCCATTCAACCTTCTGAGCCTGTTTTGGTCTGTGGGAAGCTGGGAAACCGATGCATGCTTGCATAGTCTATCAATCTAAAGAAATCTAAATATAATTTGTTATATAAAATAAAAAAAAGATATATATATATATATAGAGAGAGATATAGATATAGATATATATTTATATATATCTATATATATCTATATACCTATATTTATATATATATATATATATATATATATATATATATATATATATATATATATAGATAGATAGATAGATATATACATATATAGATATAGATATAGATATATATTTATATATATCTATATATCTATATATATATATATATATATATATATATATATATATATATATATATACACATATATATATATATATATATATATATATATATATATATATATATATATATATATATATATATATATATTTGTTTAAAGAGACAAAGAAAAGCAGTTAAATGATTCTTCAGATATTATGCTGCATTCCAGTTGTACTGGGAAGTTGGGAAATTTCAACTAGATCCCCCCCTCCCCTCCGAGGTTGGAATTTCCTACTGGGAAATATATGCATATATAATATATGTAGCATTTGGTCAAAATAATTTTCACCCTTGTCTTGATGTGGACATTTGTACAAAGTTTTAGCATTCCTCAGAGCATTCCTAAAATACTTATTTTCAGTGTGAAGTCTGTTGAAGGTTTCAGGGCAGCTGTGTGATTCAGGTTCATTTCTTTCCTTCAGGGTCTACCAAAGGGCTACGAGGACGTCCCGTTCTACTTCTGGTTCAATACCTCCTTCATTGAAGATGACAGGTATGTTTTTGCTCCTCTCCGGAACAAATCTTGACTTTTTCTTTCTCTAACTCTGTGTTTATCTCCAACAGCCTTCATCTACCAAGAGAAGAGCTGGACAACCCCCACAAACCGAAGGTGTGGCACCTGTACAAGGAGGACTTTGGTGTGACGATGTACTTCTCAGAGCCGTAATAAAAGCCCGTCACTGTGATAAATGCTGTAAATCTGAGTCAATACAGTACAATTCTTGATGTACAGAAGTTGGTTGATTGAACACTAACTCAAAATGAACAAGAGGACATTAAATTTCTTTATTCTCTAATGGTTTGTGTCAGCTCCTGTCTGATGTTGAATCCAGAATGAACAAGTGGTTGACCATTAGTGAGGAGATGCATGCATACGAGGGTATAAACACTGTAAATGGATGGAAATAGGGGTGTTGGTTTAGCAGAATGGTTAGCAAACAGGCACCCCATGTACTTGCTTCTGCCAGTCCAGGTTCGAATCCAGTCTGTGACCAGTTTGCAGAGTGTCTTCCCCTACTCTCTCTCCCCCTTTCACAAGCCTATCCACTGTCTCTCTCCTATCAATAAAGGCACAAAATGCCCAGAAATACATTTAAAAAAATGTATGGAAGATGTTTGTGGTCTTATCAGTAGAGTACTTCAGAATCAAAGAATCAGAAATACCTTTTTTGATTCCCAAAAGATCAGTTGTTTCAGTTGCTCTTCTATACAGTAAAGTAGTAAGAATATCAAATATAGACATTAACACAGAAAAGATTAAAGTAATAAATGAAGCAAGCAGCTTGAAGCACACTGATCTATAAGCTACTGCATATCAACTTCCTCATGAAGGAAAAATAAAGTAAAAGTGAGATTATATCCTAGTTCAAAGAATTTAAACCACTGACATTAACAATATTTACAAAATCATTATAATATGGCAGCACTCTTTGACATATTTGATGGGGTATTGTAGCCTTGCAGAGCAGACAGACCTGCCTGATTCTGAAATCCTGCAGGTCCGTCTTGCCAGCCTCCGTTGTCCAGCGATTTCACTGCCTCCTGCCTCTCAGGGGAAGAGAGGCAGGAGCTGCAGAATGCAGACGTGACGACAACTGAAAGTTGAGAACGGACATGTCGATTAGCCTATTGTCCTCATGGCTACTCAGTGAAACTTGGTGAAATCTGCTCTCCTCAGAAGTTTACTTGTAGGGATTGTCTTTGACGAGGTTCATGTCACATATAAGTGTTAAATGAATCATCTGTGTGGTACAATTTAGTGTAAGACGACAGTAAAAGGCCGTTAGCTGTTAGCGGCTAAGTTAGCAGCCAATGGTCATTAACTGTTTTTAACTGTTGTTAGCCATTAGCCGCTATGTATGCATCAATATAGGAGGCAACCCTGCTTGATGTGGATTGGTCTGTGATGAATGTGACAAGCCAAATGATTGTCCAATCACAAGCTTGTGTGTGTGTTTTTAATGTTCTGTCCCTGAAAACAAATTCAAAGGGCTTCTACCCAGATGGACTAGTGAAATATTTCTGTGGCAGATATATGGAGCTGTCCATCTGGCTTGTTTGGTTAGGAGTATTGCACTGGACATTGCGTTTGCTCATTAACAAATATTAGTGGTGAAAACAGTTGAATAACAGGTTTAAAAAAGTAAGTTCACCATCAGTATATAGTTTTTTGACATGTTCATAGCCAATGTCTTGTTGAGAGAGCCCATGTTAATTGGAGGTTTTCAGTCATGCAGCAAATGTTGATATAAAAGAAAACGTTGAATTGTACCTGATGTGTAGTTCTGGCCAAGCAGGTAAAGTTTTCTTTAGGCATTCCAGTTTCCTCCCACCAAGAATCACTCTTTTAAAGTTAACTGGTGATTTTACCACATTTTGTCTAATTTAGTAAAAAAAAAAAAAAAGTGGAATTTAAAGGACTGTTCAACAACATTTGATATGTTCATGAGTTTATCTTTTCTATTTGAACATAAAAAGCTTTTAAGTATGCCTTTCCTTTCCATTTAAAGTTCACATATATTGTAAAATTCTGATGCTTTCTATTAAAATAAGCCCGTCTACAAACGTCATCGGGAGGAACATCCCTCCTCTACAGTTGCTTGCTCTACCTTCAACAAGGCCTGAAGTGTTGGCAGAGAGGCTGGAGGAAATCTGTCCTGAATGATCTCAGATTCTTATAGAAACATTAGTTCAGTCAGACAGCCTTCTCATTCGAGCTGTGATGAGTTTGTAATAGTTTAAAGTTGATGACTGAATGTGTTCCAGAAATGTACATTTCTTTTTCAAAAGTGAACTGGTGTTGCCCACTGAAATTGCTGGTAAATAATCTATTTAGTTAAGAATAACTTACTTTAAGAGATTTTATTGTACACTATATTGCCAAAAGTATTCACTAACCCATCCAAATAATCAGAATCAGGTGTTCCAGTCTCTTCCATGTCCACAGGTGTATAAAATCATCACCTAGGCATGCAGACTGCTTTAACAAACATTAGTGAAAGAATGGGTCACTCTCAGGAGCTCAGTGAATTCCAGCGTGGAACTGTGATAGGATGCCACCTGAGCAACAAATCCAGTGGTGACATTTCCTCACTCCTAAATATTCCACAGTCAACTGTCAGCTGGATTATAAGAACGTGGAAGTGTTTGGGAACCACAGCAACTCAGCCACCAAGTGGTAGGCCACGTAAACTGACGGAGCGGGGTCAGTGGATGCTGAGGCGCATAGTGAGAAGAGGTCGCCAACTTTCTGCAGAGTCAATCGCTACAGACCTCCAAACTTCATGTGGCCTTCAGATTAGCTCAAGAACAGTGCAGAGAGCTTCATGGATGGGTTTCCATGGCCGAGCAGCTGCATCCAAGCCTCACATCACCAAGTGCAATGCAAAGCGTGGATGCAGTGGAGTATAACACGCCACCACTGGACTCTAGAGCAGTGGAGACGCGTTCTCTGGAGTGACTAATCACGCTTCTCCATCTGACAATCTGATGGACCAGTCTGGGTTTGGAGGTTGCCAGGAGAACCATACTTGTGGGACTGCATTGTGCCAAGTGTAAAGTTTGGTGGAGGGGGGATTATGGTGTGGGGGTGTTTTTCAGGAGCTGGGCTTGGCCCTTTAGTTCCAGTCAAAGGAACTCTGAATGCTTCAGCACACCAAGACATTTTGGACAATTCCATGCTCCAACTTTGTGGGAACAGTTTGGAGCTGGCCCCTCCCTCTTCCAACATGACTGTGCACCAGAGCACAAAGCAGGTCCATAAAGACATGGATGACAGAGTCTGGTGTGGATCAACTTGACTGGCCTGCACAGAGTCCTGACCTCAACCCCATAGAACACCTTTGTGATGAATTAGAGCAGAGACTGAGAGCCAGGCCTTCTCAACCAACATCAGTGTGTGAGCTCACAAATGCTCTTCTGGAAGAATGGTCAAAAATTCCCATAAACACTCCTAAACCTTGTGGACAGCCTTCCCAGAAGAGTTGAAGCTGTTATAGCTGCAAAGGGTGGACCGACGTCAGATTGAACCCTATGGATTAGGAATGGGATGGCACTTAAGTTCATATGTGAGTGGAGACAGGTGAGCGAATACTTTTGGCAATATAGTGTATGTTATGCATGTTAAATGTGGGAGGTGGGGGTGGCGGCAGGCTTACTGATACATTTCTTTTGAGTAGGGGGAACGTGGCTGGAGGTCAAATGTCTAAGGGGTACAGGCTGTGAAAAGTTTGAGAACCACTGCCTGAAACCATTTGACTGTTGCTACAAAGTCAACACTTTGAATTTAAAATGGATGCTTTTCCAACCAGAAACCACAAAGTGACTCGACATTACTTCTTAATTTCATCTTTATTCACAGTTTATACAACGTCTTTATATTATTGCTCATTTTTACGAGTTGCATTACTCTTCCTGCTTGTTTCACACCTCAGGCTTCACATTCAGAGCTCTGAGAAACCTGCAGCACTCATCACAGACCAGACGTGTTTTCATACACCCACTGACACAGGAAACAATGAGAAAACAGTAAAGTGCACACAGAAGTAAAACTCAAAGAGAAATACTGTTCAAGGCCTTTGAGGACCTTTAACTGAGGCAGATGGTGCAGAAAATATTCAACTACGGTGCAGATAAGTGATTATCAAAAAACTGCTCTGATTCTAGATGTGCAGACCTGAAAGAACTCGTGCTTCATGTCATGGATGAGGTCCATAAATCCTTGAGAATCAAATATGTGCTCGGCAAAGACAATTTTACAAATTTCAGAGAAGATCTAGATTATAAAACCCTGCATATGAGACATGTGAACTTAATACATCAGCACCAGTGTCCTTTAAAGGGTGTTAAATTCACTACCAGTACAAAGAGAAAATCTAGAAAACAAATGCATATACATCACTGTTTAGGAATAAGGGAAGGGAATTGGAAAGATCTTATAAATACCAAAAAAATAAGCGGTTCCTTTGGAGAGTTGTGAGAATTTCAGTGTAAACAATGCTAAACACATGGTGCTCCTGATATAACAACTAGTCTAAATACCTCAGTCTCCAGTTTGCATATTTTAATTCAAGTTAGGGAGGGAACGGTTGAGCAAAATCACTGATTCCTTAAGCTTGTTGTTATCAACTCTTAACTGGAATTGGTTCACAATTCCCATCCTCATGCAAAAGACAAACTAATATTTATTTTCCCACATCTTCTGCACAGTAACGTGATTCTTCAAATGTCTTATTTCAGCCCTAAGACAACCAAAAAACTGCTGCTGTGAATGATGTGAGAAAAACAACTGAAGAGTATTAGGGCCATTTTTGAGGAAGTTTACATTGTTTCGAGAATTTGACGAGAAAAAAGTTGAGCAGCAATTTCATGATAAAGTGGAAATGATGAGAAAAATGTTGAAATGTAATGTATGTCGACCTGATTCTGGACATTTTCAACTTTTATCAAGAAATTGTTGCTCAACTTTACTCTAGTCATATTCTTGAAACAATGTCCACTTTCCCGAAAATTATTTCCTCCATCTTATACTCTTCTGTTAAAACTATAACCGTATAACCAAGAGAGCACTGAAAGAAGCAGCATGCATGTGATACTTTAATTTTCTCAAAATGTGATGATGTATTATGTTTCAGCTCATCAGAAAAGACACTAATGCTGATGAAATTAGGTCAACATGTCTTCATACACAGGGAAGAAGCTTCTCTGGATCTAAAGTTGGATGGTTGTGATCGATATGATGAATCTTCCTGATACAAGAACACAAACCAGAACCAACAAGCTAAATTCAAGTAAACAAGAACACCCTGAAGGACACTTTCAAACCATCTTTTCTCTGGTGCAAGAAGCAGTTAACGAACAAGGCAGGACTCAAATCAAAGTAAAAAGCTGTTCAGACTAATAAAGGCGTAGCTCTCTGCTCTTTGGACTTTGGAGTTGCTTTAGGTCATAAAGAGCGATCACTTTTTGGCTTCATTTCATATTTGGTCTTGTTCCTCGTCCCGGCACTTCTTAGGTCAGCAGAGGGTTTTCGTGGCAGCCCGTGCTAAACTCCCCTCGTACCCGCTGAGGAGGTCGCACTGCTCCAGTTCATCGTAGCGCCCGCTGCGCAGGAAGCACAGCGTCGCGGTCTTGCAGGTCTCCTTGCAGGGGCTGGACACGTGTCCTTTGTGTCTCAGGTACCAGAACTTCTGGAAGACCTTGTCGTCTTTGAGGAACGTCTGCATCAGCCCCTCGCAGTCAGACGGGAACAGGCTGGGCAGGCCGTACGCCTCCGTGGCCCGGTACAGCAGGGTCCATTTGGGGTCCTGCTCCGGGCCCCCTGGTTCTCCTGGACTGTTGGCCTCCGTGAGGTTCAGGATGTAGGTTTCGTGGTCCAGCACAAACCGGGAGCTGCCTTTGTAGTTCCCGTCCACGTAGTAGACTCTGTAACCTGAGGAGAGGGAGTCAGTCTTTATTTAATAAATCTTTATTTTTTTAGCACCAATTCTCGACAAGTGTTATCTCAAGACACTCAACAGAGCAGGCTGAAGACAAACTCTTCAGTTTATGTGTACAAATATATAAATACAAGATACACACTAGGGATAAAACTGAATGAAAATTTCATGTGACCAAAATGATCTCGGTTATTAATATCGAGGTATTGTTGCAGCGTGCTTGAAATGTTCAAAAAGCACTTTTACACATGAAATCATTTAACCCCTACAATATTTTAATTTGAATTGTTCTTTTTTGTCAACAACTGTGTCAGGAAATGCCCTTTTTATAAGAAATAAAAGTAAAACAACTCTTGCAAGTATAAAAACTGTGTGTAATAACACTAAGAAAAAAAAACAGGTTTGAACCTTAAACAGATTTCTCTTCATAAGCAATTGTAAATGAACATGTTCAAAGTTTTGAGATAACAAAAAATAAATGTAACCTGTTTTACATACACTCAAAAACTTTTGTTTGCCTGCAGCATTAGTGTCCATGTTGCAGCTCGTTATATTAGACCATGTCCAGGCCTTTTTTTCATTTATTTTTTGCTTTATTAACAATAGTCCCTGAAGCAGGTAGCCCCCTTCATTACTCTCCTCTGGTCTCCCCTTTCCATGTCAGATCTCCTTGACATCACCTTTAATATTTCCAAATTACCATTGATGAAATCCATAAAACAAGAACTATGAAGAAAAAAGACGATCTATTACGAAATACAGCAAAACACGGCAAAGTGACGGCAAGAACTCACTCCAGATTGATACTAATGCTGTAATTTACATCCTTTCGACTTCATCATATTTGACTCTGCTGAATATAAACTTATTGGAGGTTAGCCTCTTGAGATGCAGCATCTTGTGTTCAGGAGGGTCTGTATGATTGTGTTGATAATTTTGCAGAGGTATAATCAATAATCATCTAGAACAGTCACTTTAGGATTTGTGGCCTCTGCTCTCATGGCGGGTTGTTCACTCACCTGGGTTCAGATTTATGTAGGTGGTGACACTGGGAGCTATGAACGCCACTCCCAACGGGCGGGACATGGTGGCTTCATCATAAAACATCTGGAACTCATCCACGTGTGTGTGGCCAAAAAACTGTCCAGTAATGGTACTTTCATACCTAAAGACAGGATAAATAAAATAATAAAAGAATAGGACCAGTCAGGAGGTTCAAAGTCATGCAGCACTTTATGCAACAATAAAAACATTTGTGTGTTCAGTCATATGCAAAAACCAAAACCACCAGGGACTTCTGAAAAAACGAAGTGAAATAAGCTTTGTTAGCAGATGACAGATGGCCTCACATCTGCAAGCCATCTGAATTTTTAAAATTACTTTGATTATTATACAGAAATTTAACAAACACATGGAAAAGGAAGACATAATAAAGAAGGTCCAAATAATCTCCACCTTAAAATTCAAGCATATGTACAGTGGGTCAACTAAGAAAACCATCAACAGCACTAAACATGATCACAATTAAGCAGCATAGGTGCAGGACTTCACAGCTCATTTTTAACTTTTTAAAAGTTAATTAAAAGTTCCCAAGTCTTATCAAACAAACACTGTACAGTATACAATATACAGCGTATTGGCCACTTCAGCTATCCAAAGATAATAAGTGGGAACACGGTCCATCTTCCAAACTCTCAAGATCAGTTTTTTTTTGCGACCACCAAAACAAATAAAAGAGCCTCATTCTCATCTTTATTAGCAGGGGTTAAGGGGCCAGCAGCACCAAGGGGGGCAACATGTGAAAGTTTTAAATACTCCGATTACTGGTGCTGCTTCATGTTGAGAAAAAAAAACGTGGTAACAGGCAACCAAGCTAATTAGATCATTAGCTTTTAGCAATACCCTTCAGGATCGACCAACCATGAGCTGCTTGAATTTAAAGTAAAAATACACGCTCATGATGAGGACACAAGGTTGAACAATGCCTGCTTTTTAAGATAAACGTAACCCTTGAGTGTCGTGGCAAAGCTGATTGGAGGAGTGTCTTTGACTGTTAATGACTTTCTTCACTCCACACAAAGCTGGAGATTTGTCCCTGCACTGGTGTCATGTTTGTTTCTATGCTCAACTAAAAAAGGCACAGTTAGCCTGCAAGGTTACAAAAATATATGAGGGATGCACGGCATTGCAGTTTAGCCAATTTGTTTTTTTGTTTTTTTTTAATTAATTAACACAGATATTAATATTTCTGGTCAAGCGCACAAGATCTGAACTTAAAAACTGACTTGTTTTTTCAGAGTTATAGTATATTATTGTGAAAAGTATGTAAAACATGAAAAACAGCTTTTAACTCTTGCTAAAATTAAACCCCTGATTTTTAAGTGTACCCATGCAGTGATGAGAAGGTGCATTGATATTGTACATTCGTGTAACTTGGCCATTCCAGCAGATATGCGTTGTCAGTTTATCAGCTAGAAACAAAATTCAACATCAGCCAATACCAATACCTAACTTTTTAGGCTGATACCAGCCAATACTGATATCAAAATAAATATTCAAGCCAATTATTTCAGATCTTTAACCATTTATTTTTGCCCTTGATATTTGAAAAAAAAAAAAAAAAAAAAAAAAAAACACTCAAAAAGTGAAAATTCTTTTGGTTAAATTGTCTTTAATATATATGACATTCTGTTTTAATTGATGTAGAGAAAATTAATAGATGTAACAAGCCACTGGACTTGTACAGGCAAGTCAAGGTGCCTATTTACTTGTTTTCTAAATATATCATGATGCTAATATGTTGTTTTAATTTACTTCTAATTGTTAAATCCTACGCTCTCACCTCACCACCACCATACCTGACTTAAGTCACTCATGGCCAAGCCACGCCCCCAACATTATAAAACCCCGCCCTCAGGCCTTCACTTCCTCTTTCCTCCTGACCCTGGGTCACCAGTGAACAAAGGGAGCCTGCATGCATGTGAGTGGGAAGCAGACTTGATTCTAATTAACCTTAGTTTTGTCACCAAATTTGTATTAAAATGTTTAATTGAGACATAAATGTCTAATATTTTATGAGATCACCGCTCCCCTGACCCCAAATTTATTGACAAATTAAAGCACCCGACGTGGATGCACTGAAGATGTAAGCTGATTTAAACATTAGGTTAAATTATAAGCCTTTATTAAGTTGTTTGTTAATACTTTGTTTCTTTTACTTTGATTGTTTGCACAGAAAATTAAATCCAACAAAGGCAAAGAAAAACTACTGAATAAAAATTGGCTAAAAGGGATTAATTAATTATACAACAGGCTAAAAGGGAATTCTTTTTGGATTTTCACACTCCAAGACATAATTTTTTCTTAATAATTATTATTAGTCCCTAAAGTTCATCTTGATAGGGGTTAAATGCAGGAAAATTGCAGAATGACCTGGTTGGTTTTTTTAAGAAGGTATTAGGTGAAGATGCTTCAGACTGTGACTCTGAATTATTCATTTGTTATTTGTATTTATTCTTGTATGTTCTATTTCTCTTTCTTGTTCCGCTGCATGTCTTTACCAGAAAACTCCAAAAGTACAATTATTACTTTTGTGCTGTGTAAGCTAGAAGAAGAACCCATTTTTTCAACGTCCTCTTCGCCACTTGGAGTCCTACACATAAATCCACCTTGATAATAAGATGAGAAAATAGCCTATATTCTCCAAAATAATCAAAACTAAAAGAATTGAGGCCTGTCCTGTTAATTAAAAGCATGTATTAAAAAAAAATCACAGCAGTGAGGGTTTAAATGTGGCCGTTTTAGGACCAAATAGCCTAAGTGTGATTATTTTAACTACAGAGCTTCCCGTTACAGCTGGAGCTCCGAAATACAAATTAAGAAGTCAGCATCTTGAGCAGATGCTGAGGAAGTGTGCGTTACAGTCAGTGGTCACATCTGCATAGACATGAAACCGCTGAAGGGAAGGGCCGACTTCCCTCTGCATGTAAACGATGCGCTCTGCTTCAGCACTCGTCTTCACTGGACCCAGACATCAGAGTGTCAGGACTACAGGTCGATGTTCACCTACCTGTTGACGATGTGGTAATAGTTCCAGCTCCAGCTTCCAAGACAAAGTCCAGGAGGGATGTGACCGATGATATGCACCTTCATAAAACGACACAGGGTTATTGTAGATATAAAGCTCAGGGAAAAGAGGGCAGCATTGTAAAGAGAGTCATAACGTCACAGACCTTCTCTCCTTTGTCCTCACTGCTCTGGAGAATCTGGACCAGCCACTGCAGCTGGTTAGCCGGATCAGTCGAGTTCACCATGAGCCAGAAGTTCTCCCGAGCACAGAAGTTCATGTTGAGGGACACCAACCTCAAACCAGGCTGGACTACGAGCGTGTAGAATCCACCATACCTGAAATTACAGACATGTTCACAGGACTTCAGCGTAGCCTTTGGACGTCATGAAACAGTCATATAGAAACAAGAATGTCTGAAATGTGATCGCTTTAGCAGAAGAAGTTTGTGGCCTTAGAGGAGAAACTGAAAGAACAAATACTGACGTGCAGAGTTCCTTCAGTTCTCTTCAATTCTTTGCTTGAAGTTTGTCTAAAAACACTTTAGTTTATCTTAAAGGTGGCTGCCTAGATTGTCATAGCTTCAGTATTTTACTTTTGCTTTCTTTAACCATTTGCTCTTTATTTTCTTATTTTAACAAGTTTTATTTATAAGAAAGTAGATGTTCTGATACCATTTTTCCCTCCTGATACCAATACTTGGCCGATACCAAGTACCAATCTGACACCAGTTGGTTAAAAAAAATAAAAAATAGCATACTACACCTGCATGACTGTAATATGTTTATCATTGTGGTAAGGCTGAGCTCAGGTTAAACCCTTTTAAAACATGAATAAATACAGCAAATTCAAGCCATTTATTTTTTATTTTATTTACAGTATAAAAACAGTAGTGAAAATGCAATTTGACTCGATAAACCTAGGAATAATTATGAAAAATATAGTGCAGCCACAATATTTTTACATTGAAAAGGCATTTGAATACAACAGCATAAAAACAGTAGTGCAACAGCAACTTAAATAAATTGTAGGAGTATTTTTTTTTATTTATGTGCAGCCACAATATCATAAAATTAAGGCATTTAAATAGAACAGTATAAAAATAAGTGCAAAACAGGTTACAAATTTAATAAATTACGATGGTATCGAATAGTGCCTGGACTCCATTACTTGACGCTAGCATTTTTGGCAGTATCAGAGCAATTTCCAATACTGGTATCGGAATCTAATTTTCTAATCAGCTAAAATTAGCGCTTGTAACTTAGCTTATTATTTTGTGAAAATGCTTAATTGAAGAATACTTTTACCTTGATTCAGCCAATATGGTTTTGCCATTTTTACACTAATAATCCAAATTAAGCATCTTAAGCAACATTTTAAATAACTGATAATTTAAAATGCAGAATTAGATGGACGGTTACATTTTGCAGCAGTGAACATCCAAATCACGAGCAGAGTTCCTTCAGTTCTCTTAAATTTTTTGCTTAAAGCGAGTTTGTCTAACATTTAAATTTAATCTTTAATGTGGCTGCCAAGTTTGTCATAGCTTTGACTATTTGCTCTTCATTTTATATTTAACAAGTTCTAAAATGTGTAATCAGTGCTGTGGCCAACAGTGCAGTACATTCAGGTTTGAACCTGCTGGTTAATTTGTATTATTTATTTTTAGAATTCTCAAATTTTCTATTCTGCTAAAGCAAATTTTATGTTGTACAGTATGCAGTAACAGTAAAAGCTATTCTATATCGTGCTTGTTACTTAGCTTTATATTTTGTGAAATGCTTAGATTTCCAGAATATTTTTTCTAAATTCAACCAATGTATGTTTGCCATCTTTACACAGATAGTCCAAATCAAGCATTGTAAGCAAGTCTTTTAAAATAACTGATCATGTAAAATAGAGAATTAGACAGACAGTGACATTTTTTTACTGTGTTGCTGTATGATTTCCTGAACTCTCCTCTTAATCAATAGAATGTTATTTTGCTGCTTTCAAGAGTTCCTGGAACAAAAAAACTAGTCTTCCAGTGGAAACAGAAGGCCACAGACTGAGAGCCAGCTACATTTCTTTCCTTCAGGTTATTTTAAAACTCATGTTAGTTTCAGACAGCTGCAACCAGAGTTAATTTTGTTGACTAATTATTATCGCCATAGTTTTCGCCAACAACTTTCTTTCTCCGTATCAAAACAAGACAGTAACTAATAAAAACAAGAGCACATGGACTAATTAAAACTAAACTGACATTTTCCTCAACTAATGAAAACTAGACTAAATCACAGCTACTCTGGTTGTGTTAAAGGTTGCATGAGGTCAGAGGGACATCCAATCACAGCTGCCTTAGCTTGGTGGTGGTGGGATAAGTTGTGAAGCGATCCAATCAGAGCTGCTCTCTTTATGAATTGATATATTCATGTAGAGCAGGTTCACTGTTTGTTGTCAGTTCTGGTATTGTAACTGAGATGCTCTGCCAGGTAGCCTAAATAAAGGTGGCTGCATTTCACACAAAGGAACATTTGTTTCTGTTCATTTAGACATTCAGACTTTACTAACATTAAATAAAGGGTTATTAGATGTTTCAGTTTATCTAAGAGTAAAACATGACTTCAGAAATGCCTTAGACTTTACACTTCATATTTAAGACAACTAAATTTACAGTAAATTTCATCAACTAAAACTAGACTGAAATTGAAACCATTTAGATGACTAAACTCGGACCAAAACTAAACGATATTTTAGGCAAAAAAACTAAATTAAACAGTGTTGTCAACATTATCACTGGCTGCAGTCCTGTCTGAATTGGAGTTATTATATTAAAAAATAAAGACCCTCGTACAATCCCCGTTAAGCTGATTCCACATACAGAAAAGCACCAACAGACAGGTTTAATAAAACTATAATCAGGCACCTTAAAGTCTTCAAGGCCTGCTCCGGTAACCACGGGGCCCATTCCTCTGCCATGGTATCATAGAGCCAGGAGATTGATCTGTTCCCATGAATGAACGGCGGGGGGAAGCTGTTCACCGGCGTGCTCTCGTGGTTCCCGATGGCCGGGTACACGGTCACGTTAGCTCCCAGGTGTCTGCACAGAGGATGGCGGGAGAGCGAGGGAGTTTCAGAGAGAAGGAAAGCAAACATTGGAGTGGAAACCTTATCATGTGACTGTTATCAGGTCAACCCCAAACAGTCCTGAGGTTAAAAGAATCTGTTATCAGGGGATTCAAGTGGCTGCTGCTTATCAACAAACATGCTAACGTCAGATTACTCCATTAAAAGCCACTCAGAGTTAAAACAACAGCAGTAGGAGCTAAAGCCGTACTTGTGGATGAGCCTGGTGATGACCGTGAGCTCCGACAGCTGCTGTTTCCGTGTCTGCGACCAAACGTTGTGCGCTGGTATGTCTCCGGTCCAGTACACCCAGTCCCAGGGCCCGGCTTTGGCTGCGTTAACCAGCAGGTTCTCCACGGTGTGCAGGGGCAGGTCGCACTTACTGTAGGTGCCCCAGTACCCGGCGCCCCGCTTCCTCCAGCTGGGGGAGCCCGAGTCCTTCCGGCAGCACAGGGGGTCCTTACAGTCCGGGTTGCTGCCCACCTCGTAGTCCTGTTGGTGGAGAGGGGTGGACTTTAGTCGGATGGGTTTGGGCCAAAACAAAATCCAACTAATGCTGCCTGGACGGACTACAGCAGGTCTGAGTAAATCATAAACCTGTATTTGAATCCTCGAGTCAAACAGCAGATGTAAAGTGATGCAGAGGGACGCAGCGTTAGTTTTGTTGACTGATTATTTTTGTCAAAATTTCATCAACACTTTTTCCGCTGGCGAAAACTAGACAGAAACTAATAAAAACAAGTGCTCATGGACGAAAACTGCAATCATGAAAACTTTTCAGTTTCACTACTTAAATTTTCAAGCATTGCAACTGCTTACAAAATAAGTCAAGGAAAAAAATCTATTTTTAATTATTAAACAAAGACACCAATATTTTTTTTCTAAAAGTATTTTTTGTGGATGAGCTAATTAGCTTAGCTCAAACCCTGGGAGTCAATGGGCAGTGTTAGCCTGCCTCTGCCTATAGCCATCAGATAAACTCTTCAGCAGCTCTAAACTGTCCTGTGTGCTTGTTGAGACTTGTTTTTTACTGTTACGTTACATTATCTTCTATCATCGTATTATCTCCGTGTTAAGGATATTCTAAAGGCTGCATTTGACATCACAATGTCGTCCTGCTATCCCACACCATTAGATCATGAGATGTTTGAATGGAGGATTCTTGATACCAGAATGTGATTATCATAGTTTATTGCATGGCTGGTACAAATAGACATAGATACATTTAGATGCTGTGTGTTAGTGAGTCACTTATTGAGTCGGTTGAGTCTCGGTCTCCATGCTGTCTGAGTGAGTGTGGCGGTCTCACTGAAGAAGAGTATCTAAGGGATACCTATACAAGAGTCTGACATTCTCTACATGGTTGTGTCTGTTCTCTGTATATGGTCAGGTTTTTGTGGTTGCCAGACTTCTGCCTGTGGGGTTCGTCTGTATATGTGGATAACTAAAGTCTGGGTGCATGGATAACAAGCTAAGTATGGATAGAATAAGTCCATTATCAAATAATGATTCATGATATATGAATTGGTCCATGACTAAAATTGATACATGACTTAAAATCAATGCTATCACTCTATCTAACCCCAAACAGAGGCTTTGGTTTGTTGACCTACTTCCGCAAGGGATGTGATGTTCCCGAACGAGTTGGATCTTTTTAACAGCTCTTTTAAATAATGATGAGATTCAATTTGCAGTTGTGAGTGAGCTGTTTGTTTCTTAAATTTACATTTACAATGACTCCATTCTTTCGACTGTGCGTCCGGTAACTAGAAAGAGATGGACAAAGCTCACCCATAGCCAGTTAGCTTAGCTCAAGCACTTGGAGTCAATGGGAAGTGTTAGCCTGCCTCTGCCTACAGTCATCAGATAAACTCTTCAGCAGCTCAAAACTGTCCTGTGTGCCTGTTGTGACTTGTTTACACTACATTATCTTCAACTATCTTCATGTTATCTTCTTACATTCCAAAACAGAGGCTTTGTTTTGTTGACCTACTTCTGTGAGGGATGTGACGTTCGTGAAGGAGTTGAATCTTTTGAACAGCTCTTTCAAATGAATTATGAAAATTTAAGATAAGATAAGATACACCTTTATTAGTCCAGAAATTCCAGCATTTAATAATGACACAGATATAGAGCAAATATATTTCCCAGCCCTAAGCTCAGCTTCAGCACACGCTCACCTTGTCCCAGTGGATGTCCGTCAGAAACAGGACCCGGCTCTGCGGGGACCCGGGCTTGGGCGGGGTCGGCGGTTTGACGGGTGGTTTGGGGACCTTGGGCAGGCTAATGTTCCAGGGTGCGTAGATGTCGAACTTCCCGCAGGAGGGGCCCACCAGGATGGCGCAGGCCTCGGAGGGCCACAGCAGGGACTCCTGCAGGGCCCGGATGAAGTCGTCCCTGAACAGCTCCGTTATCTGCCGGCACACCTGCTCCTCGGCCAGGTGCAGGCGGATGCAGGCCTCGCCCACCGCTCGGGCCACGCGCTCCTCGTTAACGTCACTCTGGGAAATGGGACAGCTCGAGGTTAAACCAGAGGAAGGGGTCAGCCTGACCTGGTTTCAATACCTCAATTAAAAAAACAACCGCTGAAGAAATAATTTTAATCACTCAGCGTTACGTGATTGACATCAGGTGTTAATAAGACTCGTGCGTGCATCGAGCATGAAGAGAAGAGAAGAGAAAAAAGCTGATGTGGGGAAACTTTGCCCTCATATCACATGCTGTTCAGTGTTAGCAGATAAACATTTATGCAAGTGAAGTATTCTCTTTTCATTTATTAATCAATTAAAATAATTGATGTAAATCATTCAAAGTTAAAGGTAAACATACAGCTCATATGTAGCCTGTTACGTGTAATATTACATATTTTTTAATCAAGGTCTTTTGATTTTTTTTCAACAGCCATACAAAAACACACACATATCTATAATGTCTCAACATTAATACTCGCCACCTCACCCCCAACCTCCAACAGAGCCCATTTCCCATTGTACGTTCAGATTTTAAAGAAGAAAATTCAGATAAATTATGAGAAGTAAATATATATATATATCTATTTGTGTGCGTGTGTGTAAATAGAATAAATAGACGTAATTTAAAAAAGGAATAAATTAGTAAATATATGCCTAAAATATGAGTTCATCAACTCTAACTTATAGTCCTTAGTAAATGTGTTTTTATATATATTTATATCAGTTAAGAAAGGATGCCAGATGGCATAAAGTTTCTTGGCGCTACTTTAAAACTATACGATAAAAATGCACACTATTTAAAAAACTTTAAATTAAATAAATCGCTCCCCGTCACACTTCTAACCTTTTCTGTAGCTCTCTGGCTCAGAAAGGTTGGTGACCATGCTGTAAAGCTCATGTTAAGATGAATTACTCCACCTGTTAATGCTTTTATTAATAATGTATCTGGAATATTCAAATCTCAGGAAAGAGAGACATTACCCAGTCAAATAAAAGATCCAAATGATTCCTTGTCTCTCTGAAAAGTTGTCACTTAATGACAGAATGCTTAAAACTCCAACAATTACTTCTAATCTATAAAACTAAATCTCCTGTAAGAGAATCTGCCTCTGAAATGTTCTTTTCATCACTCTGAGCTTCTCGTCTGATCTTTTAACTTCCTTGATTTAAAAACATCCCAGCTGAGTTAAACTCTAATGTACACCTCAGAGGAATCTCAGGAATGTTCTAGAAAATCTATAAATGTACATTATTTACTCTTTCCAAACAGAACATGAGTCCAGGACATATTTAAGATGTTTTTCACGCTACATCAGCGACCCAGACGTAAGGAGATGACGTGCACTGAAATATTCTGTACAGCAGATTACTGCAAAAATGATCCTAAACAATGAAATAGAATCATTTAATACATCTTTAAATAAAGTGAGCATCAATAATAATACTACATTAACCTCCCTGAAATTGGATTTTTACCAATTAACAACCTAAAAAAAAATTTTTTAAACTTTTTTTGTTGTTTTTAAAAAGGTGTAAAAGTATGCTCTTATTGTAATCAGAGCTGTGCGACTCAAATCATAACAAAATTATTCTGTTCAATACATTTTTAACAACTAAAACAATTAAAATGCAGCAAAAGTTTAATCAAATCATGTTGAGTCTCCATAGAAAGTTTGTTTCTACTTCATTCATGTTGGTCTCATTTTTACTTAAAAAGCTGGAATATTTATTTACGTCTTGTGTTCTGAAACTGAACTTCTAACATTTGTTGTTTTTAAATTGTTTTACTTTCATTTCTTATCTATGCACTTCCTACTATTACTTCTATTATACTACAACTCTAACTTTATCTCTAGTTTAAGTGCTTCAGCATCATCTCCAGTGTTTTCTCTTGATAAGGATTCCTTAAGTCTTTGAAACAGTAATATTTGTTTATTTTCTTAAATAGATTATTTGCTCTTACTGATTTTATTCTGGTTAATCTTGCATTTTTGTATGTAAAAAGCAATACAAATAAAACTGGATCAGTTAATTGAAGAAAGCAAACATACAGACACTACACATATTATTCACAATGATTAACAAATTAGCTCATCAGTTATTAAAATAAGCAAACAGCATCATGAAGCTTTATTACTGACTCTTTCATTTTCATAGAGATCTCCACATTTGACCATTTTGATGATGAAAGAGGAATTTAAACTGATTTCATCTTCCATTAAAACTAATTTTATGTTCCGGAATGCAACCAGATAACTATAACTTGACATCTTAATCAAGAAATAATGTTTTTTTTAACTGCTTATGTGAAACTCACGGAAAACATCCAAAACTATCTGTCAAAGAGCTCCTGTATAGTGTAGCATTAGTATTTTAAATTTCTAATCCAACACATGTTCATCACATCAGGTTTATCATCACACTTGTGTAGCCCATCTTAAAAGAATGAAAAATATCATGCTTTAAATAATTTAATAATTACAATGATCAACTTTGCTTCAATTTGATTAAATTTACAAACAAATTGATCAAATCACTGAACTGATTATCACGCAGGTTTCATCATTCACCACACTTTAATTAATCAGTATTTGTTGCTTTCACTCTTCATAATCATGTTCTAGTTTTGATGAGTTGTGTTTACATTAGGGGTGTCCCAATACAACTTATTCACCTTCGATATGAGATCGATATTGCAGCCTTGAGTATTGGCCGATTTTATTATTGATCCTATAAGATATCAGCAGGAATCATGCAGACTTTTATTTCTTATTTTGTAGTATGGACTGTAAGAAAAGTCTTGACCAGGTGAGATTACTCAAACAGAGAACAGTAGTCAGCAATAGTAGGTTTGAGAAAAACTGACCCATTTGTTAATAACCAATGGGTTCAATAAATTCAACCTTAAACATAAGAATAAACTACAATTAAACAAAAAAAATTAGAAGACCCTAAACCTAACCTGAATAAGTCTGGTAAAAACAAAAACATATTTTTTGAATTGCAAAATAATCACTGTGTTTAACTTCAACATATTCTACAACTGAATTGAAAAATGAAAAATAAACTATAATGGACTGCTTGTATTTGAGTGCTTCATATATATGCTTCATATATTCACCTACTGAAACACTTCTTGGATTTTTTTTTCTTTACATATTTTTAGATAATGTACATTTAAACATATTAAGAGTGCAACAAGAACATGCTCAGAAAATATTTTGTGAATCAAAGTGTGTTTATACTTTTATTTTTGCTCAGCATTTTGACAATTCTTCTTACTTAAACTCAATTGCCTTATCATCATCCTTTTGATTGAATTAAATAAAAATATTAAAACTTTACCAGCAGGGCCACGTCCAGGATGGTGAACAGCACCTTGCACGCAGGACAGGTGATGTTCTTCCAGTTAAATCCAACTCCAGGACGGTCCAGTTTCTCCAGGAAGAGCAGCCGGTCCTGCCCCGGAGCCCCGGCCGGGTGAGGACAGCCGAGCGGTGGACACATGAGCAGAAGAGCGCAGGTGATCAGGCCGAGGAGGGGCAGTCGAGCGAGGACCCCCATTGTCTCCATGACAGCAGGTGTCTTGGTTAGTCTGCAGCCTGTGAGAGAGGAGCAGGTGAGGGGGGACGAGGAAGTGACGTCACGTGGTCTATTTGACGGTTTCATGTTTGATTATGCAGAAAAAAATACACAAAAATAGGCTTCAGGGTGAAACTATAGGTGTGGTGGTGTTTGGAGTTACCGTGTTATCTGGTGATTCTTGCCGCAAGTGAGCGATTGTCGTAATCAAAGGTTGTTCAAAGCGGCTTCGTTTGAGCGCCAATTTTTTAACATTCACATATCGTGTTAGCCCATTAGCTATGAAGTTAATAAGACACTAAAACTCAAGTATTCAGGAGGATGTTCTTCTCAACGACCATGTAGTTTCAACTTTCAGGTCACCAGTCAGCACGGTCACACCTTACACCGTAACACTCCGCTAACAACAGCAGCTAGCTACCTCTTTTTCTTCCTCGTTGCCCTCGTCGCCGCCTTGTGACACCCTGGTAGCGAACACGGAGAGGTCAGAAAGTCCACTTCCACTTCCACAGAGCGTCCCGGACCAGGTCGTTGACCCTTCAGGGTGCTCTTCCCTCCGCTGCCTGCATGTTATGCTGGGTCAGGATCACCGCTGCGTCTTGTGAAAGGTACGGGAGTCAGCTGATGCGTCACGTGCCTGAGCGGTTTTCCTCACCCTGCAGCGCAAACAGAGCAGACCACAGCTGATAACTGCGGCGATGATTGCACTTTAAGTTCTGCAGAAGCACTGACCCCGCTCTTTCTTCCTCTTTTGTCCTGCAGCAGAGGCTTTGCTCACTTCCTTCCCGTGTGGTCTGGTGTAACTTTAAGAGCTTGAAATTAGAGTTTAAATCTTCCGTGAGGAGTTTTAGGAAGTTATGAAACAGCCTGAAGTTCATGCTATTAATAACCCACGTATTTTTTCTTCAGACATTCCCTCATTTTTAATTTAAAGCCTGTAACATGTTCCAAAAAGCTGGAACAAGAGCAACAAAAGACTTGAAAGGTTGAGAAATGACAAAAAAACACACCTGTTTGAAACTTTACTCAGGTGAACAGGTGTGGGAAACAGGTGAGAGTCATGATTGGGTTAAAAAGGAGCATCCCAGAAAGGACCACGCAAGGTTCAACATTCTAGTCCAGGGGTGGGCAAGTGGCGGCCCGGGGGCCAAGTGCGACCCTCCACGTCACTGAGGCCCCATTCACACGACGACAAACAGAGGTCTAAACGCATATGTTTTTTTGTCGAATCTGTGTATCATCCATATGAAGACGGCGCTTTGGGAGTCTGTAAACGATCATTTTAGAAACCAGGTTCCAGAGTGGAAAGATTTTGAAATGCCATATACGCAGCTCCGTGTTTACTGGCTCTCTGCAAGTTTTCAGACACGCTTACGTCATAGTTTCATATCTTCATTGACACGCATGCGCCACACGCGGCAACAACAATGGCGGCGTACGGTGTAGCATATGTGTTGATGAAGCTAGTGACCCTACTATCCCTGTTGCAGCAAAATCTCCTTCTTCTCAATCACCACGGAGTTGAACAAACAATTATCAAGGACACATTACGGCACTTTATGATCACTTTATCACAATCTCTGTTTACAACTTTTGCCGCGAGTGCGCATGCCCACTGTTTTTCGTCTGTTTCCGGTTGTTTCCATCGCATCGTTACAGCGCCCCTAGAGGTCTGGCATGTGTTTTACAGCGTTTTGATGCATATCGTGTGCATTCATATAGACACACACATTTTCTGAGACGCCTTCATCTTTATGACGATCATATTGGAAACTGTTAAGCGTTTTGTCTTCGTGTGGATTGGGCCTAAATGTGGCCCGCCATTCATTCTCAACCAGCCGTTGTAAATAAGAAGAAAACTCAGATATCCAATTGAAATAATTCAATATAATCTAGACTGATATTTTTATTGGCTTATGTAAGTTGTTTATGACCTTACTTTGCCATAAGTGTCTCTAAATCTCTTTTATGAAGACTTTGAACGTTTTATTAAGTTTTACTCAATAATATATTTTAAGAAATGGCAGCAGCACTTATCATTTTATTGATTTGAAAAAAGCTTCATTGGCTTTAATTCCATGTATTTTTGCTAAATTTGCTTGAATTCTATGTCAAGTTCATTTGATTATGCATAATAACCTGTTTTTATGTTGTAATATATGAATATTGTTTTCTACTTTTATGACAAATTTATATTCTCATATGTTGTTTATCCAACATTCTTTTTCCTCATCGAGAGTTTCTGAAAATTTGTAACAATGTGGCCCTCAGGCTGGGAAAAATGGTTTTATGTGGCCCTCTTGGTCATTAAAGTTGCCCACCCCTGCTCTAGTCCAACATCTACAGTCCATAATCAAAAGATTCAGAGAATCCAGAGAAATCTCTACATTTAAGCAACAAGGCTGAAAATCAACATTGTATGCCCGTGACCTTCAGTCTCTCAGGCAGAACTGCATTATAAAGCAGCATCATTGTGTAAAGGACATCAACACGTTGGCTCAGAAACACTTCAGAAAACCATCATCAGTTAACACAGTTCATCTCTACATCTACAAGGTCAAGGTCAAACTCTTTCTGAAACGGACTGAGGCACAGTGGAAAAGTCTGCTGTGGTCTGAGTCCACATTTCAGACTGTTTTTGGACATCATGGATGTGGTGTCCTCCAGGCTAAAGAGGAAAAGGACCATCCAGGCTGTTATCAGAGCAAAGGTCAAAAGACAGCATCTGTGATGGTATGGGGGGTGTTAGTGCCCATGGCATGGGTAACCTGCAAATCTGTACAGCACTTTTTGATTTAGTTTTATAGTCTTTTGCCTAAGATATATTTTATTTTGAGTCATTCTTTAGTGATTTTCATTGTTTTAATTTTAGTCTAGTTTTAGTCGATGAAATCTGCTGTAAATTTAGTCGACTAAAATACGAAGCGTAACGTGTAAGGTATTTTATGTTTCCTTGAATTTCTGAAGTCATGTTTTCCTCTTGGATAAAATCAAACATCTAATAACCCTTCATTGAATGTTAGTAAAGTCTGAATGTCTAAATGAACAGAAACAAATGTTCCTTTGTGTGAAATGCAGTCACCTTTGTTTAGGCTACCTGGCAGAGCATCTCAGTTACAATACCAGAACTGACAACAAACAGTGAACCTGCTCTACATGAATATATCAATTCATAAAGAGAGCAGCTGTGATTGGATCACTCCACAACTTATCCCACCACCACCAAGCTAAGGCAGCTAGCGCGCGCATACTGTCTTAAGGATACAGATCTGCCGGTCGCGTGCATTTGTCACAGAAGCCAGGACTTTGCTCAAAAGTATTCTTCTGTCTTCAGCGGCTGTTTGCAGGATGGATAGCGACGAGGTAATGTATTTATTTTTGACTAAATGTCGATGTTAAAAATCGCTAATTTTGAACTTGGTTTTATTACTGTGAAGTCGCCCCCGTCCTGTTGAAGCGATAAAGTGAATAAAAGTAAAGACGACGATGCGCTGGCGATATCACACACTTGAAATAGGTCTAAACAAAACTACATACTGGTATGTTCTGGATTTGTTGTGCTGTACTTTTTTCCTGTCAAGTTTTTTTGAGGAACTTCGTCATAAATTAGTCGCCCAACATACCGTATAACTTGTGAATAAACTGCACATTCTTCATATTTAGCAGATTAGCCTGGCAAATTTCAGTTTTCTCAGGAAAAACTACTAAGAAATGTCTTACACGTTGTCTTTACATTGGCAGCACATTACGCGCAGTGCATGGTGGGATCTCCTGTTTGGTTATGTAGCGTGAAGCCATGGCGGAAAGAGAAAAGGAGATAAAAGCTTGAAGATGTCTGAACAACAATCTGTTCTAAAGCAGCTGTATTATTCACTCAGATTATAGACTCTGCAGTTAGATAACATTTGTTTTGAATTGTTGCACTTTAAGAGATAATGTTGATATTGTTGTTCATTACCTTTTATGTTTACATTTATTGAACATTTTATAAAAAACTGCACTATTTAAATTAAAACCTGTTCAGAAAGTTTCTTTGGCTTTAATTGTCCTTTTTTTTTCTTTTAGGGTTTTATATGTTAAACACAGGGAAATAATGGTCAAACCTGCAAATTAGTCTAGAAAAATCAAAGTAAAAAAGAATTGTGATAAAATCGTGATCGTGATTTTATTTTTCAAAACTCTTATCATTTTTGCCATATCGCCCACCCCTAGTTCATTCTAATATTGATTCTTATTGAACATAGAACTGTGCATTTACATCATACCAACTCTGTCTCTCGTTTCATCAGGAATGTGCTGTGAGAACCCCTCTACTTCTGCCTCATCAGAGTTTGAACCCCCACACAGTACAACTGGGAGGGGAAGGGGAAGAGGTAGAGGGAGGACACCTGAAGACCTGGAACCCGAGAGCCAGCAGAGGATTCAGGATCTGCAGGAACAGCAGAATGCTGAGATGCAGGCCACTATCCAGGCATTGGACCCTGAGCAGAGAGACCAGTTGCTCCAAATGGTTTTGATAAGACTCCCTGGTTTTGATAAGACTCCCTGGCCTCATGGCTTTGCTGAGGGATCCTGAACAGCAGAGGGACCCTGTACAGCAGAGAGACCCAGGTGGAGGGGTCCTCCATTGGTGCTCCTGTTCTAAACACCAGGAAATGAACACGGACCGGGAGAGACTCTGCTGTCGGCAAACACCAGAGACCTGTATAAGTAACATGGCCCGCATGCGCTTATACATCCTGGATGAAGTGGTGCTGCGTCTGGCCCGGGCAGCCTGGAACGACATCTTTGCTGGGGAGGAGCAAAGACAGTACCAACACGCAGCGTATCGCCAGTTTGTGCTCTGGCAGCATGGTCGCCTCGGGGTGGGCGTCAGGGGTCATACCAAGCTGCTGTGTCTGGAAAATAAGAGACACTTTTCCAGACCCAATGGGATGGTACACAGGTTTCAGGGTTCGTCGACTACTTTAGAACAGAGCTTTATTTTTTGTTGTTTTTCTATTTATTTGTGTGCACTTGTTTTTGTGTGTGCGTGTAAAATAAAGACATTTTTTTTGGAAAAAATAAACTTTTATTTACATAAATTACAAAAACAAGTCAACAACTCAGGCAGATATCCCAAACTGGTAATAAAAATTGAACCATGTAAAAGCAGCAGACAGTATGGGTGAGGGTCCAGGTAAAACTGTGGCTGTGTGTGTGAACTCAGAGTGAAAGTAAACATGTCCGGGATGATCCTCAGAGTTTACTCTGGAGAACACCCTCACCACGTGTCATGTGTCCTAACTAGCTCTGCTGTTGAGGGGGGTGGTACTGGAACCACAAGCACTAAACGCCGGGGGTCATCTGGCCAAGAACGGTTCTCTGCAGTGCTGGAACGTTGGAGTAATCCTTCTTCTTCTTCATACCTGTAGAAACAGAACATTTCATGAAAAAAAAGGTCGTGTGTAAGTCTGTAGGCTTGGTCAGGTACATGAACACCAAGATGATAATCTCAGAATGATTCAATATACTGATCTTCACTTTTCAGCATTTAACAGCGGAGGAAGCTAAACAGACATTTTCTTTTCCGCTTAGCGGTTTGCAGTCATTGTTTACATTATAGCTTTCAAAAATCACCATGTTTGCGATAAATAGCTACCGCCTGGGATTACTTGTTTATGAATATGAACAAGGCGAGATGGCCCTTAGTGATATAAAAAGTCACATTACAAACTCAATAAATACTGTAAACTACGACGGCGTATTAGGGCCACCTGAAGAAATAAAAAAATTAATGAAAACTCGAAAATCTTCGAGAAAAAACAATGAAATTTTTGAGTTTATAAAGTCACAAATTTATGACTTAAAAAAGTCATAAATTAGTGACTATTAAGTTGCAAATTTGCGACTTTATAAGCTTGAAAATTTGAGATAAATTCATAGTTCGGGTCAATAACTCATCACTAAAACAATGTAGTTCCAAACCCGACCCTTCATTTTAATCATTCTGATGAAGACTGTGAGCTAAAACCTCGTTTTCCTCCAAACGAGCCAGAAAGCTTCACTTTGTCTCAATAAGCTGCCGGTGATGGCTGGCTCGGCAGCTTAGGGACCGATGGCAAATTACTAAATCGGAGGAAATAGTGTGAAAAGAAGTTGAATAACTTCACCATAATGTCTTCAAAATCACAGCACACATAAATAACTGCAGGTTGTTCCTAGTACATGTCATATTTTTTTTTAAGAATTGCAAATGAAAATATGTCACAGGATTTTTTTGATGGAAAATAAAGCAATCAAAGTTATGAAATCTACCAAGGAAATGATTATAAAACAAGAATGATGACCCCCTCTACCTTAAAGTACAGCTCTTACTTTAGAAAAAAACCTTTTGATTTGATTTAAATTCTTCTTTATATATTGAACTGTGTGAATTCATATGTAGCCCAATGACAATAATTACTGTACTAACTGTATTACTGCAGACTTACTGACACCAAACTCATACTAATGATCAACAGTTTCCTTTAGCTTATGCTTATTAACAGCTGTACAACAGAAGTATGTTTATCAACATGACTATAAAAACTTTAATACCTGTACTGTTGTTCACTGTAGAAACACCAAACCCAGTCTGATGATCGAGCATCTCTTCTAGTTAATACTACAGTACTTATTTAAGAGATATAGGTTTTAAGGTAATTTAGCCTTCGTAATTTTTTTTATTATTGACATAAATTCATCAACAGGCAATGACAACTTTAATAACTTAACTTGTTGACTGAAGTTGCACCAAACTCAGCCTGGTGATCAAACTGCAACTTCAACTTGAGTTATAGTTGTCCATATATATTAGGGATGGGTACCTTTCACATTTGAACCGATACCATACTGATGCCCGGTACCTGGGAATCGGTATCGGTACTCAACGGTACCAATTTTCGGTACTTTTGTGTGTGTTTATGGGATAATAAATATTAATTTGTTTAATATTAAGATCTCAAATTTTTTCAATGTAAATTTATTTCTCAATACATAAAATTTGACAGATATATATCAAAACAACATTCAACTGTTTGTATTGTAACATTGTAGTTGTTCCAAAAATTTCTTTAACGTGAACAACATGGTGTGTTTAAGTCTGGTATGGAAATTCACCTACTCTACCAAATAGTATGCCGGCTTCTTCCACTCCCTCACAGTCACAAGGATGTGTTTAGGTACCTAAACATGGCACCTTTTGATTTTATATGAATCGGTACTCGGTAGTACCTACAGAATTCGGTCGGTACCTCTTAAAGTACCTAATTCAGTACCCATCCCTAATGTGTATATATATATATATATATATATATATATATATATATATATATATATATTATAGGGCTGAACGATTTTAGGAAAAGATTGAATTGTGATTTTTCTGGCAGATATTGCAATTCACGATTTTTTTTTCAAATCGAACTTCAGTGCAAAATTCACTTTGTTTACAGTACAGACAACAGTAAGGAAAAAAATGATGAAAAACACTAAACACATTATTCACCTTCAATAGCGATGATAATCTGTTTTCATTAACTTCTACTCCTAAACAGAGGCTTTGTGTTGTTGACCTGCTTACCAGCATTTTTAACATATAGACTGTCTACAAATTTGTAAAACAGTATGTGCATAATACTTAACACAACAGATCCTGAGTCAGTCAGGAGCGCAGCAAAAAAAATGCTCCTTTGGCGATCACAAAATTGCATTGTCTAAAATTGCGATTTCGATCTGAAAACGATAAATCTTTCAGCCCTAATATATATGACAGAGAGAGAGATAGATAGATAGATAGATTAAAAAAGAGCTGAAGTGTACAGTAAAAGAGATGTTTGATCACCAGGCTGGGTTTGGTGTTCCTACAGTCAACAACAGTTAAGTTACTACAGTTCTGATATTCAAAGTGATGAATATACTTTACTTTATAAAAGCCATATGATTGAATCTAAACATTTTTATCTCGCGTAGAGCTCTATTATAAACTAGAAGATATGTCTGATCATCAGGCTGGCTTTGGTGTCACTGCAGTCAACAACAGTAAAGTTATTGCAGTTTTTAAAGCCATTACCTAAATACACAGTACAGTATGTCAAAAATAATAATAAAAAAGACAAGTGACATTAAAACTTGTATCTCTTAAATAACCTAAATCTTAAGAAGCTATGACATGTACTGTAAACAACCTATGGTCATTCATGTGTGCTGTGATTATGAAGACGTTATTTGTCCTTATGGTTAAGTTACTGAATTTCCATTCACACTATTACTCCAATATGATAATTTGTCATCGATCCCTAAACTGCAGAGCCAGCATCACTGCAGCTCACTGAGACAAAGTGGAGCTTTCTGGCTCAAAGGAGGCTCCTTTGGAGGAAAACGAGGTTGTAGCTCACAGTCTTTGTCACATTGATTAAAATGAAGGGTCGGGTTTGGAACTTCGTTAATTAATTGACCCGAAATATGAGTTTATAACAAATTTGCAACTTTAAACAGTCACAAATTTCTGACTTTTTTAAGTCATAAATTTGTGACTGTATAAACTCAAAGATTTTCGAGTGTTCATTTATTTTTTTATTTCTTCAGGTGGCCCTAATACGCCGTCGTAGTAAACGGATGGTAAACAATCAACAGGCACTTACGAGTCCAGCAGTAACTGGGCCAAAGCGGCGTCGGTCGGACATCCCTCCTCGTCTTTTAATTCACGCCAGCGAGTGAACGCCGAGCCGAGGCTCACTCTGGTCCGACCGCTCAGCTTGTTTTTCTCTCGCTTTCTTTGTTTTGCACCCTCAGTCAATACTTTTTTCTTCCTTACGTTCTTCGTTGCCTCCGCCATGGTTGCAGCTCGTTTGGCTTTCGCCGGGACTTCCGTGTTTTAAACGAATCAGGAATTGGGGGAAGTGACGTATGCCGTAAAGCAGTCCAAACGTGTAGTTTTTTAGTGTGGCAGGGTTTACCACCATCCAGCTCGAAATTACATAGCGGCAGTGAAAGCGATACAGACCACTCCAGAGGTGTCATTCAGCTCATTGTAAAGTGGTGGACTATCACAATGAATATCGAAGGATTATATTATGATTGAGAAACTACATAGTGTTGGTTTAACACAACCAAAGTAGCTGTGTTTGGTTATATTCCTAACTTGTCTCTACTTCCTACATGACCAAATTAGGTCTGATTGGATTAAAGGGACTGTGAGGAGTTTCTAAATAATTACAAAACAGTCTCACTTTTAGATATATGCCTGATGGAAATACACACTTTAAGATGAGTTTTATAGCATCAAAATAGGTTATCTATAAATGCTATTCCTTAGCCTTCCGGTTGGGTCAGACTGGACTGGCCTGGATACTCAACTTCAGGAACAAGACAATTAAAACTAGAGCAAATTTATATTATTCGGACACGTCTTAGAGCACCGGGCTGTAAGTAGCCATATATAGCCGGCTACAAAACTACGATACTAAGTTTTCCAAAAATTGCTTGTTGTCACACATCAAAAACTACCACTATGTAACTACAAAGAGATACATTACCTCGTCGCTCTGCATCCTGTAAGTTGTTGAAAAAAGAAGTTGTAAAGCAATGTAGAGGTCCGAGTTTCATTCATTTAGCACCACAACAAACACACGCTTTGGCTTGTGGTGCGTTCAAGTTGTAGTCGGAAGTTGGAATTTCTGAGTTCCGAGTAGGAGACTACTACTGGAACATCCCCCGAAGTCGGAGTTTCCTACTGGGAACTCGGAAAAACCTCGCCACCCCCGAGTTGACAATGGAAGATGGATGCCCCCAGTGTGAACAGTTATTTAGTTCCTGTAATAATCAATTTATTTGCACTTCTGACTGGGGTGTGTCGCTCTAGATCAGCTGTATACATAGTATTGTTAGACTTATATTTACAAAAATGCTGCCATAGTGATAATCACATTCTTCATGTGATATTTTGGCATGCTAACAACAGCTAACAATAGCCTGGTAGATCGGCATGTTTTTTTCAGACTTCAACTGGAACGCAGATAAGTCTGAGATGATGTCACTCCCAGTTCAGAGGTTACTGGAACGCAGCATTACGACAGTCGCAGCGCGTGCTCATGGGTAGCAGAGTCTTTGTCACCGGAAACAGATTCTCCTCACAGTCCCTTTAAGCTATGTCAGACATTTTAGTCTAGTTTTTATTTGTTGATGAAAATGTCAGTTAGTTTAGTTTGAGTTTTAGTTTATGTGCTCTTGTTTTTATTGGTTACTGTCTAGTTTTCATCAGGGAAAAAAGGATGTTGATAAAAAGTATGAGAAAAATAATAAGTCAACAAATTTAACATTATACTGAAAGGTGCATGCAGGTTATGGAGCAACATCCTGCCAATGCCTGTCCCTGCTTTTTTTGGAACATGCTGCAGGCATCAAATTTTAAATGAGTGACTGTTTGCTTAATAGTTTGAACTTTCTTGTCTTTGTTTTGTATTCAGCTGAATACATGTGGTTTCATTTGAGTCTCGCATCCCAGCTGACGTCCCAATGATCCAATATGATGCCCACCCCTACCTGATGATCCCTCCACCCACAGCCATGACATCTCAGAGCTTTAGTCCTTTAATAAAGGCACCAAAGCTCCCAAACTCATTTAACCTGTTCAGCCCTTAAGTACCAGATTTTAGGAATGCTTGCTGCTCTCCAACAAAAAGAAAAAAATAACTATTCGTGTAGGAATATAGTCATGCTACACATCAAATTAAACAGGACATTTTCAGCTACACAACCACATAAGTCATTTTTACACACACCAAACACAACGTCAACACCAAGCAAATGAATTATCAAATATCCAAATCTGTTTCACTTTGATTCAAACTTGAGTTGATTTGTATGAATTTCTTTGAATGGGAAAATGCAGAGAGTTCTGCTTGATTTTTTCCAAAAAGAAAGAAAAAACTGTATATAGATTTATTTATTTTAATTTTAATAGTCAAAAACTGCCACAGATAAGCAGAAGAAGATAAAAACTGTTGTAATTGGATGTAATGAACACCAAAAGTGACATAAAAGTGAAATCTAAAGTTTGGTATATCAGAAATGTTAAATGGGACTAATGGAGCCAAACTGAGCCAAGATTGGGCCTGACCACTCTGTAGTCAAACCTCTCTAACTTTGCTCTGCATCACTTTATCAGACTCAAACTTGGCAGAAGTAATGTTCACATATTTTCACATTCATTCATAGAGTTCTAAAGCTGCAGCTGCATCATTCCAAAGAGATATTCACTATAAAACTTGTTTTTTTTTAAGCGAGGATGATTTTTTTTATCTTCATTTCCTCTGTCCCAGTAACACATATACTGATAATTCACATCTGCACAAATCTCTCAAGTGTCACTTTTATATGACACTAAAATAATTCAAGTAGACCTTGTGGTTGCAGAGATTCACTCTTTTCTTTATGAGGATGTCATTCTTGAGCAGAAGGCTTAAAAAGGGGCTGAACAGGTTAAAGAGCCTGTGAAACAGAGCAGAGGAGAGTCAGCAGCAGCCCTGAGCATGTTTAGGTTATAGATGTTTTTCTGACACTTTTGTTCACAGCTGCAGGGAGGTGTCAGGTGGGGTGTTACAGCAGGCTGCAGAAACAGACACGAGAACATTTAGACCACAGATTAAGAGCTCTGCTGCACGGATGCTGATGAAGCCCAGACAGAGCCACATCACTCCAGTGTCAGTCTCTGCATTGGCTTCATGTGTCTGATAGGAAAGATTTTAATGTTCTTTTATTAGCTTTTAAATCTTTAATGGTCTTTCTCCTTCATATTTATCCAGTTTACTTTTACCCTAAGAAAGTAGAGCCCTCAGGTCTTTATAGTTCCCAAAGTTAGAACCAAAACATACGGTGAAGCTTCTTTTTATTATTTTGGCCCTCGACTGTGAAAGAGTCCACCTGAAGACCTGAGAGCGCCACCTACTGTTTATATTTTTTAAAGCGAACTGAAGACCTACCTCAACACTACTCTTTATACTACCTACTCTTAACTAAATAAATGTATTATTACTTTTATTTCATCTTATGTAGTTGATTATTTGAATCCACTTAATCTGTTTTATTTTATTTATTTTAAAGAGGGAACAGCACATATTAAAGAAGATTTTTTTCAAATGTAAATATGCCAGATTTTAGCCTTTGGGCTAATTTCCATTTGCAGACTTTTCCATTTTGGTTCAGAGTTTATTCTCTGTTAGCTGGTTTTCTTTTCATTATTTTAATTTATCAGATTATATTACACATTTGATGTTTTACTATTATATTTTACCATATCATTATTTTAAAATTTATTATTCATTTACTTCTAAATTTTTTCCAAAAGTTTTAGCTCATTTCTTTTCGATTTTCCTCTATTTATTTATTTGTTTATTTACCTTAACAGAAAGAATATAGAGCTTATTTTGTCTAATTAATTTTATTTATTTGTTTACTTTTCCCTCTAGAAATTTTAGCTAATTTCTTACCAAGATTTTTATTTATCTATTTATTTATTTTTCTCAATAGAATTTTTAGCTCATATCTCATCATGACTTTTATGTTAATTAATTTAATAATTTCTTTATTTGTCATTTTTAGTCTTAGCTCCTGTGTTTCCTCATTTTTAATTCAAGAGTGATTCCTCAGTTGTATAAATCCGTTTTCTGGCAGAATTTCCTCTTTTTTTCTTTGTGTATGTGTGTGTGTGTGTGTGTGTGTGTGTGTGTGTGTGTGTGTGTGTGTGTGTGTGTGTGTGTGTGTGCTATAGATAACGAGAGTGGGGATTTTATTTTCATTGTATTTACTCTCCCACTGTTTTATTTTCTATTAATTTTTAATGTTATGCACTTTGTGATACGAGATGTTGTATTAAAGTGCTAAAGAAATAAAATATTATTGTTTGATTGATTGATTGAAGAGTGTGGATTCTTTAACCTAACGATGGACATGCTTCACATCCATCTGAGCAACATCTCAAAGATGGATCATAGATATGTCCGTCCATACGAGGAAACTCTCCTCAAAATCTTTTTCTCTATCGTCAGATGTTTGTTGAGTGAGAAGAGAAGTTCAGCATGAAGCTGACAGAAAGAGTGGCTGAACGATCTCTGTAAGTTTTGATCCGTTGATCTGTGGGATGTTCAGGGCTCTGGGAGCTATTTTTATTTTTTACTAAAACAAAGAAAGAAAAAAGAGAATTATCATTTGCCAAACTCACCAGACTTGGCTTGTTGTCTAGGAGGAATATGCACTGCCTAGCCAAAAAAAAGTCACCACCAAAATAAAAGGTCACACACTCTAATATTTTGTTAAACCACCTTTAGCTTTGATCACAGTCTCATTCTCTGTGTCATTGTTTCGATAAGCTTCTCCAATGTAACAGATTTGTCCCAGACCACAGCACTGCCCCCACAGGCTTGGACAGTAGGCACTAGGCATGATGGGTACATCACTTCACCTGCCTCTCTTCTTACCCTGATGCTCCCATCACTCTGGAACAGGGTCAATCTGGACTCATCAGACCACATGACCTTCTTCCAGTCCTCCACAGTCCAATCTTTATGCTCCCTAGCAAACTGAAGCCTTTTTTCTGCTTAGCCTTACTGATTAGTGGTTTTCTTAAGGCTACACAGCTGTTCAGTCCCAATCCCTTGAGTTCCCTTCACATTGTGTGTGTGGAAATGCTCTTACTGTCACTATTAAACACACCCCTGAGTTCTGATTTGGCCAAACGTTTAAGTGATTCACCGATCACCATCGTTCAGGATTTTATTCTGACCACATTTCTTCCTCGTAGATGATGGTTCCCCACCATACTTTCAGTTTTTAATAATGTGTTGGACAGTTCTTAATCCAGTTTTAGTAGCTTCTTCAATCTCCTTAGATGTTTTCTCTGCTTGATGCCAATGATTTGACCCTTCTTAAACAGACTAACATCTTTTCCACGACCACAGGATGTGTCTTTAAGAAAGGAGAAGCTGCTCATTGCATCAGCTGGGGTTGTCCAGGACTGCTTCCTCCGTTTAACAATAACCCACTGTTTACATCCCACATCTGCTTTCTCTGTTGTTTTGCTGATTTTATTCTTCTATGATTGATTTTATTAATTATGTTGGTTTGGTTTATACATTTACAGTGTTCTACAGTGTGTTGGACAGTGCTTTTAAATACAAAAAACATTTGTATTATTATTGTTATTATTGATAAGTAATGTTGTAGGCACAAAGTTATTTTCCAGATCAACCAGAAGGAAGCTGAGTAAGTTATGAATTTGAAAAGGGCAGGCAAAACACCTTTTTTCGGTCTTGTTTTGTCAGTTTGTTGTTATTTTGTTGATTGTTTGAGGTTAGTGCGGGCACTAACTTGCTTTGTAATTTCTCATTTTAATGTTTGTAAGTGAGATTTCCTGTTCAAAGTGACCGAAATAAACCAAAATAAACAGATAGTTTTTCCTCCTTGCTTGAGTTTCAGGTCCATGAGGGGACTCCACAGAATCCCTGTGGGATTCAGAGACTGGTAGAGATTTTTTCTGAGCAACAACGTCTGTAGAAAATTTCCACATAATCTCAGGGATCATCTGCACTGATAATAAAGACAACAGACCAGTTTAGCAAGAAGGAGACTGCTTTGAGAAAACTGGGGGAAGCGTCACCTGGTTTAACCTGATATGGTACAAAGATCCAGCCTGCCTGTGATGCCTCTTCCTCAAATGCTTGGAACTTACAAGTTTTAAGAAATAAGTGTATTATAAATTATTTTTCTTTTTTTCTATTCTACTTCATCAAAAAACTAAAAAAAAGGCAGCACTTCAATTCTTAAATTTGATCGAAAAAAGTCAAAAGACAACTACTGGGGTGCTGGTTTGGCGGAGTGGTTAGCACCCCATGTACATGCTTCTGCTGATCCAGGTTCAAATCCCGCCTGCGACCAGTTTGCAGAGTGTCTTCCCCTACTCTCTCACCCCCTTTCACAAGCCTATCCTCTGTCTCTCTCCTATCAATAAAGGCACAAAATGCCCAAAAAATACATTTAACAAAAAAAAAAAAAAAAAAGACAACTACTAACCATTTATTGTCTTTATATTACTTGTAATTTGGTTGAAGTAAATATATGTTAAGTATTAAAATATGCTTTTTCACTGCGTTAAATTAAAAACCCAACACTACATGGGGCGAAGGATCAATTGACAAAATTTCCTGAAGCTTTCAGCTCCATCTAGTGATTAAGGAGAGCATTGCTGGGCCGGTATGTCCTTGACAAACCAATAATATTCCTATGAAAGCATTTTTTGAAAATTTAAAAGAAATAATAAATGAAAAGGAATTTGGACAAACAGAAAACCTGCAGAATGGAAATTCTGCAGTTTTAGCAAACAATCCAAAAAGAAAATATAAACAATCTGTTAAAGTTGAACTTCTTTTCCCTTTTCAAAAGAAGCAGAATGAGGTAAAACTTTTTTATTTCCACCCCTTCTCCATTGCTAAATAATGAATAGAATTGATTGATAAGGTTGTATTTACTTATTTCTTATTGATATTTTGTGTAGTAAGTAGTCTTAAAGATTAGGTTTAGACATGTTTGAGCTTCATTTATGCATCTGTTTAGATAGAATTGGTAGTCCTGGCACCAGGTGACCTGCAGTAGGTTTTATATTTATTTTATCTTCTTAATTCAACACAAAACAGCATTTGTTCATTTTTTGCACTGGCTAGACAGTTGTATAACTTAATTCTTGTTTATGATCCATTTTCTCAGTGCTGCTTTGACATGTTAGATTTTTTAAATCCTCAATTTTCTTTACTTTTATTTTTTATCAGGTAAAATCACCTTTTGCACTCAAGTTTAAGACCCGATAAAGGAACTGATCTAAAGGGAAAAACAGGGATTTGTCAGTATAAATATAAAACATTTATTGCATTGGTATTTAAAAGCATTGTTTCTTTACACATGTCTTTGGTTTGTTTCTGTCAGAGTCAAAATAAAGCCAATAAAACATATTTGATCTGTAATAAAAGAGCAACATAGAGAAAACCAGGCTTAAGAACATTTATATCTCAGGTTTAAATAATAATAGAGAAGCAGTATAGCAGGTTTGTGAGCTGAAGTGGTCTCTGACATTATTTACAGTGACTTAGCAGGTACACGATTGAAGTGACGACAGAGTGGTTTAAGATTTTAAAAAAGAAGAGACGCGGCGCTGCAGAGGGAGGCCATCATTTGTCCTGCATCTTCTCCAGGATGGGGACGATCATGTCGAACTTGGGCCTCTTGGCGGGGTCCTCGTTCATGCAGAGCCTCATCAGCTTACAGATGTGAGGGGAGATCCCCGGGGGGATGGTCGGCCGAAGACCCTCCAGAGCCACCTGAGCGACAGGAGGGGATACAAGAGGCAAAGTCAGCCTTAAAAATGAGAAAAGAGTCTGGAGGGGTCATGGGGATGTGAGAAAACATGGCACAGCGCTATATCTGCAATCACAACGTGGAAAATAATCAAAAACAAACTTGATTCAGATGAATGTGTGCATGAGTCCAGCCACTCAAAAGAAAGGAGGAATTCAGGTTTTCATATTTTCTCCCCTTTGACTTCAGCAGAACATGGACTTTTTATTTTGTTTGGCTATCCCAAATGATGTTTGTCCTTAAAGAGATACTTCAATAGTTTAGTTTTTTTCATGTCTTGCCTCACTCCAGAGTCCAAAACAAGCAGACAGACACCATTCTTTCAACTGTGTGTGCAGTAACTGCTAATTAGCTTAGCTCAAACACTGGGAGTGAATGGGAAGTGTTAGCCCACCTCTGCCTACAGTCATCAGCAACTCTAATCTGCCCTGTGTGCTTGTTGTGACCCATTTTTTATGTCAAGTTATCATCCACTACCATCGTGTTATCCTCTACTGTTAACGGAGGCTTTGTTTTGTCGACCTACTTCCACTGTAGTTTTCAGGAGAGACGTGACGTTCGCAAACGAGTCGAGTCTTTTGAACAGCACTTCCAAGTATACAACGAGAACAGATCTGCAGTTGCGAGACAGTTGTTTGTTTGTGGGCCATTCCTAAATTTGCAGGCACTTTGGGTTTAAGAACGGCTCACTCAAAACTGCAAAGTGGTTCTCATCATGTACTTAGCAGAGCTGTTCAAAAGGGGCGACTCGTTCGCGAACATCCCATCTCTAGCACAAACCACTGTGGACATGCTTGTGAGAAGCTCAAGACAAGAGGCAAGACATTAAAGGAAAAAAAGTGTTGTCTTGTCCCTTTAATGCAGTGCAGCAGATGAATGTTATAGGAGCCTCTTCCCTAAAGAGCCACATTGGCTTATTTCTTTATTTGTGGGTTTATATTGATTGATTGAATTTATTTGATTGGGACGATGCAGTTTAACATAGTTACATCACTGAGCATGAATCTGATGAGCTGCACAGAGAGTTTATAGCAAATGCTAATTTCCACTCTTGTCCCTCGTTGGGTCTTTAAATAAAAAAGTCAGAAAATGTACAATATCAAACTCGCCCTGCCGTACTTTTGGTTTTTCTTTGAGGTGATGTGTCTGATGAGCTGCAGCCTGCCTGGTCAGGTGACCTGCTGCAGCCAGGTGGACTCAGGTGTGAAGAGGGGGAGGGGCAGAAGCAGAAAGAGAGGAGTAGAAGAAATGTTTGGTGATCCTGGATTAACTCTGCAACCCCTCAAGGCCTCTGTTTCCAAAAGAGGAGACCAAATTCTGCACTAGAGCTGTGGTGAACCCTCCTCTGTGCAGGAGCTTCGTCTCGGGAGACAAAGTCGACCGGGAGAATCAGAGGAAGTGTTCCCAGGATCAGTGAGTCTGCAACATTCAGGTTATTTTTGTATGTTTTCTTTGCGATGCATTGCCTTCATTCATTTTCTTCTGAATTATTTCAGGCTTTTGTGTTTGATCGTGAAATTTGCTTTGGATTTTTACCCCCTTCTTTAAACTGAACTGTGAAATTGTGGGCCTAGCTGTTAGGAGAGGACATTTTTTATTTCATTTTTGTGGGGAAACAGGTTTTCATGGGCTGAACTTACTGAATTTGTGCAGTGGATTGTGATTGGGGATGGGAAATTTAATGTGGTGGATTATAGTAGGGACGGGAAAAGTTTTGTTGGGGATTATACAATATCCTTTATTAAACTCTTTTAGATTTAAAACCTCTTTTTCAAGAGTGGCCTGGCCAAGACGGCAGCACAAAACAGAAAATAAAACAGATCACTGTCACAGCTACAGAATAACATTTGTATTTATGATTTCACCGTGCAATCACAAGAATCAATGTAGCTCACTTCTCTGTCTTTTATAATTGTCTTAAATTCCCCTAGGGTTACAAGACATGTCAATTTCAAGTCCCTCTACACATCGTTCCAAGCAGACGGGGCAGAAAATTTAGTCCAAGAGTAGATGTATAAATAAAAATCCACCAATGGGGGAGTCTACAAATGTAAAAGGAAGGAAAATGCTCAACAGCTTATAGGGAACAGTGATAAACTTGATAGCTGCAACCAGTAATAAAATGCAAAGCACAGGGATATAAAATATCCAATTTCTTTAGAAACTGTTCCTGAGCATTCATAAAAAGCAGTCGACAAGGGTAAAAAAGTTGTGGTGATCCAATGTTTTCTGACTTGTAGTGGAAAACGACTTATTTCTAAAATAAAAACAATTTCAGTTTCAGCTTAGAAACAAGTTAATCTATGTAATATTTAAAGGACATGTTCTCATCAAGTAGAAAGCCTAATTAAAAGATGTGACCATTTCAGTTTCAACACCATGAACATTTGAGGAACCGAGGGAGGTGGGATGGAAGCTGCTTGCCATTTGAAAATAGCAAGTTTTTGATTCATTTTTGATTTATCTGCATACAGCACCAACGTAAGCTGAGTCAACAGGTAGGAATGGGAATTTTTAAGTTGGGTATTTTAGTAAGGAACTGGAAAATTTGAGTGGGTTGATTCTCCAAAAAGTAGTGGAGCTCTCTGTGGTACATAAATATCCAATCAAAGTTTAATAATGATTAACAGTAGCTTTAAACCCGTGATTATAACTAAGCCGATTGTCTTAAAGCTAAAAGTTTATTTTTCTCTTGTCCTTATTCTATTGCCTTTTTTCATATTTATGTCTCTAAAATGTTGACAATAATAATAAAATGTTGCACCACAGAGCATGATTTTCTCTGTGACTCTCCGATGTATGACGTCCAGGTTTATCGAGTGCCTGCCTGTTGGAGGGCAAAAGTTACTGAGTTTTTAAGACATAACAAGACCAGGAAAAACCGACTCTCCCTCAGACTCTACCCTGATCTCTTCCCTCACTTTCTAACTCTTTCCGCTGCCTCTCCTCCTCCTTTAATAGCCCGAAAACATCTGAATTTGAACTTATGATCAAAATAACATCATGTTTTAATAACCTCCAATTAGGCTCCACCCTGACCAAAAGGCAGCTTTGCTTTGGATTCAAACATAACCGCACAAAACCTGCAACATCCCCACTAACCAAGCATCACCTTAAAGCGACAGTTCTGTGTTTTTGAAGTCTGGTTGTATCAGGTCCTTAAAAATATTCTGCTAAGTGGCTCCAATAGTGCTGTGCCTTTAAGGAGAGCAAGCTGAGACCACCAGGAAGGTACTCTGCTGTTGTGGGTACAGTTATTTTTATTTTTTATTTAACCTTTATTTAACCAGGAAGGTCCCATTGAGATTAAGAACCTCTTTTTCAATGCAGTCCTGGCCAAGAAGCAGCAAAGTTAAACAGTAAAATTATGGCAATTTACAATCAACAATTAATATTACGAAAAACAGTTACAATTTGAAGAGGCTGTCACAAGTGCTCTGAGTTAATTTCCAGTCTTTTTGCAACATGTTCCATGCAGAAGGAGCAGAGTAGACAAAAGCCCTTTTTCCCAGTTCTGTGTGTGCAAATGGAAGTGAAAGTAACAAGTGACCGTTTGAACACAAACCATAAGAATCAACACTTCTCCGCGTGATCAAATTACAAATGTAGGAGGGCAGTAGTCCAAGCATGGCCTTGTAAATAAAAGTGTATCAATGTCCCAGTCTTCTGGTGGACAAAGAAGGCGATCCCACTCAAGAATACGGTTCACACTGATGGTCAAGGGTCTACAGTTGGTAATGAACCTCAGAGAGACATGATACACAGTGTCGATCATTGATCTGAGGCTGTCATATACAACAAATTTCATAATCTAAAATCGATAAAAATGTTGCAGTGACAAGACGCTTTTTTGCCTTGAAGGAAAAACAAAATTTATTTTGAAAAAAAAATCCCATTTTCAGTTTGAGATTCTTAACAACGTTGTTAATATGGGGTTTGAAGCTGAGGGAGTCGTCAAGTGACACACCAAGGTATTTGTACAGATGAACCTCCTCTATGACATTTCCCTCAAGAGTTAACACCGTGGGGAGAGTTTGAGATGTCTTCTTTGAGTTTTAAACATTAGCTTACTCTTATCAGCATTAAGAAGTAGTTATAGCTCTTGAAATGTGTGTTGGACAACATCGAAAGCTTTCTGCAAAGATTCAATAGCCTTAGCAGGGGTTATGCCAAAACAATATATAATTGTGTCATCGGCATAAAAATGAATATTGGCGTCTGGTAACTGTGTGAGTATTGCTTAAAAACAAGCCACCAAACTATTCACTTAACTAATGTACGAACGCTCTTTTATCCTCAAGGACAGCTCTATGTTTGGACTATTTCACGATGCAGCAAACGGCAATGTGTTCTTCCACTAAACTCTACCAAAAATGATGGTGTTTGAATTTTATACTGAACCAAATACAAGTGATGACGATGAAGCACAAGGTTATGAACCAGAGGATGCAGAAGAATTTAATCAGATTGAGATTTAGAAGAACACATCGCCATCCTGGAGGAAAAATAAGGCACTCCAAAATCCTTCACCCAATCAAACATTTGAGCAAAACATAGTTTTGTGGCTCATTTGTACCAGTGTCAATTTTGTTGACTTATTATTTTTGTCAACAACCTTTCTTCCCCTAATAAAAACTACAAAGTAACTAATAAAAACAAGAGCACATGGACAAAAACTCAAACTAAGTTAACTGACATTTTCATCAACAAATAAAAACTAGACTAAAATGTCTGACAGACTTAATCCAATCAGACCTTATTTGGTCATGTAGGAAGTAGAGACAAGTGATGAATCTATCCAATCACAGCTACTTTGGTTGTGTTAAAGGTTGGATGAGTTCAGAGGGACATCCAATCACAGCTGCCTTAGCTTGGTGGTGGTGGGATAAGTTGTGGAGCGATCCAATCAGAGCTGCTCTCTTTATGAATTGATATATTCATGTAGAGCAGGTTCACTGTTTGTTGTCAGTTCTGGTATTGTAACTGAGATGCTAGAAGTTAAAGGAAACACAAAGAGTGCCTTAAACTTTACACTCCATATTTTTGTCGACCATATTTACAGTAGATTTCATCAACTAAAACTACTGTAGACTAAAATTAAAACAGTTTAGATGACCAAATTATGACTAAAACTAATTTTCTTTTTCGCCTGTTATTTGTTAGTATTGATCTTATCATTTTGGCTCTTTTGTTTTTAATGATTTCTTCTATGCTATATCAACAGATTGGTGTCTTTATTTACTTTTAATTCTATTGTTTTTATTTTTGCTTATACTCTTAATCTTTTCATAGAAAACTCTATCGTTCTTATAATCTTCATTCTTTTATTTTTTATGTATTTTCAATGTTTGTTTTGTTTTTACATGTTATTTTGGTCCTCTCTGTCTCTTTTTGCGTCGCAGGGTTCTTGTATTGCCTGGGTTGCTATGCCATGGACTCACAATTTCATTCAGCATTTGTGTATGTCTTATAAGTATTTACATTTTAGTTCTCTTGTGCTTTGCTGTCTTTATGTTCCTGCCTGTCAAACCACTTTTGTAAACCTGTTTTTAAATTTTAAACTTTATAAAGTTTATCATTATTATTATTATAGTATAGTAGTTGAATTCAAAAAGGGCCATTGTACGCCTGTTTACCTTCATGCCGATCTCCATGTGGGACAGGTCTGCAAACGGGACCTCTCTTGTGACGAGCTCCCACAGCAGCACTGCAAAGCTCCACATGTCTGCAGACCTTCTGTTGATGTCTTCAGGCCTCTTCTGCAGAGCTGGAAACATAAAAAAAACTCTTTGTTTTTATCCTGTAACACAGCAACGCAACAACTGAGCAGCATGACGGCCTTTAAACCGGGACATGATTACACGGTGCAGCACGCCTCTGACTGACTCATGCAGGCTAACAAGTCATTACGGGACGGGGAGAAGGAGGAGAACAAAGGGGGGAGGAATACCTTCAGGGGCCATCCACGCAGGGGAGTAACTTCGACCAGGACACTGGAAGGAGAACTTGGCGTCTGCCATGCTGATCCTGGCCGTCATGTCCTCGTCAATCTGCACATAATCAGTTTGAGACTCGATAAAAGTTCTGCCAGGTCAGTGAGTCATACCCTCGTCTGATTCAGGACAGAATGAATCCTCATGAGCAGCAGTCTTACCATGACGTGTTTGCTATTGAGGTAAAGCCTGGACACCATCGGCTCTAAGGTGTGGAGGAACGCCATGCCGCTGGCGATGTCCAACGCGAACTTTACCGCTTGGCTTTGGTCGACGACGAGAGCTGAGGGAGGAGGTCAGAAGCAGGGATGGGAATTGATCAGATTTATCAATACAAGTGCTGTTATCGATCCAGTTCTTTAACGATTCCCTTATTGATTCCTGTAGATTTTCAGTGTCAACAACGTCAAACACGTCACAGCATAGATAACTGCTTCTGCTGGTGTTTTCACTCATTTGAGGTCGTTCAGTAGCGGCCTTTGTAAAAAATTAAGCTACAATTCTGAAGTTTCTGAACCCTGTCAGTGGAGTAGGGCTGCAGCTATCGATTCTTTTTGTAATCGATTACTCTATCAAATATTTTGTCGATTGATCGAGTAATCGGATAACAGTTACATTGCGCTCACTGCTATTTTTTTTTTTTTACATTAAGTCACTACGCATTATTAGTAGTAACACACAAAACAGAAAAGCCAGGTCACTTAAATTAACAACTTACTTTTCTTATTTTGAACATTCTGAGCATAAATGGGATCTCAAAATCAAAATCTATACTTTTATTTTTACTCTGGGCCATATCTTTTTTTCAGTATTTTTATTTTTAAGTTTGGTTATTTTTATTTTATTTGTATTCATGCTTGTCTCTTTTTGCTAAATTATTGCCTTTACTACTGTACCATATTGATGATCTTATTTTGCTTACTTTATTTCTAGGACCAAATAATATCATACTTAGATACTAAGATAATTTAAGTAGCTAATGTACATTTCTATAACATATGAAAGCATTCCCTACACCTGCTTCCTCTACTCACTGTCAGTGTTTCCTGTTCTCTCTTCAATCAAATTAAATGTAAAGTTATTGGATGTGAAAAGTATGTGAACAAAATACACATGATTCTGGGCAAGTAGCGTCCGCATTGATTTACGTTCTGATCCAGCCTTTACATGGAGCCATAATCAAAGTAGGTAATTTACTCGCCCATATCTCAGTTATTGATCACATTAGCTGCTTCTGTTGATGTATCATGAGTGTCATCCTGTTGTGTCGCTCTGACGCACAGACCGGATGTTTACTGTTGACGTGCTGCAGCAGTGACGACGTGCTATCATGCTAAGCTACGTGCTAAGCTAACTCTGTTTGACATCAGACACACTGCACTGTGTTTTCTTTTCGTCCCTTCTTGTAGTGACCACACACTTGGGACACTCTCTGCCATTTCTTCTGTGGACTCTCTCCTTTCTGTCCCTCTCTTTTCTCTTCCTTCATGATTTTACAAGCCGTGTAGCAGTGGAGGTAGCAGGCACGTTGTGCCACAGAAATGACCGTCTGTGTCAAACATGTGCACTGTATAGTAGTCCAGATATATATTTTATATGTATAATTATATATTAAACGAGGCTTCGAGGCACAAAATTTGCCCGGAGAATCGTTTCAGCCCTACAGTGGAAGGAATCAATAAGTGAATTGATTAGCAAAAAGACTCATGGCATCGATTCTTTGATGAGGCTGTTAACGATTCTCAACTGGGTTTGGTTTTCGATTCCCGTCCCTATTCAGAAGAAGTAACGTTAAACACTGAGGTGACCGTTTATCATGAAGCTCAGACTCACTGGTGCCCTGGTGGAGGATGTTGAAGAGCGATCCGTACGGCATGTAGTGAGAGATGATGATGGGGTGAGGAGACGGAGGAGACTGACACGCTCCAAGAACGGGCAAGATGTTGGGATGAGAAAAGATCCTGCGAGGAAACAAACATGAGAGGCAGCTCACTGATTCTGCTACTTATCGTGGTTATTTAAATCAAGAGATCTTTTGATACGTTACTTATTTTAAATATTGACTGTCTAATCTAAGGCTGGGCAACTTTGATCACCAAGAGGCCACATAATCTTTTCTTCTGTGCTCGAGGGCAGCACTGTTACATATGGTTGGACAGTATCAATGAGAAAAAAATATATAAATAACCAAAATAGGAAATATAACAATTTAATTTTTACTCACAATTTAATGAGCATGACACATGACTAAAGCCCATTTAGGCGTCTTTTAAATGCAATAAAAGAGCAATTAAAGCACAAACACATTAAATTTTTCATTGTCTTCAATTACAGTTTTACTAAGACAATATTTCACTTCTTTATAAAAGATATTTGATGACACCTTCTTAGTAAAGCAAGTTTTTTAATGACTTGTTAAAAGCAAAGCATGCATTAGCAATTTAGTGTTAGGAGAAATATTTTATCACCTATCCTAATTTGTACATCATGTGGTTCTGATAATTTGAAATGAATCAAATTTAACACTTGAATTCCTTTTTTTAATTTTTTTTTCTTGGAAATGATGAAGGCCAGCATGTGGCTCCCTGTTTTCCAGTTGCACTCCCCTGGTCTAATAGAAAAAAAAATACAGCTTATGGGAACTGGAACTGGTTTAACTGGGATGTGAGTAATTCCCACTCCCCTTTTTTATTACCTCCACCAAAGAGGTCAAGTTTTTGTCATGATTTGCTTCTGGTAAAACTTTCAAGCAACTTTAGTCATGACACAAGGAAGAATTGATTCAGTTCTGGCAGTGATGGATGCAGATCCAGGATTTTTACGTCACGTCAAGAATCTAAAATACAACCAGACTTCAGACTTTATCTCTGGTTTAGTGTCCATGTGGGCACCAACTTCCAGACTTTTGCTTTTAGAGGCCAAACATTGCAAACTGTGCATGCACATCGGTCTGATGCCCATGATGCTTTGCCAATGAGCAGAAACCCAGTGAGTTACTGACAAAGCCAGATCATCAAAAACAGTTTTAACGTCATTTAAAATAGGAAATGCAAATGCTAACCATAGAAATTTTTGACAGCACTATTTAATTTAGTTTTTATTATCATTTTTTGCCTAAAATATCTTTTAGTTTTAGTCATAAATTAGTCCTATAAGTAGTTTTAATTTTAGTCTGGTTTTAGTCGATGAAATCTACTGTAAATTTAGTCGACTAAAATCGTGAATTTGCCTTGTATATATTTTGTACTTATACTTCACTTATAACTTATACTTCTGGTATAACTCAAGTTTCTGTTTACACTGAAAAAGGAGAAGCTCTTCAATCTTCTGTACATTTTGTATAATGGGAATAAACAGCTTTATATTCCAGCTTTATATGCTAATACTAATGTCATACTGATGATATTGTACATCCCTACTGAAAGGATTCGGATTAACACAACAACCCAACTTCAGAATAATCTTTTTATCCATGGTTGTTGTTGTGAAGAGCACCACAATAAGTACTTTACAACCTTACAGAGAGGAAGAGAGCTATGTTCTGATTAATTTATATTCAACAGAGAAATACCATAAAGACAAATTCATGGCCCGGGCATCCGTAAATTTAACACCATCACAAACAGCTGTTATGGTCCTTTTGTTTCAGCTTTTCTCTCTGGTTTTACACAGGCACTGTAGTTTTACCTTCACTGTTTAAATATGATTGTTTTTAGCATCATAAAACCCTCAAACCAGAGAACCTTCAGCAGTGCTTATGTTGACAGCACTTTTTTATTCTTTAGTCTTTTTTAGTCTAGTTTTCCGTGTGTTTCTGATCTTTTAAAAGTATTGATTGGATGGACGCTCCATAAAGATGCTTAAGTGACGTCACATGAGTTTAGAAATGTATTATTTTACCATCACAGAAGGGGAGCAGCCATTATGGAGGCTAAATGTCGATGAGATTCATATCTCGATGGTTTGAGAGCAGGCAGGTATTGATCCAAAAGACCTTTATAATATTTTTAACAGCAGTTTATGCATTTAGCTGTAGAGTACTGATGGACGCCTCTGTCACTAATGGATGGTGATTATATCTAAATCATTTGAAATAAAATAACAGGAAAAGCTTATGCATGTATTTAGGGTTTGTGAATTTTGTCTAAGTACTCTTCATGTTTGGGACATGAAGAGTACTTATTTTTTCCCAGTTGTGCAACACCACTGTGACGCATAATTTACCCTGAGAAATGCCTTGTTTATACAACAAATCAAGAGAAAAACCATAAAAATATATTAAAACACTAAAATAATACAAGAGAACCCAAAAATATTTAGATGAATAACAGTGATCATAATGAAAAAAATAATAAATAAGACTATATTAACATAAAAACCTATGCAATATAGTTAAACCTTAGCAATTGATAGACTTTTTACACAGTAAAGTAAAAAAAATACATATAATACATATATAGATTCAATAAATACCCACAAACATAGTAGATAGATACATAGTCCAAAATCAAAGTTGAATAGCATAATTACATAAATCATTAAAAAGTTTTTTTTTTTAAGTGCTTCCCCTATTGGTTGTTGACTGATTTCTTTTACCTGTGTTAGTTATTTACATTCACTGTATGCATGGTTAAAGTTACTGTTTTTTTTTTTTGTCGGTTCAAGAGAGGTATTAATACTAGTGTTAGTGTTATTATTATTAGTTAATATTGTTTGTCTCTCTATTTTTCATATAGTTTTCCCATTTTATCCACAATAATAGAACATTTCTTGGATTCCCTCTAATTTTAAACGTTAACTTCTCCATTTCTTTTATTTGTTCCATCAGTTCTCTCCATTTAACTCCCCCTGGACTAACTTTCCACAGCCAGTTTTTAGTTATTATATTCTGCACAAAAACCCTTAAAAAGATGACACCAAATGTCCTTAAAGTTCCATGTTCACACATCCAAATCTGCCCCATCTACAGCCCTCTAAGTGTCACTGAGCAGCAGCTGTCCTCGTTCATAATGTGAATCTTTCTCATTTACAGGATTTATTGACGTATAATTTCACACCATGCTCATGTTCAGTGTTTAAATGTGTGTTCAAGTTCCAAGAAAAGAGAAATCATGAAGCCCACATATGATCAAGCTGCACATTTCACACTCATTCCTGCTCTATAAAAGTCTGGCAAACAAATTTCTCCCATTTTTGTCCCAGAACGGTTAAATTTGGATTTTTAAAGGCAGCCTAGGGAAATGGGCTAATTTAACTGTTTATCTTCTTGCCTAACTTGTGATTTATTTTCATTAATCAGATTTGGCTTGACTTTTTCTCTGCAAGACAGCAGCTTGTTCAGATTAGTCAAACCCAAAGTATGTCAACTTTGGCCCTTTAAAGGCTGTGTATGTGCACTAAAACTAATTTAACACAACCGTCTGACACTCTGCAGAAACAAAATCTTTTATCTAATCTTCAAATTTGTTGCTATGATTATTTTCATGTTTAGGAACTTAGTGGAATTTGATTTGAAACGCTGTGGAGCAAGAACACTTCACCAAAAACAGCCTCTGGCAGCTATTTCTTCACAACACCAACCAAAGCCCTCTGTCTCTCTCTCTCTCTCTCTGTTGTTGCACAAGAGCTCTGCTGCAGATCTTCTCTGAGGCCTCGATCATTATAGCACCCTGAGCCAGGTTTTATTTGCTGCTCCCTTATACACTAAAAAAAGAAATCAAATAACATTATTTTTAAAATTATCTTGAATTAATAAGACTACATTTCACTCAATTAACATGATTAAAAAATATGAATAAATACAAAAAATCTGAAATACAATATAAATACTCTTTGTACCAAACAAAAATCCTGAAATTAACTGAAGTATTAATAAAAACCAATAATAAACTATAAATTTTAAAAACGGCATCAAACAATTTAAATTACCAAACACGTTGCACACAAACTCTTTACTGAGCTACATTTACAGTTTGCAATAGCAATATACAAAAAGTTAATAAAATTACTATATATAAAAGCTTTGTAAAATTCCTATTATTTGGTGTTATTTGTAGTAATATAAATTGATGATACTTTAAAATTGAATCAAGGTGAGCTAGGGCTGGACGATATTACCTAATCTGAATATCAGGATTATTGAAGCTCTTACCCCGATTATGATTAATGAACGATTATTTTATGCTATGCTGGAACAAATTAGTGGTGATAGAGATGGTCGTCGACACAATTTTCCTGCAGTATTTACACTTTACATTCTGTTTGATGTCCTCTGCACAGAATCCAAAATGTGCCCAAACAATGGAGACAGTATTTTTCTTGGCTACAAGCTCCTCTGACAGATTGACGATTTTTTCCTCCATGTCGGCGGCGCATCCTTCGCTCTTGGCGAAAGTAAACGTAGACTATATAGAAGGGGTGCAGTCACATGACTTACTCAGAGAAAATAATCAAAATAATCATAATGAGTAAAATTACTTTAATTACAGGGTCTAAATGTCGATTTTGATTATTCTTCGATTGATTTCCCAGCCCTAATGTGAGCTTTTCCATTTTAGAGTTATTAGTATTAACTCGTTTAATATAATTACACTGACATTGAACTATTTTCCAGATTTTGTGGCGCCTCCTGGAGGCCACAAAAGAGACTGCAGCTTCATGCTTCAGTCGAACAGGCTCAGAAAAGATTATTTATTCATGTGGACAAACTGACAGGTCTAAATTTTTTCTTTTTTTTCTGTGGTATCAACACTGCCAGTAAATTTTCATCAGATTTGAAATAGTTGGGTAATAGAGTTTCTGGTACCACCTTTACAAATCAAGAAAACAATTCAACTGAATGCAAGCATAAAGGAACAAAAACAACTTTATATGAAAGATATAACGCATAACCATGAAGGATTACATGACCGAGTAACTAAATGATTAGGCTAGGGATGTAACGGTATGAAAAACCAAAATTATCACGGTAATCATTATTATCGCAGTATTGTTGCAGTGTGCTCAAAATGTTCAAAAAGTACTTAAACACAGTCTTGAAATCATTAAACCCCTTTAATATTACAATTTTAACAGTTCTTTTGTCTTTTTGTCAAAAATTGTGTTGGGAAATGTCCTGTAAGTAAATTTGTTAAAACTTTTTTCATTAGAAATAAAAGTAAACAATTCTGGCAAGTATTTGTCATTATTATGATATAAATGCTTAAACTGTGTGAAATTACAAGAGAAGAAAACAACAGATTTGAACTTTAAACAGGATTCTCTTTATAAACAATTGTAAATGAACATGTTCAAAGTTTTTAGAAGGCCAAAAATTAATTTAACTTATTTTACAAACATTCGCACATTTTAGTTTGTCTGCAGCATTAGTGTCCATGTTACAGCTCGTTATATTAGACCATGTCCAGGACTTTTTATTTATTTATTTTTGTTTTACTAACAATAGTCTCTGAAGCAGTTAGCCCCCTTCATGACTCTCCTCTGGTCTCCCCTTTCCATGGCAGATCTCCTCCACATCTCCTTCTTTGGTATTCCCAAACTACGATTGACTATCCATCCTATGACTATGGAGAGTAAGAATGAGTGGTTGGTAAAGTAATGACAGGTGATGTTTCTGCCAGTGTTTACTAGTTTGTTTGTTTTTTCTCAACCTGATTTTCTAAAAAAAAAAAACAGGTCTAGGTTTTCTAATGCAAACATGTCAAGCCCAGCTGAATGTAGATCTCAACCAACTGCAGACGGAGCAATAAGAGGTCAAAACAACAGAAAGTGGAAAAAGAAGATCGAAGGCGGCACAACTGACCTCTCCAGACTGATTTTCATTAATCTTTGCCAGGAGGGAGAGCTGCTTGTAATCGATACCGGCCTGCTTGTTGAGGGTACCGTTACCTGGAGAAAGAGAAACACGATTCACAATCAGTCTTTGAGAGATGAATGATGTGTTCACTTTTTGAAAAATATAAAATACTCACGAGGTCGTGTCCGCATGGTGCCTTTCCAGAAAGTTTCCTTGTAAGGGACTTTGGTCATACTTAGACCCATTTTCTCTGCTTTCTCTATAAATGTAAGCAAAAGGGAAATTAGCGTAATGACCAAAAGTTAGTCAAGATATTCAGACTGTACCCAACAAAATTTGGAAACCCTAACACTGACATTTAATCACCTTTTTTAATGAGTGAGGGTGAACAAGCCTGAACTGGCAACTGAGAGGTTAATAGCTCGACAATTTTAAATTGTTATAAAAAGAAATCCAAAAAAAAAAAGGTGATTGGGTGTAACCAACACCAGTTGTGGTAAATAATAAAGCAGTTCTACATTTGAACTGATTTTGGCATTTATTGTCATACAGACAATAAGATATCTTTATGCTTTGTTACTAGGCATGCAACAATACATATATCTGTATTGAGCTGTTCGATACAGTGGCCTCGGTTCGGTACACCCTATGAACCGAACAATACGCAAATTTGTCTTTATTTATTTGATCAACTTCTGATGAGGTGCTATGCGCTGAAAGTTTAGTGAATCTGTGTACAACTACTCTGGGCTGCATTGTCGAGCACAGATCCACTGAGCTGTGCGTGCAGCACCTCCCCTTTCATTCAGCCAAGCTGCTGAGACAGAAGAAGCTACATACGCTAGGGCCCAGCAACATGGACAGTGCTTTACCTTCAGCTGAAATTGAAGACCCTCCACTATCATTCAGATCTGGTGTTTGGGACTACTTTGGCTGCCGTGTTAAGTATGACCCTGATGGTAATGTGTCGTGGACAAAACACAACAGTATGTCGGAAGTGCAACACAACACTGAACTACGTCGGGGGAAATACAACAAACGCCGACATCATCCCTGTGTTAAAACAAGTGAAACCAGACAGAAACAACAAGCAGCACACATGCTACAGACTGTACCTGGGTCATTTAGACAGACATTTAAATCATTTGGTTATTTTAATAAACCACAAGTAAAAATAGTATTGAAATTTCTCATATTTTGTCTCGAAAAAGTATCAAAAACATAATGAACCGAACTAAACCGTGAATTATGTGTATCGTTGCACCCCTAATTGTTACATAACTGTCTGCGTAATATATCAATTAAAACCTTTCACTGAGGCTCATGCCTGATCAGTGTTTCAAAAATTGGGTCCTCCACCAAGATTCATTCTCTCAGATTTAATGAACTAAAATACAAAAATTAATAAATGCAAAAAAGAATCAACTTCTGCCCAACTAGGCTAATATGTCTGAAAACACTTTCACACTGTGAACAACAACAAGCTCACCGACTTTCTTAAAGCTACAGGCAGTTATTTTTTACTTTGACACTTATTAACATGAAGCAACCAAATACTGTAAATCATAATGATGCAAATATTAACTATAATATACTCATGTAAGACCTTATAAATGCAATTTAATGATATGAATGTTTTATCAATTAATAGCTGAACTGGGATTTCCTTCTGTTATACAAAGCTAGGCTTACAGCACCTACAAGAATAATGTCATTCTCAGGCATGTCTCAGTAGAACTCAATGTATAGTTGCTAACATTGATCAACATTGATATTCATCAAAATTTCCTTGAAAGTTCACTCCCGTGGTCAATTCTGCCATTCAATGAGGGTCAGCATATCCAAAGCTGTGCTCTTGGAGTACTGGTGCACATGCAAGACAGATTCTGAACATTCACCAGTGTAGATGTAACGCATGGGTAGTGCTCAACTTGGAAGATCTTTGGCCAAATGTAGGTTGGTGCTTTACAACGTTGCACGCCACATAAAGCAGATGTATGGGCCATTTAACCAACACCATGCATAGAGGACGAAAGACCCCAAAATAGCACCCCGAGTCATCTGTGTAGATTCTCATTCATCCAGGTCATGGTTATCCTGAAGATTCAAAATCAAGGCAACTGGACTGTGTTAAGTTTTGGGAAGACATTTCGCTTCTCATCCAAGAAGCTTCTTCAGTAACTGAAACATCTTCCCAACACTTGACACAGTCCACTTGACTCGATTCTGAATCTACAACAAGAGTCCTGTCGTCAGGAGGAAGCAGCTGGAGCCGACAGAGCGGTGCACATCGAATGTGACGCCAACGTTCACCAACAGCAATAACTTAAGCTGTGACTTCAAAAGTCAACTCTTATGGCCCTTTTCCACTTGCACGCCTTGGCCCTACTCTACTCGACTCTACTCGATTTGCAGCGTGTTTCCACTAGCCTGGTACCTCCTAAAACAAGCTAGTTTTAGTACCTACTTCGCTCTGGTTCCATTTGAGCTGAGTCCATACTAAAAGATGACGTCACCGACTGCCGGCTACTGATTGGTCAGACAATGTCGTCATTGATGAGTCATGAGCGCGTTGACCTAGCATGCTAGCAGTAGCTACCGTTAGCTTACCCTCATACGTCTTTATCAATTGCTCTCATCCTCGGCTTCATTCTGTTGTACAGCTTCCAAAACTCTCCTGTGCTTCTCAAGGGGTATTTCTTCTTACCACCTGCAGCCTTCTTCTGCTTTCCTCGCACAAGGTGAGCAGAGTAGAGCTGGGTAGAGTCAAGTAGAGTAGAGTAGGGCTAATGGAAAAGGGCCAAAAGTGGAGCTTACAAGCCTGTTTGATCAAATTGAGATTTTCTTTAACACTTTATGAAAGTGTCTGATCTGCTGTAAGCCTGATTTCATGATATCACGTTGCTGTGATTAATGTTGTAACTTGCCCTGCCATTCCCAACCCTTTCACACAAATGTTGACTGACCTTGAAGAATCTGACTTAAATGTGGCTTGGCCTTGTCCAGAGGGGTCTGTCCATATCTGTTACATATACACACCTGGGCCCCGCTCGCCACCAAGTCCTAAAAAAGAGGAACAAACGAATGCACTTTAATCAGATCATGTTAAAGACATTTGGGCTCCAACAGAAAAAGCTTGCAGTGGCTGTTCCTGAAACTGAAAAAGGGAGTGTGCGTGGGTGTATTGACCCTCACCTCTGCTACTTCATCTTGGCCCCAGAAGCAGGCGTAGTGGAGCGGCGTGTTCCCATGCTCGTTGACTGTATTTGGGTCTGCTTTGCACTGAATCAGCTGGTCACAAAGACAGAAAATTAGACAAGCTCCAACTGTAACCAGTGTTAATTTTGTTGACTGATCATTTTTGTCAACAACCTTTTTTCCCCTGATGAAACTAGACAGTAACTAATAAAAACAAGTGCACATGGACAAAACTCAAACTAGACAATAACTGCTTAGATGACTAACTTATGACTAAAACTAAAAGACATGTTAGCTAAAAGACTAAAACTAAGATTGAAAAGTGCTGTCAACATCAAACATGTCCGAGCATTTTACCTTAGCCACGATGTCTCTGTGCCCATGGCTGGCGGCGAGGTGCAGCGGGGTGTCGTCTCCTCGGTTCATCACGTTGATTCGAGCTCCCCTCATGATTAGCATGTCGACGACACCGCTCCTGCCCTCCCTGCAGGCCCAGTGGAGAGGGCTGAAGCCGTGATCATCCCTGAAACAAAAGACAGAGAGAGATTTAACAGCTTTAATCCTGAAGCACATGATGCTTATTTTATCACATCAAATGGTTTGAAGGAGGCTGCTGAGCTTTATCAGCTAGTATAAATAGATGTTTCACAGAAAAACAAGGCTATAAACCTGTGGTGCTGGACCCAAGTGTGGATCAGAATGCATTTTTTTCAGTCAGTCATGGTTTCTCATAGTGCTGTCTCTTTTCTCATAAATCAAACTAAACCAATTTCGAGCAATCATGCTATTAATCGAAGAAATTCAGTGCCTCCCCCTGACACATTCCTGCTATGGTAACAGTCTATTTGTGCTAAAAACAGATGTAAAGCAATAAAAACAACAAGTTAGTCTTAAATAAATGACACTTTTGATTTATAAATGGGACATTCAATAAGGAAGAGGTAAATCACCGTGTACATTTGCACATTCTGGGAATGATCTTACAGCAAAGATATTGGCTGTTAATATCAACATTTTCATGCCTGCGAATACCAGTGGTAACCTTTTTTATATCTGCCCCTACTTAAACAATCTCTGAAGGCTGACAAATGGGCCTGTGGATTTGTCCTGGATGAGGAGTGGGCCAGCTGCTCTGCACAAAATCAACACACGACCTGGTTTTATTTTTATTTTGCCATCTGTAGTGTGGAGCCCAAAGTGCTTCCGTTAACTGGTTTGCCTCTGTTTTCTGGAGGTGCACTTCCTGTTGTTAAAGTCAACAGAGCGCCCTCTGTTGGATCAGATGGTTCACTGCTCCAGGTGCCCTCATGTGCTGCATAGTTGTATATTTTTTTCATTTATATGTGTGAATGAAAATTTAAAGTTTGAGAGCAGATTTTAATCCCAATGCTCAAGCAAATATTTGAATATCCAGTATAGGTGACAGCTCAAAATTAAAGCAGTAGAAATATCTAAAAGTAAAGATATAAGTGAAATTAAAACAATGAAAAATTGGAAAAGTGCAAATTATTTAAATCATACACTAATTATTTAAAACAACAAGCAAAAGAGAGACTGAGCAAAGCATAAAAGAATTTACTCTAATATTTTCAAAATGGATAAAACTATAAATGCGGTGTATTTGACAGTAGTACTACTACGACTACTACTACTAATAATAATAAAAGCAATTTTTATTTATATTGAAGTTTACATTTTTGCAATCTTAAAGTTTTACAGGGTAAGATAAAAAAATTAAAAATAATTTATAAAAGAGTGAAGATAAATAGATTCTTCAAAGAACAGAGAACCAGTAAAAGGAGTTTAACAAAAATGCTTTTTCAAAGAGAGAGGCTTTAAGATTTCTTTCAAAAAATGTATTAAACTTGGTATTGCAATAAAAGATAATTGTTGATTCTCAAACTTTTTGTGCGGTGACAAGCTGTTATTGAATATCTGATTGCTTATCTAACGTACGAAATGCACAGATCTGACATTGTGACAACCTTCGTTCAGTGAATATCTTCTCCTGAAATTAAAGAAACAACTAAAGCAAAAGATAAAATAAGCAAAAGAGAGGCTTTGTGCAAAGTATAAAAGAATTTACTCTATTAATATAAACAAAATGGATAAAATATAAATGCACAGCTCGACAGCAGGGATATCAAACTGGGCATTGCAATAAATCTAAATGAAGATTGTCATACTGCATCTCGTCAATGAAAAAAAGAATATTTACATTTTTAACTATATGTGTGGTGTAAAAACTGGTATTAAATATTGGATTTTTAAAACTAATATTGTACCAAAATGCAGAAATCTGATATTGTGACGACCTTAGTGCCGTGAATTTATTTTCTAAATCAAAGATGATGATGAATAAATAGAATCTCAACATTATTAAATCTGAAATTGACTAATTATTGGATGTAGCTGTGCAGCCTGACTGGCCTTGGTAGAAAAGAAATGACTTTTTTTAAGAGTAGAAAACACTTTGTTTGTTGATCTCTTTTTGACACCCAGCTACCTACAGATCTTTATTTAGACTCCAGCACATGCTTCCTCACGCTGCCTGCAGGGAGCCTGTACCCGGTGATAAATATGTCTGTGTAGAGGCTGGAATGCCGGCTAACATAAGCATAGAGGCAAACGCACAGACAGGAGCCGACGCAGCCCTGCTGCAGCCTACAAGGAGCCGGGCCGTCACCTACGTGCCACCCAAGTCTCTGCTTTACATGAGCTGACCCCAGGACAGCTGCAGGGCCGCTCACGAGTCCCTGCAAAGCCCCAACGCACACACGCCGTTCAGCAGTAAACCCCAGCAGGGCTTGTACGCAGCGTTGCCAGGTTTTATTACAGAAGTAAGCAGCCAGGTTGATGGAAACAAGTCCAAAACAAGCAACCAAACACGTACTGAATATTTGAATTCTTAGCTAATATTCTACAAAACTTTAGAAATCTGATATTGTGACAATTATAGTGCAGTGAGTTTCTTTTCTGAATCAATTATTATGTAATGATGATGAATAAATAGAACTTCAACATTACTGAATCTGAAATTAACTAATTATTGGGAGCAACCTGATATTACTTTTTATTTAAGAGAAATCTACATAAATCATGCTCTAATTTTCATCCACATCCATCCACATAGTAACTTTTTTTTATTTGTCTCTTCATTTACTTCTTCAACATCCTTTTCTTTCTGCAGAAGAGAAGAGAGGGGCTACTATTATTCATCACTCTGCTATCCTTGCTAAGCTAACAAGTTAAGCTTGTTTTTGTAACTGATCAGACATAATCAGGACTTATCTAAGTTTTACGTTGATCCTTCACAGATTTATTATGGAGAAAACAGTAACAGCTACATTAGAAATAAATGTAATTCTTACTGAAAGGATTTCTTCTTGGTGGAAACATCCTTTTTGCCCGTCTTTTTACATTGAAATTTCTGTTTGAATGGGAGTAAATAGTTTGTGTAACTTCTGAATTGACTTTATTTTGTTATGTAGAGCATCAGATTTTTTCTGGGCCCTAAAAAGATGCAACTGCCAATATTTACAAGCAACTTTTAAACCCTTTAACTACCAGCTCAACTGTTTGGCAGAGGTCATCATTAAAGGTGCTATGAGGAGAGTCTATTTCTGGCGACATTAAGACTCTGCTACCCATGAGCACGCGCGGCAACTGTCGTAATGCTGCGTTCAAGTAACAATACTATGTATACAGCTGATCTAGAGCGACACACCCCAGTCAGAAGTGCAAATAAATTGATTACTACAGGAGTTAAATAACTGTTCACACTGGGGGCATCCATCTTCGATTGTCAACTCGGGGGTGGCGAGGTTTCACCGAGTTCCCAGTAGGAAATTTACACTTCTGACAACAACAGGAACGCAATTAAATGACGTGACCCAAAAACTCTGCATTGCTTTACAACTTCTTTTTTCAACAACTTACAGGATGCAAAGCGACGAGGTAATGTATCTCTTTCTAGTTTCGTAGCGGTAGTTTTTGATGTGTGACAACAAGCAACTTTTGGAAAACTTAGTATCGTAGTTTTGTAGGCGGCTGTCCGACGCGACCAATTAGCTAAGGAATATCATTTGTAGATAACCTATTTTGATGTGATAAAACTCATCTTAAAATGTTTATTTCGATCAGACATATATCTAACAGTGAGACTTTTTTGTTCTTAGAAACTCCTCATTGTCTCTTTAAGAAGCCTAAAGTGGCTTATAATAAGCCGACCTGGCAACTCTGCTTGTGTGCACTGTTGTAGGAAATAGCAGCAGAACTCGCTCACACTTAAGTGAAACAGCAGTCAGTCCCATTTTCTGTCAGCTCTGATGCAGCCCTGTGGACACATTGCTCATAGTCTGACCGAGCCAGTGTGCTAAAAAAAGACACATGGGGGAAAAACTCAGGAATGACAGCCTCTCTTTTCTTTTTTTTCCTCTTCCTGTGTCACTGCGAATGAAATCCCATCCCTAACTGGCTCATTTTCCCACCAGCATATGACACTTATTACAGCATATCAGACACCCTGAAGGCAGGAGGGAGCTGGTTTCACACCACAGAGCTAAAGCTGGTGTGTCAGATGTTTGTGTGGAGCTCTCAGCCTGGGGGGAAGCTCCGTCAGCGAGGGCCCGCTCTGGCCCTGTATGGACTTGGAGAGAGGAAATGGTCTCGGCTGCTGCGTGGTTGGCCAGCAGCTCAGCAGCTCTCCAGAGTCAACGTCAACAAACTGCACATATATGGCCTGGCCCAAGAATGAGATAACCGAGGTCTTTAGCAGTGAGGTCTTCCACTGAGGAAATTATGTAAACAGGCTGACGTGCTCTCTGTGTGTCCTTCAGAATGGGAAAAATGTCACAGAGCTGAAACTCACAGATGTTACAGAGTCATCTGCCTCTTTTATTGAAGATCAAACTTTGTCTTTTTATAAAAAGAGTAATGAAGAGCGCTCCTGCACTCAAACCACAAGCGCTCAGGGAGGGGAAACTTAAAAAAGGGAGGAGGACTATGGAGCAAGACACTCATATGAATGATCCAAGGTGTGTCCAAACTGTGGCCCGGGGCCCAAATGTGGCCCACTGACCCATTTAAAGGTGATATGAGGAGAATCTATTTCCGACATTAAGACTCTGATACCCATGAGCACGAGCTGCGAGTCCTGCGACTGTCGTAAAGACGTGACTCAAGCCAAAGCGTGTGTTTGTTGTGATGCTAATGAATGCAGCTCAGACCTTCCTCAGAACTCTGCATTGCTTTACAACTTCTTTTTTCAACAACTTACAGGATGCAAAGCCACGAGGTAATGTTTCTCTTTCTAGTTATGTAGCGGTAGTTTTTGATGTGTGACAACAAGCAATTTTTGGAAAACTTTACTTGATAATTTCAGTCGTTTTCCCGAGATCTCGAGTTATTTATGTCGTTATCTTGGGATAACGACTTATTTATGTCGAGATCTCGAGAAAACAAGCTTCATTATCCCGAGATAACGACATAAATAACTCGAGATCTCAGGAAAATGATTGAAATTATGTCGTCATCATGAGAGAACGGTGCTAAAAAAACGTGAAAAACGTGACCTTTTAGGGCTTCCGTATTATTCACAACACATCACGTTTATTATTGCAGCATCTGCTTCTGCCTGCAGCGCACAAAGAGACTAAATAACAAGATATGACAAAAAAACACAAAACTGATGCCATAATGTGCATTTAATCCAATTATTTACTGAATATCTGCATCTTAAATAAGTTTTTTCTATCATCATATCAAATGTAGTTTTTCCTTTTTAGATCTTTTTCTAAAACAAAGACAGCCACAGTAAGATTTAATGTTTATTTTACTCCAGAAGAGTATTAGGGCCATGTTAGATAGAGTAAATAATTTTGGGGGAGTCTACATTAAAGAAGAAGTTTTTATATTTGCACTTTTGCCAATATCACAGCCAAATTATGGCGCATTTGTTACAGCAAATATATTGGCTGTGAATACTTAAATTTTCATGTCTGGAAATACCAGTGGTAACCTTTTATGTATCTACATGTCTACATTAAAGTAGAAAATGTGATCATAAAGTTGACTAACAATTATTTGATAAAAGTCGAAATGTCAAGAATAAAGTCGGAATGTCCGGATTAAGGTCGACATACAATGTACTTTGACTTTATTATCAAAATATTTGCTTTTATTTCTCGACACGTCAAGTATTTTGTCTGAGTTTTGACTTTTTTCTCCAAATTTTCCCCTTTTTTATCAACATTTCAACTTTTATCATGAAATTGTTATATAGCTTTACTCTCCTCATTTCAACTTTATTCTCAAATTTCAACTTTAATCCCGAAATTTCTACTTCAATGTCGACTTCCCCAAAACTATTTTGTCCATCTAACATGGCCCTAATACTCTTCTGTTATCATACAGATGAAAGAATGTGTATAAAACTGTTAGAGTTTGTGTATATCATACAGTCACAGCATTTTGAATACGGTCAAAAACTCAACCCCGCACATACCTCGAGATTATCCCCTGAGCTACGGGCCGTCTTTCAGCCAACCTATAATCAAATTTTCATTCTTCTGCAGGAGGCGCCTAAGGTTATATTCTATTTTCAGACACCACAAATCACCCGCTGCCTTTTTTACGTGCACAGTTTTTAGGGATGACATCATGAACGGAGAGGAGGAAAACCGTAAAGAGCTCAGGACCTGCTCAGAATTACCCGGTCTGGGTGATGCAGGAGCTGCGAGGCTCAATATGGAAACTATTTGACCGAGCGGGATGTGCCAAGCTGGGCTGGTCCACATGGAGGCAGATGTGGGCACAGAATCACCTTGCATACCGTATTACACATTAGAGTCCAGAAATCTGACTTTAGGAAATATGAAGGTGATAAAAAAGTCTCTCTTTGGGCTATAAGTGGATGAAAAAACCCCACCAAGGAGCCCTAAAGCCAAAACCAGCCTCGAAATAGAGCTGCAATTTAAGTAAGTGAGAAACAGAAGCTGTAAGGGATCAAACCGTAAAACCAAACGGATCAAGATGATGAATATCCCGCTGTACACGCCTGACTAATGGTGACCCATCCTTTGCTGAAGGTGTAAACAGTTGCCAGTTTAGCATCACCACAGATCCTTAAACTTAAAGAAACTGTGAGGATTTCTGAGTAATTACAAAAAAGTCTCACTTTTAGATATATGCTTGATGGAAATACACACTTTAAGATGAGTTTTATAGCATCTATATAGGTTATCTATAAATGCTATTCCTTAGCCTTCCGGTCGGGTCGGACAGGGCTGGACTGGCCTGGATACTCAACTTTGGGAACAAGACAAGTAAAACTAGAGCAAATTTATATTATTCAGACACGTCTTAGAGCACCGGGCTCTAAGTAGCCATATATAGCCGGCTACAAAACTACAATACTAATATTTCCAAAAATTGCTTGTTGTCACACATCAAAAACTACCACTACATAACTAGAAAGAGATACATTACCTCGTGGCTTTGCATCCTGTAAGTTGTTGAAAAAAGAAGTTGTAAAGCAATGCAGAGTTCTGAGGAAGGTCCGAGCTGCATTCATTAGCATCACAACAAACACACACTTTGGCTTGGGTCACGTTTTTTTGTGCGTTCCAGTGGTAGTCAGAAGTAGGAATTTCCGAGTAGGAAACTGCAACTAGAACGTCCCCCAAAGTCTGAATTTCCCACTGGGAACTTGGTGAAACCTCACCACCCCCGAGTTGACACTCGAAGATGGATGCCCCCAGTGTGAACAGTTATTTAGCTCCTGTAATAATCCATTTATTTGCACTTCTGACTGGGGTGTGTCGCTCTAGATCAGCTGTATACATAGTATTGTTAGACTCATTTTCAATTTCTGAAGAGTTCTGGCTTGGAGTCCTTGTGTGTGTGTGTGGGGGGGAACTCTCATCATGGTACTTTCGTTTGTTACTCTTCAAATACAGTAACTTCTCTATTATACCACTCACTTTTTTGCTTCTAAAGAAGCTTTAATTTTCCTGCTGCGTACTTTACATGAGCAAAAAACCACATTCCACCTCGCCAACATCGTGATTGCAGCACATCTGACACAAAAAGCTGAAATATTCTCTCTCTCTGCGAAAACAGGCAAACACAGTTGTGAGTAAGGGGAGGCAAAATAGCTGAGCTGTGATTGGTCAAAGACATCGACATGTTTATAGCTGCTCTCTGATTGGTCGGTACACAACAACTGATTATGCAGGGGCAGAAATCGAGTAATGCACATGCCTGAAATAAAAGGTGTTTCCGCATCTGTTTGAGAGAGAAAATCGTGAAAATACTGAAAGTTCATTGGTTAAAACTTTGAATAAAGACAGAAGTTTGGACAAAATTTGTGTGTGTGTTATATTCGAGTAAAGTGTTTTTCAAAGGCAATAATCATGAAAATCTGGGGTTATTATCGAGAAGTTACATTACCTTTTATATATGAGAACAGGCATTGTCTTAAAATCCGGAAACAGCATAACAGGATTAATTAAATCAATTTAACCCCAGAAAAACTGTGACAGTGACTGTGCTTATAAGATGACATCCTGATATGTAAGATAACTCATTCATTCATAAAGTTGCTTCCATTAAGCTTAAGATTTTTATTAATTGCAGTTGACCTCCGTCTCTCCACTCTTTGAGAAACACTGCAGCATGGTTTTAATTATCAGAGTGGTAGATCTTTACTATTGTTGTCACAGAAAACCTTCATGCCAACTCTGAAACACTCAGAAAATCAGCAGGACTAAGATTAGCATGTTGTTATTGCAGAATCATCCACAGGGTTCATCCTCTTACCCTAAGTTGAGGTCGTTCTCTGTGTTGTCCAACCACAGGCGGACAGCTACGGAGTTTCCTTCTCGACACTGCGTGAAGATGTCGTCCATGGTTATTCTGTGGATGATTTCTACTTTACAATCAGAATCATGTAGCCTGCAAGAAAAAAAAGACTCTTTAAAATAAGTGAAAGTTTGTTTAACCTGTTCAGCCACAAAGTACCAGATTTCAGGAATGCTTCATGTTCTCCAACAAAAATGTAAGAAAAAGCGAACTATTCATGTAGAGATACAGTCAGCTACACAACCAAATAAACCATTTTCACACACACCAAACGCAACGTCAGCACAAACAAATGAATCATCAAATATCCAAATCTGTTTCTCTTTGATTCAAACTTGGATTACTTTGTGTGGATTTCTTTGAATGAGAAAATGTAGAGAGTTCTGCTTGATTTTTTGGAGCCAATGTTTCCAAACTGTGCCAAGATTGGGCCTGACCACTCTGTAGTCAAACCTCTCTAACTTTGCTCTGCATCACTTTATCAGACTCAAACTTGGCAGAAGTAATGTTCACAGATTTTCACATTCAATCATTTTTTAAATGTATTTATTTAACCTTTATTTAACCAGGTTGGTCCCATTGAGATTAAAAACCTCTTTTTCAAGAGAGACTTGGCCAAGACAGGCAGCAGCAAAAACACAAAGTTGCAGACACACAAAAGAAACAATTTCAAGCACATCATTATGGATTAAAAACAGAGACACATATTAGCCATATCACAGCCTAGCTAAAAACATCAGAATCGGATAGAATCTGCTTCCATGTCTATTATCTTCGATTAAAACACATTTAAGGACACCAGCTCCTTGAGCTTTAAGTCATTCTGCAAAACATTCCAGTCTGATGGTGCAGAGTACCCAAAAGCCCTTTCCCAATTTCAGTTCATGTGTTTGGGACAGAGAGCATGATAAGGTCCTGTGAACACAGGGAATACTGTTCGGTAGTTCTTTGCATGATAAAAACATATAAATAGGGGGAAAGCAGACCAAGAATTCTCCTATAAATGAAAGTGTACCAGTGTATTGCCCCACGGGTCACCAAAGCGGGCCATCCAACACCAGTGTACAACTCACAGTGATGAGTCCGAGGTTTAGAGTTGGTAATGGACCCCAAGGATGCATGGTGGGCAGTATCAACCAAAGAGTTCTAAAGCTGCAGCTACATCATTCCAAAGAGAGATTCTCAATAAAAATTGTTTATTTTTTAGGCCAGGATTAAATTTTCAAATTACTCTGACTAGGGATGCACAACATCAGTCTAAAAGTTAAATATAGGTATTACCGATATGGACATTTTTGTAGATATTTACAGAGGTCTCAAATCGATCCAATTCGCAATTTGAATTTTGTTCAGTCTGGGTTATCTCAGTAAAAATAATGCTGTAAATGACTTTTTGATCTGGTACATTATTAAAACTGTTTTTACATTAAGAACTGAACCTAAAGCAGTTACATTAATCACATATTATTGATATGCATTGATGCATATTCTGCAAGTTACTTGTTTTTTGTCCAACTTGTCTTTTCTTTCATGCTTGTTAAATGTGAAATATGTCCAAACATCAACTTTTAAACTCTCTGGTGGTGCCCCTATAGTGCTACTCACTTCCACCATGTTTTTTTGACTGCTTGCAGTAACATCTCACGAGATCTTGTTCAGTGAAAAGCAGAGCTAAACGCAAGACTAGCAGGGTTGATACCACAGACTGCTTCTCGGACCGTCCACTGAAGACGGAACTACTTTTATGGATCGATTATGAACCATTTAAAAGGAAATCAATTAATTTTAACCCAGCCCAAGCAGTTATACAAATGTTCAAAAATTGATTCACCTTCTCATCACTACATGGATACATTTAAATACCAAGGGTTTGATTTTGTCAAGGGTTAAAAGCTGTTCTATGTGTTTTAAATCAATATGCTGTAACACTGAAAGAAATAAGTACATTTTTATTTTGCACCAAGCTTGTGCTCTTGACCTGAAATATTGGTATGGGCATTGGTGTCGGCGATAATGAATCAATAAATATCTGCATATTGAATATTGGCAAAAATCTGATATCGTGCATCTCTAATTCTGCCTTCTATCTTCATTTACTCTGTCCCAGTGACACATATACTGATAATTCCACTTCTGGACAAATTTCCAAAGTGTTACTTTTATTATGACACCAAATTATTAAAATAGACCTTGTGGTTGCAGAGATTCATTCTTTTCTTTATGAGGATGTCATTAAAAGGCTTAAAAAAGGGGCTGAACAGGTTAATTCCTCTAAAGCAGTTTAATTCAGGTCATAAACAGAGTACTTCATTGTTAACTTTCTCAGCTGGTGAGCAGATACCATCCTCTCCACTGGAGCTCAACACAGACTGAAATAGACCGAACTCTGAGGTAGGGGTGGGCAACCAGCAGCCCAGGAGCCAGATATAGTCCCCAACTTATAGACGACAGAGAATTTATGGCAGGTGTTTAAGCTGATCTGAAAAAAGCTTTTGGCAACAAACAAAAAAGACAGCAGTACGATAGAATAGACAACAACAAGTCTGATTTACTGAAAGTTACCTGTGGGGTTCCACAGGGCTCAGTGCTGGGTCCACAGTTATTCATATCATACATACATGACATTTTTAAGGGATCCAAACTGTTGAATTTAGCTTAATAAGTTTAATGATGGTGACCTGTTTGGTTTGGGAAAAGACCAAGCTCTCTTTAAATATAAGATAACCAAAGAAATAATATTTGGATGTCTGAAAGACAAAAATCAGGCCCAAATTATGAGAGTTGTTGCTGGAAACCGACTTATCCAAGTCCAATACGACATCAAACAAAACAGAAGTCGTTACTTTATTACTAATAACACACAATTACCTCACTTTCCATTCTGTGTGGAGGATTGGGTGATAAAAAATCACTTATCCCATGCTGTTATATATTTAATGTCATTATTGCAGATATTGATATTTTTCTCCGAGAGCACAAAGTCTTAACTTTCTAAAAACTGGCTTGTTGCATTCAAAGTGATAGTCTATTTGTATGAGGAGTAGATTAAAGAATAAAAACACCTTTAACTCTTTGAAAAAAATGAAACTTGCTTTTTTAATGTGGTGAGGATAAAGTATTTGTATACTTTGTCTATGTTACAGCCGATATATGTCTGATATATCAGTAGTAAATATAGGTAAAAATGTGAATTATGAGCTGATATCGATATTTAACTTTGTATGCTGATATGTTTACATTGATTTAATGTAAATATTCAACAATACTGTGCAATATATTTCTATATCTTGTGCAATACATTCCCATTTATACATATTCATTCTTGATACTTTTCCTTCTTTTTCATTCTGTATTTGTATATAGAGAGCTTCAATTGCACTGTCCTGCAGCATTTTATCTTGTATATATTTTGTACTTATATTTTACTTAGAACTTATACTTCTGTTAAAACTTATAATGAGAATAAACAGCTTTATATTCTAGCTTTATCTGCTTATACTTATGTCATACTGATGATACTGTACATCCCTACTAAAAGTGTTCAGATTAACACAACATCCCAACTTCACTGGAATTTGGTCCATAGAATAATCTCTCTATCCATTGTTGTTACTGCGAAGAGCACCATGATAAGAACTTTACAACCGTACAGAGAGGAAGAGAGCTATGTTCTGATTCATTTATATTCAACAGAGAAATACCATAAAGACAAATTCATGGCCTGGGCATCCATAAATTTAACACCATCACAAACAGCTGTTATGGTCCTTTAGTTTCAGTTTTTCTCCCTGATGTTTTTTTTACTGAACACACACAAATCACAGGCACTGTACCTTTACCTTCACTGTTTTAATATGATTGTTTTTATTGTAATAAAACCCTCAAACCAGAGATCCTTCAGCAGTGTTAAGGTTGACAGCACTTTTTAATTTAGTTTAAGTCTTTTGCCTAAAATATCTTTTAGTTTTAGACAAAGTTAAGTCATATATATTGTTCTAATTTAGTCTAGTTTTAGTCGATGAAATCTGCTTTAAATATAATTGACTTAGGCATGAAGTGTAAAGTGTAAGGCATTTTTATGTTTACAAATGCTGTCACCTTTACTTAGGCTAGTTGGCAGAGCATCTCAGTTACAATACCAGAACTGACAACAAACAGTGAACCTGCTCTACATGAATATATCAATTCATAAAGAGAGCAGCTCTGATTGGATCGCTCCACAACTTATCCCACCACCACCAAGCTAAGGCAGCTGTGATTGGATGTATTCCTAACTTGTCTCTACTTTCTAAATGACCAAATTAGGTCTAGTTTTGTCCATGTGCACTTGTTTTTATAGTTACTGTAAAGTTTCCGTCAAAAGGTTGTGGACGAAAAATGTGACGAAAATAGTCTCCAAACTAAAAACTGCTTTGCTCTGATTGGGAGCTGTAGTGATGATATTTTCGTCCATCCCTTATTTACAGACTAAGCACAGTGGAGTTAAATCACGGTGTGTCTCCTTGACCCTCTTGGACCTAACAGTGGACTTGAAGACCTCTCCCTGAGGTTTTACTCCCAGTCTGGATCTGGTCTCTGATCCCACGGAGCTCCTGGACCTTCTGCTCCAATCACAAGCGAACAAAAACCTGAAGTCTGACTTGATCCAGCTCTGTGTGTCCGGCCCATCGTTTCACTTTGAGATCTCCATTGTTCAAAAACCTCAAAGTGGACTTGGACTCCAAAAGTCCCCCTCGCCCTCCTCACCCCTCACTCAGACAGAGAAAGTTCTTACCAGCCTCGGGTCGCTCGGTCGTCCTCTCCTTTCCTCCTTTTCCTTCTTCCTCCTCGTCTCCTCGGGTTTGGGGGCAGAGAGGAGCAGCTCAGTCCACGCCCCGCTCCTCAGAGCTGATGTGGGCTACTGAGGAGACCTCAGAGGAGATCCGCTACCGACGCGCTGTCCCGGGACAGGGAGGAAGGGAGGGTGTGCAGGGCGCCCCCAGCTGGAGGAAATGCGCCACTGCTACACCCAGGAGCATAACAGCGCCAAAAATATACCCGGGTCAGGTGAGGAGGGGGTGGGCTGTTTTATTTATCAACAAGGCAGGGAAAGTAACTAAGTACTTTTACTCAAGTACTGCAAACATGTCCGGGTTTAGAGCAGTCACACAGGAGTTTTAGATTTTATACAACTTTACAGAGAAGATGGATCAAGTGTCTGTGAGGCTAGAAAACAGAAATGTTTGTTATAAAGAATCAGAACAGGTTTTATTGCCAAGTAATCCACAGTGTTGAACAAATTAATTCAAAAATGTAATGCATTATTTATCACTTGTTTGTGCCATTTCAAAGTAAAAGGGCTGAATGATTTGAGAAAATGATCTGATTGCATTTTTACTCTGCACTTGTTTTAATGTTCCTCATCTTCTGTATTCTTAAACAAACATAAGCAGTAGATCTTTTTAGAGTAAAACCAATATGACATTAAATTAATCTACGGATAAAAGATTTGAGAAAAAGTGAAGAAGTGAAGAACAGAAGCAAAATAAGTATGAAATTGTAAAAACTGGGTAAAAATTGGCAAAAAAAAAAACCCAAAAGTGGCTTAGGAAAATGGATTATGGCAGCAAAATTGGGAATTTAATTTGAAATTAAATTTAAAAAAATACATGTAAAAATTCCAAAAATGGTTCTGACAGTGGCCAAAAAAAGATGAATGGGGGCAAAATAGGCATAAAGTTGTATAAACTGGGTTAAAAAAGGTAAAAATGGTCCAGAAGTGGAAAAAAGTGTATGGATGGAGGTAAAAAAAAAAAAAAAAAAAGGCATGAAATGTCAAAAAACTACATCACAATGCCAAAATTTTCAACACATTTTGGGCTAAAAATATTGAACCTTCTGCGATTTGAAAATTGCAACAAGCCATATTGTGATTAATTGTTCAGCCCTAGTTACATTATAATATTACTGAATTGGAAATGTAAGGCATTACACTATTATAACATTTCTGTGCTCAAAATAACAGAAATCTGGATTTGTCATTCTAAATGTAGCTCATTAAAAAGCTCATTACACCTCCAGTGAGGGTGATGTGGTGTCTATCTGACTGAGTTCAGCTGAAGGCTAAAACAGGAGAATATAACAGACACATTGATGCTCATGGCACAATACAAGAAACCATCAGAGCAAAAACAGACAGAAGGTCAGACTCTGGTAAACTGTGTTAGAGATACTGTGACTTTAGGCCTAGTGGAGGACTTTTCTCCTCCGCTGATCTCACAGAGTATTTGGTGAATTAGAATTTAAACAAACAAAATAATTAAAAAAAAACACATCTTCATTCCGGGTTAAATTAAAAATGCATTGTAACTTGCATTGCTGACATTTGTACTCCGTAAGAGGTTTTTTTTTTTTTTTTTTGTAATGCCTTACATCACTGCATTACAGTAAAAGGAATGCATTACAGTAATCACATTACTTTTGTAATGCATTACTCTCAACACTGTTATTCCACACAGACAAGGAATTTGACTGCAGCAGCTGATTTCTCTCTAGTACAAGGGGTAAAAAACAAGACAAAATAAGATAAAAGTAAATGTAAAAATAGAGGATAAGATTAAATAAATAAAATTGGAAAAAAATAAAATGAACTATAAATAAACAAAACTCTTAAGAAATGCAGTGTATGTAAAAAAATAAAAATATAAAAGTGCATCTGGGGATATTTACGACTAAAAGGGAGGAAAGTGCAACTATTATTAAAACTGCAGCTATGAACTTTTAAAAAAGCTCCCATGTCCTGTAAAACAAATTTCATTTACTTTATTTTTATTTACATAAAACAGCAACAACTAACATAGATACAACCCAAAAGGGAATTAGGAATAAAAAATACAATAAAAAATAAAATAAACATAGTAAAAGTATGTAAAAGTAATTCCATAATTAAATATATTATATATGATTAATCTTTGCATGTTTGATTGATTGATATCTTTATTTTTATTATGTTATCCACAGCTTGAAAACAGTTAAAAATACAAAGAAGTGATAATTAAAAAAAAACAGTACCTGAATCTGCCTTTTTTTCATTTGACCATTAAACTCCAACAGTTTGGAAGAGGTCATTAAATTCAGGAATATTTTCATGTGTTAGATAAACATAACACATCATTGTTTGTTTCTGTCAGTGTTTTATGATACAGAAAAAAAAGCAAACAAACCAAAAGAACTGATATTTTGTTTGTGAGTTTTGAAGGTTTAAAAGCTGAAAGCTAATACTTTTAGCATCATTATTTTAAGTTCTTAACCTTTTACTGATATGATATACATGTACACATAAAGTCTGTTATTCATCCAACACATTGTTTTTCTTAAACTCAATATAATCAATTTTAATTCTTTTTGCATTTTTTATGGTGCCATATATTTGTGCATTTTCATGTCATCACACATTTAACCGTTGACTTTAAAATCACACAAGAAAATCTGTTCTCTGCTCCCTGAAATGTTAATAGAACCAAACGATGATTTGATTTGTTCTGTTTCTTAAAACATTAAATATTCCTGAATTTAATGATGACCTCTGCCATACAGATGGGCTGGTAGTTACAGGGTTAATCCTCTCAGCTTTCATGAGCGAAAAAGGAGCAGGACGAAGCTTAAACAAATCAAATACTACTCTCTTAAAATCCAAAAATATTTTGTTTTATAACTTTGTAACGCACTTTGACCCATTTAATGTTCGAGTAATGCTCTATATCAGGGATTATTCACTACCTTTGTAGAAGGGAGACTTTTTCCTGACATTTAATAAGGACCAAACTCAAAATATTAAAGACAACAAGGGAAATAAACAATAATTACACATATTTTGGTCTATTTTTAGTCTTTTATTTGATGAAATATTTGTAAAACTAAGTTTTTGTCAAGATATAAAACTTCACAACTGCTCGTATTACTGCCACTGCTGTGTTTTATGATGATGACTTTCCCACTGCTGCTGCTGCAGTGTACAGTCTAACTACTCATACCTGACACTTTAAGGTTTAATTTACTAGTATTGTAGTTTATTTATTTCAGTTATTCGACCTGGTTAGTGCTAATGTTAATTATTTTACTTTTAACAGACATCTTTTCTACTGTAAAAGTAACTTATTGTCCTTGTGGTTTATTTATGCTGGAAATCCCCATTGCTGCTGGAGTGTACAGTTCAATTATTACTATTATTTGTATTTTGCTGTATATAACCTGTGTTTTTATCTTTTTTTATTCTTATCTAATCTGCACTCTTTTTTCTGTATTATGGTGTTACCTGCTGCTGGAATCTGAATTTCCTGAGGGAACCCGCCCAAGGGATTAATTAAGTTCCAATCCATCCATCCATCCGTCCGTCCGTCTGTACTGTTTCTTCGCATTTACAAGAAAGATCAGTCCCTACCACCCAACCTGCGGCCAACTACTTTATCTTCTGTGATTTTCCTGTTTTTCTTTAAAACTGTTTCATTCACAGTGTTACAGACAGTTTAATGTCAAAAAGAAACCTTAAAAACCACAACTAATTCTTTCTTTGTCTGGATTAGATAACACTCTGGGGACTGGTGAAAGGTTTGATGATCACTGGTCTGTATGAAGACACGTTTTAATAGATTACTATTTAAACAGTTTATTTTGTTTTTACAGAGTTAAAGACCGACATCATGAGCATAACAAACAGAAAAGCTTCAAAGTATGAAACAGCAACTTAAAAAAATCAAATACCAACATGTGATTGAAGTAAAGACTTGTTAATGTTTGGATTTTAGATCTTACAGGCGACTAAACCACTTCAGATCTGTGCTTTTGTTGGGTTAAATATTCTTAGATTAGGATTTGAAATATTAAGTGTGAGGCTAAATGGGCCGACAGCCTTGGAGCCTCGTGCTGGGCGGCTCAGGATCCCCCTGATCCTGAACACATCTGTCAGTGCCTGGGATCATCACCGTCCTGATGGCGGGGGGCCTCTGCTGCTCTCTCTCCACCTGACACAGGCTGACTCTCTGCTGGAGTCACAGGTACATCCACTGATACTGACGTAGGCTGAGGAGTAAAAACCGACGCTGTGCTCTCAGACTCGATCGGTGGCATGTGAGCGAGCCCTGCGGGGTGACACGGTCCGTTTGCAGCTTCACTGAGCAGCGACAGGTTCACTGCCTCGGCTGCAGGTGTGAGGGCAGCAGCCGCCGATACCTGAACCTCTGCTGCTGCTGCGGGTGGAGGCACGGCAGCATCAAACCCCACATCCAACCCTGCTGGCTTTAAGGTGGAGCCAAAGGCTTCTGCGGAGCTGTCAGTCAGCGGGGGTCCGTCTGGGGGTGGAGGTGAGGGGACAGCAGTCTGAGGCGGGGCCTCTGCAGCAGGAGGTCCGACAGATGCTGAAGCAGCTGCAGCAGCAGCCGCCTTGCTCTCCATCTCCTCCATCCGCCGCTGCACCATCTTAGGCATCAGCTGCACGTAGGTGTTCATCAGGCGGTGGTTGGAGCGAATCAGCTTCCCCGCACAGCTGTCCACACAACGATCCTGAACACACAGAGATCAGGAGAAGAGAGGGCGCCATCAATCCATCAATCAACTAGAAAAGCCCTCAGAGAGCGCAGACCTCCACCAGCACCACAGTCCACACCCATACTGTGATTTTAACCACAAATATTAGTCCTAACTTTATTTCATTTTATAAATTAGTTGAGAATTGTTTTTTTTAATTATTAACCTTAGTTTGTGTTTCGTAAATATTAACTTTAGTGTGTGAAGTCTTATTCTAGGCTTAAATTTATTACAGAATAAGACCATCCGCTTAAATGTTATTTTGTTGGTTGTTCAAATCTGGATATTTATTTAATTTTTCAGTTCAGTATAACACCTTAAGCATAAGCTCTTTTAATTTTGAAATATTTTATTCAATTTGAGATGTTTGTGTTGTAAAAGTCAAAATCCCGTTTAGTAAAGCACTTTATTATTTGGAAATGTTTTATTACCTCCGCCAAGGAGGTTAGGTTTTCGGGGGAGTTTGTCTGTCTGTGAACAAAATAACTCAAAAAGTTATGGATGGATTTGGATGAAATTTCCAGGAAATGTTCAGCATGGGAAAAGGAAGAACTGATTCAATTTTGGTGTTGATCTGGATCAGCGTCTGGCCACCATGACGGAAAATGTGATTTCTGTGAATAACTACTGAACTAAAATAGATATCATTAATGCTAATGGTATGTTTTCATGGTCAAGGAATCTAAATATTTAGATGAAATAAAGGTAGGACTAATATTTATGGTGAAAATCACAATATGGGTGAGGACTGTGGCGCTGAAGGAGGTCTGCACTCTCCGAGTGCTTTTCTAGTTTTGCTTAATGTTTTGGTTTGAAATTATCAACATCATTCAGTGAAGCACTTTAAGCACTCTGTTTTTTCTTCTAATATATAGTTTTGTTTCAAATAAAGACAAGTATTTCTTTACATCTTATTCTGGTGACCTTATGGCATTAAAGGTGACACTGAAAAATTCGGGGGCACCTAATTTTAGTGCTGGTGCACCTTAGAATTTGTTTTAAGGTGCACCATTGCAACCAATGTAAAACATTAGTCTGAAGCCCTGAGTAAACAAAGTAAAATAAACTAATAAAATGTATAATTTCTTTACAATTATTCATTTATATTTAATTCAATACCTGCATATGTTCCAATAAAGCACCTGCAGGGGCAACATATGCCTGGAAAACTCGAGGAATATTCAAAAAAGTGCCACTTGCATGCAGTTTGAGAAATAAACACTATTGTGTTAATTAAGCCACCATATTTTCATACCTAAATGCATTTTAAAATTTAAAATTCAGCCCTCATAGCACGCATGTGGCAGCACAAGATTAGGTTGATTATTTACATAATTAGAATTTTCCCTTAATCACTGCACAAGGACAGCTTTTTAACATAACAGATGAATAACTGACGATCAGTAAGTGTCCACTGATTCATTTATCATATATTCAGATGTCTGGTGTCCTCTTACCTCGTCCATGGTGAGGTTTCTGTAGTTGAAGTTGCTCGTGCATCGATTGAAGCAGATCTCAGTCATGCGGTTGTAAACCAGGAGAAAATCCTTCAGCTGCAGGAGACAAAACCAACATCAGCTCCAGAGAGGTTTTAACATACAAACCTGCACACTGTCATTAAACCAGAGGCACTTACGTTTCTGAGCTGCTGGTCTGGATCCATCATGATTACTGTAACAGCTACAAAGCTAACATGGAGGGAAGTCAGCGGTTATTAAAATGATATTTATCGATCTGCAGCTGTCAGAGATTCAGAAATCAGAGGTTTGATAAGATTCGTTCAGCACATCAGCTCCTAAGAGCCACTAAAACAAACAAATATAGCAGATTTAAGTCGTAGATGAAGCTGGCATGACATTCACATGGAAGCAGCCATGTTTGTGACGAAGATCGTCTACGTCCAGAGAGACGTCTCACTCTGTAGAGGAAAACAAAACAGCTTCCGGTTTAAAAACTTTATGCAAACATTTTTACACACACATATAAAAAACACAAAATTGTCAAAATCCGTAGAGAGATGTCACTCTGTATAGACGAACAGTTTACGGGTTAAAACGAAAATAGCCTTTACTTTCCTTAACATTAGGTCCCTAAGATCATCTACACCAAAGAGAACGCTCTGATCTACACCTGGACAGACGTCTCACTCTGTACGGAAAAAAACACACGGTTTAAAAGTGAAAAAGAAGTTTAATATTTTATTAAAAATGTACTGTATAAAGTGTTGGACCCATGGACCCATGGACCCCATCCCCGTCCTTTAATCTCTCCATAAACATTTTGCGCAATATTGCAATTAAGGACTAATTTCTGGACTTTTTCCTACCTTCTAAAATTATGAACTTCAATTGAGCTCCATGCTTTTCTCAGTGGACTTTCAAGCAATATTGGTGCAATTTTTCTTTCTTTAACTATACGTTTTTATATGTCTGTGTCACTCTTCACAGTTCAAAAATTTTCTTAAAATAACATCTATTAAAAAGAAGATGGATATCAGCGCAATTGAAGACTTTTCACCTTCACAGTTTCATAAATAAAAATAAATAAAAACTAAATTTAGAAAAAATAAATAGAAGATGAAGCAGTTGAGCACATTTTCTTATCATGTAGTAAATTAACCCAAGAGAGACGACTGCTGTGATTTCCAGTCCTTGCAAATCAGAGACCACAAAAAGGCATAAGTAGAGTGAGGAACAAGAAAGAAATGACAAAAGTGGAAGTGATCTAAACTTGAGAGAAAAAATGTGTGATTTAACAGTGAAGTGCTATGATTAATTTGATATGGACTGATAAAAACAGAAGGAAGGTTAATAACCTTCCTTAATAACTTCAATTTTAAAATATTCAGAAATGGTTTTATACATATATACATACATATACATACATATATATATGTATATATGTATATATGTATATATGTATTTATATATATGTATATATATGTGTGTATATATATATATATATGTGTGTGTGTATATATGTATATATATATATATGTATGTATGTATATATACACATATATATATATACATACATATACACATAGATACATATATATATATGTATGAATATATATGTATATATACAAATATATGTATATATACATATATATGTATATATATATACACACACACATATATACATATATATAAATACATATATACATATATGCTTATATACATATATATATTTATATGAATATTTTAAAATAGAAGTTATTATTAAATTATATATATATATATATATATATATATATATATATATATATATATATATATATATATATATATATATGTATATGTGTGTGTGTGTGTGTGTGTGTATTGTAAAGACAAAATCCATGGTTCTAGGCTCTAAATATAGGCTGAAAACGGCACCAATCCTGAATTTAAGCATAGGAAATAAACACATAGAACAAAAGACAGAGGTACTACCTACTCTACTTTAGTAAAGTTACTAGGATTAATTATTGATGATAAAATGTTATGAAATAGTTATATTAGATAGTGATAAAGATGGGCAGTGGCTAGACACTGTTAGAAATTTATGCTAAGCTACAGGATCAAACAACTTATTCAGGCACTAGTTCTTTCATATTTAGATTATTGTGCAGTCATCTGGTCAAATACAACACAAAGTAATTTATATAAGCTGCAAGTAGCACAAAATAAAGCTGCTCGTATAGCTTTAAATTGTTCATATAGAACGAGCAGCACATTGATGCATAATAAACTAATCTGGTTAGATGTTCAAAGTAAATTACACTATTTACTGGTGTCCTTTATAAAGAACGTTATTATAAATAAAATTCCAGAAGTGCTCTTTAATAAATTAACATTCTTCTCTAATGAACATATGTACTGTACTAGGCAGGCATCAGAAGGGAGATTTAGGCTGCCTCCGTGCAGGACAAATGTGATAAAAGGTACGGTTCTCTACAGAGCAATGGTGGCATGGAATCTAATACCAAGCTTTTTAATCTCAGACAGTAACAGAAGTTCCTTCAACAAGAAATTAAAGATGTATTTGTTCACATATGGCTTACCTGAAAGATAATAATGTTAACTACTTCTCCCTAATGATGTGAATTTTTGTTGTAGTCCCAAAAGGTAAGGAGAGTTCTGTGGTTTGTCGCTCCTTTTTTATTTTCTTTTTATAAACTTGTGTATTGGTTTGCTTTTTGCAATCAAGAGGTAAACAACAGAGCTACAGTAAGAGTGGATTGAATGGATGTTATGAGTGTAGTGTATATAGGGGTCAGGGGACATTAGTATAATCCGTTTTTCTGTCAATACCAATGAACAGAAAAAGTGAAAATGGAGCCTTTTTTCCTTTTTTCGTTTTCTAGCAAAAACGAAAAAACGTTTTTTTTCATTTTTTAATTGAAAAAGGAAAAACGAAACCAACACAATCAAATTACGGCCGAATTTCGGTTTTTTTAATTTTCCTTTTCCGTTTTTTCGTTTCAGGTCTCAAAACGAAGAAACGGATGAGCGCGATCATAGGTAAACTGGCCTCCCTACCAAAATAAAAGCCTTCCTGATAAATGGGTAATAAAATATACATTACGTTAAATGACGCTTTTATCTCTGTACAGTGTTTATTATATACACTGCTATGATAATCTTAGTAATATAATAATAATAATAATAATAATAATAATAATAATAATAATAATAATAATGATAATAATAATAATAATAATAATAATATCCATCAGAGACAATAAGAGACATTTTATGCGTGGAAACGAGATTGTTAATGCTTGGCTACGAGTCAGTTCTCCTTCGTGAAAAGTGTTGATGATATGGCTTTTGATTATGAAATGCGTGTATCATTTTAACTTTGTGACATGCCAGCTGCATGGCGTGTGCTGATGGGCGACATCAACCTACCCTGGGACTGAAAACAACTTACTAGCTACCGATCGCGGGTACAAGCAGCTGAAATTAACTTCCTCTGCAGGATGGCTGGGCTTTGTCTCAGAGACGGGGTGAGAAGCTCGGTCGTCTGGGAAGAGCTTGGAGTAGAACCGATGCTCATCCACGCTGTTCTCCTCGTTGAGAAGAGCCAGGTGAGGTGGCTCGAACAGAACGTTTTCTCCCTTTCGCCCAGTAGATGGCAGTATGAGCCAATTCATAAGAATATCCAGGACTCAACTGAGGGACTCTGTCAGCTGGCCTGAGAACGCCTCAGCGGTAGAAGTTGGATGGACAGACGGACAGACGGATGGATCGTTTACTTTTCCCAACCACAGCACTCAGTAGCCTACGGGTATTCTAGTTAATCTAACCTCTGGTGGTTGTTTTGGGCAAAATTTAGAGAGAGTGACATCATTTTCGTTGATGTCGTTCTTCCCCTCTTCCATATAGTCCAGATGGAAAGGGGGGTCCACGCGCACCCCCCGGATTTTTGTTCGCCACCTGATTTTTTTTTTTTACTCCTTAGAGTGTCTATTTTCAGAATCTGGTGGTTACCAAGCTGAAATAGGGTGCCAAAGGCTTTTTTTGTGCTTCATTGCATCCAACCCCAAAAAATGAAAAATTGAAATATGATGTAGAAATAGGCATAACTTTAGATGTAAACAACATACAGAGACAAACCAATACATTTTCTCATATATTTTTGACATTTGATGACATTTAGACTCTATTTCTGGTCAAAAACAGCAAAAAAAAAATGGCCAAAAATGCCTGTATGACCATCTATCTTTTCATTTTTTCAAGCTCACTGGTTGACTTTTATTAACCACCAGTCTTTTCTTAATCCTTTAAGTGTCTATTTAAAGATTATATTGAGTGCCAAGCTGAAACTGTGTCCAAAAGCCATCATTGAATGCCTGTGACCTTCTGCATTATAAAGCAGCTTCCTTGTATAAAGGACATCAGCTCGTGGGCTCAGGAACTCTTCAGAAAACCATCGTCAGTCAACACAGTTCACGTCTACATCTACAAGGTCAAGATCACACTCTACCATGCAAAGACAAAGACAAATATCAACAACATCCAGAAACACCGCCGCTTCTCTGGGCCGAGCTCATCTGAGATGGACTGATGCAAAGTGGAAAAGTCTGCTGAGGTCTGAGTCCACATTTCAGACTGTTTTTGGACATCATGGAAGTGGTGTCCTCCAGGCTAAAGAGGAAAAGGACCACCCAGACTGTTATCAGAGCAAAGGCCAAAAGACAGCATCTGTGATGGTATAGGGGTGTGTTAAATTATTACTTCAGAGACATGAAGACACATTCTGCTCGAGTTTCAACAACAGGGACTAGACTGACCTACTGCAGTCCATGCCAGTCCTCTCATTGTTTTGGAAAACTCTGATTGTTGGAATCATCTCTTTTAAATTTTGGTTCATAGAGTGAGGGGTCTCGTAAACATTTCCTCAATACTTGTTATCACCAGGATTCAAAACAAGACACATGAGCTTGAAGTCCATTTTTTATTGAGAAAAAACAAAGAGAAAACCACAGAAAATTGAGAGAGTATTGATTTTAATGTCATAATCCTAAAAGAGAAGACCTGATGATTCAGACAGAGCATGAAACCATACTCTATCAAATAAGAATTACTGACAGCGATCTCACAGAAAGTAGCATTGTTAATGCCTTTCTGGCACAAAATAATAATAATAATAATAATAATGAAACCTTTCTTAATACCATGATCTGACCTGCTCTTGCATCTAAAGATAATTCTCAGAGATTTTTGTCTCAGACTGAGATTTCACAAAGACTGGGGGGTCACCAACTACAAGACTTTAACTGGATTAAGCCTATGTCTAGTCCCTAATTATAACTTTAGAATTAGTACAGAAATACATTCTCTTTCATGGTTTTATGATAATAATATCCCATTCTAATTTGTTTGTACTTCATATGGGTGTTTTAGGGTTTTTGTTTTCATCAATAATCATTAAGTTGAGGGAAGGTTGACTGGTGTCTTGAGGTCTTGGGTGGCGGGCAGTGTGAGTAAAAGAAAAGTTGTAGACACTAGCTGTTGATTTTTGGCAAAAAGTAGCTCATTCAAGTGTACTAGTATATGTATTCTATACTAACAGAAAGAGTATTCTTTAAGTTTACTTTTTATATACTATATTTTATTTACTTAAGAATAGTATACTGAAGTAAACTTGGCTTATACTGAAAGGTATAAAGAAAAGTCTAAGACTAAGTACATTAACACTGAAACTTACACTAACACTTAAATACTCAACCCTGTACTTTAGAATGATTTTCATTTTTTATGTCACAAAGTACTTAGACTGAGTATATCTGATCCAGGTACAGATTAAGGTCAAGTCGTTGTTCTTACATTTAATTTAGCAGAATAACAATTGAGATGTTTACCCTTGTTGTAAACTTGCATGTTCAAAATCTTGCATTATCTTTCAGTACCTTAAAAACATAAACAGAGAAACATTTAATTTGACTTTATTGATCAAATTCCGGTTCCTTCACTAATGTTTGGCAATAGAGTTATGTACATCTGTTAAAACAAGAACACATTTTGTTTTAATCATTTAGGCCAGACAGCATTAACAGTTTTTTTTAACTTCATATATGAAATAACTTTGCTCACTGACCTGTGAATCTTTGCATACAGGCCTGTCTGATTTACTAAGTACCTCAACTTAAACACAACAGAGTTTGGCACAAGGATTAAAAGCAGAACCTTGATGTGAACGCGATTGTTCAAGAATAACCAAGTTAATTCAACCAAATGTACCATATTTCAAGCATACAGCTCTGCTGTTTCTCTTCTTTAGTCTGTCAGAGCTTTTACTGTGATGCAAAAGTTTTTTGTTTAATCTGTGCATGAAGGGAATTACAGGAGTGTATAACTTACAAGTATGCAATAAGTAAACTAACTTCAAACTAGACTCAAAAAATATTAATTTTACCTCATAAAAGTACACCTATAGTATACTTCAGTTAACTAAAATGTGGATTAGAAGTACATGACTAGCATTTTTGTAGGATCTAGATGGGTATACTTGGAAGTGTATTTTGTAAACTAAAAAAGTTCCAATTTCATCAAAAAAAGTATTACATTCCTATACTTTCTGGTGCACTAAGTACATGGTCCATCTTGCTATACTTAAACTCAAGCATACTTAATAAAATAAACTTCAAGTATATTCTTTTTTGCTAAAGGTGAAGAGCTGTCTGTCCCTCCTGAAATTTTTCCAAAAGACAGAACAGTGGAAGCCGGCCATAATCACATATTAATATACAGTCCTGATCAAAGTCTTAAGACCAGTAGCACTTTGAAAAAGTAATTTACTGAAAACAACAAGTAAACTGAAATAGGCTGTTTATCATCTGATCAAAAGTTTGAGACAATGGATCAAAAAATTACAAAAAACTCTCCAAACCAGAACAAAATGTTTCTCAGTAGGACTCAGTCATGAGCAGCTCCACCGTTCTTGTTAATCACTTCAAAAATTCGTTTGGGCAGCTTGATGAGAGTGTTTCCAGGAAGCTTTTGGGAACATTGCTCCAAGTGGTGAAGATGGCTTCACAAAGGGCATCAACTGTCTGGAACTGTCGGCCATTTTTATAAACTTCCCTTGACCTCCATCCCCAAATGTTCTCTATGGGATTTAAATCAGGGGAACATGCGGGATGGTCCAAAAGAGTGATGTTATTCTCCCTGAAGAAGTCCTTGGTCAAGCGAGCATTGTGAACTGCAGCGTTGTCCTGTTGAAAAACCCAGCTCATACCACACAGACGAGGCCCCTCAGTCATGAGGGATGCCCTCTGCAACATCTGCACGTAACCAGCCGCCATTTGACGTCCCTGCACCACCTGAAGCTCCAGTGTTCACTGAATGAAAAAGCACCCAGATCATGATGGACCCCCCTCCACTGTGCCAGGTAGAAAACATCTCAGGTGGGTTCTCTTCTTTCCACCTTTCAATGTCCCATGTTTGATGCTCCAAAGTCTAAACGGACAGTTTTGTGGCGTTGAAGGAGACGAGGTCTTTGAATTTGTTTGAAGTTTTCCGGCATATGCTATCTGATAGTTATTGCGCTGCAGTCAGCACCAGTCAGGGTCTTAATTTACGTAAGGGTCTTAATTTCAATATAATCTTTAAATAGACACTTAAAGGATTAAGAAAAGACTGGTGGTTAATAAAAGTCAACCAGTGAGCTTGAAAAAATGAAAAGATAGATGGTCATACAGGCATTTTTGGCCATTTTTTTTTTTGCTGTTTTTGACCAGAAATAGAGTCTAAATGTCATCAAATGTCAAAAATATATGAGGAAAATGTATTGGTTTGTCTCTGTATGTTGTTTACATCTAAAGTTATGCCTATTTCTACATCATATTTCAATTTTTCATTTTTGGGGTTGGATGCAATGAAGCACAAAAAAAAGCCTTTGGCACCCTATTTCAGCTTGGTAACCACCAGATTCTGAAAATAGACACTCTAAGGAGTAAAAAAAAAAAATCAGGTGGCGAACAAAAATCCGGGGGGTGCGCGTGGACCCCCCTTTCCATCTGGACTATATGGAAGAGGGGAAGAACGACATCAACGAAAATGATGTCACTCTCTCTAAATTTTGCCCAAAACAACCACCAGAGGTTAAATTAACTAGAATACCCGTAGGCTACTGAGTGCTGTGGTTGGGAAAAGTAAACGATCCATCCGTCTGTCCGTCTGTCCATCCAACTTCTACCGCTGAGGCGTTCTCAGGCCAGCTGACAGAGTCCCTCAGTTGAGTCCTGGATATTCTTATGAATTGGCTCATACTGCCATCTACTGGGCGAAAGGGAGAAAACGTTCTGTTCGAGCCACCTCACCTGGCTCTTCTCAACGAGGAGAACAGCGTGGATGAGCATCGGTTCTACTCCAAGCTCTTCCCAGACGACCGAGCTTCTCACCCCGTCTCTGAGACAAAGCCCAGCCATCCTGCAGAGGAAGTTAATTTCAGCTGCTTGTACCCGCGATCGGTAGCTAGTAAGTTGTTTTCAGTCCCAGGGTAGGTTGATGTCGCCCATCAGCACACGCCATGCAGCTGGCATGTCACAAAGTTAAAATGATACACGCATTTCATAATCAAAAGCCATATCATCAACACTTTTCACGAAGGAGAACTGACTCGTAGCCAAGCATCAACAATCTCGTTTCCACGCATTAAATGTCTCTTATTGTCTCTGATGGATATTATTATTATTATTATTATTATTATTATTATTATTATTATTATTATATTACTAAGATTATCATAGCAGTGTATATAATAAACACTGTACAGAGATAAAAGCGTCATTTAACGTAATGTATATTTTATTACCCATTTATCAGGAAGGCTTTTATTTTGGTAGGGAGGCCAGTTTACCTATGATCGCGCTCTTCCGTTTCTTCGTTTTGAGACCTGAAACGAAAAAACGGAAAAGGAAAATTAACAAAACCGAAATTCGGCCGTAATTTGATTGCAAATAACGTTCCGATTTTTCCTTTTCCGCAAACGAAAACCTTACAAATTCCTGATCCGGAGCGCGCATTTTTTGTTTTTTGCTCTGAAAACGCTGCAGGTTTCATGACAACCAGGTCATAGCTGAAAAGCACATCAGCTATGCTTCTTTGCTCTGATTGACTCAAGAGTCCCTGTATGTCTACTTGCCAAGTATGATGTTGAATGACTAGTTAGTGAATGACTACTTAGTGACTTTAATCTGGCGTGTACTAGCGCTAATAAAGATATGTGTCACTGAAGGAGCCACTTTTTCCTGCACCCAAATTATTATATATAGCACATAGATGGATATTTTGCCCCCAAAATAAGTAAATATAACACAGCAGAGTAATATTTACAAGATTTGACCCCAACAAGTACTTTTTACCTCTTAAAAAATGAGTAAAAGCACATTACAGTGTGAAAAAAAAAGTTTATTTTGCTTGCCAAAAACTGATTCATGCCTCTGATATAGTACAAAGATTGATATTTTGCCCCAAAATAACTAAATATAACACAGCAGAGTAATATTTACAAGATTTGACCCCAACAAGTACTTTTTACCTCTTAAAAAATGAGTAAAAGCACATTACAGTGTAAAAAAAAAAAAGCTTATTTTTGCTTGCCAAAAAGTGATTTATGCCTCTGATATTGTATATTGTTGGATATTTTGCCTCCTAAAAAAATAAATATAACACAGCAGTGTGATATTTACAAGATTTGACCCCAACAAGTACTTTTTACCGCATAAAAAAATGAGTAATGGGACATTACAATGTTAAAACCAGCTTATTTTGCTTGCCAAAAACTGATTCATGCCTCTGATATAGTACATATATGGATATTTTGCCCCCAAAAACTAAATATAACACAGCAGAGTAATATTTACAAGATTTGACTCCAAACAAAAAATTTTACCACTTAAAATGAGAAAAAGCACATTACAATGACAAACTCAGATTTATTGCTTGCAAAAAAAGTTATTAATGCCTCTGATATAGTATATAGTACTATATTAGTACTGATATAGTACTATACCAGTACTAATATCCATCTATAGATGGATATTTTTCCCAAAAAATACCTAAAAATAACACAGCAGAGCAATATTTACAATATATATTATATTTACAGTTTTGGGTGAGCAATAAATCTGATTTTGTCATTGTAATGTGCTTTTACTCATTTTTTAAGTGGTAAAAATCATTGGTTGGAGTCAAATCTTGTAAATATCACACTGCTGTGTTATATTTAGTTATTTTGGGGCAACATACATCTGTGTACTATATCAGAGGCATAAATCACTTTTTGGCAAGCAAAATAAGCTTTTTTTAATATTGTAATTTCCCATTACTCGTTTTTTAAGAGGTAAAAAGTACTTGTTGGGGTCAAATGTTGTAAATATTACTCTGCTGTGTTATATTTACTTATTTTGGGGCAAACTATCCAACAATATACAATAACAGAGGCATGACTCAGTTTTTGACAAGCAAAATAAGTTTTTTTTAAAACTGTAATGTGCTTTTACTCATTATTTAAGGGGTCAAAAGTACTGGTTGGGGTCAAATGTTGTAAATATTACTCTGCTGTGTTATATTTACTTATTTTGGGGCAAAATATCCATCTATGTGCTATATATAATTTGGGTGCAGGAAAAAGTAGCTCCTTCAGTGACACATATCTTTATTAGCGCTAGTACACGCCAGATTAAAATCACTAACTAGTCATTGAACAGCGATACAAGGCAAGTAGACATACAGGAGTCTATCAATCACAAATAAACATAGTTAGATATTCATAAACAAACTGGTTGGTTGAGTCCGATGAAACCTGCTGCAGAGCTGCAGAGCCACAGGAGCTGCGCGCGCTTTTCAGCTATGACGGCTGTGCGCGCTCCCGTGAACCTGTAATCAGTTTATTTTTCGTCCTTAATAAGAAATGAAAAAAAAATGAGACCGGACAAAGGAAAATCGGGCCGTTATTTGAATTTGGGTTTCTCGTTTGGAAACAGAAAAAGGAACAGACCATGTGACTTGGTTTTTCGTTTTTGGTTTTGGAATCGAGAAGCGAAAAAACACGTGACGTCATTGGCTGATTCCTTCTTTGCTCCAAGTTGAGGAGAGAGAAAAGAAATATTGAAAAATAATAAAACGGCTCGTTTTATAGTCGTTTGTAGTGGTTTTTCGTTTTTTGCATCCTGACAAGAAAACGGTTTTTCCGTTTTTCGTTTTGGAACAAATATCAAAGTAATCGTTTTTCGTTTTTGGATCATAAAGGAATTAGGAATTATGAGATGATACCCGGACCATGATAATCTAAACTCTTCAGCTCTTGGATCTCTGTTGTATATCTTTATCTTTTAATACATTATATAGAACGACGTGCAGGCCTTTGGATATGATAGTTTATAAAGGATTCACATTTAAAATAAGTCATCAACCATCTATGTGCACTTATCCTGTTTTGAAATTTTAATTTGCTTAATTAGTACTCAGGTGATATTTTTGACCCCAAAATGATCAAATGGGCCTCATTGTTACTTTATGTTTGTATATTATTTGTAGTAAGGATGCAACATGGTGATCATTTTTGTTGTTGTTCCTTTGCCTATTATTGATTCTTACCCCCAACATTTAACTATGTTCTTTCAAACTTGAAAAAATATTTCTCATGTTCCAAGTAGAGCCATTAACTCACATAGAAATGAGGGTGATTACTAACCAGTTTGTATGTCAGTGTGATCAGACTTTTTTCTTTTTCACGGTAGGTGAGAAGAAAGAATATGAATAAGTTCGTATTATTTTACTTTTTTACAATAAGTCTTTTCATTATTCACTAGGCTACAAAATCAAATGATGAGAAAACTTCCTGCACTCATGTGATCAGGACTCTCAAACTGTGTTTGCAATGTGCAACCTCAAACCGGATACAGCAGTGCTATTTTCTGATTGGCTGTAGCTTGGATGTAGATTGAATGTAGCTGTGCATTATTTTTTGATTGGCTAATCATTTTGGGGAAGTTGTTGACTCGGTTTAGTGAAGCTGCTTCCGTTATTTTAGAGCGTCTTCCTGCTCGTCCCGGTGCATACTGAGCGGTTATAACTCGGTGGATACAGAATAATCATCATCCCAGGTGAGAAAGCCCAGGTGTGGTGTGTGAGAGTGTGAAAAGTGTTGAATGTGTGTGTCACAGTCTGAATGAGACAGACCTGAGAGCCCTGACGTCTTCTCCTCTCTGCTACGTCACAGATCTGTCCTCGAAGTTTGGTGAGAAACTTTTTCATGTTTTCAAAACTTTAAAGTTCAGTCAGACGAGATGAGGAGCTGTCTGTCCTCTGGATAAATGTCCAAAAACTAAATGATGGTGAAGGTGACCACTGCCCGAGATAAACAACAGAGGAAAGAGAAAGTGGAGACAGTTTAGTGGCTCCTCTGTCACGATCTGCGCACACTGGGGGCCTTTTTCAAACCGCGCCCTACACACTCTCCCTACCCACCACTCCTCCGTTTGCGCGTTCTCGCGAAGGGTCCACTATATTAAGGGCCATCTTAAACCCATTCGCGGGGAGGTGTAGTGGGTTATAAAACCCTCCACAAGCGAGTCTGCACGAATGCCGACCGTAGATGTATAACCAGACCGCCCCTCTGACCAATGGGGGATTCCTTTTTTTTTTTCATTGAATATACAGTTTACAGACATGTGATTGCACGTAGTGTCTAAATAAAAGCATACATAAAGACAGTGTTTACACGAACTCTATGTTCCTCAAAACAACACAAACACAGGAATCACCAAAAAACATAAACCAATGCAGTGGAGAGAAACTAAAATAAAGAAAGAAAACAACAACAAACAAAACAGGGAATAATCACAATCTTGACAGGTAAATTCATGAAGTGTCAGGGAAAATACTATTATAATAAGCCATGAATTTGATACATTTTTTGTTGTTAATTAGAGCATATGATTTCATAAGAGACTTTAGTTCTAGCTGAAAAAGTGAAAACTTAGGAAGTGACTTGGAGAATTTCTGTTTGTGAATGAAGAATTTTTCATACAGAATGATAAAGTTTAAGACATTCTCTAGAGCTGCATTCCTCTTATTCTCATAATAGCAAATTATGTCTCGAGATGTGAGTGAATAAACACAGTTAGCTGCAGAGAGAAAGTGGGATTCAATATCTCTCCATAGTTTTCTAGAAACTTCATAGTCTAAAAAGAGGTGGGAAATCGTTTCAGACGTATTTTTGCAGAAGGTGCACTCAATCTCGACATCTGTGTATTTAGCAACTAGGCTGTTAGTGGGGTAAATGTTATGCAGAATTTTGAAGTGTACATCTTTAGCTTTGTTTGTGATACAGAATTTGAATGGTATAAGCCAGGCCCTCCTCCAGTTAATGTTCTCAATTCTAGCATTCCAAAAGGATTTCCCCCTCGGGAGCACTTTGGTAATTCTTTGAAAAATCTGTCAGACATGCTGGTTGTTGCATTGTTTGTCTGTGAGGTCGAGACCATCAAGCACCAGTTTAGTTTGTGATGTGACCTTAGTGCAGTAACATAAATGATTCCTGCACAATTGGAGTAGTCCGTCTGGACAGGCGCGGGTTAGTGAATTGTATTCTTGAAAGGGTATTGGGAAGTTATATGAATAAATGTATGTTTTGTAAGGTAGCATGTTACCAGACTCGTCAAATAAAATACTGATATGATTTAAGCCTCTCTGGAACCAGTGTGGAAAGAAGATGGATTTATTCCTCATTGTGATGTCACAGTTATTCCAGAGGGGTGTTCTATTTGGGGAGAAGTTATGAACAAAGGCTAGTTTCCATGACAACAGGGCCTGTTGATGAAATTTTGAGAGCTTCACTGGTAACTTATCAGGTGAGAAATTACAGGTTAGAAGGAAAGAGAGCCCACCGATTTTGTTAAAGATATTGTTGGGGATAAAGTACCACATTGAATCAGGATTTTTGAGACATCTTTTTAACCAGTTGATTCTAAAAGTATTAACAGAGTCAGAAAAGTCAAGAACTTCAAGCCCACCATCTGCTCTGCTGTTAGATAGTATCTCTTTTCTAAGTTTGTTTGGTTATTCTTCCATATAAAGTCTAAAAAGCTGCAGTTTATAAGGGCAGATGTAGAGTTATTTACAAAGAGGGAAAGTGCTGGATACACAAACCGGGACAAACCTTCTGCTTTGGAGAGGAGAACTCTGCCAATAATAGACAGATCTCTCTGGAGCCAGTTATTGAAAATAGTCTTGGTCTTCTGTATTCTATTTGAGAAATTTAGATGTTGTTTAGTGATGAGATTTTTAGTCACAATGATTCCCAGATATTTCACAGAATCCTTAATTGGAATATTTTCAATAACTGATTCATGATGGTCATGGATGGGTAATAATTCACATTTAGACATATTGAGCTTTAAACCTGATGCACTGGAGAATTCATTAATTAATTTAATGCAGTGACCTAACTGATCTTTGTCTTTCAAAAAGAGAGTGGTATCATCTGCTAGCTGGGATCATTTTAACTCTCTTTCGAATATTGTGATTCCTCTAAAGTTTATGTCATTTTTTATATTAATTGCAAGTAATTCAGTGACTATGATGAATAAAAATGGTGAAATTGGGCAACCCTGTCTTACTCCCCTGGTAATCTGAAATCTCTTGGATGTGTTATAATTGATGACTATTGAGCTATTAATGTCTTTGTAAAACATATTGACCATGCTAATAAAATGAGTGCCAAAACCAAAAGTCTTGAGAGATTGCAGGAGAAATCTGTGTTCAATTGTGTTGAAGGCTTTGTAAAAGTCCAAAAACAAAATAAGTGCTTTGGATTTGATTTCATCTGCATGATCTAACAAGTCTAAGATGAGTCTTATGTTACAGCTTATGTGCCTGTTTTCATAAATCCTGTTTGAGTTTCTGCTATGACTGAATCCAGGCCACTTTTGAGTCTGTTTGCATAAACCAAAGCCAAGATTTTGTAGTCAGTAGTTAATAGGGTATTGGGATGCCAATTTTCAATTAATAATACGTCTTTGTCAGATTTTAGTAGAAGGGATATGATCCCTTGCTTCATTGTGGTTGTCATTTCTCTCTGATCTGCACATTGCTTATACATACAGAGCAAAGGTGTCTTGATCAGTTTACAGAAGTGCATATAAAATTCAACCGATAGGCCATCAATGCCTGGTGCTTTTCCTTTCTTCATTGAAAACAGCGCCTCTTTAAGTTCATCTGAGGTCAGTACTGAATCACATATCTGTTTAAGGTTTTCATCTACAGTGGGTACATAGGTTTGAATTTTTTCCAAAAAACTTTCACAGTCCTCAGCATTGAAATTGGTTTCATATAATTTGGCATAAAAATCTGTGACAAAATCAGAAATGACCTGAGGATCTTCAGAAGGGGCGCCATCAATGCAAAGCGAGGTCAAGGCTTTCCTTTTAAAGTTTCTTTTCTCTAGGGCAAAAAAGTAGTTAGTGCTTTTTTCACCATTCTCTAACCATTTGGCTCTTGATCTAATAAAGGCACCTTTAACAAGTTCGAAATACATTTGATCCACCTGTAACTGTAGTTCCTTTAGAGTAATCTCTTCTTCCGGGTTAAGAAATTGTTTCGACAGTAAAAGGTCAAGATCATGCATTAAGGATGCTTCTTTTGCAGTCTTTTCTTTTTTCAAATCTTTACATCTTTGGATGGCAACCCTTCTGACACTGTATTTGAAGAACTCCCACTTCCTCTTATACTCATTCCCTGGCATTCCTTCAAACCGTTCCTTTATGAGACTCTTCACAGACTCATTAAAGCATTTATCCTTTAAGAGTGAGTTGTTTAATTTCCAATATCCCCTCATGTGGGATATTCCTTTGTTGGTCCCTAATTTCAAAAGGAGTTGTTTATGGTCTGATAAAGGGGCATACTGATGCTTCACCTCCTTTACAAACTGAAGTGCCGAGGAGGAGATTAAAAAAAGATCAATTCTTGATTTTAGTGTTGAATTCCCATTACTCCAAGTAAATTCTTTTTTATCTGGATAAAAGAACCACCATGCATCGGCTAAATAGAGATCAGAGCAGAGCTGAGAGATAAGGTTATTGCTCTGTACGATTTGTTTTGATCTGGGAGGACATCTGTCCATGGTGTCATCAGGGCATTCATTGAAGTCACCGGCAAAAATTAAATATGAATTTTGGTATTTGTTTGTCAGAGTGTTCAACCGTGAAGCTATATCATCAAACAGAATTTTGTTGGAGGCATGGGAGTTAAAACCATAAATGTTACAAACAATAAAACAGGTCTTATCTTGCTTGATGATCATTAAGATCCATCTACCATCATTAGAAGACGTTGTCTCAACTATGTCTCCACTGAATTTGTGTAGAAGTATTGAAACCCCAGCAGAGTGATTTGAACCATGACTAAAATAAGCTGAGTTACCCCATAGTGTTTTCCAGAATTTTGAGTCAGAATCACCTGAGTGTGTTTCCTGAAGAAGAATTAAGTCAGCGTCACTTCTTTTGCATAGTAAAAATAAAGCCTTTCTTTTCGTGATATCCCTGATACCTCTGACATTTAAAGACATAATATTAAGTGAGTTAAATGTGTTCATAGACATAGAAGTCAGAAATTAATATAGGTTCCCTTAAAAAAAAAAAGAACAAAACAAAAACAAGTGAATGTACAAATAAAATAGCACCAGCTCAAAACCTCTCTTAGGCTGAGCTCAGAGCTACTGCAGCTCTGCAACAGACTGATAAAACTATCTCTTAAAAACTGAAATAGGAAGACTAAGCTACCCATACTTGTTAAAAACTTCAACTCAAATGTAATGACTAAATCTCTCTTGGCAAAATAGGAATTGTAATGGATAAAAAATAGAAATAAAGAAAGACTTATTCAGCAACAAGCTTAAAATTGCTTGGCAAGGAAATACTATACAAGCATGAAGTTTATCATGACAAATAACCACAGATACTTGCTATATGATTCTAAATAGGACAGACAAGAATAAGCTAGCCATAATAAGGGCAAAAATATAGTACTTGTAAACCATGAAGGTAATTAACTAAGGTGCTTGCTCGCCCTCTTCTGGCGGCTATATGGCAGTGTTGGAGCCATAGTACATAATTAAATTTTTAACTCGTACTAGGGAGAAGAAACAAGAATGAAGCATAATACTTAGAGAACATTACACCATCAAAAGTGTCCTTTGGGTGAGAGTGATATTCGCCTGCCCTGATATAATTGATGCTGTACAGCTACACGTTATCACTCACAGTTCTTTACTTGTTACCCTTTTGCCTTCGATGTGTGCGAAGGGTCCTCTGAAGCCGGCCTTCTTCCCCTCTTTCCTCGCCTTCTCCACCAGCGGCCACAGTTTATTTCTGGCATCTTTAGTTTCTTGTGTCAGGACTTCAAAGATCTTCATCCTCTTCTCCTTGAGCCAGGTTGATGTTCTGGCATCCCTCCAGATCTTGTCCCTGTGGGAGCGTGACAGAAGCTGCACCATGATGCGGCGGCTCGAGTGAGCTGCTCCTGAGAGAGGACCCAGTCTGTGAACGATGTCCACTGAGAAGGCCAGCTGATCTGCAATGTCCGGAGACACCTGGCAGAATATATAGATGATGGTCTTTTTGATGTTCTCGCCTGCGTGTTCGGGGACCCCAGCGACGCGAAGATTCCATCTCTTCTTGTAGGAGTCCAATTCGTTGCATTTGTCCTTTCTACAAGGCTTGAACTTGTTTCTGCAAGGTATCCACCTTACCCGCCATCTCCTCCACTTGACTTCCAATAAATTCGATAGAGTCTATAACAGTTTTAATGGAGTTTGTGTTGTCTTTGACTGTAGACTCTAATGATTGGAGCCGCTTGAGAGATTCCTGCTGCAAACTCTCCACTCTCTCCATGATGGAGAACAAGACTGCATTGGAAACAACAGGTTGCTCATCCTGTTCACTGGGTGGTTTCTTAGATTTTTTTGCCGGTCCAGCTTTAGTTTCTTGGGCTTTGTCCAGGGAGTGTTCTGTAGGTTTGAGTAAACTGTTCATCTTTTCCATTTGGCTCTCCAATGCTTTCCGTGCGTAAGAATGCACTGTGGAACAAAATTCCTCCGTCATGCGGAAAATTGTTAAAAAATGTCTTAAAGTGATGGGGAGTTGAGTCAGTAGTCCCTCTGGAGAAGGGAGAGTCACTACTCACGAAAATGTTTGCTCTGCACACGTGGACGCTGTGGGTAGCTCCCGCTGATAACTTCAACTACTCCACCAAAAAGGCGAGATTTGTCTCGTAGATCTGTCGGCCTCGAGTCGATTGGAGTATGCAAAGGTCGATTCAGAAATGTGTCAACATTATCCTGTTGCAGAGCTGCAAACGGTTTAAGTTATCGCAGCTGCGCTCTCATCTCCTCCCTCACGATCCGTCACAGAGAGGAGACTGATCTGGAACAATAGGGGATTCCTGCACTAAAAATTGAAAATTGGAGACCCATAACCCTGATAAATAACGATACTAAATTATTAGCTCTTCACACAAAGATTGAAGCTATGCCTTGATAATATTATTGATGAGTGTCAGTCAGGCTTTATGAAAGGAAGGCATATAGCTACGTCTAATTTTAGATTTACGGTAGTTGATTATAATGAGTTACTCTCTGATAATAGCTTCATTCTATTCGTGGGATTTTATAAGGCCTTTGATACGGTCGGGCATACTTTCCTGTTCAATACACTGGATTTCTTTTGATTTGGTAGTTACTTTAAATGAGCCGTTCAGACTTTATATGAAGGGTGTAACAGCTCTGTCAAATTACCATATGGGACAACACCAAGATTTAACATTGAAAGAGGGATCAAACAAGGAGACCCAATTGCCCCCTTCTTGTTTTTGTTAATTATGCAGACAATGGCATTATATATTAAGAAAGACCACTTCAGAGGTATTGAATTAGATGGAGAAGAGTTAAAATGTTGTCAACTAGCAGATGACACCACAATCTTTTACAGAACGAACGTGAAGTGGGAAAAGCCCTAGAGTGTCTCAATGTCTTCTCCTCTGTATCAGGTTTAAGAATTAATGTCAGCAAATGTGACCTCTTTCCTCTAAAGGATAAACCAGCAGACTTATCTGAAATATGTGAGATTCCAGTGAATGAAATGGTATCATATCTAGGCATTAAAATATGCAGAAATCAAGAAGAAAGAGGCACCTTAAATTTTGCACCTTTAATTGAGAAGATGGGCAAAAAACTAGATAGCTGGCTTTTACGAGATCTTTCATTATATGGTCGAGTTTTGGTGTCAAAAAGTGAAGGTTTGTCATGACTCATATATGGTGCCCAGGTGTTGGACATTCCCCAAGCCTTAATTAAACAAATAGATTCTAAGTTATTTAATTTTATTATGAGGAACAAACCTCACTATTTAAAAAAGTCAGTTCTGTGTAACCCATACTGTCATGGTGGTCTTAATGCTCTTGATTTCAACACTTCAAATACTACCTTAAAGGTTAAATGGTTAAAAAATCATATGCTAGACAAGAACAAAATGTGGTATATTATTTCAAATCTGATCTGTAAAAGTGTGGGTGGTATTGAATTTTTGTTAAAATGTGATTTTGACTTGAACAAAATCCCCATCCAGCTATCTAATTTTCATAAACAAGTGTTTTTAGCATGGATAATAGCCTATTAACATAACTTTTCTCCCCACAAATATATAATTTGGAATAACAGATATATCAAATACAAGAATAAATCTATATACTTTGATGGCTGGGTGAGGGGTGGTATCTTGATGGTGACACAATTGCTGGACAAAAACGGACATTTATTGTCCTATACAGAATTCTTAAGAAAGTACGGAATTCCAGTCACTACTAAGGAATATGCTGTTGTCTTTGATGCAATACTGTCTGGGATTTTGAGACTGGTTGCAGGATGTGATTCTCTAGATAGTGTCATTCAGTCTTTACCTGCACCAACGTTAGGAGCTTTGACCCTCACGAACAAGAAATGTAATAGTAATCATATTAGAAGTCTCTGTCAGGAAACATCAATTCCTTCTGCTAAGGCTTTTTGGGAAGCAAAAGTCCAAAATATCAATTGGAAATTGGTGTGGAATATGAATAAAAAATATTGTGTCACCAACAAGATAAGGGAAGTATCCTTTAAAATTGTACTTAGTGTTTATCCAGTTAAAAAAGTACTCTCCAGATTCAGAGATATAGATGAATTGTGTGTGTTTTGTAACTCTGAACCTGAAACTGTGATTCATTTGTTCTATGAATGTCCTTGTGTAAAGTTGCTTTGGATAGAGGTGGAAAGGTTTATGACAGATCAATTTGGAATCAGCATTCACTTAAATATGAAGGACATTATTTCATATTTCGACAGCAGTACTGGATACAAAGAGATTTTTCTTTTAAACCTTATAATACTATTTGGGAAATGCCACAAACATAAATCCAGATGGTCTGAAAAATCCCACGCTTTCTACAACTTAAACTGGAAATTGATCATTACTTTGGGACACTGACAGGACTTAAGAATCAAAAGGCAATGAAAACATTGCAGATATGTGAAGCCTTAAATTACTTGTATGATTTATGAACTTCTAGTTTGATACCCCTGCGCTGGGTTTGTCTCTCTGTTTCGTTCTGTGTATTGTAAATAGTATTGTATATATGTACATATGTTGTGTGTGCTGTGTTGTGTATGTCAAAAATTAAATAAAAAATAAAATAAAATAAAAACAATAGGGGATTCCTGCAGAGCTGCAGAGCCACCATCCATAGCGCAATGTCCGGTCCACAGCTCAACATACAGGTATTTGGCGTCAGCGGTTGCCGGATTCGATAAATCAAAGTTCGTACGTCTCAAATACTAATAATACTATCTCTTTTTTTCTCTTTCTTTTTCATAAAGCACACATTAGGGCCACTTAAAGAAATAAATAGAATTCATAAAAATTCGACATTTTCACGGAAAAACTCAAAATTTTCGACTTTATAAAAACGCAAATCTATTAGGCTACTTTATTAAGTCGAAATTCAATAACTTCAGAAAGACAGCAAATTAGTAGTGTAGTGTACTGGCATGAAAGCCAGCTTGATGATCACTAATTTTTTGTAGTTTATACTACAGCTCTTACTTTAGATAAGTAGCTTTTAATGTAATTTACTTTTTTTTTTAATAACGACGTATAATCATTGATAGGAAATGACTGTAAAAACTGTAAAAACTGTAATAACTGCGGTTGTTGACTGTAGTGACAAATTAAACCTGGTGATCAAACAATACTGTCTCTCTTTTAAGAGAAATATGTTTATATTCATTTTTAAATACGATTTTTAATATAGTAAATATATAATATATATGTATATCATGTAAGTAAGTTCTATAAATTTGTCAAATATTGATCATATTTAAATGATAGATAGATAGATAGATAGATAGATAGATAGATAGATAGATGGATGGATGGATGGATGGATGGATAGATAGATAGATAGATAGATAGATAGATAGATAGATAGATAGATAGATAGATAGATGGATAGATGGATAGATGGATAGATGGATGGATAGATGGATAGATAGATGGATGGATAGATGGATAGATAGATGGATAGATAGATGGATAGATAGATGGATAGATGGATAGATAGATGGATAGATGGATGGATAGATAGATGGATAGATGGATGGATAGATGGATAGATGGATGGATAGATGGATAGATGGATAGATGGATAGATAGATGGATAGAGGGATGGATAGATGGATAGATGGATGGATAGATGGATAGATGGATAGATAGATAGATAGATAGATAGATAGATATAGTCGCAAATTTTAAATTAATTAAATTCATATTCTCTTGGTACTGTCATCTCCTCGGATCTCCCTCCACAGCAACTTCCAGGTCCTCAGCAACCATAAGATTGCCTCTACTCCCTTCCTCTTCCTCCTGCCTGGGTAATAGGCCTGTGCTCAAAATATTGATACAGCAACATCTAGAGATGGGAATTGATAAGATTTTATCAATACCAATGCTGTTAACGATCCTGCTAATAAATACAATTCTTTAACAATTCCCTTATCGATTCCTGCAGATTTTGCGAGTGGGCAAATGTTGGTCTAAATTACAGTGGCAACAATGTCAAACACATGTCACAGTATAGATATCTGCTTCTGCAAGTTGCTGGTGTTTCAACTCACTTAAGGTTGTGTAGTAGGTGCAATGAAAATTAAGCTACAATTCTGATGCTTCTGAACCCTGTCAGTGGAAGGAATTGATTAGGGAATTGATAAGCAAAAAGATTAATGATATCAATTCTTCTTTTCGATTCCCATCCCTAACAACATCCCTACTAACAATTTTTCATTCCCAGAATGTTCTCGGAACAAAAGCTCTAAGTTGCAATTACGTTCCCGGAAGGGTATGTTTTGGTTGTGATTTAGGTTGCCCCTTGGTTCCCTATGGAAAGTTTTTCTTACGTTCTCTAGACGTTAGGTGTTGGTTAGATGTTTGGTTCCTTTAACGTTCCCCCATGTTATAACTTTGTTTAGAACCTTCCCCTAACCTTTGGGGAATGTTGCTTTTTGGTTACCTTTTGTTATAAAAAAAACTCCCCCACAACCTTTAATTATTAACCTTGTATTAATGCCCATAATAATAAACTGATTAACTTTACCTAACTGTACATGAGCACACTGTAAGTAATGAATGAGCAGGCAAATGTGATAGGACACTTTTTTATTTCAATATGAAATACAAATAATATGAAAAAAAAAATCCAAATTACAATTTAAAGCAATTGAAAAATAGAAAGGTTCATTATATACAATAAAAAATATGTGCCAAAAATGTCTCTGTTGAGACCAAAAACAAACTAGAAAAGCACTCGGAGAGCGCAGACCTCCAACAGCGCCACAGTCAGTTCAGTTCAGTTAATTTCGGACAAAGAAAACAGTTGAAAATAAAAACAGTCAAATCAAGGGTACATAATGCCACAATTGCTCATGAGTACTAAATAAAGCATTTAATATGCCCAAAAAGGAGTAGGAAGAAGCAAAAGCTTTTCATGTCCTGTCCCCACTTACTCTCCCTCTATATTAACCAAAAATATGTTCAGTACCCTTAACCCACCCTCACTCATCCACCCATGCTTTCAATCATAGGTGTGGCAAATTACAGGTGTGGGGTATATGCTGAATGTTTATTAGAAGTTCAACTTCCAAAACTAGAAAGCACTTGGAGAGCACAGACCTCCGCCAGCGCCACAGTCCTCAGCCATTTGTCATTTTGACCATAAACATTACTCCTACCTTTATTTCATTGAAATATTTAGATTATTTGACCATGAAAACATACCATTAGCAAATTGATTCATAATGATATCTATTTTAGTTCAGTAGTTATTCACAGAAATCACATTTTTCGCCATTGCGGCCAGACGCTGATCCGGATCAACACCAAAATTGAATCAGTTCTTCCTTTTCCCATGCTGAACATTTCCTGAAAATTTCATCCAAATCCATCTATTACTTTTTCAGTTACTTTGTTCACAGACGGACAGATGGACAAATCTCCCGAAAACATAACCTCCTTGGCGGAGGTAAAAAGGGAAAAAAGCACTAATTGGTCACTGGTCCGGGGAGGGGAGGGGTGTCTCCTTCTTTGTCAGCTGGCCTAAGAAGATGAAAAAAAGTCTTTGAGCACAAGTTCACAAAAGCATGACCAATCACACTCCCATCCCTAGTTTTCTGATCACCACAGGTTATTTTAAATCATGTCAGTATTTAGAACATTTACCAACAAGATAAATATAAGAAGGATTCCAATTTACCGTCTGTGGGGGGCAAACTTGAGCACCTGCCCGATACAATCCTCTATTTGTGCCACCTTCTGGTCGGGAAAGTTATTTCTACAGGCTGCTAGGGTAGAAATAAAAGGAGATGTTAAGTTACACATCATTACCATGTCAGTCAAGCTGAGTAAATAAGGGATATGAACAAAGTAATAACACCTGCCAGTTATAATTCTGCAGAGATTGAGCTACTGGAAGGCCTTCTTCGCTCTCCTTCCCTGCAGACTGTACTGGGCCAGTACATCATTTGTCGCCACCCGACGCAGCATACGGCGGATGGCTGACCCAATGTTAGAACCACCTAAGATCCCCAGAAATTCATGCTGAAATAACAAAGATACAATTCACACAATGTAGAGAGCCTTTACAATTTTGTAGGATAGATCTGTTCAGTATCAGTAGGGACATCTAATTACCATTTTATGCTTCATGTCTGGTTGAGCGAGACTTCTTTCCAGCTCCCCCAGTTTCCTGACTGTCCTACATGGAGAAGTCAAGACTTATTCTTGAGGAACAGCGAGTGTAGGTCTGGCTGGCTGGCAGTTGATGATGGAGGTGCTGGCTCATCTGAAAAGGATTTGGATATGAACATTAGTCAGTTCATTTGTGTTGAGCTTCATAAACATGGCTTTTTGAGACAAATGAACTTACTTTGTTGCATTACACAATTCCAAAACAATCAATTTTACAGGGCAGAAGTGTGAAAATACCCCAGCTGCATGGGTTATGCCGAGGTTAGAAATTGAGCTACAGCCTAAAACACAGCAAAAGTTGTTTCCTACAACTAATGACTTTTATACAAAATGTACACCACTAAGCCTTTTGAAGTTAAGTAGGGATTCAATATTAGTACGGACATATAAATACCTTGTCGAGTTGTATCACGTTGTTATACCACAAAGAAACGTTAAGTTAGAAAGAACACCACATTTTCATTCATTGCCTCGCTTCAACACAGGCATGTAATGCTGCGTTCCATTTACCTCGGAACTGGGAGTTGGGAAATGGGAGTGACGTCATCCCCGACTTGTCGGCGTTCCAGTTGAAGTCGGAAAAAAACCGTGCCGATCGACCAGGCTATTGTTAGCTGTTGTTAGCACGCCCTGCGTTGTTGTTCACAAATATCACATGAAGAATGTGATTATCACTATGGCAGCATTTTTGTAAATATAAGTCTAACAATACTATGTATACAGCTGATTTAGAGCAACACACACTAGTCAGAAGTGCAAATAAATGGATTATTAGAGGAGCTAAATAACTGTTCACACTGGGGGCTGCCATCTTGGTTTGTCAACTCGGGGGTGGCGAGGTTCCCCCGAGTTCCTAGTAGGATATTCCGACCTCGGGGGGCGTTCCAGATGAAATTTCCTACTCGGAAGTGGGAAATTCCGACCTCCGACTACAACTGGAACGCACCATAAGTCTCATGTCTTATGACAGTACGGCGCAAGGACTTGTGGGAAACGGAGTCTCTATCGCTAAGCAACTTTCCGAGAGTCCCCACACAGCCATCCATTCTCATAACACATATCAAGGAACAACATGAAACAAAATAAAAAAAATCAAAAGCTGATGGGAATTTTGTTAAAAGCTCTGTAAATGTTCACAATTTATGTGTATGTGGATACTTATTGTATCATGAGGTTGCTGGAAGAGAGGCTGCAGTCTGTGTTAATGTGGTATCAATCTGTATGCTGAAACCTTTCTTTTTTCTTGTCATAACTTCAAAAAAGTGTTATTACCCTCGCGACCTATGAAACGCATTGTTCTTACATATATTTCTCTATTCTCTATCTATCAATCTCTCTCTCGATATATGTGTATTTTTATATATATATGTATATATATGTATATATATGTATGTATATATACATATATATATGTATATATATATGTATGTATATATATATATATATATATATATATATATATATATATATATATATATATATTATTTTTCTCCATTTCCAAAAAGCAAAAATAAATTCACTGGATTGATTATATATATATATATATATATATATATATATATATATATATATATAATTTTTGCTTTTTTAACGTGTTATTTGAAATGGAGAAAGATCACGACATATATATATATACATATATATATATATATATATATATATATATATATATACACACACACACATATATATATATATATATATATATATATATATATATATATATATATATATATATAAAATTCATATAATCACTTTAATGATATGTATGATTTACTATATTAATTTACTTCTTAAAAGAGAGAGATACAGTATTGTTAGATCACCAGGCTTAATTTGTTGTCACTACAGTCAACAACACACAGTTATTACAGTTTTTACAGTCATTTCCTAACAATGAATATACGTCGTTATTATAAAATAAAAGTAAATTACATTAAAGCTACTTCTCTAAAGTAAGAGCTGTAGTATAAACTACAAGAGATGAGTGATCATCAAGCTGGCTTTGGTGCCACTACACCACACTACAAATTTGGTGTCTTTATGAAGTTATCGAATTTTGACTTAATAAAGTAATAGACTTGCATTTAAAGTCGAAAATTTTGAGTTTTTCTGTGAAAATGTCGAATTTTTATGAATTCTATTTATTTCTTTAAGTGGCCCTAATATGCTGTTGTAACTTTTAGCTGTGTGCTTTATGAAAAAGAAAGAGAAACAAGAGAAACTATTATATTATTATTATTTGAGATGTACAAACTTTGATTTATCGAATCCGGCAACCGCTGACGCCAAATACCTGTATGTTGAGCTGTAGACCGGACATTGCGCTGTGGATGGTGGCACTGTGGCTCTGCAGAAACACCCTACTCCCTCTGGCGGCACGCAGATTTTTCCCAGTGGCCACTCGTGGTATTGCAACGAAAAATCCCATTGGGCCCAAAAAGCATTTTTCCCATAGGCGGCAATAGTAAAAGAGACGGCTGTAAAACTGTTGACAGGACATCTCCAGCCATAAACACGGTCAATAACTGATCTTTGTATTTTATATTTTTAAGTCTTGGACTTTTGATCGGTCAAAAAGTGTTCAAAAGGCCAGAAAAGTCAGAGGAAAGTCGCTATCTCTCTGGTGACGTCACAGCTGTATACGCCATAGACTGTAAAAAATAACTATGAACATTTTAATTTTTTGAGGGAGACTTTTTGTGTTTGTTTTGTTGTATTTGTTTGTTTCGTAGCCTGTATTTTTAGTTCACATTAGTTCACTTGTACTTCAGTAGTTCCATCACACTGTTCACTCCCATCCCTGTGTCTGTGTTTATATAAAGTTCATTTTTTTAGAACTTTTTTTTACAAATTTAGTATTTTGATTTGTTCAGATAAAATATGAATGATATTCCTGAAACATCACTATCATTGACAGTTTTATTGACATGCACTGTTGTCTACATATTTTCTAAGTGTTTCATGACAGTGACACTGGTTCAATAGCCTACAAAACTATTTTGAATCCCAAACGGAAAATAAACACCAGGATAATATGGCCTAATAATAAATACATAACTAAATACATAAATATATTTGTGACCCACGTACAGTATTCATTAGAACAAGCAATTAGTTTATTCAAGAAATTAAAGAAAAACCCATTTTGTACCAATTTGATTCTTCTCATAAAAGTTTCATAAAAATGATAAATCTTTTTTCCTTTTATTGCCTAAAATCTTTTCCACATCTTCCTATTTAACCACAGATATAGTTTTAAAATATTTTTTCTGTATTTTATGTTTATTTTTTTGCCATAAGGACAGAGGAAGCTCTCTGATGGTTGAATACCATTGTTTTGTTTTCAACAGTCCACCTATATTGTTTTCCACTATATACAGAACCTCCAAATATTGAACTTCTTTTATCTCCAAATTTGCATAAATACTATAAATAATTGATTCAAATACAACACAGCTATTATTTGTCAGAATTTTAACATACATGTAGACAGTCAATCAAACTCTTTAACCAGTGATTTTTTTTAAACCCAATCAATTCTATGAATTTTACCCAACATGTCACCCAACCTACCCATAAAAAGGACATGTTTTAGATTTGCTTTTAACATATGGGCTGTCAGTACACATCACTGAAGTCAAAGACGTTGGTTTTACTGATCATTTCTGTGTCTTTTCTAGTGTGGATCATTTAAACCAAAGGAACACATCTGAGAGGACTGTACAGAAACGCTATCTTACTGCTGAAGTGACCGCAAATTTGATTGACATTTTAAGAAACACTCCTGCAGATATTTTACCCTCCTCCTGTGACTGCATTTTAGACAGTTTTAATAACGATTTAAATCAGCCCTTGATAAAGTATTACAAAGTCCTATATGAAAAATGCTATAAAAATAAAGTTGATTGATTAATTGATTGATATTTATGATGATGTGAATATTTCAGATTAAACCATGACTGCCTCAGAGCACCTGGTTAAACAGAGAAAAACCAATCAGCTGATGATGGTAACTCTATTTTAAGCAGACAAATATGATGAGGACAGATTTATGGTCCAGGCGTCCATCAATCATCACTGTTGTGAATTCTCATTTCAGTTGCTTTATCTCCACACACCTCTTTTTCTTTCTACTTCTCCTTACAAAGTAAATAAAATCTAAATCAGATAAAAAATAAAAAAAACAGTAACTAAATGACAAACTAATAAATATAAATATATATATATATAATATTGTTTAGTGAAGCATCTTGAGGTGGCATTTGTCAGGATTTACTGCTGTACAATAACAGACTGATTGTGTTCACCTCACAGGTCACCCCGTGGTCCCAGCACTGAGCAGCATTTATCAGAAGCAAACATGTCAGAAAAGACCTTCTTGTTGGGGGAACAGGAAATCCAGATCCAGATTAGATCCAGACTCATGCTGAACACCCAGTGGTCTGAAGCTGTGCAGGTGAGAAAAGGACGGAGAGATGAAGACCAAAGATCTCAGAGACGCTGAGGACAAGGACATAGACACTGATAACAGTTCATAAAAATACAATCATGGAAATGTGATTATAGAAATATGACCATAACTAGAAAAGCACTCGGAGAGCGCAGACCTTGGCCAGTGCCACAGTCCTCAGCCATATTGTCATTTTGACCATAAATATTAGTCCTACTTTTATGTAATGTAAATATTTAGATTCCTTGACCATGAAAACATACCATTAGCAACTGGATTCATAATGATATCTATTTTTGTTTAGTAGTTATTCACAGAAGTCACATTTTTTGCCATGGCGGCCAGACGCTGATCCAGATCAACACCAAAATCAAATCAGCTCTTCCTTTTCTCATGCTGAACATTTCCTGAAAATTTCATCCAAATCCATCCATAACTTTTTGAGTTATTTTGTTCACGGACAGACAAACTCTCCCGAAAACATAACCTCCTTGGCGGAGGTAATTCTGAGTCCATGCCTTCAGTCCATCAGAGTCTGTTGTTGATGCTCTGCTCTTTGACTCCTTCATCACAGCTGACAGACAGCAGGGGGCGCTCTGCTGTGGATCAGACTGAAGAACCAGAGGAGACCAGACCATCTAAAACCTCTGTGAGTGAAGAAGACCAGGGTCTGAGGTGAGATGAAGATCTGCAGCCATCACACTCTGACACCATCATCATCATCATCCTCATCAGTCTTTATTACAATAGAGTCAAACATGAGAGGTGTAATCTGAAGACACTTTACAGAAGAGCAGCTCAGTGCCATACTCTTCATCATTTCATCCTCATCATCATCATCATCACTCTATCTTCATCTCTCTCTCTCTGTATGTCTGCATCTTTAATCTTTAACAGCTCACAGCATTTGATGATGAAGATGAAGATGATGTTTGTTTCATCAGGGTGAAGAGATCAGACTCTATTGACAGTGGTGTGTCCATGAGGAGTAACCGCTCTAGAGAAAAGCCTCCTGAGTTTAAGATGGACCCACTTGCTGAGCAGAGGTGAGAATTTAGAAAAATGACCTTTGACCTCCATGTTTTGGTAACTCAGAGGTGATAATAAAGGTGTTTTCTTTAATCAGGATGAAGAGATCCGACTCTACTGACAGCAGTCTGTCCATGCAGAGTGACTGGTCTTTAGATCATCCCATTGACTTTAAGATGGACCCACTCACTGAGCACAGGTGAGAATTCAGAAAAATGTACTTTGACTTCCATGTTTGAGTCACTCAGAGGCAGTGTTGGGCACATTACTTTAAAAAAGTAATTAGTTATAGTTACTAGTTACTTTACCCAAAAAGTAATTGAATTACTAACAGAATAACTCCTTCATAAATGTAATTAGTTACCAGGTAAAGTAATTGATGTGTTACTTTTCTGAAAAATCTTTTGCTGCATGTCTCTGTGTCCTTCCTTGTTGTTACCTGCTGCAGCAGCTCTTACATCAGCAGAGTTCTCTGTTTTTTCTAACTAGCTTTTGGATTTACTTGTGACAGACAAACACTTTGCTTCAGGAGATAATGGACACTTCACATGTGTGTTCTTGACTTTTACTTCTTTTACTTCCATCCTGAAAACTCCAGTTTTAACTCCACAGACGCTCCAGACTCAACGTTGCTGCAGCTAGCCGTGTTGCCAGATTTTTTGATTGAATTAAGCATTTTTTAAAAAGAGAAACCTAGATGAAGCATGTTTTGATTATGTTACATTTGAATTTCACAGTCATATTTCTTCTTTTTTGTCTCTTAATTTGCTTTTTAAACATCCCTTTGTTTGAGGTGGATCATCCTCTTATACAGAAGTCAAGCGTGGGGCTGATATTATTTATAACTCATTGCTAAACAGTCTAACCTTGATATTTGTAACCAAACAGACATGTAAGGCTTTTATTTAAGTTTTATCTAAATCCTCTACAGCTTTATCATGGGAAAAATAGTAGTAGCTACATTTAAAATCTATAACAATATAGCTATAAGGATTTATTTAAGATGGAAACATCTTTTACTATAATTTTTAATTTGTGTTAGGTTGTGATAAAATAATTTTAATAACCTCTGAATTGGGTTTATATTGATGGTAGATCTTGCAGCAGATCCCTCCTGGGTTTTGGGGCACAACAAGCCCAAATGAGCAACAGCACTATTAGAAGAAGCCCAAAAAAGAAGGTTATGCATGTAACTACAGTTTTATGAACCCTGGATGACTGCCAGAGGCAGTTCTTCTCACTGGACGTCTCCATCTCGTGCAAATGCAGGTTGAGTATTAATATCAACAAAGTCACATGTGACCATGGATGACCTGTAGCAGGTAGAACCACAAGTGTCATCCAGGTACTCATTCCCACAGAGTCTTATTGGGACTTGGAATTTACAAGCGACTGAGAACTCTGGCAGTCATCACATGCGTAACCTTAATTTTATTTCACCCTTCCTGACTGCCAGAGGCAGTTCTTCTCACTGGATGACTTATACAAAACCCAAAACCAGTGAAGTTGGCACGTTGTGTAAATCATAAATAAAAACAGAATACAATGATTTGCAAATCCTTTTCAACTTATATTCAACTGAATACACAGCAAAGACAAGATATTTAATGTTCAAACTGAGAAACTTTATTTTCTTTTGCAAATAATCATCAACTTAGAATTTAAAGGCAGCAACACATTGCAAAAAAGTTGTCACAGGGTCATTTTTACCACTGTGTTACATCGGGAAAGAGAATGAACAATACAGCCCATGCGTGCTGCTGTATCATATGCTCTACACAGCAGCTCATCAGTGACCCGGCACTGTTGTCGAGGGCACCTGGCTTCAGGTCTTAGAGCCTCATCTGGGGGGACTATAAGAGAGGTAATAGCACGTTCAACATATGGCATACGGCTCAGACGAAACTTGGTCTGAGCCGTATGCCATCAGATGTCAGCCGTGAGAGAGCCTTTGAGTCCCCCCAGCAGGCCTGCCGCTTCCTCAGGTACTCCCCTGGGGGAGGAACCGAGAAGCTAGCTGGAGCTGAGGTGTGTCTGAAAAAGGCACTTGCAGGAGGTTGGTCAGGCTGCTGTGAGTCTAGGTGCAAGTGAGCCAGAGCCATACGAATTATTGAACCCATGGAGTTGTCCTCAGACCCCTCCACGGATCCACGGGCTGACGAGCGGGAACCTGACTCAGAGGCATGGGAGGGCCCCTCCTCACCTTTATCGTCATTGAAAAAAGCAGCTGAAGCTACCACATAAATAATGTCCTCCTCTGGGGCCAGCTCCGGCATTGGGGTAGTCCTGATGCTTGGTAGACAGCTTGCCAGTTTCCTAGGTGGGGGGCCACCCAAAGCCTCCCATGCCTTCCACTTAGATTGGCCTGGCTGAGGAAGAGAGGGTTCCACTGACTGAGGGGGGCCTGTCTTCCCCACTAAGCATTCCACCTCCGACAGTCTTGCAGCCGTCAATGCGAGTGGCATGAAGCTACAGTTCATACACCGTACCTCTGGTAAACCCTCCCTTAGATGTTCAATACCCAAACATGAGGGGCAGAGATCGTGGCCATCCTTAGGGTGATAGGAGACCATACAGGTAGCATAGAAATGAGAGTTTAGCATGGTGGTCCTCACAGAGACCCGGACAGGTGAAGCAAGAGTACTTCGCTAACTGATATGCTATATCAGTGGGGGCAATACCCAACACCAAGCTGCTGCTATGTCTTAAAGCTGGGGTTGGCGATTTTGGAAAACTAGCATGAATTTGAAAGGAGCATCCCCCCCCCCCCCCCCCTGCTCACATGCACGCGCGCACCTGATATATCCAGAAGACTGATTCACCTCCAAACCTTCAGCACAACGTGTTTGTTTTACACTACACCAAGTCATGTCTCAGTCAGCGGTAAGAAAACACCAAACAAACATGTAAAGTTAGTTAGTACTCACAGGCAATAACGGAGCAGGCCGGGAGGGTGGAGGGGGCGGCTGCCCCGGGCCCACTGCTGCGTGGGGGCCCACCCTGAAGTTCCTGTCATGCACGGGTGAGTGCGCACGGCGACTGTCGGACTGAAAATCGCCCCAGGCGCTCTCATAGACTTACATGGAGAGACTCTTTCTTTCAAATTTTGGATCTTACAATGCATTTCTATGGGCTCAGGGAGGGCTTACCCCAACGTGATTTCGTCCTACGCACTGACGCCTGCTCGGACGAGACGCACAGCACGCGCATGTGAGAGATATGATTCTAAGTTAACGTGAGTGATTTATTGGTGGATTATCAGTATTTTCGGAGTAAGTACTGTACAAGTATTGTCAATAATAGCATTAGAATAACTCTGGAGTGTTTCCTTGTTGTTCTTTTGTCTAATTATTGCCGTGTTATGCCGTTAATTTGCCGGTTTTGCTGTATATTCGCCATGTTTTAACCATGTTTTGCCATATATTCGTGTACATGTTAACATACACAGTAAGACTCAGGATAGGTATGAAAAAAAATTTCAGTTGAGAATCGATAAAAACTCCATAAAAGAACAATAATAGAGAGCATATTGAGAAATGACAGAGGACAGGGATAAAGGGGGAGGAAGCAGTAACCTGACATGCCAGATGGACAGTTTCATATGTCCGCCACGGAAATATTTCAGGACTTCAGGAACTGAATCAGGCAGATCCCCATCTGCTATGCAAGGTTAAGGAAGCAGTTCACTACAGAAAAATTGATGGGAGGACAGCAAACTTGGACTCTGTCTTCATCTGGACAGGAACTGCTTCAGGAACTTATTGTCAATAAAAAACACCTGGACATGGTCTGATATAATAAACTAACATGGACACTAAATGTAGCTGGCCAACAGAATGTTTGAGTGCATGCTAATATTTTTTTATCATCTCAAAAACATTTGTACATGTTCATTTACAATTTTTATAAAGAGAAACCTGTTGAAAATTCATATCAGTTTTCTTTTCTTGTAATTACACACTAAGCATTTATTAGATAATTCTGCCAAATACTTGCCAGGCTTGTTTACATTTATTTCTTATGAACATAGGATGAATAAAATTTGTCGAAAGAACATTTCCATGGACATTTAAGACATTTTTTGACAAAGAAAGACCAGGCTGCCTGTTATAATTACAGTATTTAAAGAGTTATTTGGGACCACCTAATAAGTAAGTGTGTACTGTGGAACCAAATGTATAGCATTTTAGACATTAACTTGATTTAGCTTTACGAAAATACTGTACAGTATGTGCATGTTATGTCTGGTGTTGCCATCAACAGGAAAAACAAATCAAACAATGTCAAATAACATTGTAAAGTAGGCTATCTGACTTTTAAATTATTAATTTATCTATTGAAGGGGTGATCGTAGCCAGTACCACATCTGTTGCCCCCCTGAGAAATTTTTCAGGAGCCGCCGCTGGCTGAAACCTTATTTGAATCATTCTGACCGGGTGCGCCTGCTTGCTGTGGTTGTGTCAGAGGGGCTGATCTGTGGCATTTTTTTTTAAAGCGATTATGTATTAATGGGGATGTTTAGGCCACAAGGGCCCATGGAGAAATGCTTCGCCCCCCCTGGGCTGGGACCCCTGCTCCGCCCCTGCTCACGGCCGATGTTTATCGGGGGATACGTGGTTCCTCTGACATTCTCCACATAGCTGTCAAGTCTCCCGTTTTCACCATGAAACTACCGTATTGTCAGTATTTTCTCCTCTTTTCTGCTGTCAGGGCTCTCGACTAACTTTTTGAGTTGGTTGCAATGGTGCGCCTAAAAATTTTTTTAAGGTGCACCAGCACAAAAAGTAGGTGCACCCAAATTTTTCAGTGTCGCCTTTAACACCATAGGGTCACCATTTTATCACCGTTCATAACTTTAATATCATGTAAATGCTTTTTAAACAAGAATAAGATGCTTGTCTTTATTTGAAGCATAATTATACATTTGGAGAAAAACAGAGCATTTAAAGTGCTTCACTGAATAAAATTTACAAATTCAAGCTAAAACATTAAGCTGTATAAAACATCTCCAAATAAAAGTGCTTGAAGTGCTTTACTGAACTGAAATTTAATATTTCAAACATCTCAAGTTAAATAAAATATTTCAAAATATTAAGAGCTAATGTGCTATACTGAGCTGAAAATGAAATAAATATCCATATTTTAACAACCAACAACATAACATTTAACTGGATGGACTTACTCTCCAATAAATTTGAACCTAGAATAAGACTTCACACACTACAGTCAATATTTACTAAACTGAAACTAAAGTTAATAATAAAAAACAATTCTCAAACTAATTTATGAAAACGACTTTAAGTGCAGAGCATTTATAACTTTTTATCTTTATTTTTTTCTCTTGTTTCAGCTTTTTTTTTTTTTTTTACAGCCCTGTTTAATGTTCAGTCGGGGGCTGTCAGTCGGCTCATTCGTCCTCAGTGAGTGTGAGCACACATCTGTGCCTGTGTGACTAAGTATCTTTCCCCTTAACAGGAGAAAGGACTGCACAAATATAGATGTTATATGAAACTTTACTTTGTTTTACTTGTAATTGTATTTGATTATGAATTATCTGACAGTCTCTTAGACGTATTCGGCAGCGCTCTGCTCCGTCTCTATCGATCTCTGCTGTAACCTGACACCACAGAGTCTGGGCTCTTTTGCATACTGACAGCTGATTGGATGATTACTGAGGGCTGTGTGTGCGTGTGTGCGTATGACGTGCGTGCGTGCGTGCGTGTGTGTGCTGGGGCTGCTGTAAAACGGAGACAGAGGAGGAGAAGGATGCGATGTGTTTTGTCAGTTTTAGGCAGATTTTCCGCCACCGCCGTCACTTTTGTCAACATTAATAGGCTATATTACGTTTGTAGGTATATCGAGATGTGCTCTCTCAACTTCTAAACTCTCTGAGAGAGAGAGATGAGGGACTTGTTTTCGGGAGGGTGCACCGGGTGCGACCAACAAGAAATGTTAGGCGCACTCTTAAAAATTTTGGTCGCAAATGCGACCAAAATGGTCGCACTTGAGAGCCCTGGCTGTCCTGTCTATCAGTATTCCCCCGATATAATAATAAAAACATTCCTCTGCATCTCCAAACTGAGCTCTGTCTCTAGCCTGAATGGGGCGGTAATGCCATTAATTATCCGCCATAAAACCAAAAAATAAGAAAAGCCTAGAACTAGCCTGGGTGGCAGTTCTCGGCGGCAGATTAGAGCCAACAGCAGAACAAACTTAGAAAAAAAAAGTGTTTATTTTAGATTTCTTGTACATCTGTCTTAAAATGTGAGGGATACTGGAGCTTGGTTGGTGTTGTGGGACTGCTCACAGCGGACTTCCCTTATTTTCAAAAACAAAACTTGAAAGGTAAGCATTCTCCGCGGAGTCTGATCCCTTGCTCGGCTACATGCACGAGTCTGTGCACGCCGGGAAAATGCACGCGAAGCAGGCGGGCAGAATGGCGACAAGATTTGATTGGTGTAAAAACTGATGTCCCGGCATGATTATTGGTTGGGGTTTTCCCTGTTTTACTCCTGCTGTAGATAGTGGATATTTTTTGCTCTATTTTAAGAACACATTATGAGTTGATTACCAACGGGTCATAAAGACCATTTTAACCAGTGTTACAAAAAGTGTATCTGAATCAGATTGCCAACCCCAGCTTTAAGTAGGCCTGTGTGAGGGGTTATTATAATCAGCGTCAATGTGCTAAAGCTAATGTGTATCTATCTCCATGCTTCAGTGAAAGAACAGCAGGGCACCACCGTCACTGGCACTACAGGAAGTCACCCAATGCCGAGCGAACACACTCCCACCAGAACACTTACAGTTAGAACTAGTGAGAGCACAATATTAACTGAGTAATACTGATGTGCTTCAATGAGAGGGCAGCGAGAGCATGGCCGTCACTTGCACTACAGCAAAGACAGCAGACACCGAGCGTTCATGCTCCTGTTGGGGTAATAACAGTCAGAACTAGTGTGAGCACTTTGTTAACTGTGCAATACTTACAAGCTTTAGTGAGAGGGCAGTGAGAGCACGACTGTCACTGTTATTGGTACAACAACAGTTTGCACAAGCAAGAGCACTATTTAACTGTTTAATACTTACAATCCAGTGTTTCCCCTATAGTGTATTTGGGAGGGCGCCCCGCCCCCCCAACAGACGCGCCGGCCCTGCTTACAGGATTCAGACCGACGAACATTAAAAAAAAATTATATTTATTTTGATCAGTTCTTATGACAGAGATTTTTATCAAATAAAAAAGTCAACTAGAGTCTACTGTTAAAGTCTAACGTTGTGTCGCTATGGTTTGCTAACATTCAATAAAATGCATTTTTCCTCTCCGCTCTCGCCGCCTCCCCCGCTCCTCTCGCGCATCACCGATAAGCCGCGGCAACCAAACTGTCTCTCTGCAGGCGGAGCCCCTCCGACATGCAGTCTTCTTTTAAGAGGCTGCTGACACCGCGGTCCAAGACGTAGTGGTGATTCAGCGAACGTTAGAACAGAGGCCACCTGAAAGTGTCTCACAACACCCCCTTCACTTAAAACAATTCAGTAGAAATGCTTTCTCAAGCGGCGACCGCTTCTGGGTCCTAACGCCGCGGTCAAAACCGCTTGCTGCCCTGACCGCCTGTCCCTCACTGAAATGACTGGAGGTGGCGCGTTGCCGTGCGGCAATGTGTGGGGGAGTATACAGACACACACACACAAACACACACATACACACACAGGCAGCGGAGGAAGGAGCGACCATAACGGTAAAAAAAAAAAATAATAATTTAAACAAGCATTAATGGATGACCAGAAGCTTACCAAACGATTTCCCCAAGCAAAAATCTCAGTGTTTTTAGGCCAACTGCCCTTACTAAGAAAGCACAGCTAGCAGTGTAGGAAACTTTCAGCATGTAGTTTCTCCTTTTTGTCAGTCACTTGGTCTAACTTTATTAAGCATGATTCATTTTCTCTCCACCTGGTGAGCTTACATGATTTCATGAAATGCTAGATTCTTCCTGTTTTTTTAATACTTTTTATACTTCATGCAGTGCATTTTAAATATTTTTGAGAATGTTGTCTTGTATGAAAAGGGGCTCCATTGCCAAAAAAAGTGAACAAAAATCAGTGTTCACTATTTATTCAGATCTAAATGCTCTGTAACTATGATATTACGGAGCATTTTTGACGAACCACGCCCCCCCCAAGGCAATGAACCTAGGGGAAACACTGCAATCTTCAGTAAGAGGGCAGAGCCCAGCTGTCACTAGCACTACAGCAAGACAACCTATGCCGAGCATGTCAGCTCCTGTCGGGACATTAACAGTTACCACTAGCGAGAGCACTAATGTACCACCCTTTGCTTCTCTGCGTCATCAAGACAATCTTAGTTTGAATCAACGGAGTACAGCCTATTTAAGTCTACACAGTTTAGGGTTCAATTTAACTAGGATTTGTAAGGAGACTGGCTATGGCAACTCTATTTAGAGCATAATGAACCCCTGACCATAGTAAGAGACACTGACCCAAAATTTAGTAGGAAAAAGCATTGAGTGTACTGTCAAGATTTTAACCCTTCCTACTTAATGACTTGACCAATGGAGTTATCTGAAAACATGGACATAAACAAGAACACATAAACAGGAAAAAAAGTAAATCAATCAATCAGTGTGACCAGTTACATTAACCTCTGTTGCTTATCAGTCCTTAGTCTCAATACTGTTTAGTTTGAGGTTTAAGTGCACTTCTTCAGTTTTTTTAAAGTCATTTTTTTTAGAATCAGGCCTGATCCAAAAGAAAAAAAGTAAAAAAAAAAGTCCTCCAAAAAAAAAAAAAAAAAAAAAAAAAAAAAAAAAAAAAGAAAAGGGAATCCAGTTCTTGTTGTCCTACCAACCTCCTGGGAAAAAGGTGGCCATCACATCCAGAGCGTCCTTCGCAAACCCCTCAGGTGGCATTCAGTCCGTGGATCGTACAGCTCCGTTCTTTAAATGATTCCATCAACAAAAAAAAACAGCCTGCACAAAACATGCAGGGCAAGTACTCAATGTGCAAAATAAAATTATAATCCACCTAAAATGAATTACCTGCATTTCATTTGTATTCTAAAACACAAATAATATCTTTAAATCAACAATGTTGTCTTATTTCAAATGTCAAAATTACTGGCCAATATTTACATTTTTTTTTTTTTACATAAAAACGAAATAGCACAAAAAATGACCAGTGGAACAAATAAGGGCAAAAATTGAACATATCAGGTCGACTGCATTAATATGCATGTGTTAGCTTACTGCCTTTGCTGGTACCTCCGAATGTACACACTCTTATCGGCCCTCTGTGATAGGCTACAGCGGGGTACTCTGCTAACTGTCCAATGTGAAGGTAAAGGCTAATGCCACTCCTTCCTAAAACAGGAAACTTGTCGCAGCCTGTGGAGGACGAACAACTCGCAACTCCAACTTTGTAGTCTCAAGGCTGCCAGTGACAGTCCTTTTTATCAAATGCTATTTCAGCTGTTGCTATCAGCAGTTGACCTGCGTAAGCGAAAAGATTCAAGGGAACGAGAGCCCGGATGACACCCGTAGTTATACCTGCTACGGTTCATCCGAGGTCACACGTGACTTTGTTGATATTAGTACTCAACCTGCGCTTGTGGGAGATGGAGACATCCAGTGAGAAGAACTGCCTCGGGCAGTCCGGAAAGGGGAAATAAAACTGCAACACACAACTCCCAATGTACACATGCCAGTAAGAAAAAGAAGAGGCTGAAAGTCACTTATAATGGGCAAATCTGGCAACTCTGTTTTTTTTCATATATCTGTCAACAGTGCAGCTCCTGCTTGGTGTCTGGCTGAGTGAAGCAGGGCGGATAACAGCTGCTTGATATTGGTGCAAAGTAATGCACCACATTTCACTGTTGGTAACAGTAATGGCGTTACTACGCATGAAAAAGTAATTAATTAGAAAGCTTGTTACTTGACAAAATAACTGCGTTAGTAGTGCTGTTATTTCTAAAGCTGTTAGTCCTAACATTGCCCAGAGGCGACCAAGATGATGATGATGTTTGTTTTATCAGGGTGAAGAGATCCGACTCTACTGACAGCAGTTTGTCCATGAGGAGTGACTGGTCTTTAAATCGTCTCATTGGCTTCAAGATGAACCCACTTGCTTGGCACAGGTGAGAATTCAGAAAAAGACATTTGACCTCCATGTTTGAGTCACTCAGAGGTGACCAAAATGATGATGTTTGTTTTATCAGGGTGAAGAGATCAGACTCTATTGACAGTGGTGTGTCCATGAGGAGTAACCGCTCTAGAGAACAGCCTCTTGAGTTTAAGATGGATCCACTTAATGAGCACAGGTGAGAATTCAGAAAAATGAACATTGACCTCCATGTTTGAGTCACTCAGAGGTGACCAAGATGATGATGATGTTTGTTTTATCAGGGAGAAGAAATCAGACCCTCCTCAGCCTAGCATTGCGTCCATGATTATTGAACACTCTAAGCTGTCTCAGCGTGTAATCAGAGGTAAGACCTTCACTCTGAAAATAAACTATTAGCAGTCAGTCACACTCATCAACTCATTTTTCCCAGCTGCCCTGAATACATCTGGTTGAGCCGCAGTTTGTCTGAGGTCAGCAGATGCTCATAGTCTACCCAGACTGCAGGTGGAGGGTCAAAGTTCACAGTCAGTGAAACCACAGCAGAGCATCATGACAGGAGCTGCTGCTTCACCTGCAGGACAGTTTTCCTGAAGATCATGAACAGGCTTTACTGAGTCTGTAGACCAACATCTCTGTGAGCAGATCCTCTGACACATGAAGAGTGCAGATCCTCTGAGCTGATCAAACACTGACCAAACTGTCTCCTCATGTGATCATCACTCAGTCTGAGGATGGAGGCATTCTCATGTGCTCTCAGTCTTCTGTTTAAACTATTTAATTCCTTTAGTTCTAACATGATATTATTTTGGATTTGCTGACCTCAGCACTTTGTTCAGAAGGGAACATGATGACATGTGTATCTGCGCAGAGGACTGAAACTAAGAAAAGTTTTCAGGATTACTGTTTTAGAATTTGGATTAAGACACAAACATGGCTGATTTTGCAAAGACTGTAAAGTTCTTCAGGACTGATTTTTCTCTTCTGAGTAAACTCTGATTTACTGCTGATGGATATAAGATCAGACTGAAGTCCAGGGAGGATGTTTCATCATGATGGAGGAGATTTATTGAGCTCCGCTGTTGTTGTCAAACTCAATGCTCTTCCAGATGTTTGGATAGAGCTCTTGATTTGGTTTGCTCATTCAAATCTTGATAACAGGAGGGTGTAGTTGTGCTTTTTTGGTGGATGTGGATGTTTCCATAGACATGCAGCCTTATTGTTTAGTCCTCTGATCATAACAACAAAGTTTGATTGTAGGAGATGAATATGTATGAATTACGATTCTGTTATCTCCTTGGATATGATGATGGAACTGGTCTGTCAGAGATTTAAATGTTGTTGTAGTTTCTGATTGAACTTGATGGACCTGGATGGTGAGGTGGTTCACTGGGCAACAGGAACATTTAAAAGTGGATCTTCACAGCACAAAGATCATGACCCCTGATTTATGAGATCTCCTATAGTATGATTTTCATAACCACAATGTTTGAATAAAAATATACTTTTGGTTAAATGAGAAGATGTGAGCAGCCCCTCTGTGACAGCAGGACTTTGTCCAGGATCCAGACTTTAATGTCATTTGTCGGTCTTCCCTCAGAACATGAAGCCTCAGTGTGCCAACACAAACTCAAGTCCAACCTGAAGCAGAAGTTCCAGACCGTGTTTGAGGGGATCGCAAAAGCAGGAACCCTGACCCCGCTGAACCAGATCTACACAGAGCTCTACATCACAGAGGGAGAGGCTGGAGGGGTCAATGAGGAACATGAGGTCCGACAGATAGAGGCCACATCCAGGAGACCAGAGAGGACCATCAGAGGAGAAGACATCTTTAAAGGACCACCTGGAGAAGATGGACCAATCAAAACAGTGCTGACAAAGGGTGTGGCTGGCATTGGTAAAACAGTCCTCACTCAGAAGTTCATCCTGGACTGGGCTGAAGACAAAGTCCACCAGGACATACAGTTCCTGTTTCCATTCACCTTCAGAGAGCTGAATCTGCTGAAGGAGCAGAAGTTCAGCTTGGTGGAGCTTGTTCATCACTTCTTCAGAGAAACCAAAAAAGCAGGAATCTGCAGGTTTGAGGAGTTCCAGGTCTTGTTCATCTTTGATGGTCTGGATGAGTGTCGACCTCCTCTGGACTTCCACCAAACGAGAATCCTGACTGATGTCACAGAGTCCACCTCAGTGGATGTGTTGCTGACCAACCTCATCAGGAAGAGCCTGCTCCCATCTGCTCACCTCTGGATCACCACACGTCCTGCAGCAGCCAATCAGATCCCTCCTGGATGTGTTGACCTGGTGACAGAGGTCAGAGGGTTCACTGACCAGCAGAAGGAGGAGTACTTCAGGAAACGGTTCAGAGATGAGGAGCAGGCCAACAGAATCATCTCCCACATCAAGAAGTCCAGAAGCCTTCACATCATGTGCCACATCCCGGTCTTCTGCTGGATCACTGCCACAGTCCTGGACCATGTGCTGAAGACCAGAGAGGAAGGAGAGCTGCCCAAGACCCTGACTGAGATGTACATCCACTTCCTGGTGGTTCAGTCCAAAGTGAAGAGCATCAAGTATGATAGAGGAGCAGAGACTGATCCTCACTGGAGTCGAAAGAGCAGGGAGATGATCCGGTCTCTGGGTAAACTGGCTTTTGAGCAGCTGCAGAGAGGAAACCTGATCTTCTATGAAGCAGACCTGACAAAGTGTGGCATCGACATCAGAGCAGCCTCAGTGTACTCTGGAGTGTTCACACAGATCTTTAAAGAGGAGAGGGCACTGTACCAGGACAAGGTGTTCTGCTTCATCCATCTGAGCGTTCAGGAGTTCCTGGCTGCTCTTCATGTCCATCTGACCTTCATCAACTCTGGAGTCAATCTGATGGCAGAAGAACAGAAAACACCCAAGGTCATTCAAATCTTTAAGATCAAACCTGATCTGAATCACCTCCACCAGAGAGCTGTGGACCAGGCCTTACAGAGTCCAAACGGACACCTGGACCTGTTCCTGCGCTTCCTCCTGGGTCTTTCTCTGCAGACCAATCAAAACCTTCTACGAGGTCTGATGACACAAACAGGAAGTAGCTCGCAGACCAATCAGAGAACAGTTGAGTACATAAAGTCAAAGATCAGTGAGGACGTGTCTGCAGAGAAGAGCATCAATCTGTTCCACTGTCTGAATGAACTGAATGATCGTTCTCTGGTGGAGGAGATCCAACAGGCCCTGAGATCAGGACATCTCTCCACAGATAGACTGTCTCCTGCTCAGTGGTCTGCTCTGGGCTTCATCTTACTGTCATCAGAGGACCTGGACGAGTTTGACCTGAACAAATACTCTGGTTCAGAGGAGGCTCTTCTGAGGCTGCTGCCAGTGGTCAAAGCCTCCAGCAAAGCTCTGTAGGTGCTCCTACCTGCACAGGTTATGTCAGATTTATGTGATTTTACAAGAATGATCTTCATCTGTCTGGTCTTTATGTTCCTCTGATTTCTTTCTCAGGCTGAGTGGATGTGAACTGTCAGAGAGAAGCTGTGAAGCTCTGTCCTCAGTCCTCAGCTCACAGTCCTCTGGTCTGAGACTCCTGGACCTGAGTGAAAACCACCTGCAGGATTCAGGAGTGAGCCGACTGTGTGCTGGACTGAAGAGTCCAAACTGCAGACTGGAAGCTCTCAGGTGAGGAAACATCAAGACCCTCATGCACAAAACGGTGTGTACAAACAAAAAAAAGACTGTGGAAATGTGTGGTGCCTCACGTCAACTTCATGGCTGGTGTACAAACGTTTGTACTGCTGTTTCTCCTTTGGTGACACTTAGAGGTGATGCTGGGAAACTGTTAAACAGTCTAAATAAATGTGAGAGCAATTAGTCCTCAGAGACACAAGAACAATTAACACATAAACAATTAACACACCCACGTGTCTGCAGTTACTTGAGTAAAAGTGGTGCCGAAAATACCGTTTAACTCAACAGCATCTTTAGCAGTGTGAGACATTGTCAGTGTTGCATTACAAAGAGATCGTGTGTTCAGAGATAAAGAGGATTTACTGACAATTGTCTTAAAATAATCCCTGGGCATTGAGCATGTGCACCCCCAATTCTGCCTGTCTTAGCAGCTTAATTACTAATCAGTAGTTGAAGTTAGTGACTTGCTGTTTGTTGTTGATTAAACTACAGCTTGAGGTCTTTTTAACAAGCCCCTGATTGTCCGCGGTGTAGTCATCTTAATAACCCCGTGTGTAAAAGTGTGAAATGTCTTTGTGGCAGACAAAGGGTAGGAATCACACTGGAGAAGCATCATACGTCCGTGAGAATGCAACTGGTTGCTCAACAACACCACCCTGGGAGTTTTAACCAGGGAATTATTGTGTTCTAATGAAGACACACAGGTTCAAATACCCAGGCTGAGATGTGGTTGAAGTTAAAAAAATAATCAATTTTCTAAGCAATTTAAAACCAAATAAATAATAAAATCATCCACACAGGAGCACACAAAACAGGAAGGAGAACACCACCACACAGTCACCAGCACCACCACCACTGGCCTTCAGCCCTGAAAGGGAAAAAAAGAACAAATTAGTGGGATTGCAACTACAAACTCAAAAAGAGGAAACAAAACAGAACAAATAAGAAACTAACCATATATACTTAAAAGGCTAATAAACTCAGTAAAGTAAACAGAACATAAAAAATGTCTACCCACCTAGAGCATAACCCACAAATTAAATCAACCAACAGGACAAATGAAATAAACAATCAAAATAATCAATATCAACTACAAACTGTTGGAAAAAACTTGTACAATTAACCCAAATGTATTGGGAGAGAGACATTTGGACCCTAAACAAACACAGCCAAGTCAGCCAGCGAGTGGAAGCAGCGAGCAGCCATACAGTACCTGTCAGTTGCAGACAACCTCTGACCCAGAAGTGGTGCATCAGGGGAGAGCGCAAAGAAGGAAACAGGGAGAGCTACAGTGGTAGTGGCAAGCAATCATGCATAGAGAATAAATCACATTATTTCGATGCTGCTACATTTTAATCAGCCTCACTTTTTCTCCCCAGTGCACTTCTGTGCTGATTCACAACAATCTTTGATCCATGTTGGCAGTGTATAAGATTAATGAATGGAAACTTTAAATCAAGTTCACTGTGATCTCCTCTGTGATATGCTGGCATGTTAAAATGTAAATTCCGAAGACTTCAAACCAAATAATACCAAACATACAGCAGTAACACATTAACCTCTAATCAAGAGGCTGACAATTAAGTCTGGCCTCAGGCCAAATTCTTCAGTCACTTTATGTTGGACCAGGACAAAATCAGAGGTTAATAGATAGAGATGATTATGGTTAACTAATACATAAACAGGGGAGTGACAAGAGAAAGTGAGAGATCACTGGGGTGATCGACAGGAAACTTCATTACTCACAGAATAAGTGACAAAAAATTAATCATACTTCTTTACGCTCTACATTCCAGATTGCGAGAGAATCCCTCTTCTCTTTGGTGAAAGTTTGTTCCCTTTGGTCTCAGTGGAGCTGGAGGTAGCATTGTAGCTTCATTTGGGCATTCAGCAGCTTCTCTTTAAAATCCATCCAAGAAGGTAGCTGTGATGCGTTCAATTAAATTTTGTTTCTGCTTTGCGAAGGGACTTGAGACCCATCCAGCACCTTTACTGTTTTCTTCAGTCTGCAGTGTGTTCTAGCTGGTTTTCTTTATGCTGTAACAGTGACAACATCAGAAGAGACGTGTCCCAGCCTCTAACTAGCTCTTTGTCTTTAAGAGATGAGGTAAAAGGAAAAGTTTGGTATATGCAGCTTTCACATTGTTTATAGAATGAAGTAGAACAATATACTCATCCAGAAGGCTTTCCTGATCCAAACAGTGCTTCAGGAGATATTTAGATCCAAAATCGAGCAGCAGACATCTGTATAATGGTGGCGCATAGGGCATTGGGCATATAGCGCTGCTCCTAAAACTGCATTAATCGTCCAAAAACTCATTTTTTTCACCAATATTCCATTATGGTCCGTTCGGGCTACTCCTCCACGCCAGTCTGTGTCACTCCAGACATGTTTTTGTGACTGTGCTGACCTCTGCACTGAAGAACAAGAGCGCTTGCCCCGCACATGCACAGTGTGGCTCATTGTTTCAGGGGAAGACAACCGGCTACACAACAGCTTTTTTCGTCCAGTTTTGTGCAAAATGGACGAATGTCTATCGGATGAAGATGTTGTGGAGGAGAACTTTGAATATATTGGGTGTCCTTACATTTTCAAGCTAGAGTTTACAGATGAGGAGCTCATTGAAAGGAGGACGCGGAGGCAGCGATCCAGAGAGTACTGACAGGCACGGAGGAATACGCTCTTCTTCTTCAGCTCAGAGGTCAGCATGTCTGGACTGACGCAGACTGTAATGGAGGAGTAGCCCGAACGGACCATAATGGAATATTGTTGAAAAAAATGAGTTTTTGGACGATTAATGCAGTTTTAGGAGCAGCGCTATACATGCCCCGTGTGCTACCATTATACGGATGTCTGCTGCTCGATTTTGGATCTAAATATCTCCTGAAGCACTGTTTGGATCAGGAAAGCCTTCTGGGTGAGTATATTGTTCTACTTCATTCTATAAACAATGTGAAAGCTGTGGAGACCGAACTTATCCTTTAAGGCTGTGGCCATCAACTTAGCCGTTATATTTTCCAGATCAGTGGGACTTGTGTCCTGAATCATAGTCCCGTAGCCTTAGGGATGGGCACCTTTTACATTTGAACCGATACCATACCGATGCCCGGTACCTGGGAATCAGTATCAGTACTCAACGGTACCAATTTTCGGTACTTTTGCGTGTGTTTATGGGGTAATAAATATTAATTTGTTTAATATTAAGATCTCTGCTGACGTCATAACGCTATTGCTGTGCTGCGTTCAAGTCCGGTATGGAAATTCAGCTACTCTACCCAATAGTATGCCTGCTTCTTCCACTCCCTCACAGTCACAAGGATGCGTTTAGGTACCTAAACATAGTACCGTTTGTTTTTACGTGAATCGATACTCAGTAGTACCTACAGAATTCGGTCTGTACCTCTTAAAGTACCTAATTTGGTACCCATCCCTACATAGACTTGTATCAGCTGACGAGTCATTTCCACGAACACTGTTCTGACGTCCAGGGGGTCTCTCTGACTGGACTTTCTTCAGTCTGACATAGTTGGTTAGTTTGGAACTACAGGAAAGAGACTGTGTGTAGAATATATGTAGATGTTGGTTAAGTTCTGTTAAGCTAAGTTGGAAATGCAGAGTGTCAGTTAAGACTATGGCGTTGGACTCTATGATGGAGCTGCAGCAGAGCTGAAGCTGATGGGATCAACATCCTATCAGCCAATCCAAAAGATAGCACTGTTGTATCTGGGTAAGACACAGTCAATCTGACTGCAGTGAACGCATACTGCACACACATGACAGGTGTGCTTTATCACATGAGTACAGTAAGTTACCTCATAATTTGATTTTATAGCCCTTTATTAATTAAATTAATTATTGTACAAAAGAAAAATGAGAGCGTATTCTTACACTTTCTCTGCACCAACCATTACACAGTAAAGCAAAGTCTAATCTCAGTGAAATGCAAACTGTGGTTACCAGGCGTCAGGTAAAATCAAAATCATCAATATTTAGCTCGTTAACTTAAAGCTATGGTCTACGATTTGGAAGCTTTGTACATATTAATGACACCGTTTATAAGGCTGTTATGGTCCTATGGTCCTATCTACACAGTATAAAGACCAAAAAGAATGAAAAAAATCCATTCAGTATATCCGCTGAAAAGCTGCATACTAGCTGACCAATCAAGCCTAAGAACCTGCGACTATTAATTGGTCCGTGAGTTGGTCTGTGAGTCCATCCAATCCTCGTCTCCCTCGCTACGCAGCGTCATGCCCATGGTCCCGCCTCCTCCCCTCTACCTCCGGTGAGCAGCTGGCAGCGTTAGCTACTGAACTATCATGGAGCGGAAAAACCCTCCCCCCGAGCCCGAAGCCGCCTCCCTCTCCCGCGGGGCCCAACAGAGCTCTGCCCGCGGGTTGAGGCCTGTTAGCAGGCTAACGGCTAACGAATATCCTCAGCCGGCCGTCAGACCTTCAGCATCGGCCGTTTCGCCCCTGGTTGATCAGGTAATGGCTTTGTTTACTACAGTGGGAGATGTCTGCTGAATAACTCTGGTTAGTTTGTGCCTGCACGGGCTAATAACTTGTAGGGGAGCGGGTTAGCCTGTTAGCCGCTAATCGTTTGCACTGTAAGCTGAGCTGGGGAGGACAGGCTGAGAAAGATAAATCCTCCCCCACACTCGGCTCCGTTCTGGCGCCAGACCCGCATTGTCGCCGGTCCAATTGAAATGGCTACTGCTGTGTGTTATAAGGGAGATGTCTGTCGTGTTTGATACTTTCAGTTGAGCTGAGCTGTTTTTGATTGAGTTTGCTGCTGATATATTGTGCTAGTCACTCGTAGCTCTGTCCGAGGGGGCTTTATGAGGCGACACGAGCTGGGGGCGGGATCTTGGAACACGGAGGGGAGGGGGGGCAGGCTGCGGTTTCAAATCGTAGACCCTAGCTTTAATGGTTATCCTTAAATCATGAGAGATGTTTGGCTATAATTGAAATGAAACCTGTACAGTTTAAGTTTGAAGAGCATGGTCAAATGTTGGAGGTAAATATAATAAAAAGAACAACCCAAATGAAGACATGCAAAGTGAATGAAGGAAATACAAATTTAAAATGAATTAGATAATAAATAAGAAACACAATTTCTGATGCTTCAAATAACATCCAAACACATTCTTCTCAAGTGGGACAGATGAAACTATCTGTAGTTTAGAGCTCAGACTTGAGTCTTTAGAGCACACTGGAGAGTTTAAAGGATGGGGATGAAGAAGTCAAAGTGTTGATGTGATGAAGGTCTGATGGTTCTGATTCAAACTTCATCATCTTCATGATTCAACTCCTTCACATCCTGCTGAGATGTCCGGCTGATATATGGACCAAACATTTAGGCAGAAATGTTCAGATCTGTGATCCTGATGATGAACTCTTGAGCTCACATCTGCCAACTCCAACATGATGATGAAGATATTGGACATCCCTACTTATGTGTAATGTAATGACAGGAGGCAGAGCAGCAGCTGATTGGCTCTGCTGAGCAGACTGTGTGATGTGGACACATCTGATTGGATCCTAAACAGTTTTTCTCTTCATTCTCTTCTTTATTCAGACTGAGCTGGTGCAGGTTGTCAGAGATCAGCTGTTCTTCTTTAGCCTCAGCTCTGAAGTCCAACCCCTCCCATCTGAGAGAGCTGGACCTGAGCAACAACGATCTTCCTGATTCAGGAGTGAAGCTGCTGTGTGATTTTCTGAAGAGTCCAAACTGTAGACTGGAGATTCTGGGGTAAGTTGATGTTTTCTCTGTTTCTATTGTAGATCTTCTGTGTGTGATTATTAACTGAAGCATCTTCATGTCCAGATGTTTGACTGATCATATGTAGGGATGTATGATGGTGGATTTTTGCTGATATCTGATCTGCTGACATTTTACCTTCTTTGAGCTCCTTATAATATGTGGATGAGGCTCACGAAAACTACCAGACCCAGGTTCAGAAATGATGATTTTCTGCGAGTAATTTTTATTTTTTTCCGTTGTTATTTTTTTCTGTATGTGAAAAGTAGGAGTGTTTAGGGTCTCAGCTCAGGATTGAAAGAACTCCAAGGCTAACATTAATTTTCCAGACTCTGAATCATTTTTGGCTTTGTCATTTACATTACTTACTGACTTATCCTTGCTCAAAGCAGTCCAATCTACAAATATTTAGAATGTTTAACGCTGTTTCCAACATAAATAACATTCCTAATGTTAAACTTGTATAAATAATAGTTGCCTGCACCTCATTTTTGTCACGTGTCACACCTCTAAACTTTCCCTTAAAATCTACACGTGTGTTTTTGCTAAAACCGTTGAACACTGGTTTCTGTCACTTATTTGTGTGTCCTTGGAACAACCTGTAAATCATTTTTGGCTATTTTATGGCAAAATTTCTGGTTTAAGGATAAATTCTCTGACTTCTTATGGCTGTACTACCAGATCCAAAGGAGCAGCAGCAAGATTAGGAAATGCTACCTACAGAAAACGAATGACCTTTTCATCACTGACCAGGATCAGTTGAAAATGTATCATTTAAAAGCTAATATCATTTCTAATCATTGTCTTTTGCTTCATGTAATGCACATCCATGCCTCTTTACTTTGATCCCCCATTGCCACATGTTTAGGCATTTTTAGTCCATCATTTTTGACTCTTAAGAGTTAAATCAGGAAACAACAAACATTTCAAGCAAAACAGCAACGATTTCTTTATTTCCCCCATTTTCCCTCCAAACAATAAATCTGAATACATTATATATTTCCGGCCTTGTGCAGCTTTTCTTGCACATAATTTGCCTGATTTTACAAACTTGTAAGTTTGGTTTGTTTGGTTGTTCTGGCCTTTTAATTTTTCTCTAAGTCATATCTTACTTTTTCGTACATTTTTTTCAGTTTGATCTTTTTTTATATAATTCTTCTCCTTATTTTTTATTCATGGTTGTCTCTTTTTTCTCATTTTTTTTACCAACAAAGAAATCATTCCCCTTGGAGATCTTTCATTCATGTCAATCAGGATTGACCAAAATTGAATGAACAAGTATTTATTATACAGTTAGATATGAATGAAAATGTGTAGTGTCTCTGGTTAGAATCTCTTTTGGCACTTAGACTCCATCGTGTTGTCTTGGTGTACTTCAGGGGTACTGAGGGCGAATGAGAGATAGGATAAAAAATAATGAGACAGTGGACGAACAGATGAGATGAAGCCTTACCTTTGCAGATGATGCAGACTTCTAAGAGATGATAGTCTAACCTTTGCACAAGAGGATTTGTAAAATATAACTGCATCAGACACAAACAATGTCAATATTAATTCTGTAATGATGCAGAGATGATTTCTTTTAACCCAACACATCTTGTCCGAAGAACTAGGCAATGCCATAATAAAGTGACATCCTTCATGTGAGCCCTGCAGGTAAGAGACCGAGTTCTAGAACTGACCTTCACATGAACCTGTATGACTGACCCTCAGCCATGAAACCCCAGAATCTGAACTTGATACCCTGACGTGGGGTCCAACATGATAACTTGTCTGACATGAATAGCATGCAGAATGCTGACTCTAAACAAATGACACGATATAGAAGCTAAGATTTATGCAGTGTTAAAATTGCTAGCTTGCTATACCCCATTTATTTTTAACATTTTGACAATTTTTAATTTATTTTATTTATTATTTATTATTCCAAGAATGTTAATTGATGCATAACATGATCACCAGTTATCTGTCATGACATTGGCAAACGAAACAAATTGCACATAACCAGATTTTTTACGCCAGGGATTGGAGGTCAGTTGGAGACCTGATAACTGGAATGTCTTGTCAAGAATTTGGAAATGACTCTTACTGGAACAAGCACCTGAGCTGAGAATTTGACCATTGATATTTTCACTACTTAGCTTTAAAGCTGAAAATGAACCCTGTTCCCAGAAAGATTACAGATTTTCAAACATTTCTGGTCAGATGTTAGACCAGCCTTAGCGCTGAATGCAGCACGTGCAGCATTTAACCAGCCTGAGTTCAGCTGAATGCTTATGAGAGGTCACACATTCGTTGAAAGGGTGCATTGAGAGACTACTAAAAAAACGTATTGCTGAAGCATAGTATCGATTAGAGAGTGCACGATAATGCTTCCATAATTTATTTAGTTAATCAGAACTTCTGACAGAGTAGCTCTCTCCCTGAATGACCCTTGATCATGTGACTCACTGCGTCTGGGTCCGATGACCCGCTGTGAAGTCCACGTGACTAACTTGCTGAGGCCATGGAGGTCCAAGCTGACTGACCTGACCAGTTACTGCCCTGCAGTCTTAAACTCGCTCTCTGACTGGGCATCAGTGGTGCAGCTGGACATCGTACCCTGCCAGCCAGCGCCTGCAGTGGGAATGAGGAACACGACGTGTCAGTTGACGCTGATGGACGACTAACATAGAAACTCGGAACCAACAGGGTGTAAATGCAAGAGAGAGAGAGGGTGTGAATGGACAAGTGTGACCCGTGATGCAGAGCGGCCCCAAGCAGTCGAGACCAGAAGAGTTCCGTACAAACTCCCAGTCCATTTATCGACCCCAAGTAAAGTCGGCAGGGTGACAGAATGTGATTAGTTTAGGAGGAAGATGAGAAGTGGAGCATGAAGATAGCAGGAAAATGTTTGTGACTAGAGGGCATGGGCAAAAATACACTGTAAAAACAAAAAAGTTGTGCCAACTCAAAATTTCAAGGCAACAGGCTCCACAGAATTTTTGAGTTTTGAGGTCCAACTAAAAATCTTAAGTTTGATCAAACAAATAATTTTTTGTTGAGATAACTTATCGTTAAAGTGTACTAAACTTAAATTTTTGAGTTTTGAAGTCCAACTAAAAATCTTAAGTTTGATCAAACAAATAAGTTTTTGTTGAGATAACTTATCATTAAAGTTGTTGTGACTAAATTTTTTGAGTTGCACACAAAAATAATTCAGTTGAATTAAAGCTCTGCCAACTTGTTAGTTTTTGTTCATAAAATGTACCTTTCATAAGTATAACAACTTCAGATTTCAAGTTCTGCAAACCAAAAATTCTGAAATAAAGATGTGCAAACATTTTTCAATCAGAAAATGTTCCTTTATATGTATTATGACCTCATGTTTTGAGTCCTACATAACAAGACTAATTCCTTCCACTTTTCTGTCACACACATAACTAACAAAACCAAGTCAGTTTGAATGTTATTCACCTTAACTGTATAATTGTTAACACTTTTCTTTATGACGCAGAGTCTCACTCAGTCTCAGTTTATGTGAAGTAAATGGAATTTTCAAAAACAGTATCTCACAAAAGTGAGTACACCTCTCACATTTCTGCAAATATTTTATTACATCTTTTCACGGGAAAACATTAAGGAAATGACACTTTGATACAATAGTGAGTGTCCAGCTTGTACAACAGTGTCAATTTACTGCCACCTTGAAATAACACACAGACAATAAATGTCTAAACTGCTGTCAACAAAAGTCAGCACACCCCAAAGCGTTATTTTTGTGTCCATCATTATTTTTAAGCACTGCCTTAACTCTCTCGGGCTTAGAGCTCACCAGAGCTTCACATTTTACCACTGGAGTCCTTTTCCACCTCCATGACCACATCGCAGAGCTGGTGGATGTTAGAGACCTCGTGTTCCTCCACCTTCCTTCTGAGGACGTTCCACAGATGCTCAGTAGGGTTCAGATCTGGAGACATGTTCGGCCAGTCCATCACCTTTACTTCAGTTTCTTTAACGAGGGAGTGGTCGTCTTGGAGGTGATCATCCTGTCACTACCCCCTCCTAAAAAAAAAAGATTGCATTAGTTCAAACCAGAAATATACATCACAAAAGGGGCCAATCTTTAAAAGCAACCCCAGAGTAGGAATAAAGATAAAATTAGGAAAAAATGCTAATGCTCCAACTGAACAACAGAGCCTGCGAACAGTTGTTGTTCAGCTGGAGCGTTAGCAGCTACCAGCTAACAGCTAACATCAGAGAAAATTTTAAAATGAATGAACAAATAACTTGAATACATTCTCTTATTTGAAGAGTCAGTCTAAAATTTCTGCATTTGATCAATTTTGTGGGGCTTTTAGGGGACAATGGCAAAAATGTCAAAGTGTTGTAACCAAAAAAAAACTTGGCACCAAATTCTAAAACTTGCTAAAACATTTTTTGAAAGTATCAATAAAATACATTATCTGTTATTTTGGCAAAGTTATACATGTGTCTTGTTTAACAATGAATAAAACGTTCTGAATATTATCGCAAATTTGGAGAATTTGTGGACTATATAATATATATACAATACAATATATATAATTAACAAATATTTTTATTCCATTCACTAACAACTTTTAAATATATATTATAAATAAATACATAAATAATACATCAAGTGTAGCAGTAGTGGATGGACATTGACAAAGATGAAAATGAACAACAGCTTCAAAAACATATGAAATTTCAAAAACATGTTCATTATTAGGCAAAAAAAAGAATTTATATCTGTAAAATAACATGTATTAACTTTCTAGTGTTTCATGATTATTACAAAATAATAGATCCTCATATCCCCCAATAGATGACATTGTCAAGCAAAAACAAAAAAGTAGGTCAAAGTGGCAGGGTCCATATAAAAATTCTAAAACTAGTTAATAGAAAACGCCCAATTTTAGTTGTTGGCATTTTTTTCCTCAATGAAAATAATAAAATGCACAAGTTCAATTATACTTGCTAACTCTCATGTTTGAATTTTGTGCCACTTTTTCTTGAAAAGTAACATAGTAAGATGGTGGGATTGTTTTGTCAGTTTTGTAACTCGGTTTTTTTTTGTAATTGAAAATGTTACATTTTACAGGAAAATTCAAGGAGAATAAGATGTAATCCTCTTTTGGAATGTACTAAAACACTTTTTTTAACAGTTTATGTATAATTTGTCAAACATTATTTAGAAAAAGCTAAACCATTTTCAGTATTGGTCCTGGTCTTTATTGAAAAAACGCATATAATTAAATTTAAAAATAATCCTTAAAAATGTATTTTCAAGTGGTAAATTAAAATGTAGTTACTGCATTTATAAGTACAATTGTATACACCCCAGATATAAAATATTTAATATTTATCCTTTTGTTGTGGTAAGACCACTTGACATTTTCAGTCAAATTATTTATATTTTGATATACAAGGCGCACCTGACTATAAGTTGCAGGATCAGCTAAACTATGATAAAAAATACCAATTTTTTGACTGGAAAATATGGTAATCTGTAGCACAGTAGGTTGTGTTTCATTTTCTGATACTTTTCTTTTTCGTGAAATAAAGTAATGCGTTTAACGTCAGACTGACATTACTGGCATATTTATCTTCAGACTCAGGAGTAGTACTGGGATTTCTATTGAACTGATTGTATTATGTACAGGTATTCAGTAATAGAAGAACGTTACATTCTTCCTGAAGGGAAAAATTCTTGCAGGGCTCTTGGTTCACAGCTAATATGATTGTGTCTTAATAATTTTCTACTTTGTATTTAGAACTTTAAGAAACAGTTTTGGGTAGGAACTTACCATCGTATTGCAAACAACAGGAGCCAGGTGCTGCAGTCAAACTTTGCCTCTCGAGTGGCCTGGCAAACCTCAGCAGTGCATCTGTGCCAATCCAACCCGCTGCACTGTGCAGGAGAAAGGGTCCTCTTAGTATCATTGCTAATCTGTACCGTGCCATAGGCCAATATGTCAGTCTGTGGAGCTGTCTATACATGTATTTGATGTTTAACGTTAGCATACACATCTCATTGCAGCAATTGTGAGCAATTTTTTGTTGATAGCTCCCCTCCTAAAATTAAACTGCCTCGATTTACTGATTAAGATTTACTGCCTCGTCTGTTCAGGCACACAATCTATTATTTGCTGAGATAAGATCAACCTTTTTTCTAGCAACATGTCAACATGGAGTTTTGATTTCAAAGTCTGAAACATTATAATTCATGCTTTCACAGAAAAGAAACTGTACTGAATACACATGAAAAACACCTCCTCCCCCGGGTTAGTGGTTTGGTGAAGCAGCACCTCGACACAGCACAGTCAACCACTAGCATGGTAGCTAGCTAATGTTCAAGGTGGCTAACATATCTGTAATGACCATGCTGTTTTAAGCTAACTGACAAAAAATAAAGTAACATTAATCTGCATCAAGTCAAAATCAACAGCAAAGCTTTGATAAATACTCAAATAAAATACTCACCTTTATTGAGATAACATCCATCCAGGACAAGTGCACAGGAAAAATGGCAGAACATGTGGGAACTTGAAAGTATAGAAAGACCCCTGCAGATTTGAGTTGGAAACCCCGTTCTTTCTGAAAGTCAACTCAAAGAATTTAGTCATAGCCTCAAACCTACAATTTTAAGTTCTGCCAACCTAAGTTTTTATATGAGACCAACTTTACTCAACAAACTTATAAAAGCTAGTTGAGCTAACTGCTTTTATGTTGTTTGCAACACAACAAAACATTTAATGTTTGCCTGACTTAAAAAACATTGTCAGGCCAACAATTTTAAGTTTTCATTTTTACAGTGTAGTCTTCCTGACTAACTTTGCTATCTTAATTTCAGTCAGAGTCGACTAGAGATAAAAGAGGACAGATGTGCAATGAAATCAGATTGAATGAGTACAGAAATAGACTTTGGTACTATACCCCGCAGGAAGTGGCTCTTAGGAAGCAGGAGGATGGATAAATGCTCCTGTAATGAAGACTTCCCCCTCCAAAATAAAGGTATGCCATACCTGTTTGATGGAGCTAAATAATCAGGAGGAGAAGCAAAGACAGCAATTAGGCAGACATTATGCAATCTGTATGCTAGGTAATACCAATATGCAATAAAATAAAACTCCTTGTGACGAGAAGGAGGCATCAGAATGGGCGAGAGCAATAGTGATAATACGAGCTGTGACGGATAAGACAACTGAGCAGTTAACAGAATGCTACAGATAATAAATAAATAGATGAATGCCATGATGCGCAGGAGGAACCCCATGATGCTGGATTATCTGTATATGCTGAGACAGCCGTATATAGGAGAGTTGCTGAAAGATGCAAAGGGGAAAAGAAAAGCCAGATGCTGCGTGTTAGGCTGTATATTCTGCAGAGAACCAGCCATGAGCGGGAAGATGATGGAAAGAACTGGAAATTTAGAGAAGAATGAAAAACGAGAGCCAGAGCATATTGATACACCACCACCAGAGATATACAATACTTACTAGGATCAAAAGTTTGAATTTGAGCCTCCAGTATGAAGGCAGAGTCAGGACGAATAAAGTAGTATGCTGAATAAGACCAGGGACCCATTGCTTAAGAGAAGCTGGATAGCTGTAGAGCAGCACTATAAATAAGTGGCTGTAGCATTGCTTAAGACAGCATGTCTCATATAGCAAGCACCTTTTGAAATAAAGTTGTTTTGATTTATTTATTAATTTGATTTATTTATTTATTTCTGCATATATTAATTAATTTATTAAATATATAATAATTGCCTCTAAACATATACTTAATTATAAGTACCTCATCCTTCAGAGTTGTATTCTGGATCAGTTTTGAAATTTAATTTTTTAAATTATATTATATTTATTTTTTAGTTTTATTTATTGTTATTATTTATTTTATTTATTTATTTATTTATTTATTTATTTAATTTGTTATCATGTGTGACTGAGTGCACTTATTTAATATAATTTTATTTATTATTTATGTAATTATTTGTTTATTTAACAATAAGGAATTATAATCTATATTGCACAACCAGCAACTACCCAGCTGCTGAGCCAGAAAGGACCGACGCGAATACTCTGATGTTCTCGTGCCAGCCAAGGCATTGTTATCCCCCGAGACCAAGACTCAGCCTGCTTGGCAAACTAACTTGATGGAAACTGATAATGATAACAACAAATGCCTGAATAGTTAAACTTCAGCTGAATGAGAATCGTCTGGACAGAAAGGATTGGCAGTAGCTAGGGCAGTTAGGTGACTGACTTAGCAGCTGTTGGTTAAAGATGGCAAATTAAGTTGCTCATAATTTACCCGACTGAAAGACAACCTGGCCTATGATAATGCTACTGCTAAAAACTAGGTTAAATTAATTGAGTTGTTAGTGATTGACATCAGCAAGTTGCTGGTGATGATAAAGTAATTAGATGTGTCATTTGAGCTGATGTTATTTAAACGGGGTTATTACTGCTGGGCTTTTTAACCACATCACATTTGAGCCGTTGATAAAGCCATTTACCTGAATACTGATGATGGAACGGTTCAGTAGAGTGTTGAAGCCAGCCATTGCCTGTTGCAGACTTCAGTGAATGTTGATAATCGCACAGATTTCACAGACAATTCCTTTTGAAATAGTTTGATGGGCTGCATTCGGGCACATGAAGATACAGCGGAACTGCTATTAATGAAGCAGGGGGGCATTAAAACACATTATGAGCAAATGCAATGCATAAGAGCGACTCCCTTTAATTTATCTCACTAGAAAACTCCAGTGATATAAAGCCTTGTCAGGCTAGTGAATGCTACTTAAGTGCACAATGGTCATTTAAATAGTAAAACACGTCTCTGGGCCACTTACAAATCGAGACATGCTGCCCAGCCCTATCACGGACTGATCGATGGAAACACCTGAGAAGTTTGAGCAGCTCAGAGACGTTTCTCGAGCTTTGAGTGGATACTGACTTTAGGCGGTGTGGTGGCAGCAGGTCAGCCTTAGTGAGGCGACAGGAGTGCTCTCTGAGTGGATCAACGCCTGAGGGAGAGCCACGGTGATCCTCGGATGAGCTCTCCCTCATCCGTAGATACGGAGATGAAACAAACCACATATGAACTGTTTTATGTTCACTTGAATGAGAAGCAGGGATGAAGTTTGAAGCTTGGTTTAATAACCATATTGGCAATGCAGCACAGCAAACATGGCAACCTCTGACTGAACGTACATGGATCGAGAGGGGAGAATAACCACACATGCGCAAGGTAACCTTTAGCAGTACGGTGTCCCAGAACGACCAACAAAGACAACATGAATACACAGGCTGATCTACATCCCCTTTCTTTAGCTAGTGCAACATATTTAGAGTACACCTAAGTAAACACAAGTGTTTGAAAATACAAGAAAACCTCTTGAATAGGAAAATAATCACATCTTCAGTTCAGACAAATCCTGCAAAATATCAACAACAGGAATAATTTTAGCTGAATAAAATGGCTGAGAATTTAGGACACAATCTATAGAGTCTGTTTGAAAAATACATTCAAATTCTATCAGCTCTAAGCATTTGAGTAACTTAATAGAACAATATGCCTCTTTAATAACAGCTGATTAATAATATAAGCATTTAGTCTCTGTATTTTGGATTTGGTACAGCTCCTCACTTGTGTTGGAGGGCTGTGCTGTCAAAGATGCATTTCTCTGCAATCTGTCAGCGTCCATCTCTTGTGTGTTCTGTGAGGGAGTGTCATGTCCATTAGACTCTTGTTCATCATCATGAGTGACATCTGGGTTGTGCTGGACTGGGGCAGGCTTGGGTACACGCAGAATGTGTCGACGACTCTTCCTCCTTAATATCTTTCCTTCTGACTCCACAAGGTATGATCGAGGCCCTTTACAGACTTCCTTCACCACACCAGTGCGGTTGTAACCGTGAGGAGTTTGCAATCTCACCACCTGTCCCTCACCAAGAGGCTGAACCAGCCGAGATGATTTATCATACCACAACTTTTGGGAAAGTCTCTTGCTGAGAAGTTGGGCCTTCACATGTTGTGGCTTGTGCAGGTGTGGCTCAAGTAAATGCTTAGAGACTGGAAGGGTAGTGCGGGTTTGTCTTGACATCAGTCTTTGCACAGGTGAGCCTAACTTTGTGTCACGAGGTACATTTCTGAGATTTAAAGGAAAAGTTCGGTTCCTGCAGCTTTTACATTGTTTATAGAATGAAGTAGAACAATATACTCACCCTGGAGGCTTTCCTGATCCAAACAGTGCTTCGGGAGATATTTAGATCCAAAATCAAGCAGCGGACATCCAAACAAACGTAGCAAAATAGGGCATGTATAGCGCCGCTCCTAAAACTGCATTAATCGTCCAAAAAATCATTATTTCACCAATATTCCATCATGGTCCAGTCGCGTTACTCCTCCAAGGCAGTCTGAGTCGCTCCAGACATATCTTTGAGCCTCTGCTGAGCTCTGAGCTGACGAAGAAGACCGGGTGCCTCTGCGCATGCGCAGTACTCTCTGGAGCGCTGTCTCCGTGACCTCCTTTCTATCAGCTCATTATCTGTACTCTGGCTTGAAACTGTAAGGACACCCATCATATTCAAAGTTCTCCTCCACAACATCTTCATCCGACAGATATTCGTCCATTTTGCACAAAACTGGAGGAAGAAAGTCGTTGTGTAGCCGGCGGTCGCCCCTGGAACAATGAGCCGTACTGCGCATGTGCGGAGGCACCTGGTCTTCTTCGTCAGCTCAGAGCTCAGCAGAGGCTCAGAGATATGTCTGGAGCGACTCAGACTGCCTTGGAGGAGTAACGCGACTGGACCATGATGGAATATTGGTGAAATAATGAGTTTTTGGACGATTAATGCAGTTTTAGGAGCGGCGCTATACATGCCCTATTGTGCTACGTTTGTTTGGATGTCCGCTGCTTGATTTTGGATCTAAATATTTCCCGAAGCACCGTTTGGATCAGGAAAGCCTTCAGGGTGAGTATATTGTTCTACTTCATTCTATAAACAATGTGAAAGCTGCAGGAACCGAACTTTTCCTTTAACAGGTTAAGAAAAACATCAGTACCATCTCTATGTGACTTTTCCGTGAGTTTTTTTTTTTTTTTTTTTTTTAATGTATGTTTTTGGGCATTTTGTGCCTTTATTAATAGGAGAGAGACAGTGGATAGGCTTGTGAAAGGGGGTGAGAGGGTAGGGGAAGGCACTCTGCAAACTGGTCACAGGCGGGATTCGAACCTGGACCAGCAGAAGCAAGTACATGGGGTGCCTGGTTGCTAATCACTCCGTCAAACCAGCACCCCTTCCATGAGTTGTTTTGCGCTGTGAACAGCTCTCTCAGCTAACCCATTAGATTGTGCAAACTCTGGGCTGCTGGTGATGTGAGAGAAGTCCCACTGAGTAGCAAAATCCTTGAAGCGGTGGCTTGTGAACTGCCTCCCTTTCTCTGATAGGAGTGTGTGCGGTGCTCCATGGACAGAGAAATGTCTCTTAAGCTTTGAAATCACAGTGGCTGTGGTGATATCTCGAAGCAAATCAATCTCATACCAGCCTGAGTATGAGTCCACAAGTACGAGATACTGTTTGTTGTGCCAGTCAAAGATGTCGGTTGCCACAGTGGACCAAGGGAGCTCTGGAACTGGATGCAGATGGAGAGGTTCCTTCTGCTGATGTGGTCTTGTACTGTTGCACACAGAGTATGATTGTATTTCTTTGTTAATGTAATTTGTCATTTTAGGCCAAAAAACAATTCCTCTTGCTGTACGTTTTGTAGCTTCTGCACCAGGATGTCCTCTGTGCATTATGTTGATGTATTCCTTTTGTAATGATAAGGGAATGACAGCTTTGTGACCTTTCATAATGACTCCATCATCAACAATCAGTTCATCTCTGAATGGAAAATAAGGGCGAATGGCAGGTGGAAGGTGGCGCTGCTTGTTGGGCCATACATGTTTGATGATGGTGCTGAGCGTCTGTAGAGTTGTATCATTCATTGTCTGTCTCTTTAACTCCTCAAGACGTGAAGAGGAGATGTTGCTGACGGTCATAACATCAAAGATGTCCTCCTCCTCAGGCTGCTACAGTGTTGAGCTTCTGGGCGCACGTGACAACGTATCAGCAAGGTGCATTTGTTTCCCAGATTTGTACACAAGGGTGATGTTATACTTTTGCAGCCTCAACATCATCCTCTACAGTCGAGCTGGTGCTGTGTGTATGGGTTTCTTTATGATGGTAATAAGGGGTTTGAAGGCGACACTCCAAACCCAATGTAGCCGCCTGGAGGCTAAGAAGAAGAGGCTTTGCCTGACGTGCTCGATCACAAAAAAGACGATAATCAAAGTCAGGTGTCTTTGGTTTATTTGAGGTCTATATAAATCCAGAACGTATGATTGAAAAGGCGAACTTAAAGTGCAAAATTCCAACTCCAAAGGCGATCTCAACGGATACAAAAAGGCAAAACAAAATGCATATAATATAACTCAAATATGAAAAGGTAAATCCAAAATACTTATAAAGTTTCAATACGAGCTCCAAAAACGATGCGGTCAGCAAAAAGTAGGACCTCTGCTCTCACCCTCCATCCACCCAGTGATTCAAACCTGTACCGGTAAAATAATCTTAAGACCTCCCACCACACCATGTGACCCACGCCCCGGAAGTGACAAAACAAATTCATTCATAAAAAACCTGTCACCTACATTCCGGCCCCTAATTATTACAATTAACCACCTGTAATAATTACAATACATGCCAAACAATGGGACCACAAGAATACATATACACCAGAAATATTAAAATCCAAGTAAATGAAGAGTTTTTTCTCAGTTTTTTTTTTTTTTTTTTTCCCAGGCCAGAGGTTACTAGCACTTAGCCTAGCGTTGAGAGTGATCTTTAACACCACTCTTTTGTCCAGTCAGGTCATTTAAGTCAGTCAAATCAGGTCAAAAAATAAAAAAATTAGGATTCCACCGATTCCTGAAGAAGGCAGATCTTCGTTATGGGCCTGCAAATACGGCTGGTGGCAGTCTTGATCCAGACCTGTCGTACAAGTCCTCTCCTGTCAGGAACGGCTTCGATGATCTTTCCAATGAGCCAAGAATTACGGGGTGCAGAATCATCTACAATGAGGACTATGTCTCCTGGAATGAAGTTCCGTTTGGTCTTTGTCCACTTCTGTCTCTCCTGTAGTTGTGGCAAGTACTCCAGAGTCCATCTTTTCCAGAACAAGTCAGCCATGTATTGCACTTGTTTCCATCTTCGACGTGAGTAGATGTCATCCCTCTTGAAAAGACCAGGAGGTAACGATGGTTTGGATTTTAGAAGCAGAAGGTGGTTCGGGGTTAATGTTTCCAGGTCATTTGGATCTGTCGATTCCTTTGTGATGGGTCTGCTGTTTAGGATGGATTCCGCTTCACAGAGCACTGTTTGAAGCCCCTCATCATCCAAACTTTGTGTTCTTAGAGTGGAGTTGAGGATCTTTCTCACAGAGCGAATCAACCTTTCCCAAGCTTCTCCATGATGTGATCCAGTGGGGGGGTTGAAGGTCCACTTTATTCCTTTTAGCGACAGCATGTCATTGATCTTTTCCAGGTTCCAACCCTCAATGGCTCGTTTCAGCTCCCGCTCAGCACCAACAAAATTGGTGCCATTGTCAGAACGAAGCTCTTTGACCTGACCACGTCTTGCGATGAAGCGTCTCAAGGCATGGATAAAAGAGTCTGTGTCCAGTGAGAAAGCAGCTTCCAGATGAACAGCTCTTATAGCCAGACAGGTGAAAATGACTCCATACCTTTTGACAAGGCTCCGCCCACGCTTGACTTCAAAGGGTCCAAAGTAGTCCACTCCCACATAGGTGAATGGAGGATTATCTGGTGTCACTCTGTCCACAGGTAAGTCTGCCATTTGTTGCTGGCCTGCAGCTCCATGTAACCTCCGACAGATGACGCATTGAGATAACAACTTTCTTATGGAGCCACTAGCACCAGGGATCCAGTATCTCTGGCATAGTCTAGACAGTATGTGGTTTCTTCCACCATGACCAACTTCCTGATGTATGTGCTGAAGGATTAGGTCAGCGATATGAAGGTCCTTTGGTAGTATTGCAGGATGTTTTGACTCTTCAGGCATGGCAGCCTTGCTAAGTCTTCCACCAACTCTTAGAACACCATCTTCCAGCCTAGGATTCAGTTTGTAAATGTGGCTGTTTCTTTTCACGCTTCCTCCCTGCTGCAGACTGGTGAACTCATCCGGGAACCTTTTCTTCTGGCTGATTCTGATGATCTGCATTTCTGCTTCTTGGATCTCTTCTACTGTAAGATGACTGGCAGGTATCTTCTTAGACCTGGGAGTCGTCTTCTTATGAGTGTTGTCCACAGTGTTGTCTCTCGCCATCTTGAGGCGTAATAACACAGCCTTGAACCTCAAGATCCAGCCCATCACTCTCATGAGACGTGTCCAAGATGAGCTGCGGCTGATAAGAGAGATCACGGGATCCTCATCATCTTGCGCTGAGGACACCTTGATGGCAGCAGATACTTTGACCTCAGGGTCTCCAAGATGAAGGTCTTGAAGGGCATCTGGGTTAGCTGGCCAATCCTGTTCTGGTTGAATGAGAAATGAGGGACCAGATAACCACATGTTGCTCTTTAAGAACAGCTTTGCTCTCATACCTCTCGAGGCAAGGTCTGCTGGGTTCTGTGCAGAGTTCACAAATCTCCACTGGGAAGCGTCTGAAACCTTGAGTATCTCTGTGACTCTATTAGCCACAAAGACACGAAACCTTGAAGTTTCATTCTTGATGTACTTTAGCACAGAGGTGCTATCAGTCCAAAAGACCGAGTCTTGAAGCTGTAGTCCAAGTTCTGTTCTCCACAGTTTATCCATGCGGGCTGCCATGACAGCTGCAGTCAATTCCATGCGAGGGATTGTAACAGGCTTTAAAGGTGCAACCCTGGACTTTCCCATGACAAATGCACAGCATGTCTCAGAGTGGTTGTTATGCATCAACAGGTAGGTAACAACACCATAACCCTGCTCACTAGCATCGGCAAAATGATGCAGCTGAGCAAAGGTTGCTTCTCCAAAGCCAAGTGGTTTGAGGCATCTTCTGACATTTAAGTCTTCTAGCTGTTGTATTCCGTCCAACCAGTTAATCCACTCTTCAACTGATGTTGCTGGTACAGTGTCATCCCATCCGAGACCTTTCCGGCACAAGTCCTGGAGTATCCTTTTGGCTGTAAAAATCACAGGGGATAGGATTCCCAAGGGATCATAGAAAGAACTGACCATTGAAAGGATTCCTCTTCGTGTCAGTGGTTTCTCGTGGATGTTAATGTTGAACCTGAAGGTGTCAGATTGAACACACCATCGTACTCCCAGCGCTCTTTCAACAGGTAGAATGTCGTTGTCCAAGTCCAAGTCCTTGACCTCCTTTGCCCTGTCCTGTTCAGGAATTGCTGCCAGCACCTTGCGACTGTTGCTGATCCACTGGGTTAAATGGAATCCACCCTTGGCACAGACGCTTTGAAGCTCCTTATACAGGGATATGGCCTCCTCCTCAGTAGCTACTGAAACAAGGCAGTCATCCACGTAGAAATTGTGCATGATGCTCTCAGTTGTTCGTGGGCTGGAAAGCATTTTGTTGTCTTCTGCACACTTTCGCAGTGCAAAGTTGGCGCAACTTGGAGATGATGTCGCTCCAAACAGGTGTACAACCATTTTGTACTCCTCCAACTGATGGCTGAGGTCACCATTAGGCCACCAGAGGAATCTCAACAGGTCAGTATCTTCCTCTTGAACCCGAACCTGATGAAACATGGCCTTAATGTCCGACATCAGAACCACTGGCTCCTTTCTGAACCTGTTCAGGACTCCAACCAAGGTACTTGTAAGATCAGGGCCATTCAAGAGCTGTTCATTGAGGGACACACCCTGAAATGATGCTCCACAATCAAAAACAACCCTGAGTTTGTGCTTCTTTGGATGGTATACGCCATGGTGTGGGATATACCAAACCTTTCCATCGCTGCAGTCCAGATCTGTGACACTTTCTGCATAGCTGCTGGATATGATATCATCCATGAAGGCGGTGTAGTCTTTGTGGAATAATGCATCCCGAGTTAGCCTCCTTTTCAAATTAAGAGCACGTTGCTCTGCAATTTTGCGATTGTTCGGCATGCTGATGTTCCGATCTTTCAGAGGCAAAGCAAGACTGTAGTGACCATCCAGTAGTTTAATGGTGTTATTGGCCATTTCTAAAAACTTGCGATCCTCCCTTGAAAGCCCCGGCTGCTCATCCTGGCTGCTTTCTGGGAAGTCCAACTTGGACTGTTGTTTCCAGAGTTCATCCAGCTTCACCACTGAAATTCTGTTGACACTGACTGCAGATTGGTTCTCAGGTTTGTTGCAACATTTCTCTCCCACTGGTCCATTTACTGTCCATCCAAGCATAGTTTTGATTGCATATGGTCCTTCACCCGCACTCTGAATGACCTCCAGGGGTTCCAATGCTCGTGGCATATCTGAGCCTATGAGGAGCTCCACATCTGCATCTATTTCTGGCAAATGGATATGTTTCAGGTGAGGCCATTTTTGCAGATCATCCTGACGAGGCACATTGCTTCTGTTCACTGGCATCCGTTGCTGAGTGAAAATATCCGGCATGTCACAGAACCAATCAGTATCCAGTCCAGAAACTTCCAAATTTGAGACAATACCACTGTCAACAATTTTCTCTTGCCCCATGGTACGCAGAAGAATCCTTGTATTTCTCCCAGAGAGATCCAGTCTATTCATCAGACCCACTGTGCAGAAGGATGCTGAACTTCCAGGGTCAAGAAAGGCATATGTCTCCACCATCTTGTGACTTTTCTTTGACTTCACTTTCACTGGAACAATAGCGAGCTTGAAATCTTGTTTCCCGGCCCCAGTAGGACCACTGGTTTGGACCGCGATGGGAGAGCTATCCACTGTACATTCTGAGTTATTCTTGCCTTTCTCCACATTAGTTCCAGTTTTCCTTTGATAAATGTGGAGGATACTGGGGTGTTTTGAACCACATGTTTTGCAAGTGAGGCGTTTCCTGCATTCCTTACTGATGTGTCCAGTACACAAACAGCCAAAGCAGATTCCATTCTTCTTCAAGAAATCAATTTTCTCACTGTTAGTCCTCCTCTCCAATAGAGGGCACCAATCCAGCATGTGTTCACCCTTACAAAATAAACAAATCTTCTCGGATGCATGTACAACTTTAAGTTTGTTCTCCAATGATTCTTTTCTCCACAGTAGATACGGTGGCGCAAAGCTACTTTCTTTACCTCTTGAACGAAGAGTTTGTTTAGCCTTGTAGGCTTCCTTAACAGTCGATGGTCGATCATCTTGTATGTTTCCAAAAACAGGATCAGTTGCAATTTTAACTTGATGTTCAATGAAGTTGACGATATCAACAAACATCGCTCATCTCCGTTTTCTTTCTTGGAGGTCACATGCTACAGTTCGCCACTTGTCCCTCATCTTATAGGGCAGTTTCTTTATCACAGTAAGCATATTGGCAGGTGTATTCAACTCACACAGACTGTGCACCTCCTCCATGGCGTTGCAGCATCCTCGCAGAAATAAACTGTATGCCTGCAGTGCCTTCACATCTTCTGCCTTTATTGGTAACCATGAAGAAATCTTGTCCATGTAGGCAGAAGCTATGTTATATTCATCTCCGAAATGTTGATGAAGGAGAGCCTTTGCTCTGGCATATCCAGTCCCATCCGACATGTGTTGACAGCTCCTTGTGAGCTCCTTGGGCTGCCCTCTTGTGTACTGTTCTAGGAAGTGCAAGCAATCCTCAGTATTGGTGGTTTTCTGCTCAATTACTTGCTCAAAAGATCGCATGAATGCATGAAACTTCAGGGGGTCACCATCAAATATTTCGAGGTCTCTTCTGGGGAGTGATGAAAGACATTGTTGATTCACCAGCATTGCAGTTATTTCATTTTGTTTTTCCATGATGGAGCATATTTGCTGTTGATCATTACTGCTACCCCAGGTAAAGGGTGTATGAACATTCCGGGGTTGAGACAGGGGAGACGCTGCAGTGACCATAGCCTGTGTGTCCTGTGTTGTGTAGTCTGAGGGCGCATGATGGAGATGTATGGCCATATCGGTTTCCTTATGACTTTGTTGAGGTCGACTGAAGTGTGAGGCACCATTTCCAATCACTGTTTGTTCTTTTCCAGCTTGTCCAAGGTTTTGTGGGATAAATGTTTTGGCATCAACATTAAGCTCATCCTTCTTATCCTTTTCAAAATAAGACTTCATGCCATCAGATCGCCGAGAAACTGCACTCCTTAATCCAGATCCAGCAGTCCTTAAAACAGTCACCTTTGCCAGGGATGCAGCTATCTCTGCTTCAAGCTGAAGTTGTTCTTTCTTTTTTCGTAGCTGCTCCTCCTGTTCCTCAAGCGCATGTTTTTCCTTAAGGAGTTTTTGACGGGCAATCAGTGCAGCCATTTCAGCCTCAGCTTTAACTCGCGCAGAAGATGTTGTGGAAAAATTTGATTTTGATCCATTTTTACTGCTGCTGTGGTTTGATATGCTGTCACATGGCTGTATTCAATCAATCAATCAATCAATCTTTATTTGTATAGCGCCAATTCATAACAAGTGTTATCTCAAGACACTTTACAATAGAGCATAAAGCTCTTCATTTTATGGATACACATATATGCATAGATACATATATACATATAGAATACACATATACATATATATACAAATATATACATCCAACACCCAACATGAATCCATATAGCCAATCATGGATCCCTCCATCATGGCGGCAAGAAAAAACCTTCTGTTAAGCAGCAGGAAATCTTGAATGTGGATCCCAGTCTCATGATGAACAGCAAATCCACACGATGCTGTGATGGGTGTGAGGGCAAAGGAAGGGAAGTAAGAGGAGACAAGTGGACGAAGTAAGAACTAAAGTTAGGGACAGGTCCATGTATCATCGGTCTGTCGTCTGATTCCTTAGAGGTTAGCCTCTTGAGATGCTACATCTCATTTCTGGAGGGTCCTCATGTCTGAATGGTTGTGGGGATCATTTTATAGAAGTATAATCTTAGATATTCAAACTGAAAATAAGAACTTATGGTAGTGACGAACTCATGGGTGCCCAGACCACAAGTGCATCCCAACCATATTTGTCTCCGTTAAGTATAAATGTGTTAAAGGCCTCTTGAGATGTGACATCCCATTTTCAAGAGGGACTTCATAACTATGTGGTAATAAGAAATAGATACTGCAGGTGTAACGATCATGGATATGGAGATCATGCTAATAACTACATGAAAAGCTATAATGATAATGAGAATGGAGTGTTCCTAATAAAATGGCCAACTATGTGTGTCATGTTTCATCATGTATTTCATCCTTATCCTCGCGATGCAGAGATGGAGGTTCTCTGGGGGCTTTATCAAGTTGCTTCAGCCAAAGTTGAACATCCTCCATGAAGCCTTCATTGTATTTACTGATACTTGAAAACCATAAGTTTTGTTTCTCTTGTTCTTCAGGTGGCATTAAAGGCATCAGAGACTGGTGTAATGAAGAGGCATTTTCCAACAAGGTTGATAAATTATTCAGTTGTGATTTCACATTAGAAGCATTTTTATCATCTTTCATCAGCTCTTTGAGAGATGATATCTGGATCTTGATTTTATCCACATCTCTCTTACGGTCCTTTTGAAGACTGGCAATTTTGTTCGCCAGAGCTTTCTCCGTAAGAACGACCGTCCTCTTTCCAGTTTCCCGTTTTCCCACAACTGAGCCAGTGTTTGATGTACTCATTTTCCACACACAAATGAATCACAATCAGGGCAAAATCCAAAGCAGTTTCAGTAAAAACCAAATTCACAGCAGAATCAGCAGCAATCCCAGAGAAATCACAGCAATCAATGAATGACGCGCAGACACACACTGCTTCCAATATGCGGAGCGCACACGCCAGCCACCAATGGCTCCAAACACAGCGCACCGAGCTCCACTCCACAAACAGCAGCAACGAGCCACACGCAGCTTCAAACAGCTGACAGCTGCAACCGGCAGCACGCCGTACAACACAACTCCACACAGAGAACACCGACAATACACCGTACAACATGGTTCCCCACAGACAACACCGGCAACACGCCGCCGTACAACACGGCTTCACACAACGAGCAGCAGCAACCAGCAGCACCGCACCAAACAGCTTGGCCAGCGGCCGTAACCCCCACAAACACTACGTTTCCAATAAACCACAAACACAGCAAAACCATGGGTTACATACCACCCGATGCGTTGGTTGCTCTGCTGTCGTTCCGTGTTGGATCAGTCCAGAGGACGCGTGGCTTGGCTCGATTTCCGTGACGCTTTTTTGCTGACAAATGAAGGCGACACTCCAAACCCAATGTAGCCGCCTGAAGGCTAAGAAGAAGAGGCTTTGCCTGACGCGCTCGATCACAAAAAAGACGATAATCAAAGTCAGGTGTCTTTGGTTTATTTGAGGTCTATATAAATCCAGAACGTATGATTGAAAAGGCGAACTTAAAGTGCAAAATTCCAACTCCAAAGGCGATCTCAACGGATACAAAAAGGCAAAACAAAATGCATATAATATAACTCAAATATGAAAAGGTAAATCCAAAATACTTATAAAGTTTCAATACGAGCTCCAAAAAACGATGCAGTCAGCAAAAAGTAGGACCTCTGCTCTCACCCTCCATCCACCCAGTGATTCAAACCTGTACCGGTAAAATAATCTAAAGACCTCCCACCACACCATGTGACCCACGCCCCGGAAGTGACAAAACAAATTCATTCATAAAAAACCTGTCACCTACAGGGTTGGTGATCCGTTTCGATGGTCACTGGCTTGCCGTAGCTGTAGTCATTAAATTTTGAGAAAGCAAAAACAACAGCCAACAACTCTTTTTCAATTTGGGCATATCTGGTTTCAGTGTCTGTTAGAGTTCGTGAAGCATATGCCACAGGCCGGTCATCATGTAAGCATGCAGCACCAAGACCAAACTGTGAAGCATCACATGTGAGTGTCACAGGGTTTTAAACATCATAGTAGGAGAGGACAGGGGGGCTAGACATGTGTCCTTTGAGAGTTTCAAAGGCATTTTGTTGTGGCACATCGCATATCCATTCTGTTTCCTTGTGTGTAAGCTGTCACAGTGGAGCAGTCAGCTGGCTGAAATTGGGTATGAATTTACCAAGGTAGTTAACCATTCCTAAAAATCTTTGCAGAGCAGGCACGTCTGGCATCTTGCTGATGGCTTTGGTTTTAGAAGGGTCTGCTTTCAGGCCTTCATTTGTGAAAACATGACCAACATAGCTGACTTGGTTTAGCTTGAAACTGCATTTGAGAGGGTTAAGCTTCAGATTTACCTCTCTGGAACAGTTGAGCACTTTTCTCAGATTGGCATCATGTTCCTCCACATCTTTTCCACCAATAAGAATGTCATCAACAATGATGGCGCAGGGATACCCAGCGAAAAGATCTGTTCCAGGGATCGCTTCACTGGCAGAATTAAGTCCAAATGGCATCCGTAGAAACCTGTAGTGACCAAAACATGTGCTAAAAGTGGTTAGCAGTGAGGATTTGTGGTCAAGGGGTCAATGTGTTTCTCAGAATATTTTCTAAATTGCCCATCGTACTTGTGCCTCCTTGTGGCCTTAGGGTGTACTACATCCACAGTTGTGACATTGTGCCGAGGAGAGGCCAAAGTTTTATTGTGTTCTTCAGTTAGCTCATATGTTTGACAAACTGAAATGGCCTTTGCAAGCGTTAGATCACTGTCACGTAGCAGTACTTTCCTTAGATGGTCATTGTTTATGCCACAAACAAGTCTATCTCTAATCAGTTCCTCAGAGAGATTTCCAAAGTTGCAGCTTTTTGCTTTAATTCTTAGATCACTTACATAAGAGTCAATTGTCTCACCGCACGTCTGGTTTCTTGTGTTGAATTTATGTCTTTCCATGGTGATGTTTGTTTGAGGGTTGCACATCTCCCGAAACTTCCTCTTGAGACACTCTGGGTCCTCCTTGGACTCGGCGGGTGCGAGCACACGTCCTCCGTCGCCTGGCTCTCTTACCTCTTCCGCGTACACAAAAGAGCGTTCACGTTCAATAGCATTTGGCCCAGCTAGATTCAGGAGTATATATGCTTTTGTGCGGGCAGGCTTGTCAGAGTGTGCCGCCGCTATGAAAATATCATATTTCTGCTCGAAAACCCTCCAGTTTTCAGCAATGTTATCGTCGAAGACGAGCGGTTCGGGCCTCCGGAATCCATCCGCCATGTCTGCCGTTTAGCTGCGACGAGCTGCTAGTCTAGCCGTCCTCACACAACGGAGAAAACACCTCCGAAAACCGTCCATGTAAAGTCCAGAGCAAGACTTCTGACACCATGTTTTATGTGAATGAGAAGCAGTGATGAAGTTTGAAGCTTGGTTTGATAACCATATTGGCAATGCAGCACAGCAAACATGGCAACCTCTGACTGAACGTACATGGATCGAGAGGGGAGAATAACCACGCATGCGCAAGGTAACCTTTAGCAGTACGGTGTCTCAGAATGACCAACAAAGACAACATGAATACACAGGCTGATCTACATGAATGATCCAACAGCTGCTGGAATAAGTAATGAGCTGTATGTGGCTTCCTTGACTTTGCATGACTGTGCGACTGTTTAATCTGAGAAATCAAGAGGACTAGTTTTTACCTGAGCGAGCAGTGATCATGCAGTGATGATTACACCTGGGCCAAGGTGAGGCAGCAAAAGGTTTGGCGTGAATGACCACAGCGAGGTGGAGGACAGCAGCTGCCATGCGCTCGCATTTGGAGCTCTGATCAGGAGCAGAAAAACTCTTTGCTGATTACCAGACACTTCAGTGACATCGTAGTGGAACCGACGACGGTGAGCCGAGATGTAGGAGAGTTTGGAGCAGGAATGAAAGAGCTGAAGGAAGTTATCTATGAGAATTGGGGTGTCGGTGGCGCAGTTGGATAGGGCGCTTGGTCAGTAATCGGGAGGTTGCAGGTTCAAGCCTAGCTCTGGGCACCACATGGCAATGTGTCCTTGTGCAAGACACTTAACCGCAAGTTGCCCCCACTGCTGTGTCAGTGGTGTGTAATTGGGCATGAAAGGGCGTAAATGTGTTAGAGAGAGAGAGACACAACAACAACAATCCAAACAAAGCAGTAAGTATTTCTTTATTTCCCCACTTTCCCTCCAAAAAACAAATCTGAATACTTGATATATTTTTGGCCTTGTGCAGCTTTAATGTCATGGTGTTTAGCCTGATTCAGGGCTGATAAAGTGTCATTTATGACATTGAAAGAAGCAGCCCCAGATTAAAACAGATCACCAAAAACACCAAAAACAGATCTGATGGAAATACACTGAATACATGTCAATTATCACTCGGTTATAGTAATATATTTTTTACATTATTATAAGAGGATGTACAAAGATGCATATCAAAAATATCACAAAAAACTTCTTCAAAGCCTTGTTACAGACAAGTCTCTTGGAGCTTCTGACAGGACGAGGAAGCTCCCTGGAAAGAATTAAAGGAATTTCAGTGGTGTTTGGATTGATTTCCTTCTGCACTGCTTTGAATTATGCACATGAAAAATGACACAAATGACAGTAATATTCAAATGTTGCTCATATTTAGGGCAGACTTCCAGGAAATATGGAGTAATCTGTCTATTTTGTCTCTAGAAGGCCAGAACTTTGGTAAAACAGACAAGTTTCACTTTGAATGTAGAAGTCTGCCCAACGTCGATAACATAAATGACAAGCCTAAACCAAAAAACGGGATACAGTCGACCACAACATATCTCTGGATGACTATATTTGCTGTTTCTATGTTTTACATGATTATTATTTATTCATATTGAGAATAGGGTTTGTAATTCTGGCATTTATTTACATCTGATCTACCTAATAATGTTTTGATAATGTAAATGACATTTTTTCATGGACATTAGAGTAGAGCTTGTCATCAAGACAAAAGCAGCGGTAGGATTATGAATCTGGTATTTAATTATGGGTTAACTTGTATAATATGCATGGACATTTTGAGAAATAAAGTATTTCATATTTAAAATGATGAAAAACATGCCAGAACATGTATAAAATGCCCATGAACATGCAAGAGACCTGAAAATTAAGGTCTTGGGTCTGTTAAATGGGCTGTTAGGAGGAGAGATAAGGCTGAGAGACCCAAAAAAGTACCAGTACATATTCCTGAGTAGCAGTGATCATGTTCTTTAAAATGGAACTATAATTCTGAAAATACACTCATAATTAAAGGATTTAAGGACACAGGACACTTACATGACAGCCTGGAGTAGTTTTCATCAGCTTCAACCATATCTCCACTCATCTTCTGTTGTAAATCAGACCAATTGTGTTAAGAATTCTTTATGTAAAGGAGACTTGATTTGAGGGGGGTTTATTTTGAAATTTTATTTTGAAAGTGCAGTTATTTCTGCTTCCTGTATGACCTTATTTTGTGGTATTTACCATTCTACACGCGGTCTCCATCGGTGCAGAAGTCAATGATGATGTGAGTTGTGTTTTACTATAAGGTTAACACAGAAAACAGAGGATAATATTCTGTAGCATAGAACTATATTGACTGTTCAGATTCCTGTTTTTATGTTGTTTGATAAATATGCAAGTAAAGTCTAAATGTTAAGCAAATTGAAGATCTTAATTGGTCTGTGCTAATCATTAGTCCTGTGAGTTAAACCAGACTTGAGTTTAGAAGAAACTGTGTATCTTTTAAGTAGGGCTGTCACTTTAGTGCATTAAAAGTTTAATTAATTACACTGCAAATTAATGCGTTCTAAAAATTAATCCCAGGATTAATCATAGCACACAAACATTTTGATATTGTCCAGCTGGATGACCCTTACATGGCAGTGGCACATGTCACTTCACACAAGTGTCTCTAGTCAAACCAAACAAAGCCCAGGTGACAACAGGAATGGCATATTTAAGACTTAGTCTTATTTTATTTTTGAATTTATTTATCTATATTTGTGCTGCATTCTTTAATAATGCATCAGGTCTAATTGGTTTGCTGAATGTCCTCGACCTTTTTCTTATTTTGAATTTGATTTATGAAACACTCTTAAAGTGTAATTTGAGTTGCCTGATTGAGCTTAGAATTTTCTGGACAAGTTGCCCTGACTTTGGTTTTATTTAATCACCAATAAAAATGTGGATTTACAAATCTTCACTTCTTAGTGTATTTATTTGATTAGTCCTGCACTACAATTTTATAATATCCTAGAATTCAAATTCTTTGTTTGGGTACTTTAACCAGATATGAGATTAAAATGTGTCCTCCATATTGAAGATGACCTTCTTCTTGGTATAAATAAAACGAAGGTTACGTATGTAACCACGGTTCTATGAATCCTGGATGACCGCCAGAGGCGGTGCTTTAAGCACTGGATGACACATCCGCGCATGCGCAGGTCGAGTAGTTATACCAACAAAGTCACGTGTGACCCCTGATGACCCCACCGGGTCTATATCTTCTGGTGTCATCAGAGGATCTGTTCCTGCAGAATCTTCTCGCGAGCTCACGTGATTCTGAGTGACAGAACGCTCTGGCGGTCATCCAGGATTCATAGAACCGTGGTTACATACGTAACCTTCGTTCTATTTCATCCTTCCTGACCGCCAGAGGCGGTGCTTTAAGCACTGGATGACCTATACCAACATGGTCACGAGGAATCACCTTACCCAATGCCATGCAGTGAGGCCGAAGGAGGCATCAAGACAATCCCTGCCAGTGGAGGGAGGGAGGAATGTTTAACTTTGTGGAACTTGAGAAGGTGCTCGGCGATACCCAAAAAGCCGCAGCACAGATTGCCTCCAGGGGGACACCCATGGCCCATCTTAGACACTCAGGAGCTTTAAACAAAACCCTGAGGTCCCCAACAGGCTTTGCTGTGGTGATGGCTAGGAGGAAGGAAGCCTTTGCCCCTAACCACTTAGGCACTCCAGTTGGTAAGGGATCAAATGGAGGCAAACAGAGATGAACCAGTACAAGGGGCAGGACCCAAGCCAGTACCCTTGAGACTCAGACAGGACAAGGTCTTATAGCCCCTTTGAGGGAAAAGGGGGGCGCCGATCTATGGCAACCAACTGCGTTATTGTCAATTAATCTGTGTCCAGAGGAAACAGCGGCAACATACATCTGCAGAGTAAAGGGGGAGTGACCAGGACCTAAGGTTGCAGAATGAGTGGCACAGGGCAGCACTTGGCATTCTCATTCCTGTCTGGACACCAAGATGAGAATAGCTTCCGTCTATTGTCGTAATGAATGCAGGTAGAAGAAGCCCCAGTATGGAGGACTGTTGTGCAGACAGATGAAGGGCACTCAACCAGTAATGGGTTGAGCCCTGCCGTAGGTAGACTCTGCGTTGAAGACATCGAGGGTTGGGGTGCCCAATCTGATCCCTCATTTGGGATCAAATCTTGCATAAAAGAGGAACCTTGGCCAGTTGTGACCAAGGCGTCCTGCCCCAGGGGACTGTTTTTGTTTTCCTTAGAGAAAAAAACCTGAGTGGGCAATGTGTTGTTACTCTCTAGGCAAACAGGTCTACCTGTGCCCTGTCAAAGAGCCACCAGATGTTTTGTACCACGTCGAGGTGAAGATTCTCCTGACAGGAGCTTGCCCTGAGACCTCATTGTTCTCCCCGGTTAGATTCATTGCCCCCAGGCTGGCAAGGCGGGGGGCAGTCCAAGCTAGGAGTTTCTGGGCTACCCAAAGCAGACTAATAGACCTGGTGCCCCATGATGATTAATCTGGGAGACAGCAGTAATAGTGGCCAGGCGTACAAGGACGTGTTTCCATCTAAGATATGGCCTGAGATGCTTTGGGATCAAGTGCACTTCCTTAAACTCTAGTGTGTTGACATGGTCCACGTTGATCCAATGGACCACTGCCCTTGAACTGCTCTCTTTTGCTGGACCATGCCCTCATCTGAGGGGAAGTTATCCAATATGGCAGTCGTGGACCAATAGAGACCAAAGGTAGAACCCAGAACTGAAAAAAAGATGGTTCCAAAAGGTAAACCGAGGAAGCCATCCATGGGAGGAAAATATTGGTACGTAAAGCATGCGCTTTACAGGTCGGCAAATGTGAACCATTCCCCCCTTTTTCTTTTATTTATATTACAAACAGCACCTCTGCTGCGCTTAGCACGTGGAGAGTATGTTATAAATAATCCAATCTACCCTAAAGTAAGCACACATGATCACAGCTCCACTCTGGACTTATGTTTTTAATTTAAACATATATTTGTGTTATAGGAATAGCACCATCTCATAGACACAAGCAGTGTTAATGCCAAAAACACTTAAAATGCTTAAACAGTCTTTCTTCCCCTCCCCCTCCTCTCAGACTGAGCTGAGGTTACCTCTCACACCAATTAACCCACCCCCCTTCTTCACCCCACACCAACCTCAGAGATCTGTCAGCCAAGCTTCCACCTCCCTGCTTAGAGTGAGACACAATAGATTCTTGACATGACATCATGTTTATTCACTGAGTAACACTGAGGTGACAGCACTTGGCATGTTGCTGCAGGTCCTGTGAGGATCTTCAGACAGAGCTTCCCTCAATGCTCGAGGCCCAAGCAGGAGGGACAGAGGTCATGGCCATCTTCAGGCTACATAGCCATACAGGACTCACGGTGACTCACAGTCACTATGAGTCACCAATGACCATGGTGACTGTTTTTAGCACCAACAACATGGGAGCTGGGAGAGGGAAGAGTGAACACCATCTACACCAGCAAGTTATTAAGTAAAAACACAGCTAGCAGGAGAGCAGTAGCTGACTTCAGTTGGGGAGCGGGGAACACAGACGCTGCCCTCACCAGTACAAGGTATATATACCTTGTAGCCGGTTGGTTATGGAGCTTACACACCTGTGCTACAGAGGAAGCGAAAACACTGTTGAGTAGCCGGTTGGTTATGGAGCTTACACACATGTGCTACCGAGGAAGCGAACACACTGTTGAGTAGCCGGTTGGTTATGGAGCTTACACACATGTGCTACCGAGGAAGCGAACACACTGCCGTGTAGCCAGTTGATTATGGAGCTTACACACCTGTGCTACAGAGGAAGCGAAAACACTGTCGTGTAGCCGGTTGGTTATGGAGCTTACACACCTGTGCTACAGAGGAAGCGAAAACACTGTCGTGTAGCCAGTCGACTATAAAGCTGTTCACATCCGAGCTACTGAGGGAGCGAACACACTGCCATATAGCTGGTCGTTCATAGTGCCATACACATCGGAGCTACAGAGGGAGCGAACACACTGCCGTGTAGCTGGTCGATCATAGAGCCGTTCACATCAGAGCTACAGAGGGAGCGAACACACTGCCGTGTAGCTGGTCGATCATAGAGCCGTACACATCAGAGCTACAGAGGGAGCGAACACACTGCCGTGTAGCTGGTTGATCATAGAGCCGTACACATCAGAGCTACAAAGGGAGCGAACACACTGCCGTGTAGCTGGTCGATCATAGAGCCGGACACATCCGAGCTACAGAGGGAGCGAACACACTGCCGTGTAGCTGGTCGATCATAGAGCCTTACACATCCGAGCTACAGAGGGAGCGAACACACTGCCGTGTAGCTGGTCGATCATAGAGCCGTACACATCCGAGCTACAGAGGGAGCGAACACACTGCCGTGTAGCTGGTCGATCATAGAGCCGTACACATCCGAGCTACAGAGGGAGCGAACACACTGCCGTGTAGCTGGTCGATCATAGTGCCGTACACATCCGAGCTACAGAGGGAGCGAACACACTGCCGTGTAGCTGGTCGATCATAGAGCCGTACACATCCGAGCTACAGAGGGAGCGAACACACTGCCATGTAGCTGGTCGATCATAGAGCCGCACAATTCCAAGCTACAGAGGAAGCGAGAACACTGACATGTAGCTGGTTCATTGTGGAGCTTACACATCCGTGCTACAGAGGGAGCGAACGCACTGCCATGTAGCCGGTTGATTATGAAGCTGGACACACCTGTGCTACAGAGGGAGCGAAAACACTGTCGTGTAGCCGGCGGATTAAGAAGTTGTACAAACCTGTGCTACAGAGGAAGCGAAAACACTGTCGTGTAGCCGGTTCATTATTTAGCTTATACACCTGTGCTACAGAGGAAGCGAAAACATTGCCATGTAGCCGGTTCATTATTTAGCTTATACACCTGTGCTACAGAGGAAGCGAAAACACTGCCCTGTAGCCGGTTGATAATAAAGCCGTACTCACCCGCCACGGCTAGCGTCGTGCTGAACAAACACCAGCCGGGCGACAACACTATATAAGAAAAAGTGTACTCACGGATCAGGAGCGACCAACCTCAGGGATGGTGATCCGAAGGGAAAAGCCGAAGAGGCTAAGCTCCCGCAGCCCTTGGAGGGTGACTGAACAGCCACAGCTCCGATCAATGATCACAGGGCTACTAGCGAGGAGCTTCAATGTAACTCGACTATCCAACACCTGTGAGCGAGAAATGTGAAAGGAACAGATCCTCTGATGACACCGGAAGATATAGACCCCGTGGGGTCATCAGGGGTCACACGTGACTTTGTTGGTATAACTACTCAACCTGCGCATGCGCGGATGTGTCATCCAGTGCTTAAAGCACCGCCTCTGGCGGTCAGGAAGGATGAAATAGAACTGTCTGTACCTGTACCTCCACATGTCAGCTGGTGTGTCCAAACGGACTTGAAGCAGTTTTCTGTTCTTACTAACGTTGTTCCTCAGGTTCAGATTCTTGCTCGTGTTGTTCTGACTCTCTGATGGTCGTCGCTCTGGACAAAAGCGTCTGCTGAATGACTCTGAAACATTTCAACAAACATTAATAAGAAGACAAATATTACTCATACATTTGCTTTAAACTAAAATAGAGAAAATGTTTTGGAGCCAAATGTCCACATATCTTTGGAGCCAAAGATATGTGGGTTTATGTCATGATGCAATAGAGCATTCAGAGATGTTGCGAAGGCTAACTGAAGGTGCACATTTCTCTGGCCCCTGAATCAGTATTTGTACGAAAAAAAACAGTAATTGCTGTTTTCATTTTTCTCGAAGAATATATTTGTGGTCGAGTTCCTGGATGGAGCAAGTAATTAAAAATAATTTTGTATGGCAAGCTATACTTAAGGATATACTCAGTGAAAGAAAACTGCTCAAGCTACAGGGCACTTACACGCGGTGTCGTCAAGAAATATGGCGGACAGCGAAAAAGAATCATCATTCAACAAGCTTCTCAACGCTATTCAAGAAACCAAAGAGGACCTCACAAAACATATTGAAAAAAAAACAGTTGACATACAAACAACATTAATGAAAATGAGTCTTCAGCCTCTACGCTCTCAGAACAGGTCTCAGAGATAGAGAAGCGGGTGAGTGCAAACAAAGACAATTTTAAAGATGCACGTGACCATGTTGCAAACAATAAATCTGAGTACATTATAGATTTTTGGCCTCGTGCAGCCTTTCTGTCACATAAGTAGCCTGATTTTACAAACTTGTAAGTTTGTTTTGATTATATGGTTTTGGCTGTTCGATTTTGCTCTGGGTCATATCTTGTTTTTTGTGCATTTTTTTGTTTGATTATTTTTATATCATTCTTATTATAATTGTTTTTTATTCATGGTCGTCTATTTGTGCTATATTTTTGCCTTAACTGCTGTAATGATGCAACTTTGCATATTAATAATTTAATTTATAATTTTATGAATAGGCCCAAATAATATCACTCATAGATACTAAGATAATTCAAATAGCTTTTATGTAATCTATGAAATGATACCCTCCACCTGCTTCTTCTACTAACTAATAAATAATAATGGTCATAACTTTATTGATATAGCACCTTTAAAATCCACTGTTTGGCAAAGTGCTTGGACAGACAGAAAAGAACATACAGACCGCAAAGTACAAGAGCTTCAGCACGTAAGGAGCAAGAAAAGCAGAACGTAAATCAAAGAACCCCCACAGACAAACACAAACTGAATAATGAACACTGACAAGAAGAGGAAACATTTCAAGGACTCTGAGAAAACCTAAGGCCTGAAAAAGAGGGCTAAACAATCCAGGACCAGGGACTAACATGGTCCAAAACACACAAAGAGCCCTCAGCCCACAGGACCAGGACCACCAGAGACTAACAGGCATCGGCCCACACCCAAGGAGTCCCCAATGTCAGCAGCCCCACCAGTCAAAGGCCCCCTTATTACCCAAACCACAGTGAGGGGCCAGACTCAGACCACCATATCCAGTCCCCCTCCTCACAATAAGAACCTGTTCATATGTTGTAAGAACTCAGACAATACAAGAACCCAGAGACATGAATGAGACCACGAGGAGCAGAGAGAAAAGATAAAAGCATCAAAACAGAGAAAATGGAAAAGGCAATAAAAAGGAGAAGCAATGAGCAAAAACAATAAAAGCGGTGAGACAAGAAAAGAGTCAAAAGAAAGAAAAACTGTTAAATGATGTCAAACTTCATAACAAATAGATCTATGAACATAAAGAAGAGATGAAACAATGAGAACCAAAATAATCTCTCAAAAGAAGAGACACAACATGATGAACAGATGAAGCAAACAATAAAGAGAAAGGTTGATATCAAAGATGGATGGAGACAATCTCAGGGACAGGTCAACATGAAAACTGGGACTGAGTCCACAATATTTGTGTCCAACAGAAGAAAGAGTCCAGCTCCAACATTCACTGTATTGTTGGACAACATTTGAGCTGATTTACAGTCTGATCCACATCAACCTGATGAAGGTCTGAGCTCCAACATGTTTGAAGGAACAAAGAAGGTTCTGGAGATGCAGATGGAGACCACAGTGTGTAGGAGTCTCTCTGTGTTTGTCTTGTTGACTCCTCTCACCTGTCCAGGTGGATCAAGTCTTTGTTCTGGAACATTCTGTGATCATTGATTCTAATGAAGTTCATGTGGACTGCAGTGTGGACCATGTGACAGCAGACTGTGACTGTGAGCTCAGATTGAAGTGTTTAGATGTGAAGGTTTGATCCTGACAGAAAAATCTGAGCTCTGCTGTTTACACTTTAGAGAAACAGGAGGAACGGATCAAGACGTGTGTGAAAGCAGCTGAGACAAACTGAAGTACAGGAGGCAGAGCAGCAGCTGATTGGCTCTGCTGAGCAGACTGTGTGATGTGGACACATCTGACTTGGATTCTAAATAGTTTTTCTCTTCGTTCTCTCTTCTTTATTCAGACTGGAGGACTGCAGTTTGTCAGAGATCAGCTGTTCTTCTTTAGCCTCAGCTCTGAAGTCCAACCCCTCCCATCTGAGAGAGCTGGACCTGAGCTGGAACGATCTTCATGATTCAGGAGTGAAGCTGCTGTGTGATTTTCTGAAGAGTCCAAACTGTAGACTGGAGATTCTGAGGTAAGTTCATGTTTTCTCTGTTTCTGTTGTAGATCTTCTGTGTGTGATTATTAACTGAAGCATCTTCATGTCCAGATGTTTGACTGATCATATGTAGGGATGCATGATGGTGGATTTTTGCTGATATCTGATCTGCTGACATTTCAACCTTCTTTGAGCTCCTCCTGATATATGAGTGAGGCTCATGAACACTACCACACTCAGGTTCAGAATTTGAAAAATTATGATTTGCTACCAGTAAATCTTTTTTTGTATGTAAAAGTAGGGACGTTTAGGATCCATGATTTAAAAAGTGTCATCCAATGACCTTCATTTTTTCTGTGGTCCTTGAATATCAGCATGTCAATGTGATTTTTGGCCTGGTGATTTTATGTAATTGACTGACTTCACCTTGTTCAAAGCAGTCCAATCTACAATAAATGAAATATTTAGGATGCTTAATACTGTTTCCAACATAAATAACATTCCTAATGTTATACTTGCATAAATAATTGTTGCCTTCACCTCATTTTTGTCATGTGCTAGACTTCTAAACTTTTCCCTAAAAATCTACATGTGTGTTTTTGCTAAAGTCTTTAAAACAATTGATTTCTGACTCTTATTCTAGGTCTTTGGAACTACCTGCAAATCTTTTTTTTTTTTCTGGCCAATTTATTTCAAAGTTTCTGGTTTGGGGATGAATTCTGTGACTTCTTATGGCTTTGCTAACAGATCCATTGGAGCAGCAGCAGGAAGATTGGGAAATGCTCCCTACAAAAACAAATGTGACATTTTCATCACTAACCAGTATCAGTCGTTAATGTATCATTTAAAAAGTTCTAATATCAAATCATTCTCTTTTCTTTTATGTAATGCACATCCATGTCTCTTTACTTTGGTCCTCCATTGCCACATGTTTAGGCATTTGTGTCCATCATTCATGACTCTTAGAGTTAAATCAGGAAACATAAACAAACACTTCTCGCAAAGCAGCAGTTATTTCTTTATTTCCCCACTTTCAATCAATCAATCAATCAATCAATCTTTATTTGTATAGCGCCAATTCATAACAAGTGTTATCTCAAGACACTTTACAATAGAGCATAAAGCTCTTCATTTTATGGATACACATATATGCATAGATACATATATACATATAAAATACACATATACATACATATACAAATATATACATCCAACACCCAACATGAATCCATATAGCCAATCATGGATCCCTCCATCATGGCGGCAAGAAAAAACCTTCTGTTAAGCAGCAGGAAATCTTGAATGTGGATCCCAGTCTATGATGAACAGCAAATCCACGATGCTGTGATGGGTGTGAGGGCAAAGGAAGGGAAGTAAGAGGAGACAAGTGGGAAGTAAGAACTAAAGTTAGGGACAGGTCCATGTATCATCGGCCTGTCGTCTGATTCCTTAGAGGTTAGCCTCTTGAGATGCTACATCTCATTTCTGGAGGTCCTCATGTCTGAATGGTTGTGGTGATCATTTTCTAGAAGTATAATCTTAGATATTCAAACTGAAAATAAGAACTTATGGTAGTAGCGAACTCATGGGTGCCCAGACCACAAGTGCATCCCAACCATATTTGTCTCCGTTAAGTATAAATGTGTTAAAGGCCTCTTGAGATGTGACATCCCATTTTCAAGAGGGACTTCATGACTATGTGGTAATAAGAAATAGATACTGTAGGTGTAACGATCATGGATATGGAGATCATGCTAATAACTACATGAACAGCTATAATGATAATGAGAATGGAGTGTTCTAATAAAATGGCCAACTATGTGTGTCATGTTTATAGCTGTAGTTTTGAGGTTTCATGACTCCACAGCAGCAGGCAGTCTCCACCAAGGATCCCAGGCCACCTACAAGACAAGAGCCAGAGGCAGTACAGGAGCAAACAAAAAGGGGCAAAAGCAGATGTGAGAGAGAGAGAGAGTGATAGAGCCCATTGTGCCAGACCCTCCCCCGGCAGTCTAGGCCTATTACATCTAAACTATGAGTCTAGTTTATGAACTAATTTATTTATTTATTTATTTATAACCTATAAGCTGGTCCCTAACTGAAAGCTTTATCAAAGAGGAATGTTTTAAGTCTAACCTTAAAAGGTAGAGAGTGTCAGACTCCCGAACTGTGGTTGGTAAATTGTTCCAGAGAAGAGAGCCTGATAACTGAAGGCTCTACCTCCCATACTACTTTTGGAGATTGATGGCACCACAAGTAGGCCAGCATCTTGGGAGCGTAATGTTCTAGAGGGGTTGTACGGCACTACAAGCTCTTCAAGATAGACTGGTGCCTGTCCACTGAGAGCTTTATAGGTGAGGAGAAGAATCTTGAATTCTATTCTATATTTAATGGGAAGCCAATGCAGAGAAGCTAATACAGGAGTAATGTGGTCTCTTCTCCTAGTTCTAGTCAGTACACATGCTGCAGCATTTTGGACCAGCTGAAGCGTCTTAAGTGACTTGCTGGGACAGCCTGAAAGCAGAGAATTACAATAGTCCAGTCTAGAGGTAACAAAAGCATGGACTAGCTTTTCAGCATCGCTCTGGGACAGGATAGGCCTGATTTTAGCGATGTTGCGTAGATGAAAAAAGGCTGTTTTTGAAATTTGCTTTATGTGAGAGTTAAAGGATAAATCCTGATCAAATAGCACTCCTAGATTTCTAACAGTTGTGCTTGGTGCCAGACTAATGCCATCTATGGCAGTTAAATCACTAGAAAAGGATTCTCTAAGGTGTCGAGGGCCCAGCACAATAATCTCTGTCTTGTCTGAGTTAAGAAGAAGAAAATTTCTGGCCATCCAGGTTCTGATGTCCTTTAAACAGGCATCTAGTTTATCTAAGTGGTTTGTCTCACCTGGCTTTAATGATACATAGAGCTGTGTGTCATCAGCGTAACAGTGAAAATTAACAGAGTATTTCCTCATGATATGACCAAGGAAGCATATATATAGAGAAGAGAATTGGACCTAGCACTGAACCTTGAGGAACCCGTAACTTACTTTAGTGTACACAGAGGATTTGTTGTTCACGTGTACAAACTGATATCTATTAGATAAGTAGGACTTAAACCAGTTTAAGGCAGTCCCTGTAATCCCAAGTAACATCTCCAATCTCTGTATAAGAACATCATGATCAATGGTGTCGAAAGCTGCACTAAGATCTAACAAAACAAGAACAGAGAGCAGTCCTTCATCTGAAGCTGAAAGTAGATCATTGGTTACTTTAACTAGAGCAGTCTCTGTGCTGTGATGAGCTCTAAATCCTGACTGAAAGTCCTCAAGCAGGCTATTGTCTTGAAGGAAGTCACCTAGCTGATCAGCTACCACTTTCTCCAGGATCTTTGAGGCAAATGGAAGGTTAGAAATAGGCCTATAGTTAGCTAATGTTCCTGAATCAAGGTTAGGTTTTTTAGGATGGGTTTGATTACTGCTGTTTTAAAAGACTGTGGTACGTAGCCTGTTGATAGAGATATATTTACTGTCTCCAGCAACAATGGACAAACTAGAGGAAAAGACCTCCTTAAACAACTTAGTTGGGATTGGGTCTAAAAGGCAGGTTGATGATTTAGAGGAAGAGCGAGAGAATTTAGCTCCTGAAGGCTGATCGTGAGAAACTGTCTAACTCAGGTCTGACTTCTACTACATTTAAAGGTAGGGCAGGTTCGGCTGGAGATAAAGAGTTGCTAATTTTATCTCTAATTTTCAGAATTTTATCATTGAAAAAGTTCATAAAGTCCTCACAGCCCAGGGCTAGAGGAATCACAGGCTCAATAGAGCTCTGACTCTGTGTCAGCCTGGCTACAGTGCTGAAGAGATATCTAGGGTTGTTTCTATTTTCTTCAATTAGTGAAGAGTAGTAGGCAGCTCGAGCATGTTTTAAGGCTCTCATGTAGTTAATATGACTCTCTCGCCAAAGTATACGTGACTCTTCCCTTTTATCAGAGCGCCACATTCTCTCTAATTTACGGGTTGTTTGTTTAAGTGTACGAGTTTCTGAGTTAAACCAAGGAGCTATCCTCTGACGTTTAATACGTTTTTGTCTCAGTGGGGCAATTGAGTCCAAAGTGGATCTTAGTAGACTGGCTGAGTCATCAACAAGCTGATCCAGCTGAGTGGAGGTAAAGCTAATATCACAGTTATCAGTTGGCCAATTTATTGAGCTTAGGGCAGTAGGAATGGCCTCTGTGAATTTAGCCACTGCACCACTGGACAGATTTCTACTGCTCACAGTTTTGCTGCAAAACACAGAATCTTCCAGGAGGATGCTAAAAGTTACTAAGAAGTGGTCGGATAAAAATGGATTCTCTGGAAAAACTTTCACTTCATTAATATTGAGGCCATATGCTAAAACCAAATCAAGAGTGTGATTAAAATGATGGGTAGCTTCACTAACAGACTGAGTAAAGCCAACTGAGTCTATTAATGACATAAAAGCTGAGCTAAGACTATCACTCTCTTTGTCCACATGGATATTAAAATCACCTACAATGACTATTTTATCAGAGCTTAGGACCAAGTTTGATATGTACTCAGAGAATTCTGATAAGAATTCAGAGTATGGAGCCTGGAGGGCGGTAAATTATCACAAAACAGAACTGTCTGGCCAGTTTTTGAATCAGTATGAGATAAATTTAGAGTAAGGCTTTCAAAAGAAGTATATTTAGCCTTTGGTCTGTGATTGATTTGGAGACAGGAATGATAAATAGCTGCTACACCACCACCACGGCCTGTGTCACGTGGTATATGAATATTTGAATGACTGGGGGGAGTGGACTCATTTAAACTGACATATTCCTCTTCTCGTAGCCATGTCTCAGTTAGACAGAATAAATCAATCTGATTTTCTGTTATAAGGTCGTTCACCAGTAAAGATTTGGACCTGAGAGATCTAATATTTAGAGACCACATCTAATTCTCTGATGTTTTAAAGCCACTACATTTGAAGGTTTTATTTTATCAGATTTCTGTGGTTGACACCTTTTTATTTGTTTTGTGTTAATATCTAGGTGAGCTTTGGGTCGGGTACTGACACAGTCTCTATGGAATAATGTTTATCACTATTACAAAAGCCATAGCAGTTATCTAAGGGATGAACACAACTGTCATAACAGTAATGGCAGGGAAACTGTCTTAGAGCAAGCGCAGAGGAGCGTGGAGGACTGCAGCTCTGCAACATGGTCTCATCTCTGAGAGGTCATAAGTGTGACTCTGCCATGTTTTTTGATAGGAGAGATGCACCAGCCAGAGTAGGATGGATGCCATCTCTGCCTATCAGGCCAGGTTTTCTCCAGAAGGTTGACCAATTGTCAATGAAGCCCACATCGTTTGCTGGACACCACCTCGATAGCCAGCGGTTGAATGATGACATGCGGCTATACATGTCATCACTGGTCAGATTGGGCAAGGGGCCAGAGAAAATTACGGAGTCCAACATTTTCTTTGCAAAAGAGCACACTGATTCGATGTTTAATTTGGTCACTTCCGACTGGCGACGTCGGGAGTCATTCGTGCCGACATGGAGGACTATTCTAGCAAACTTACGTTTACTCTTTGCCAGCAACTTCAAATTTGCCTCAATGTCGCCCGCTCTGGCCCCTGGGATGCACCTAACTATGCCCGCTGACTTCGCTATCTTCACGTTTCTGACTATGGAGTCGCCAATTATCAGTGTTTGTCCCCCTGTGGGCGGGTTACCACCATCACCGAGGGGAGAAAACCTGTTGGAAACGTGAACCGGATGGTGGGGTTCCGAGTGGGTCTTCGACTTACGGCTATGCTTGCCGCGGACAGTGACCCAGCCATTACTAGTCGGGGGGGAGGCTAAGCTAACGCTAGCGCTAGCGCGGCCTGCACCGCTAGCTACGTCCTGCCTGCTCGCTACCGCTACGTAAGTGGGCTTTGGTTCGGCGCAGAACCGCTTCTCCAGATCAGACACCCTCGCCTCCAAATCTAGGAATAAGCTACACTTCTGACAAATACCGCTATCAGTAAAGGAGGACGAGGAGTAGCTAAACATCTGGCACACAGGACAGGAGAGAGCAGGAGCGGAGGGAGAAGCCATGCTAAGAAGGTAAGCTAAGCTATGCTAAGCAGAAGAAAGTAGAATTAAATGACCGCTTGAGAGAAGCTAGAGTGGTTGCGGTAGACCTTAGTACGTTCGATCGAACGTAGATCGTAATCAGTAAAAAGAATTATAAGCTCAAATGACAGATATTAGTCAGTTAAGATTAGTGATGTGTCATGCTCAACAGAATCGTCTCTAAGGACCAATTCTTTGTAATGAATCAGAAGAGCTGGCTCTCATTGAGTGAGAGCCAGGTTCCAGTTTTTCCTTTAGCTGCTTAGCTCTCACAGTGCTCAGCTCCAGCTCTTCTCATAGTTGAACTTTGTTTTGATCGACCAGCATAGCGACCGTCTGGACAGTCACATGTGAGGATAAAGGAGTGAGTGAGACAGCAGACAGCTGTGAGGAGAGTGTGTGAGTGCTTTGTGTTGTCCTGTAGGATAACTATGAATGACTTGAGAATGAAACAGCATCTGGCTGCAGTGTAAAGATATTGGCAATAAGATCGATTTCATAAAAGAATGAATGCACAAAATTAGGCAATTATAATGATTTTCATAAAAACAACAAACACAAGCAAGTTTTCTACCACACGCTAATACTACTGAAGTCAGCATTGAGACATCAGTATGTATAATATCAACATGAAAGTTCAGCTTGACATCCAAGGCCTGATAGTTTTAGTGAAAATAACATAATTTACATTACTGAGTGCCGTTTGTTCTTCCTTGATTCTGGATGTTATCGGTGCCATATTTCAAAACTCCAAACCTAAATAAAACTTTATTTGTCTGTAAAATCATCAATACACAACAAAGAAATGTGAATCTTCAGTCAACTAATTACCTGATACATGTGTTACACTTTTATAAAAGGATTTACACTGATTCAGGTCAACAAATTACAAAAAACTTACTTCAGATCATTTTTCCAATAATGTCCCAACACAAACAAGTCTCATGGAGCTTCTGACAGGAAGAGGAAGCTCCCTGGAAAGAGCTGAAGGAGTTTAAGATACAAATATTTGATTTTGGCTCATAATTAGGACAGAATTCAAGGTAATATGGAGTGATTTGTCTTTATTGGGTCTCTAGAAGGTCAGAAATTTGATAAATTCCACATTCCTTTGAATGTGGAAGTCTGCTCAACGTCGATAACGTAAATGACATGCCTAAACCGAACGCTTGAAATACAGGATACAATCAACCACAACATATCTGTGGATCACTATATTAACTGTTTCCATGTTTTGCATGATTATTATTGATTATATTAAGAATAATGTTTGTAATTCTGGCATTTATTTCCATCTGATCTACCTAATAGTGTTTTGATAACATAAATGACACTTTTTCATGGTCATTAGAGTCGAGCTTGTCATCAAGACAAAGGAAGCAGTAGGATAATGAATTTGGTATTTAATTATTGGTTAACATGTATATTATGTATGGATATTTTGAAAAATGAAGTATTTAATATTTTAGATGATGAAAAACATGCCAGAACATGTATAAAATGCCCATGGACATGGGCAACTCAACAACAACTCAAATTTTTAGGTTTTGGGTCTTTCAAATGGATTGTCAGGAAGAGCAATAAGGCTGAGAGAGCCAAAATATATATATGCCTGAGTAACTGTGATCAGGCTCTTTCAAATGGGACTATAATTATGAATACGTCCCCATAATTATAGGATTTTAAGGCATTGGACACTTAAATGATAGCCTGGAGTAGTTTTCGTATCTCCACTCATCTTCCGTTGTAAATCAGACCAAGTGTGTTCTGTAGGAGAACTGATGTGTTCCTCTGATTTGGGGCTGCCGCTATTTTTTGATATATTTAATGGACTACTTTATCAACTACTCTGGCCAGTAATCTGATACATTGCACACACGGCATTTCTTTTGCATTGAATCACCTTGACTTCGTTGAAAAACATCAGTAACACTCTGAACAGAAAATAAACCATGCCTCTGAAATAAACAATTAATCATGTCCCTTTTTTACATCTTGACTAGAAACACAATTCCAAAATCAAAATACATATTTTTTATGTTGGAATGAAGTAGTTCCTAAATGAAACTGCCCAGAACAAGACCTGTAGATATTTAGATGATCTCGGTCCTGATGTTTAGAATGAGACAGTGGTTTAATTTTTCAAATAAACTTTTTGGTGCTGAGTGTCACAGGACTATTACCATTTAGTCCAGTTAATCTTGAGAAGACCAACATCTATACAGCTGATATCTAAAACATGTATAACTCATACATACAGTAGACACCTAAATGGATAAACAGGCCCTTTAGTTTTAATGATAACTGTCTCTGCAGTGAGCACTAAACCAGTTCCAACATTTCAAATAATGCTGATATTCACCCATGTCAATCAATCAATCAATCAATCAATCAATCAATCAATCTTTATTTGTATAGCACCAATTCATAATAATTGTTATCTCAAGACACTTTACAATAGAACATAAAGCTCTTCATTTTGTGGATACACATCTCTGCATAGATACATATATACACTACCGTTCAAAAGTTTGGGGTCAATTAGATATTTCCTTATTTTTGAAAGAAAAGCACTGATTTTTTTTTTGGCATTAAAGTTTTTTATTTATTTCTTTAAACATAAAAACAAACAAACAAAACAGACAGTGTTACTTTGAATTACTCAACATTTAAAAGGCCTGCGATAAATACCTAAACACAAAGCCGTGACTACTCCCACTTTTATCACAACAAAGTCGTATTTTGATATATTGGGCAATTCTGATTGGTCACCTAGCAGGCATAATCTTGGTGACATAGGTATGGCTGAGCCCACATGTTTTTCTATGTATTTTATTACCTTTTTCCAGAATGGATTAACCAGTCTACATTCCCAGATTGTATGCATAAATGTTCCCTTTTCTGTTTTACATTTCCAGCATAGATCATTAGTTATCACACCCATCCTGTAAAGCTTTGAAGGGGTAAAATAAAATCTATGTATTAACTTATACTGGGTAAATTTCCCTTTAACCTCCTTTATAAATTTCCCAGTATTTAATACTATTTTCAGCCAAATCTCATCACTCAAGTCACACCCCAGATCCCTTTGCCAAGTGAGCCTCAGATTTTCACAGATATTTTTTCGTAACCCATTAAATATTTTGTAAAATACAGCTGCCTTTTGCGCTATGCAAGGTAACTCCATAAATTCCAACACTGGGTTCTTGTTCCATATAACCTGGCCTTTACTTATGCAATCTCTGATCTGTAAGTATTTCCAGAAATTGTCTTTACTTTCTAAATTATACTTTTGCTTTACTTCAGAAAAGGAAATAAATACTCCTTCCGAGTATAAATCCCCTATCATGTGTATCCCTTTTGTAAGCCATTCATTCCAGTAAACAGTCTTTTTCCCGATCTGTATGACCGGATTGTGCCATATAGAGGCATATGGTTGTCTTAAATGCGACAGTCCACACATCCTGTGTACCTCTCTCCAGGTTGCCCTTGAGTGAGCCAATATTGGGTTTGAAAAGTAATCCTGTTCCTTCATATTTGAACCAAATGAAAGCACATCCAAAGGCTTGAAGGGGCTTACTAGCTCTTGCTCAATTTTGATCCAGCTCAGTTCTGATTCAGTGTCCTTCCAGTGATTAGTCAGTCTATACATTTCAAATGATACATTGTATAGTCTTACATTAGGTAAAGCCATCCCTCCTATGTCCCTTGATGACCACATTTTCTTAATGTTGATCCTTGGTCTTTTCTTGTCCCACAAAAATTCTCTGATAATCCTGTCATACTGTTTAAACTGCTGTGGGGATATGCTAACTGGTAACATCATGGAAATATAATTGAATTGTGGGGCCACCACCATTTTTATCACATTAATTTTTCCCCATAGTGTAAGCCTCAATTTTCCCCATTTATCCAGACTCATCTTTATTTTGTGGAGGAGAGGTTCCATATTTGACTGCATTATTTCATCCAGGTTCGGATTCAGTTGAATGCCCAGATATTTCATACCTAAGGGCTTCCATTTAAAATTAAATGGAGTTACATGTTTGGAATAGCAAGTATTTGATAGAGGCATAGCTTCCGATTTGTGCCAGTTTATCTTAAAACCTGACACTTTAGAATATAAGTCGATACAGTCTAGTAATACAGGTAGAGAGCTGGCAGGGTCTTTTATCACTGCCAAAATATCATCGGCATACATAAGCAGTTTGTGTTCCCTCCCCCCTGCATGTATACCTTTAATTCTAACATTAGCTCTGATTGCTGCAGCCAGAGGTTTGAGGGCTATTGTGAAAACCAACGGGGAAAGAGCGCATCCTTGTCTAGTACCCCTAGAGAGGCAGAAAAATTTTGATATTATCCCATTTGTGAGAACGGCTGCTCTTGGATTGGCATAGAGTATTTTAACCCATTTACAGAAGTGAGGTCCAAATCCGAATTTTGAAAGTGCTAACATAAGAAACCTCCATTCCACCCGGTCAAAGGCCTTTTCTGCATCAAGTGAGAAGGCTGCAATAGGTACCGGGTTAGAATGATTCATATATGTGAGATGCAGAAGTCTTCGCATATTATCAGCCGAGGACCTGTTCTTTATAAAGCCCACTTGATCGCTGTTTATAATGTCTGGCATCATGTTCTTCAAACGTAAAGCCAGTGTTTTTGTCAAAATCTTAACATCTACCCCAAGCAGACTTACAGGTCTGAAATTAGATGGGTCTGATATGTCTCTGTCTTTTTTGGGGATAAGAGAGATTAATGCCTCATTAAGTGTACTAGGTAAAGTACCCATTTCAAATGATTCTAAATATACCCTAAGTAATACAGGGGCTAATACATCAACATATTTCTTATAATTCAGAAGACAAAGAAAAGGAGTGCTACCTGGACTCGGTAGAGTTTGTTTGAGGTGCTCTTTGGAAAGGGATTCAAAAAGTCCTTGAAACAAAAAGAGACTCCAAGGCACTCTCTTTATACTATTAAAAAGCCTTTATTTTATTGGCATGGTCATGTAGACCTTAAAAACAAACTTCGACGCGTTTCGGCATCAAGCCTTCATCAGGAAGTCATGCAAACAGATGTCAGGCTGCAATAGGCCCTTTTAAAGGGGTGCTCAACCAATCAGAAACTGCCACATGGACTTAAAGGTAAGGTCTGCAGGTAGTGTCAACCAGCAGACCCACCAGCAGATGGTGTTATTCAGGCCAAAAGGCTTCAAAAAAGTTTCCATCCCAAGAAAACCTGCATGGTATCACACAAAGCAGATAAAATTAGTTAAAAACACCTCAAAAATCTGGTTAACAACATTTTCATAAAAAGTGGTCTGTACATTAGAGACTTTAACTCAGTGTTTAGACAACAAAATTCCTCTACAGGAACACAGTATAATCTTGTTCTTCATTTAGTCCAGGATATTTTGTGGCTTGTAGTCTGTCAATCCAGAATGCCTCCTTTTGGTTCAGTTTTCTTTGTCTGTCACCTCTTCTGATGGTAAGTGGGATGTGGTCGATGCCAGTGGTTTGTAATGAAGTTGGGTTGCTGTTATGGAATTCCAGGTAATGTTTGGCCATGGGGTAGTTAATGTTTCCAGTTCGTATTGCATATTTGTGTTCTGCAAGTCTGTCCTGTAGCCGTCTTTTTGTTCTGCCAATGTAAAACACTTTGCAAATGGGACATTCCAGCATGTATATAACAAAGGTGGTCTTACAGTTGATAAAGTGACTGATTTTGTACTCCTTTTGTGATGTTGAGTCCAGAAATGTCTTTGTCTGTTTCACATTTGTGCAGTGGTTACAGTTATTACATTTAAAAGATCCTTTTGGTTTGTGTCCCAGCCATGTAGTTGGATTGTTGGGTTTGAGGTGACTGTGTACCAGTTTATCTTGTAGGGTCGGGCATCTTCTGAAACTAACAAGTGGAGGCTGTGGAAAAATGTTGTTGAGTTGTGTATCACTCTGAATTATGCCCCAGTTTTTATTTATTATCTTTTTGATGTTTTCTGCTTCAGTACTGTATTTGGTGACAAAAACTGGTCTTTCTTTTGTTTGTTTGGGGGGATTTCTCTCCAACAGGGTGTGTCTGTCCAAGTTTTTTGCTCTGTTGTATGCCTGCCTTGACAGACTACCAGGCAACAAAATATCCTGGACTAAATGAAGAACAAGATTATACTGTGTTCCTGTAGAGGAATTTTGTTGTCTAAACACTGAGTTAAAGTCTCTAACGTACAGACCACTTTTTATGAAAATGTTGTTAACCAGATTTTTGATGTGTTTTTAACTAATTTTATCTGCTTTGTGCGATACCATGCAGGTTTTCTTGGGATGGAAACTTTTTTGAAGCCTTTTGGCCTGAATAACACCATCTGCTGGTGGGTCTGCTGGTTGACACTACCTGCAGACCTTACCTTTAAGTCCATGTGGCAGTTTCTGATTGGTTGAGCACCCCTTTAAAGGGCCTATTGCAGCCTGACATCTGTTTGCATGACTTCCTGATGAAGGCTTGATGCCGAAACGCGTCGAAGTTTGTTTTTAAGGTCTACATGACCATGCCGATAAAATAAAGGCTTTTTAATAGTATAAAGAGAGTGCCTTGGAGTCTCTTTTTGTTTCAAGGATATTTCTTATAATATTCAATCGGGAAGCCATCCAGACCTGGTGATTTTCCACTTTTCATAGATAAAATAGTAGTTCTGATCTCTTCCTCTGTTATAGGAGTTTCAACTTTTTCTGTTTGTTCCCTAGAGATAGTGGGCAGGTTAAGACCTGAAAAAAATGTCTCCATCTCTTCCATGTCGGGTGTGCAGCTGGATGTATAAAGATCTTTGAAAAAGTTTTCAAAAACCACATTTATTTCTTTTGATGAAGTTACTACCCCATTATTCTTCTTTATCATTGGTATGTTATTAGCATTGTCCTGTTGTTTCAATTGCCTAGCCAGTAGTCTGCCACTTTTTTCCCCTCCTTCGTAAAATTGTGTTTTGAGTCTGAATAAAGCGTATTCAGCTTTTTTATTATATATTTCATGTAGCTGATATTTCATATCGCAAATTGTCTGATATAAATTATCAGAGTAATGCCTCGCTAACTCTTTATCCAGCTTAGAGTGGGCTATACATTTCCCTCTTATGAAGGCCTTGGATGCTTCCCAGACAAAGGATATTTTTTCTGTAGAACCGATATTTATTTCAATAAAGGACTTAAGATCCTCTAATAATGTGTCGCTAAATGATTTGTCTTGCAACAGCATCGTATTAAGCCTCCAACGACCTCTTTTAATCTCATCTATATTTAGGTCAATATGTAACTCCACTGTGCCATGATCACTGAGGGCAATGGAACCTATCTCACAGTTCGCAACTGAGTCCACTAAAGTGCTTGAAATCAGGAAATAATCAATCCGTGAATATGACTTGTGGCAGTGAGAATAAAAGGTGTATTCTCTCTCACGCGGATTGACTAACCTCCATATATCTACTAAGCCCAGGTCCTCTGCTAGCATCTTAATTGAAGTTCTATCCCTGGGTGCATGTTTACCTCTAAGCTTGCTCTTATCAATCATTTCATCCATTACCTGGTTGAAATCACCCGCCATTATAATCTGACCCTCCATATTTCCCACTATTCTATTAATTTCATGAAAAAAATCAGGCTCCTCCTTGTTTGGTGCATATAAATTGCATAACACTATCCTAATTCCATTAATCAAGGCCTCAATGCAAATAAGTCATCCTTCAATATCATTATGTTTTTTCAACATGACGAAGCTTAGATTTTTATTAATGAGAATCATCACCCCATGTTTTTTGCTTGAGTATGAGCTATGAAAGACTGTCCCTACCCATCCTTTTTTAAATTTCATTGCTTCCTCATCCCCCATTACATGAGACTCCTGGATAAATGCTATGTCTGTGTTTTTGGATTTCAAATATGTCAGGATCTTTCTCCTTTTAATTTGATTCCCACATCCATTTATATTCCATGATATAATATTGATGTACCTGTTAGCCATACCTTTTTTCCTTGTAAGAGTACTGTGGTTGTGGCTGTCTTTTACACATCATTGCTTTAAACTTAGTAAAACAAATATTCTTCAAGCTATCCAAATCATTATCAGGCCAACTTAAACACACTGTCTCCATATAAAAAACGAACAAAAACACCAACCATAAAACACATAAACCCTTAATCGAAGCAACACTGAACTTTTTGCTTCTCAACAATCTCCTTTCATCCTGACTGAACATGGACTTAACTAAAACTTTACTCGGTCCGTGAGGCGCGTTGGTGGTTACCCCGGCAACCCAGTCCTCTCGTTCCCGACAACCCCATCAGAGAAAAAAAGGTTACCTTATCTCCAAAGATTCACACACACTTCTTCATCTTTCAATATTGGGTCCCATGGCCTTCTATTTAGCGTTTAGCACAAACCTCTCAGCTTCCTGGCTGTCTCGAAATGTTTTCTTTTGTCCCTTCCATGTTAAAATAAGCGTTGCAGGATATATCAGCTTGTGTCTCACATTCAGCTCGTGCAGACGTTTCTTCACCAGAATGAAGGTCTTTCTTTTCTCCGCTAGTTCTCTCGTCAGATCTTCAAAGAAAGACAGCTTGCAGCCTTCCCACTCTATTCCTCTTTTCTCTTTGGCCATCTGTAACACTTTGTCTCGAGCTGATGATCGTAGGAAGCGCATCATTATGGTCCTCGGCGGCTGGTCAGGGTCGGGCATAGGAGCGAGGGAGCGATGAACGCGTTCGATCTCAAATTCTTGACCAGTGAGATGGAGCCCCTCAGAGATAATCCTCTCCACATACTGCCTTATTTTGCCTGTTTCTTCTTTGCCCTCTTTCAATCCCACCATCCTGACGTTGTTCCTCCTGCTCCGGTTTTCGAGGTCTTCCACTCGTGTTCACGTTTCCAGTCTTTTGTCACATTTCTCCATGTTTTTGCCAATTTCTGCGTTTCTGTCCTCCATGTCTGATATTCGTTGTTCTTAAGACCACATCCGCCGCAACTGTCTGCAGAGTAACGCTCATCTTTCGTATTTCTTCAAGCATGTTTCCCTCGTCTTTCTTTTCAATGCAACCTTTGGTTTTACTGGGTGGAGTGTTTCCCTCTGGTGTCTCCGTTGTTGCTGCGTTCTCATGTGCGGAGTTGCTATTTGCAGCTAGCTTGCTTCTCGTCGCTGTTCCTTTGAAAAAGTTTGCTCTCTTATCTGCCATTTCGTCAAGAGGCTTCAAGTTGTTGGTTGGACACCAGCCGTACCACTACTCAAAGAGGACACTAAAATTATGTCAAAAAAGCGAAGTGTGTGTTTCCAAATTTACGAAGTTAGCTGATGGTTTGTCAGGAGCTCCCCTAGTATGCTGCCATCTTTCTCCGCGGTCCCACGTGACTCCAAGCACTGATTTTTCAGTGAAGATAACATTGAACTAATCAGAAATACACTATATACATTGTTAATGTGGTATATGACTATTCTAGCTGCAAATGTCTGGTTTTTAATGCAATATCTACATAGGTGTATAGAGGCCCATTCCCAGCAACCATCACTCCAGTGTTCTAATGGTACATTGTGTTTGCTAATTGCGTTAAAAGGCTAATGTATGATTAGAAAACCCTTGTGCAATTATGCTAGCACAGTTGAAAACAGTTTAGCTGGTTAGAGAAGCTATAAACTAACCTTAAAACTAACCTTCCTTTGAGCTAGCTGAGTATCTGGAGCATCACATTGGTGGGTTCGAAAAAACTCTCAAAATGGCCAGATAAAGGGAATTTTCACATGAAACTCGACAGTCTACTCTTGTTCTTAGAAATGAAGGCTATTCCATGCGAGAAATTGCCAAGAAACCGAGTACTACTAATAAACTGTGTACTACTCCCTTCAGAGAACAGCACAAACAGGCTCTAACCAGAGTAGAAAGAGAAGTGGGAGGCCCCGCTGCACAACTTAGCAAGAAGACAAGTACATTAGAGTCTCTAGTTTGAGAAACAGACGCCTCACAGGTCCTCAACTGGCAGCTTCATTAAATAGTACCCGCAAACGCCAGTGTCAATGTCTACAGTGAAGAGGCTACTCCAGGATGCTGGCCTTCAGGGCAGAGTGGCAAAGAAAAAGCCAAATCTGAGACTGGCCAATAAAAGGAAAAGATTAATAAGGGCAAAAGCAAACAGACATTAGACAGAGGAAGATTAGAAAAAAGTGTTCTGGACAGATGTATTGAAGTTAGAGGTGTTTGGATCAAACAGAAGAACATTTGTGAGATGAAGAACAACTGAAAAGATGCTGAAAGAGTGCCTGATGCCATCTGTCAAGCATGGTGGAGGTAATGTGATGGTCTGGGGTTGCTTTGGTGCTGGTAAAGTGAGAGATTTGTACAAGGTAAAAGGGATTTTGAATAAGGAAGGCTATCACTCCATTTTACAATGCCATACCATACCCTGTGGACAGCGCTTGATTGGAGCCAGTTTCATCCTACAACAGGACATTGACCCAAAGCACACCTCCAAATTATGCAAGAACTATTTAGGGACGAAGCAGGCAGCTGGTATTCTATCTGTAATGGAGTGGCCAGTGCAGTCACCAGATCTCAACCCCATTGAGCTGTTGTGGGAGCAGCTTGACCGTATGGTACGCAAGAAGTGCCCATCAAGCCAATCCAACTTGTGGGAGGGGCTTCTGGATGCATGGGGTGAATTTTTTCCAGATCACCTCAACAAATAAACAGCTAGAATGCCAAAGGTCTGCAATGCTGTAACTGCTGCAAATGGAGTATTCTTTGACAATAGCAAAGTTTGAAGGAGAAAATTATTATTTCAAATAATAATCATTATTTCTAACCATGTCGATGTCTTGACTATATTTTATATTCATTTTGCAACTCGTTTGATAAATAAAAGTGTGACTTCTCATGGAAAACACAAAATTGTCCGGGTGACCCTAAACTTTTGAACGGTAGTGTACATGTAAGATACACATACACACTATATTACCAAAGTATTTGCTCACCCATCCAAATGATCAGAATCAGGTGTCCTAATTACTTGGCCTGGCCACAGGTGTATAGAATCAAGCACCTAGGCGTGCACACTGTTTCTACAAACATTTGTGAAAGAATGGGTCGCTCTCAGGAGCTCAGTGAATTCCAGCGTGGAACTGTGATAGGATGCCACCTGAGCAACAAATCCAGTCGTGACATTTCCTCACTCCTAAATATTCCACAGTCAACTGTCAGCTGGATTATAAGAACGTGGAAGTGTTTGTGAACCACAGCAACTCAGCCACCAGGTGGTAGGCCACGTAAACTGACGGAGCGGGATCAGCGGATGCTGAGGCGCATAGTGAGAAGAGGTCACCAACTTTCTGCAGAGTCAATCGCTACAGACCTCCAAACTTCCTGTGGCCTTCAGATTAGCTCAAGAACAGTGCAGAGGGCTTCATGGATGGGTTTCCATGGCCGAGCAGCTGCATCCAAGCCTCACATCACCAAGTGCAATGCAAAGCGTGGATGCAGTGGTGTAAAGCACGCTGCCACTGGACTCTAGAGCAGTGGAGACGCGTTCTCTGGAGTGACCAATCACGCTTCTCCATCTGACAATCTAATGGACCAGTCTGGGTTTGGTGGTTGCTAGGAGAACGGTACATTTCAGACTGCATTGTGCCAAGTGTGAAATTTGGTGGAGGAGGAATTATGGTGTGGAGTTGTTTTTCAGGAGCTGGGCTTGGCCCCTTAGTTCCAGTCAAAGGAACTCTGAATGTTTCAGCACACCAAGACATTTTGGACAATTCCATGCTCCAACCTTGTGGGAACAGTTTGGAGCTGGCCCCTTCCTCTTCCAACATGACTGTGCACCAGAGCACAAAGCAGGTCCATAAAGACATGGAGGACAGAGTCTGGTGTGGATGAACTTGCCTGGCCTGCACAGAGTCCTGACCTGTGCCTGTTCTCGACCAACATCAGTGTGTGACCTCACAAATGCTCTTCTGGAAGAATGGTCAAAAATTCCCATAAACACTCCTAAACCTTGTGGACAGCCTTCTCAGAAGAGTTGAAGCCGTAATGATTGCAAAAGGTGGACCGACATCAGATTGAACCCTATGGGTTAGGAATGGGATGTCACTTAAGTTCATATGTGAGTCATGGCAGGTGAGCAAATACTTTTGGTAATATAGTGTACATATAGATACAAATATATCCATCCAACAGCCAACATGAATCCATATAGCCAATCATGAATCCCTCCATCATAGCTCAAGAAAAAACCTTCTGTTAAGCAGCAGGAAATCTTGAATGTGGATCCCAGTCTCATGATGAACAGCAAATCCACACGATGCTGTGTTGGGTGTGAGGGTGAAGGAAGGGAGGTAAGAGGAGACAAGTGGACTTCAGTAAGAACTAAAGTTAGTGACAGATCCATGTACCATCAACCTGTCGTCTGATTTATTAGAGGTTAGCCTCTTGAGATGCTACATCTGGTTTTCAGGAGGGAACTCATGTCTGAATGATTGCGGGGATAATTTTATAGAAGTATAAGCAATGATATTCTTACTGAAAATAAGAATTTATGGTAGTGATGAACTCATGGATGCCCAGAGGCCTCTGGAGATGTGACATGCCATTTTCAGAGGGACCTCATACCTATGTTGTGATTAAAAAAAAATAGATACTGTAGATGTATCGATCATGGAAGGGGAGATCATGCTAATATCTACGTTTACAGCTATAATGATAATGGGAATGGAATGTTCCTAATGAAATGGCCAACTATGTGTCATGTCCATAACTGTAGTTTTTGATGCTTCGTGACTCCACAGCGACAGGAAGTCTCCACCAAGGATCCCAGGCCACCTACAAGACAAGAGCCAGAGACGAGTACAGGAGCAAACAAAAGGGGCAAAAGCAGATGTGGAGAGCAACAGAGAGAGAGAGAGAAAGAGAGAGAGAGAGAGAGAGCCCAATGTGCCAAATCCCTCCCGGCAGTCTAGGCCTATTGCATCTTAACTATGTTTTTAATTTATGGACTAATTTATTGACTATAAGCTGGTCCCTAACTGAAAGCTTTATCAAAGAGGAAAGTTTTAAGTCTAACCTTAAAGGTAGAGAGGGAGTCTGCCTCCCGAACTGTGGTCAGTAAATGGTTCCAGAGAAAAGGAGCCTGATAACTGAAGGCTCTACCTCCCATACTACTTTTGGGGATTGACGGTACCACAAGTAGGCCAGCATTTTGGGAGCGTAATTTTCTAGAGGGGTTGTACGGCACTACAAGCTCTTTAAGATAGACTGGTGCCTGTCCACTGAGAGCTTTATAGGTGAGGAGAAGAATCTTGAATTCTATTCTATATTTAATGGGGAGCCAATGCAGAAAAGCTAATACAGGAGAATGTGGTTTCTTCTCCTAGTTCCAGTCAGTACACGTGCTGCAGCATTTTGGACCAGCTGAAGCGTCTTAAGCGACTTTCTGGGACAGCCTGAAAGCAGAGAATTACAATAGTCCAGTCTAGAGGTAACAAAAGCATGGACTAGCTTTTCAGCATCGCTCTGGGACATAATAGGCCTGATTTTAGCGATGTTACGAAGATGAAAAAAGGCTGTTTTTGAAATTTGCTTTATGTGAGAGTTAAAGGATAAATCCTGATCAATTAGAACTCCCAGGTTTCTAACAGTTGTACTTGGTGCCAGGCTAATGCCATCTATGGCGGTTAAATCACTAGAAAATGATTATCTAAGGTGCAGTGGTGTCAATATTTTTGAACTTGTAAGTTTGTTTTATTTATATTTTTCTGGCAGTTTTATTTTTTGTCTGGGTCATAACTTGCTTTTTTATGCATTTTTTATTTTGATTATTTTTATGTCATTCTTATTATTATCATTTAGTTTTTATTATTTGTTGTCTCTTTTTGCTATATTTTTACCTTAACTGCTGTAATGATGCAAATTTGCATATTTAGAATTAAAGTTATAATTTTATGACAAGGCCCAAATAATATCCCTCATAGATAGTAAGACAATTCAACTAGCTGATGCACTTTTATGTAATATATGAAAAGATGCCCTTCACCTTGATTTACATTCTGAAGCAGCCTTTAGATAGCGCTGTAATCAAAGTACATTATTTACTAGACCTTATCTCAGTTATTGATCACATGACCTGCTCACTGATTGTTGTTCCTCTGCCATTCTCCACATAGCTGTCAAGTCTCCTGTTTTTTTGCCGGGAAACTTTAGTATTTTCCATATTTAACCCTCTGTCCAGCCATCCTCCTGTATTAGTATTCTTCTGTAAATCTCCTGTGTGATGATACAATAATAAAAAACATTCCTCTGCCTCTCCAAACTGAACTTTGTCTCTAGTCTGAAGGGGGCGGTAATGCTCCAAAATGATGGGTGCCAACTGCCGTAAAACCAAAGAAGAAGAAAAAGCCTGGTGAGAGCGTCCACCTGCAGTAGCCTGGGTGGCAGCTGTCATGAGATTAGAGCCAACAGAACAAACCAAAAAAAACCAAAGTGTTTATTTTAGATTTCTGTACACCTGTCTTAAAATATGAGGGATACTGGAGCTTGGTTGAGGTTGGGGGACGGCTCATAGTGGGCCTCCCTTATTTTGAAAGACAAAACTTGAAAGGTAAGCTTTCTCCAGTGTAGCTGGATCCCTCTCAGCTCAGCTACACGCACTTAATCACAGTCAGTGCGCGCCGGTTATGTGCGGCAGTTATGAAATTTGATTGGTTTAATAAATTGGACCCAGATGCTGTGATTGGTTGGTGTTTTCTCTGTTTTACTCCTGCTGTAGACAGTGACTATTTTTAACTCTCTTTAAGAACACATCACGCATTGATTACCATCAGGACATAAAAATAATTTTAACCAGTTTACAAAAAGTGTATCTAAATCTGATTACCTTAATAATAACAATAATAATTATAATTATAATAACAGAAATAATAATAATAATGATAACAATAATAATAGAAATAATAATAATAATAATAATAATAATAATAATTAAAGCTGCAAGCAGCATTGGTCGGGTCCTCGCTGTCTCGCAGGTCCCTCATGCCCGTTGACCTCCATTTTTAAAGTTTTATCCCTTTTTCATCTGTTTAAAGTACTCTGAGTTAGACTGATGTGTGTTGCTGCAGCTCATAATGCCTGTATATGAGACATTCTATTGACACAGCAGAAGCTGCAACATCAAAGAGACAGAAGTGTGACGTCATCCTTGATGATGTCATCCTGGATGACCAGCTGCAGTTGGGATGAGAAATGATGCCCTCCAACTTTTTAAAACAACTCCTCATAGTTGCCACAATTTTGACCTAGTCTGTCAAAAAATATGACCGTTTTATGTGAAATTTTGTCAGGAATCCAACCGTGTAATTTTTAAATCCATACAAGTTATTGTTTTCTCTGTACATGCCCAACTGTCACAGGATATCTGATTCTGAGATTTCCTCTCCTATTCATTTGATAGGGGAGGCAGAAGGAGTGTCTCTGGGGTTCACAAACTTTGAGGGCTCGTCATTCGGAAACCGTTTGAGAAACAACAAATCCCTTCATAACTTTTGTTCATCAATGTCTCCTCTCTCATCTCTCCACATTTCAAGCTGATACCATTTACGGTATCGGAGAAGATAATTTTTCCGTCGGCAGTATTTTTCACCTATAGTTTTACTTTGCAGGGCATATTGCTGACTTCCTGTTTGAGTTAGGTCAGTAATGTCAGCGTGTGATTTGTGGGTCTTGAAGTGTCCTTGCCCTTTGGGCAAGGACCTCTTGGTGCTGTTTCTTTTATCACTCCTCAAAGTTGGTCCTCTCTTCGAGAGGACATTTACATACAGATCTCAGTTGGACATGTTTATCTGTTGTTGTTGTTTTTTTCATATTTTGGCATGTTGGGGATTATTTTTTTATTTTTATTATTTTATGAATTCTTTTACATCATTTGGCATGTGTGTTTGTTTTGGTCTGGCTGTGAGCTTGTTTGGGGGGTCAAATCATTGTGCAAAGTGGGGATTAGCGAGTGAGCTTTTATTTTGAAGGGCATATTGCTAACTCCCTGTTTGAGGTAGGTCAGTAATGTCAGCGCGTGATTTTTCTGTCTTAAAGTGACCTGTTCTCATTTTGGTATTTTTGGGGTTCAGTTTGATCACAGATAGACCCTGCTTTAGTTTTTCTGTGTCGTAGAACAGCTGCAGTGAACCTGTCAATCAGTGAGTGACATCATCAGCTGTGAACATCAAGGGCAGATTCGAATTCCATCACTCTGAGGGCCTGCGCTCCAAGTGGAAACTTTTTTAAACAACTCCTCATAGTTGCCACAATTTTGACCTAATCTCTCTAAAAATATGACCTTTTTGTGTGAAATTTTGTCAGGAATCCAACCGTGTCATTTTTAAATCCATAGGAGTTATTGTTTTCTTTGTATATGCCCAACTGTCACAGGATGTCCGATTCTGAGATTTCCGCTCCTATTCATTTGATAGGGGAGGCAGGAAGGGCTTCTCTGGGGTTTAACAAACTTTGAGGGCTCATCATTCGGAAACCGTTTGAGAAACAACAAATCCCTTCATAACTTTTGTTCATCAATGTCTCCTCTCTCATCTCTCCGAATTTCAACCTGATACCATTTACGGTGTCGGAGAAGATAATTTTTCCGTGGGACCTATTTTTCACCTGAAATTTTACTTTGAAGGTCAAATTGCCAACTTCCTGTTTGAGATAGGTCAGGTGTGTCAGCGCGAGATTTGTGAGTCTTGATGAGACAAACATTTTGATGTTGGTTTCATCTCTCTATCACATTCCTAGTGGTCCATTTTAGTGTTTCCAGGTGGCACTAGAGAGCACATTTTGGCATGTTTGGGGTTAATTTTTTCATTTTATCAAATTTTTTGGCATACCGGAGGTGCGTGCCCGTTCTGGTGAGTTTAGTGGGTCATGTTTAGTGGGTCAAATTAAGGTTTATTTGCCCCTCCGCGTAATAATAATAATAAGAAGAAAGAAACGAAGCAGGAACAATAGGACCTCTCTTGCTCTAGCAAGAGAGGTCCTTCCCTTTGGGCGAGGACCCTAATAATAATAACAATAATAACAATAATGATGATGATGATGATGATGATGATGATGATGTTGATTATAATAACAATAATCATAATAATAATAATAATGGTCATAACTTTATTGATATAGCACCTTTAAAACCACAGTTTGTCAAAGTGCTTGGACAGAAAGACAGCAAAGCACAAGAGCTTCAGCACAAAAGGAGCAAGAAAAGAATTTAAATCAAAGAACCTTCACAGACAAACAAAAACTGAATTATGAACACTGCTCAGAGAAGGAAACATTTCAAGGACCCTGAGGAAACCTAAGGCCTGAAAAAGAGGGCCAAACAATCCAGAACCAGGGGCCAGCACAGTCCAAAACACACAAAAGGCCCTCAGCCCACAGGACCAGGACCACAACAGACATCGGCCCACACACAAGGAGTCCCCAATGTCAGCAGCCCCACCAATCTAAGGCCACCTTATTCCCTAAGCCTCAGCGAGTGGCCAGACTCAGACCACCATATCCAGTCCCCCTCCTCACAATAAGAACCTGGTCATATGTTGTAAGAACTTAGACAATACAAGAACCCAGAGACATGAATGAGACCAAGAGGAGCAGAGAGAAAAGATAAAAACATCAAAACAGAGAAAATGGAAAAGGCAAAAAAAAATGAGAAGAAGCAATTAGAAAAAAAACAATAAATGCACTAAGACAAGAAAAGAGTCACAAGAAAGAAAAGCTGTAAAATGATGCCAGACTTCATAACAAATAGATCTATGAACATAAAGAAGAGATGAAACAATAAAAGAGCCAAAACAATAAGCCCTAAAAAGAAGAGACACACAACATGATGAACAGATGAAGCAAACAATAAACAGAAAGTAAAACAGTGAAGCAGAAATAAATGAAGTTATGACATCTCTGATTTTACTGCCTCTCTCCATGTTGTTGTTGTTGTTGTTGTTGTTGTTGTTGTTGTTGTTGTTGTTGTTGTTGTTGTTGTTGTTGTTGTTGTTGTTGTTGTTGTTGTTGGGGGTGTCCTCTCAGAGTGTCCTGGATCATTGGGGGTTTGGTCTGTTGGATCTCTGGAGCTTCTGAAGCTCTCAGCTGGGAGGCCTTCTGCTCCTGCTGGTCCTAAACTCTTGGTGCTAACCGGGCCTGGCTGATGAAAACAGTCTGAGGCAGTTGAGGAGGCTCAGAGGAGCTGAAGGTTGATATCAAAGATGGAGGGAGACAATCTCAGGGACAGATCAACATGGAAACTGGGACTGAGTCCACAATATTTGTGTCCAACAGAAGAAAGAGTCCAGCTCCAACATTCACTGTATTGTTGGACAACATTTGAGCTGATTTACAGTCTGATCCACATCAACCTGATGAAGGTCTGAGCTCCAACATGTTTGAAGGAACAAAGAAGGTTCTGGAGATGCAGATGGAGACCACAGTGTGTAGGAGTCTCTCTGTGTTTGTCTTGTTGACTCCTCTCACCTGTCCAGGTGGGATCAAGTCTTTGTTCTGGAACATTCTGTGATCATTGATTCTAATGAAGTTCATGTGGACTGCAGTGTGGACCATGTGACAGCAGACTGTGACTGTGAGCTCAGACTGAAGTGTTTAGATGTGAAGGTTTGATCCTGACAGAAAAATCTGAGCTCTGCTGTTTACACTTTAGAGAAACAGGAGGAACGGATCAAGACGTGTGTGAAAGCAGCTGAGACAAACTGAAGTACAGGAGGCAGAGCAGCAGCTGATTGGCTCTGCTGAGCAGACTGTGTGATGTGGACACATCTGATTGGATCCTAAATAGTTTTCCTCTTCATTCTCTCTTCTTTATTCAGACTGGAGGGCTGCAGTTTGTCAGAGATCAGCTGTTCTTCTTTAGCCTCAGCTCTGAAGTCCAACCCCTCCCATCTGAAAGAGCTGGACCTGAGCTACAACGATCTTCATGATTCAGGAGTGAAGCTGCTGTGTGATTTTCTGCAGAGTCCAAACTGTAGACTGGAGATTCTGGGGTAAGTTCATGTTTTCTCTGTTTCTATTGTTGATCTTCTGTGTGTGATTATTAACTGAAGCATCTTCATGTCCAGATGTTTGACTGATCATATGTAGGGATGCATGATGGTGGATTTTTGCTGATATCTGATCTGCTGACATTTTAACCTTCTTTGAGCTCCTCCTGATATATCGATGAGGCTCATGAAAACTACCCCACCCAGGTTCAGAATGTGAAAAATTATGATTTGCTACCAGTAAATCTTTTTTTGTATGTAAAAGTAGGGACGTTTAGGATCCATGATTATAAAAAAGTGTCATCCAATGACTTGTATAAATAATTGTTGCCTTCACCTCATTTTTGTCATGTGCCAGACTTCTAAACTTTTCCCTAAAAATCTACATGTGTGTTTTTGCTAAAGTCTTTAAAAAAATTGATTTCTGACTCTTATTCTAGGTCTTTGGAACTACCTGCAAATCATTTTTTTTTCCGGCCAATTTATTTCAAAGTTTCTGGTTTGAGGATGAATTCTGTGACTTCTTATGGCTTTGCTAACAGATCCATTGGAGCAGCAGGAAGATTGGGAAATGCTCCCTACAAAAACAAATGTGACATTTTCATCACTAACCAGTATCAGTCGTTAATGTATCATTTGAAAAGTTCTAATATCAAATCATTCTCTTTTCTTTTATGTAATACACATCCATGTCTCTTTACTTTGGTCCTCCATTGCCTCATGTTTAGGCATTTGTGTCCATCATTCATGACTCTTGGAGTTAAATCAAGAAACAACAAACACTTCTCGCAAAACAGCAACTATTTCTTTATTTCCCCACTTTTCCTCCAAACAATACATCTGAATACTTTTTATATTTCTGGCCTCATGCAGATTTTGTCATGGTAATTAGCCTGATTCAGGAATGATTTTTTCCCATTTTTAAAGAAGAAAGTGTCATTCACGTTGTTGAAAGAAGCAGCCCCTGAGTAAGACAGATTACTAAAAGCACACGAAATATGTTACAAAGCTGATAAAAATACATTAAATATTTGCGTTCTGTAAGAAAATGTTGCTCGCATAAATAATGAGAGGAAATTCACCCTGAAATCCAGTCTTACCAGAATTACTCAATATGTAATTTTAGTTATCACGTAGTGAGGCATGTGACCTGTACAGATTTAATAATCACAAGCTAATACTACTAAATACTAAATAGAGTTAATACTACTAAAGTCAACATTTAGACATCAATATGTATAATATCAACGGAAATGTTCTGATTTATATTCAAGTCCTGAAGGGTTTTTAAAAATAATTCAATCTACATTATCAAGTATAATTTCTATTATTCCATGAACCTGGATGTTATCGGTGCCATATTTCAAATCCCCAAAACCTACATAAAACTTTGTTTTGTTGTATAATCATCCAGATACAACAAAGAAAAGTGGATCTTCAGTCAACTGATTCCCTGATACATGTTTTACACTATTATAAAAGGATTTACACTGGTACAGGTCAGCAAATTACAAAAAACGTCCTTCAGACTGTTGTTTCCAACAATGTACTGACACAAACAAGTCTGTTGGAGCTTCTGACAGGAAGAGGAAGCTCCCTGGAAAGAGTTAAAGGAGTTTCAATGGTGTTTGGGTTGATTTGCTTCTGTGCTGCTTTTATTTAATGTAAATGAAAAATCACTCAAATGAAACATTCAATTTTGACTCATAATTAGGACAGAATTCCAGGTACTAACAGGGAGATTGGGTGAGCATCGTGATTTTTATCAGCTGGAAAATAAAGATATCATTTCATACTTGTTAACGTGGCAGATTGTGATGAAGCTGAGAGTTTTATCGGGGGCTCATGGGAAATGGAGTTCAGTTTGAAGCTCCAAGGAGGATTCATAGAAACAAAGAAGAGGCAGGCAAGGCATTCACACAAGCGAGGGAGAGGCATACACATAAAAATAGAGACAGGGCTAGCGACCAGCTACCACAGAGCCAGCAGGAGCCAGCCACCAGCTACCACAGAGCCAGCAGAAGCCAGCGACCAGCTACCACAGAGCCAGCGGGAACCAGCGATCAGCTATAAAGCCAGCGGGGGTCTAGCGACCAGCTACCACAGAGCTAGCAGGAGCCAGCAATCAGCCACCACAGTGCTAGCGGGGGCTTGCGACCAGCTACCACAGAGTTAGCGGGGGTCAGCGAGCAGCTACCACAGAGCCAGCTGGGGACAGCGAGCAGCGGCAGCGGAGCCAGCGGGGGACAGCGAGCAGCTAAAAGAGAGCTAGCGGGGGATAGCGAGCAGCTACCACATAGCTAGCGGGGGACAGCGAGCAGCTACTACAGAGCCAGCAGTAGTGGAGGCAGTTAAGTCCATTTTTCAAAGGAATCGTTCATTTGGTGATACAAGCACCAAATTTGGCACAAATGATGTCCAGGATGTACTTTCTAAGAAAAGTACGTTTTCCAGCTGAAAATCCAAGATGGCCGCCGTTTTTCAAGATGGCCGCCATTCGGAATGGGTTCAAACAGCGTTTGACCTGTTATGATGGCATATACATCGAATTATATGTTTTCAAGTATGAGAAATCCAATTCTGCATTTAGAATATCAAAATAATTGAGTATTGTGATGATAAAATAGGAATTAAATGAAAAACACTCTCTTGATGATGTTTCTGATGGATGTAAAATATGCATATTGCTTTTCAGCAGTGATGTAGATGTAATTTTATTTCTTTTTTCAAAAAGGACACCAAAAAACAGAATGGTTGAGTTATTTTCCAAAAGATGTGTTAAAGACATTAGTTTCATTTTTGGCTTTCGGACCAGTAAGCTACTTGTATGACGATCACCACAACCATTCAGACATGAGGACCCTCCTGAAAATGAGATGTAGCATCTCAAGAGGCTACCCTCTAATAAATCAGACGACAGGTTGATGGTACATGAACCTGTCCCTAATTTTAGTTATTATTCTAGTCCACTTGTCTCCTCTTCCCTCCCTTCTTTTGCCCTCATACCTGACACAGCATGGTGTGGATTTGCTGTTCATCATGAGACTGGGATCCACATTCAAGATTTCTTGCTGCTTAACAGAAGGTTTTTTCTTGCCGCCATGATGGAGGGATCCACGATTGGCTATTTGGATTCATGTTGGGTGTTGGATGTATATATTTGTATATATATATGTATATGTGTATTTTATATGTACATATGTATCTATGCATATATGTGTATCCATAAAATGAAGAGCTTTATGCTCTATTGTAAAGTGTCTTGAGATAACACTTGTTATGAATTGGCGCTATACAAATAAAGATTGATTGATTGATTGACCATCTTTTTTCCAGCCCCAGTTGGCAGGACCCAACGGTCTGCATTTTACACACTGCTGCCTGGCCCCATATGCAGGCAGCTTGGAAGGTTGACCGTTTCACATGCTGAAGAAGGGATGCGCTTGTTGGTGGAAAAGTATTATAAGACCTTGCTTTCGTGCAAACAATTCTAGTCTTGCCTCATCAACCTTACCTGTAGTGCTCTGCATTGTCGAGCACATATCCACTGAGCTTTCATTCGCCCAAGCTGCTGAGACAGAAGAAGCTACATACGGTAGGGCACTGCAACATGGCGAGTGCTTTACCTTCAGCTGAAATTGAAGACCCTCCACTATCATTCAGATCTGGCTTTTGGGACTACTTTGGCTTACATGTTAAAGCTATGGTCTACGATTTGAAAGCTTGGTACATCTTAATAACACCGTTTATAAGGCCGTTATGGTCCTATGGTCTGATCTAGGCAATATAAAGACCAAAAAGAATGAAAAAAATCCATTCAGTATATCTGCTGCAAAGCAGCATAATAGTTGACCAATCCAAACCAATCAGTTCGCATTGGTCCGGATTGGTCTCACAGATTGGTCCATGAGTCCATCCAATCCCCTGTCTCCATTGCTACACACCGTCTTGCCCATAGTCCCGCCTCCTCCCCTCTACCTCTCTGATATACCGGTGAGCAGCTAGCAGCATTCGCTACTCGAAGCATCATGGAGCCGGGAGGCTGCTTCTGTTACCCTCCACATCGAAGAGAAGGAAACGTAAAAGTTTCGAGGAAAAGGCCTAAGTAAGGAAGAAATATTAGCAATACAGGTCCCAACGGAGTCTTAACATTGGATCATCGTACGGTGGAAAAAGCTGCAGAATGATTTGGGATTGTTGAACACTGTGCCGGCTACCGAATGGCCGGACACAGCACAGGCCACCGGCTGGCGAACGACCGCAGCTCGGACCGCAGCAGCAGTCGCTGGGTGCCGGCTGCCAAACAGCCTCAGCACCAGCCGGCGTCCGACCTTCAGCACTGGCCGCTGGTTGAACAGGTAATGGCTTTGTTTACTACAGTGGGAGATGTCTGCTGAATAACTCTGGTTAGTCTGTGCCTATACTGGCTAATGACTGAACGTTGATGGCCGGTGCAGGTAGGCTCTGTCATAGATTTTAGCCTTTTAGCCACTTATTGTTAGCTTTGTTAACTGAGCTGGTGAGGACACGCCAAGAAAGATAAATCCTCGCCCACAATTGGCTCTGCTCTGGCGACGCCAGACCCGCTTCGCCCCCGGTCCAATTGAAATGGCTACCGCTGTGTGTTACAGGGGGGATGACTGTCGTGTTTGTTACTTTCAGTTGAGCTGTGCTGTTTTTGGTTGTTGTTCTGCTGATATATGCCAGCCGGTTTGTCGCTCTGTCTGAGGGGGCGTGTTTTTAGGAGGCGACAAGAGCTGGGGGGCGGGATCTTGGAACACTGAGGGGAGGGGTGAGTGAAGGGGGGACAGGCTGCGTTTTTCAAATCTGTCTCAACAGTCAAACTGGTTTTCAGATCGTAGACCCTAGCTTTAAGTATGACCCTGATGGAAAACATGTCGTGGACAAAAACACAACATTTCGGTAGTGCAACACAATGCTTACCTACGTCAGGGGAAATACAACAAACTTCAAGCCTGAAGGCTGAAAATAGATTAAACAGAGGTTTTGGAGGTCACCGTAGAGTGGCAAACAAAAACACCCAACTGGAAAAGCTTCCTGCAAGACAGCAGCAACAAGACTGAGCTGTTCATAAGCTAATAAGATAGTTACCCTGTGTCCCGATAATGTTATTGTTGTGACCAAAAGAGAGCAGGTACTCTCAAACAAGCCCATCAGCCTTGAAGGTTTACGTCCATGCAACCATGAAGAAACTGACTCCAAAATTTTCACACATGCTCTTCATGTAGGCAAGCAACACATGAAATCTGTTTTGATTAAGGCATGCGACACAGACATTGTTATTGTTGCAGTTCATGTTTTTGCGACTCTTGAGGATGCAGGCTTAGTAAGGCTTTGGGTAGAATTTGGCTAAGGTCAGTCCATTAAGTGGTTTCCATTCCATGATATGGTGCTTTCACTTGGCCCAGAGAAATCAAGCGGCATGCTGTTCTTTCACGCCTTCACCAGCTGTGATGTTGTGTCAGCCTTTCATGGCAAAGGCAAAAAAACAGCATGGCAAGTATGGGAGGTCTAGCCTGAAGTGAGCTCTGTCTTCAAAAAGCTCAGCCAGTACCCAGCCATCATAGAAGATGGAGATCTCAACATCATTGAGAAGTTTGTCATCACTATGTATGACAAGCAGAGCACTACAGAAAAGGTTGATGAGGCAAGTCTAGAATTGTTTGCACGAAAGCAAAGGTCTTATGATGCTTTTCCACCAACAAGCGCATCCCTTCTTCAGCACGTGAAACGGTCGACCTTCCAAGCTGCCTGCATATGGGGCCAGGCAACAGTGTGTAAAATGCAGACCGTTGGATCCTGCCAACTGGGGCTGGAGAAAAGATGGTGTGGTCTGGCAAGTCCTCTGGACAAACCTTCCACCTATTGTGATGACTTGTGAGCAGTAAACAAAATACGGCTGCAAGACTGAGTGCAGAGGAAGATGCAAATGTTATCGCTTCGGCCTGAAATGTACGCAGCTGTGTGCCTGTGAATGTGAAGACTGAAAGAAGCCATGATTGCCAGCCATGTTTGAGTTGCTGAAATTGTACAACATGCAGCCTATGCTTGGATGTGTTTTCTGTTTTTTTGCTTACTAAAATGAAAACAGAAAAAAGAAAAAAAAAAAGAGAAAACAGAAAAAAAAGGGGAAAAAAAAAAAAAAACATCGGGGGTGACGAAGACAGCCTCTACGTGGCCTTCCCTACAAGTAGCTTACTGGTCCGAAAGCCAAAAATGAAACTAATGTCTTTAACACATCTTTTGGAAAATAACTCAACCATTCTGTTTTTTGGTGTCCTTTTTGAAAAAAGAAATAAAATTACATCTACATCACTGCTGAAAAGCAATATGCATATTTTACATCCATCAGAAACATCATCAAGAGAGTGTTTTTCATTTAATTCCTATTTTATCATCACAATACTCAATTATTTTGATATTCTAAATGCAGAATTGGATTTCTCATACTTGAAAACATATAATTCGATGTATATGCCATCATAACAGGTCAAACGCTGTTTGAACCCATTCCGAATGGCGGCCATCTTGAAAAACGGCGGCCATCTTGGATTTTCAGCTGGAAAACGTACTTTTCTTAGAAAGTACATCCTGGACATCATTTGTGCCAAATTTGGTGCTTGTATCACCAAATGAACGATTTTTTCATTAACTGCCTCCACTACAGGGGACAGCGAGCAGCTAGAACAGAGCTAGCGGGGGACAGCGAGCAGCTACTACAGAGCCAGCGGAGGACAGCGAGCAGCTAAAACAAAGCTAGCGGGGGACAGCGAGCAGCTGCGCGGAGCCAGCGGGGGACAGCGATCAGCTACCACAGAGCCAGCGGGAGCGACCATAGCCTGGGCGAGAAAGAGCTTGCTGCCAGGACCAAAGCAGCAAAAAAACACAGGTAAAGAAGTTGTTTTTCTCACTCAGGTAAATGATCTGTTAAATCACCAAAAGGAAATTTTCACGGCTCTTTTACAACAACAAGACATTTTCAAAGACTTTGTCAAAGTTATTATGGAGTCAACCAATTCCAGGCTGGACTTAATAGCTAAAGAAGTGCAAGAACTAAAAATTAGCATACATTACACACAAAAAGAAGTAGATGAACTTAAAGTCACTCAAGCAAAACAATCGGAGCATTGCAACACAAATCAAGCAGATATAGTGAAGTGTGAAAGTCTACAGGTTATTCTGGACAATAGTCAGTATCTTGAGGGTCAATTGAGAAGGAATAATATCATCATTGATGGAACACCTGAAACCCCTGGAGAATCCTGGGCAGACTCAGAAGTAAAGGTAAAGGACATGTTAAAGCAGAAGTTGCAGATACATAAAGACAATGAAGTTGAACGTGCACACCGCACAGGAAAACCAGACGCAAAGAGAGACAGACCAAGATCCATAGTGGTCAAGTTCCTGCGTTTTACAGACAAAACTGAGGTCTTACAAAAAGCCAAACACCTTAAGGGCACCAAGATATTTATTCAAGAAGACTGTACAGATGCCATAAAACTCAAAAGGAAAGAACTACTGCCAAAACTAAAGGCGGCACGCGAAAGATTAGACATTGCCTATCTCAGACACGACAGGCTTATCATCCATCCTCGCACCAGCACTCCTGAAAGTATAACAAAGTTGACTTTTTTTTAACATCATATGATAAACATAGTCATGTCTCAACGCATACGACCAAAGAAAGGCTTAGGTATTGCACATATTAACATTACAGTTTTTCTCAAATGCTAAAACACATTTCACAAACGTTTCCTCTATGTTCCCCAATGTCTAAACACAACACCCTTTTCTAAAGCTACATAGACACAACCACACCTTCTCACTTCAAAACTCAAACTTTCACACCAAAAGAGCAGCTCGAAGCTTTCAAAAAACTATACACATCATTACACACTACAGCAAAACAATTGAAAACACAATGCTCAATTTGTGAGAAGGTTCTTTGTTTCATAACTGCCAATGCATATGTTTAGAAACTTTACAGTAACGGATCTTCTTAGATCTCTGTAGAGGACTAGGCATTTAGATTTGTGAGTTTCATATGAAGAGTATAAATCTATAGAAAATACTGCATGTACACTACTGTAACACAACTCAATGCAAAAACAGAATCTATTGCACACAACAGTACTCTTGAAAACATGTTCAGGGTGTGAAGTTTTTTTATTTACTTTATTCACACCACACACACACACACCTCATCCACATCGCAGGCTATATTCTCTCTTGCCAGGCACCACGGGAAAAAAACCCTGGAATGGCAAATCCATCCTTGGAAGGCCTCCATTGGGATGTCAACACAGGCCAGCTCCATTGCCCTTAGGAGGTTCTCTCTAGTGTATGGTTGTCTGTCATAAACCTTCCATCTCCACGATGAGAAGAACTCCTCTATAGGGTTCAGGAAAGGGGAGTAGGGTGGCAGACAGACATTTAAAAACTGGTTACTGTTGGTGGTGAACCACTCTCTGATTTGGTTTGTTCTGTGGAAGCGGACATTGTCCCAAATGATCACATAAATGGGAGGTGCGGGCCCAGGATGGTGTTGTTGGTGGTCCAGGAGGATGTCTCTTAGCTCTTCTAAGAAGGTGAGGAGACGTTAGGTGTTGTAAGACCCAAGGACAGCATGCCGGTGGACAAGCCCCTCCGAACCCATGGCTGCACAAAGAGTTATATTACCCCCCCGTTGGCCAGGAACCTCAGTGATGGCTCTTTGGCCAATGATGTTACGGCCTCTTTGCCTTCGTTTCTGCATGTTGAAGCCAGCCTCATCCAGGAAGAGGTAATCATAAGTTCTGGCCATCGTGTCCAACTGTAATATCCTCTGTGAAAATGTGTAAGTGCACAGGTGTTCAGAACAGCAGTCAATCAGGTAGCACAGAATTGTCCAGAAGTAATGTAGGCCACTGAGCAACACAATATGTCCACTAACTGTACTGTGATCATGGATGTATACTTACTTTCACATACTCGTAACATAGGTCTTTGTGTCGCGCAGAGTTGCGCTCAAAGGGAACCCTATAGACCTGTTTCATCCGCATCTTTTGGCGCCGGAGAACTCGGTCTATTGTGGCCAAGCTGACATCATCAATGCTCTCAAAGTTGACATTATCGGCAATGACTTTGTCTCTGATCTCCCGGAGTCTGATGAGGTTGTTCTCACAAACCATATCCACAATGAGGGTTTCTTGTGCCGCTGTAAATATGGCAACCCTCCCACCTCTATGTGGCATTCTTTCAACTCTAAAGACAGAAACATGTGTTATCAATTGACATGTTTTACAATAACAACTGATTTGAAACCAATAGACTACTTTCAAAGGCTTGTAAAACTGTATTGTGACAAAGAAAGCAATAGAGTACTGTTATGTATTGACAGCTATATTTTTGTCCCCTGTGAGTTTCCGTTGTTGCCTGTATTCTCTGATTCGCGCTCACGTCATGCTCTCTCTCTCTCTGTCCTGCACTAATGGAGATAAACACAGAGCCAACCGTCCACCAGAGTCTCGTGTGTATTACTTTTATGTTGTTTACATATCGACGAGTATACAACAAAACTGGCGACGAGAAGGGACGCTCTCACGCAGTCTTTGTTTTCGGTTGAAAAGTCAGAGTAAGAGAGTTTATTTTACTCGAGAGTGCTACGCCACGTCAGAGCTAACGGAGCATCAATGGCACGGCGCTAGCTAGCAACAGCGGTGCAGACGTTACGGCACCAGGAGTGACGCTGCGAGGGAAGGAGGAATTCCCGCGGTGGAGAGAGGCATCCGGAGTGAACTGTAAATCAGTAAGGAGCATTTGAGAAACGCCAATAACACAAGGGCAGTAAGTTAACAACAAGCAAGTTGTAGACAGTTGAGTAACTGTTACAAGTGATAGGATAAGACTAATTGCTGAAACCAACGGGGAATAATCAGCACTGAGTGAAAATGGCTGCACTCATTGGAAGTATTGGACAGTTTGAAGAGAACACAGAACAATGGAGCTCATACACCAAGAGATTTGAGTATTTTGTTCTTGCAAATAACATTAATGATGATGTTATAGTGCCAACATTTCTGAGTGTAATGGGAGGAAAAACATTCAACTTACTGAGAAATTTAGTGCAACCGGAAAAGCCTGGAGACAAGTCATTTGATGAAATAAAGAATATATTAAGGAATCACTTTTCCCCCAAGCCACTGATAATAGCAGAGAGGTTCAGATTCCATAAGAGGAACCAGGCAGATGGTGAATCTGTTTCACAGTTTGTAGCTGTACTGAAACAGCTATCTGAACATTGCCAGTTTGGAACCTCAGTTAATGACACCATACGTGACAGACTGGTGTGTGGTCTACGCAGCGAGGCTATCCAAAAACGGTTACTCACAGATGCCAACTTGACACTTGACAATGCCATTGACATAAGCACGTCAATGGAAATGGTGGCCCGAGAAGCACAGCAGCTAAGTGCATCAACCCATGTCCACAAAATGTACTCCGAGAACAAGAGTGGTGCAACAGTGGGTAAACCATGCTACCGCTGTGGAAAAACAGGACACCAAGCATCAGAATGTTTGTGTAAAGACATAGACTGCAGGAAATGTGGAAAAAAAGGACACATTGAATGTGCGTGTAAGAACAAAAAGGGTCAGATAAACAAACAACACACTGACATGAAGAAAAGTGGTTTTCACAGAAATAAACAGAAAAATGTACACAAACTGGAACACCAACAAGAGGACCTAAGTAACTGTGAGTCTGATGAAGACACAGTACACATTTTGGCTGTCTGGGACAATGACGATGGATGCTGGGTCACACTCCTATTGGAAAACAAAGCGGTGCGAATACAAGTGGACACAGGAACCCGTGTATCCATGGTTTCAGAAACTGTTTATAAGAAAAAACTGCAGCACCTTAAGTTACGAGAGACCAGGTTATGGTTAAGAACATACACTGGTGAGCCTGTGCCAGTATTGGGAGTTGTGGATGTGATAGTGGAATACAACCACCAGAGGAAGATTCTTCCACTGTACATCAATCCTGGAAACCGTCCAGCTTTACTGGGCCATGGGTGGCTACAAAAGCTTAGATTGGACTAGCAGGAAGTATTCATGATCAAGGAGGGTGTCACAAGCCCACTGAAGGAGATTTTAAGGAAGCACTCAAAAGTCTTTGATGGGGATCTAGGCAGCATGACAGGACATCACAGTTAAGCTAACCATCAAATCTGGAAGCACACCAAAGTGTCTTAAAGCAAGACCTGTCCCTTATGCCATAAGACCTAAGGTGGACGCAGAATTGGACAGATTAGTGAAGAGTGGAGTACTGGAACCAGTGAGCACAAGGGAATGGTCTACTCCAATCGTTCCAGTTATTAAAAAAGACGGAGCACCAAGGATCTGCGGTGACTTTAAAGTCACCGTGAACCCTGTCTTGGTAGCAGAACCATATCCGTTACCACTCATTGATGACCTCTTCTCTGGTTTGGCTGGTGGACAGAAGTTCAGTAAAATAGACTTATGTCAGGCATATCTTCAGATGCATGTCGATCCAGAGTCGCAAGAACTGTTGACCATAATGACACACAAAGGTCTGTTTAGGTACAGGAGGCTCCCTTTCGGAATAACCTCTGTCACAATCTCAGCTTCAGCCTCAGCCTCATCCGCAGCCTGTCACTCACCTGCTCCACTCCAATCAGTCTAGATTCACCCCACCTGTGTCGCCACTCACACCTGCGCCTCGTCTCTGGCAATCAAGCCAGCTACTAAAGCCCCAGCTCCGCACTCAGTCATTGTCAGACTGTCGTCGCTCTCATGCTGAAAGGTCCAGACTCGTTTCCCGGATTGATCACCCATTGCCGACCAGTTTCGTCCCAGACTCTGCCTCATACGCCTGACCCTCGGCTCGACTCCAAGGTATCGACTAGCTTCTGTCCTGTATTCACCCGCCTGTCTGAATCCCCGGCTTTCGATCCTGCTGAAGTCTCTGTTGCCGAATCCTGTCTGATCTACGTTGTGACCCACGTCTGGTATCTGATCCTGCTTCCGTCCCTGTTGCCGAATCCTGTCTGATCTACGTTGTGACCCACGTCTGGTATCCGACCCTGTTTCCGTCTCCCGTTGCCGAGCCCTGTCTGATCTACGTGGTGCCGTTCGCCTGGTGTCTGACTCCCCGCCTGTCCTCGACTACGAGAGCTCGCCTGAACCACATCACCGAGTGTTCCTGAACGCCTCCAATCGTCAGCAAGTGAGTCAAGCCGGCGTTAAAGCATTGAGTGAGCTTCTGCCTGTGCATCTCCTGAGTGGCCTAGTCGGTAAGGCGTCCGGCTACGGATCAAGTGGTCACAGGTTCGCCTCCCGCTCAAGCCACAGTCTGTTACGGTCCTGTCTGTGTGGCTCTCTGTTTTGGGAATCTCTTTGTTTGCTGTCGCGGGTTGAAGCCCCGCTCAAGAAGCAGCTTTACTCCGTTAAAAGACTGTGTGAGTTGTCACCCCTTTGTTTGCTGTCGCGGGTTGAAGCCCCGCTCAAGAAGCAGCTTTTCTCCGTTAGAAGACTGTGTGAGTTGTCACCCCTTTGTTTGCTATCGCGGGTTGAAGCCCCGCTCAAGACGCAGCTACACCCCTCTGAAAGACTGTGTGCCCTGTTACCTGAGAAGATCTGGGTTAGCTCAGTTGGGAGAGCGCCCGGCCGCAGATCAACTGGCCGCGGGTTCGCACCCCGCTCAGAACTGTTCCTGGTTGTGCTGTTAAATAAAGTCTGTCTATTCCTAACGTCACCCACTTGCTTCTGGGTCCTCACTCACAACATTACAACCTCAGCACCAGCACTTTTCCAAAGAGCAATGGACCAGATTCTGAGCGGACTACCGGGCGTCCAATGTTACTTAGACGACTTATTGGTCACAGGACCTGATGAACAGTCACACTTAAAGAACCTTGAAGCTACACTGCAAAGACTTGAGGAATATGGTCTAAGAGTGCGAAAGGACAAGTGTGAGTTCTTCAAACAGTCAGTTGAGTACCTGGGGCATGTCATCGACAGCAGTGGACTTCATAAGGCACCATCAAAAGTAAAAGCTATTGTGGCAGCTCCTTCCCCGGAAAATGTGAGTCAACTGAGATCTTTTCTTGGTTTGTTGACATACTATGCAAGATTTGTTCCAAACCTAGCACATAAGCTTAAGGCACTACACAAGCTTCTAAATAAAAGCGAGATATGGCAGTGGACTGACAAGTGTGAGACAGCCTTTAAAGAGGTGAAGACTGCCCTCTCCCAGTCTGAGGCTCTCACTCATTTTGACCCAGCGTTACCTCTCCAGTTGGCATGTGACGCCTCACCTTATGGTATCGGAGCGGTGGTATCCCACATCATGCCATCAGGAGAAGAAAAACCAATTGCCTTTGCATCCAGAACACTGAGCAAGGCAGAGAGCAACTATGCACAGATAGAGCGAGAAGCGCTGTCAATAGTATTTGGAGTAAAAAAGTTCCATCACTATCTTTTTGGCAGGAATTTCACCCTGTTAACAGATCATCGACCTCTCACCTCCATCTTTGGACCACATACTGGCATTCCCTCTCTAGCAGCAAGTCGTATGCAGCGATCGGCATTGTTGCTGTCCGCCCACCAGTATGACATCAAGTACAGACGGTCTGATCAACATGGAAATGCTGATGGGCTTTCAAGGCTGCCGTTGCCAGTCATGCACACAGAACCACAGCAAGATGACATCTTCTATTTCAAGGAGGTGTCTGAAACTCCAGTGACCTCAGCTCAGGTGAAAACACACACACGAACTGATCCAGTCATGTCTGAAGTCGTAGACATTGTAACCCATGGTAGGAGGGGAGAAATGACACAGAGTCTCAAACCTTACCTGATAAGAAGAAATGAACTATCAGTTCAGTCTGGATGTTTATTATGTGGCTTCCGTGTCATCATTCCACCAACTCTAAGAGCTAAGGTTCTTAATGAACTCCACTCAGGACACTGTGGTGTGGTGAGAATGAAAGAAATCGCATGCAGTTACTTCTGGTGGCCTGGCCTGGATGCAGCCATTGAGGAGAAAGCAAAATCATGCTCTGCTTGTCAAAAGTTAGACCTCCCACAACTGGCTCCACTACATCCGTGGGACTGGCCTGAGGAACCTTGGCAAAGAATCCACATAGACTTTGCTGGACCACTAGAGAACCACATGTTTCTAGTTGTAGTTGACGCACAAGCAAATGGCCTGAGGTTATCATGAAGAACACATCTTCAGAGAGAACCATCGAAGAGCTACGGTCTATCTTTAGCCACTTTGGTCTACCACAGCAGCTAGCTAGTGATAATGGTCCACAACTAGTGTCTGAAGAGTTCACAATGTTCATGAAGGAAAATGGTATTCAGCATGTCAAGTCCGCACCATACCACCCTGCAACGAACGGGCTTGCTGAAAGATTTGTACAGACCATGAAACAGGCTCTCAAATCTTCTCAAGGCATGCAGTCACTCAACAAGCGCCTTAGTGCTTTCCTTTTGTCATACAGAAACACCCTTCATGCTACAACAGAGGTGTCACCTGCCTCAGCAATTTTAAAAGACAACTACGCACTTGCCTTGACCTCCTGAGGCCCAACAAGACAAAATAGGTTGTAAACCATCAACATAAAGTTCAGATCGAGAGACGAGCAATAGCCAAGCTTCGGAGCTTCACACCCGGAGACCAGGTGTTAGCCCGGAACTACACCAAAGGTGTTAAATGGATACCTGCAACTGTTGCCGCTAAAACCGGACCTCTGTCATATACGGTGGAAACCAGCGATCATATCAGCTGGAGAAGACACATCGATCAACTGCTCCACGCATCAGGTTCACAGGATAACTCACCTCAACAGTTACCCTTTGTACCAGAGCCTGAGTCTATCCAGGAGCATTCTCCATTACCACAAGAAGTACAGAAGGAACCTGCAGGACTAGACTTCATCCAAGGAATACCTAAACCAGCTCAGGTGTCTACGCCAGGCTTTGTGTCTCCCACACAAGAACCTTTATTGCCCTCGCCAAGAAACAAAGGGACTGATGTACCAGTGGGTCGCACTTACCCCAAAAGAGACCGACGACCCCCTGATAGACTTTCACTTTAGCATAGAGACTACCCTTGACATTGGGGCAGAATAATCCCCAGGGTTTGTCCGGGAGTTGAGGTAGTCTACCCTCCCTCCCTAGTTAAGGAAAAGGTTCTAGGTTACGAGAAAGAAAAAAAGTTTATATATATATGTGTAGTTCAATGTTGATTTTCAGTGAAGTTATTATGACAGAATGGACTCTGACATACATGAGTGTTTACTGTTTTTTTTGTTAAGGGCACTTTAACAGTAAGGAGGAAGGGATATGTTATGTATTGACAGCTATATTTTTGTCCCCTGTGAGTTTCCGTTGTTGCCTGTATTCTCTGATTCGCGCTCACGTCATGCTCTCTCTCTCTCTCTGTCCTGCACTAATGGAGATAAACACAGAGTCAACCGTCCACCAGAGTCTCGTGTGTATTACTTTTATGTTATTCACATATCGAAGAGTATACAACAAGTACAATACCTGTTGTGTTGTCTGAATGCCCTGATAATGTTGGCCACGGTGAACCTACTCAGGTTTGGACGGACTCTTAGTCCCACTTCAGCCATTGTCATGCTATGGACGATGACATGGTCAATGACTGTTGCTCGCATCTCGTCTGTAATGATGGTGCGAGGTTGTCTTGCTCTTCCTCCTGGACCTTCTCTTCTCCCTCCTGGGCCTTCTCCTCTTCCTCGTTGGCCTGCTCCTCTTCTTCCATGGCCAGCTCCTCTCCCTCCTCTGACTCGAATTCCTCTTCCCCTGACTCTGCCTTCATCCATTGTGTTTGTTTGGAATCTTCAGCAAACTGTGCACTCTGAACTTGCTTTTATACATGTGGTCACAGCATTAGCAACAGGTGTCTTCAATTTTGAGTCGTTGTGTGTAATGAATGACGTCAGGTGTGTTCATTGTGTTCAAGTATTGCTGACTGTGGCAAGCATTTTGCATCACATGAGCTTTCATTTGAGAATATGAGCAGAGTTCTTTTGCAACTTGTGCTTTAGCAAGGAAAAATGTGTTTAGATTTATGAGAACAGAGGATTGTGTTTTGTGAATTGTGTCTTCATGTGAAATGTGTTTGTGATACTGGCAAATGATGGCTAGATTTAGCAAATGTGTTTAGACAACTGGTCATTTGGTTTAGAGGACTGGCTTTTGTGTTTTAGCATTTGAGAAAAACTGTAATAGTCTAAGAAACAATATTACAGAAATTACTGAGCTGTTGTCTGAATATAGTTTGCATTTACTTGCTATATCAGAGACTCATTTGGACTCCTCTTTTGATGACACTGAGTTACATATTAAAGGATACAATATTTACAGGAAAGATAGGAATATATTTGGTGGGGGTGTTGCCTTTTATGTTCAAGATCACATTCCTGTCAAAGTATGTTACAACTTAATGAATTATAATACTGAAGCAATGTGGATACAAACTCATCTACCTCACAAAAAGCCTATTCTTCTAGGTTGTTGTTACAGACCACCCAGTGCCAATAAGGAATATCTTGAAACTATTTGTGAAATGCTGGAGAATAACACCATGACGGGTCAAGAGGTTTACTTTATGGGATACCTAAACATTGACTGGCTTGCTGAAAACTGTCCTCTGAAATCTCAATTGCAAACTGCTTCGATAACATACGGTCTTACGCAGGTTATGAACAAACCTACTAGATCATGCATAAAACAGGATGGTATCAAAACTGCCACATGCATAGATCATATTTTTATGAATTCCCCAGAGCTATGCACCAGGATTGTATCTGTGCCCATTGGATGCAGTGATCACAATCTGATTATAATTGTGAGAAACCTTAAGGTGGGTATACCTGGACCCAAGACATTACTGAAAAGATCTTTTAAGTTGTTTAATGAGGACTTATTTGTCAAGGAAGCATAAGAAATATGCTGGTTGGAAGTTTTTGAAGCAAATAATCCAGGAGTAACCCTTAATAAGTTTAACAAGTTATTTTTGCCTCTAGTGGAGAAACATGCTCCATTAAAAAGGTTCACTGTCAGGAGTGCTACCACACCATGGTTAGACAAAGAAATCAAAGATGCAATGAAATTGAGAGATCAATTGAAAAAAAACACAACTATAACAGGTGATAAATATGATTTTGATCTATATAAAAGAAAAAGAAACAGTGTTACCAGACCGAACAGGAAAAAGAAGAAATTATATTTTGAAAATCAATTTAAGGAGGTAGGAAAAGATAGTAAAAAATTATGGAATGTCTTTAACAAACTGACTGGTAGAAAAGATAAAAACAATCCAGCGTTTCTGGAGGCGAATGGTAAATTCATTACGAAACCAATTGAAGTAGCGAATCACTGAAATGATAACTTTTTTGATAAATTAGATACTTTAAAAGAAAGTATGACTAGCTTAAGTAATGATATATCTCATGTACTAATTAGAAATAAAATTATGAATAACAGGGATTTGAAGTTCAAACTAGTAAATATAAACATTGATAAGGTAAAGGAGTTAATAAAAAATAGTAAAGAAAAACCACCTGGTTTTGATGGTCTAGACAACAGACTTCTCAAACTAGCTGCTAATGAAATCGCTCCTGCTCTAGCTCACATTATGAACTTGAGTTTTAAATGTGGTTTATGCCCACAAGCTTGGAAGGAAGCAAAAATAATTCCGCTATCCAAGAATAAAAAACTGCCCTTTTCTTGCTCTAACAGTCGTCCAATAAGTCTGTTACCTGTGCTTGGAAAAATGATTGAAACTATTGTATATGAACAAATTAATAATTATTTTTTAGACAATAACATAATCTGCAGTTCACAACATGCATATAGGAAAGACCATTCCACTGCAACAGCGCTGACGGTTATGTCTGAGGACTGGCTTAGACAAATTGAAATCAAAAACATGATGGGAGCTGTATTCTTAGATTTTTCAGCAGCGTTCGACATTATTGATCATAATTTGTTAATACAAAAACTGTCCTGTTATGGCTTTGAGCAATCTGCGCTGAACTGGTTGTACAGTTATCTGTCTAACAGAACACGAAGTGTGTTTTTTAATGGAAGCTACTCAGAAAGTAAAACCATAACATGTGGAGTTCCGCAAGGGAGCCGTCTGGGACCTTTACTGTTTTCAATTTTACAAATGATTTACTTTATACTTTACTTAAAGTTAAAACAGTAATGTATGCAGATGATATAACTATATATGCTTCTGGACAAACAAGTAATGAACTGGAAAGTACTATAAATATGGAATTAATTAATTTAGCAAAATGGGTCAGTCAAAATAAGCTCACCCTGAATACACTGAAGACCAACTGTATGATTATTGGGTCCAATTATAATGTTGCTCGAAATCCTGTACTTAATATCAAATTAAATGACATCTCTATAAAACAAGTGTATGAAACCAAACTTCTGGGAGTAACAGTAGACAATACACTTTCGTAGAAGAAACACATGTCATATTATTGCATAAATGGGAAGAGGCACATCAATTATAAGGAGACATGCCTCCTATATGGACCAGAGAACTTTAAAAATAGTAACCCAATCACTCATATTATCACATCTTGACTATTGCCCAGCAGTTTGGTCCAATGCCAATAATGAATTGTTAAACAAATTACAATGTATGCAAAACAGAGCGGCACGAACAGTTCTGAAGTGTGGCAATAGAACAAATATTGTATCTATGCACAAAAAGCTCAACTGGCTAATGGTCAAAGAGAGATTTCTGTATTCACTGCTGATTGTGATTAGAAATGTATCGGTCTCAAGAACACCTTATGATTTGTTTGAAAAGCTCACTTTTGGTGCAGAAAGTCATAATCACAACACCAGACATGCTAGTGTTGGGAATTTCTCAATACCTAAGACAACATTTAACTCAATCAAGCGAACAGTTCTGTACCGAGGAATGAGGGAATGGAATTTTTTACCTGCACATGTAAAAATGGACACTAATTTAAAACAATTCAAGAGATTACTAAGATGCAGTTTTTTTCCATGTATATGAATTCTTTACATCTGGAAAGGAAAATTGGCTTTGTTTTCTGTTTTTCTGCTGTTTACTTTTTGTTTTCTGTTTTTTCTTTTTAATTTTATTGCTGTTATAATGAATGTATAATTTGGTTGGACCCCAGGAAGAATAGCTGTAGCTGTGCTGCAGCTAATGGTGCTCCGAATAAACAATAAACAATAAACTATGGAGTAAAATGTCTTTATTTGGTCTCGAGAAGGTCAGAAATGGTGTAAAACAGTCAAGTTTCCCTTTGAAGGTGGAAATCTGCCCAACGTCAAACATAAATGACAAGCCTAAACCGAACGCTTGAAATACGAGATACATTCGACCACAACATATCCCTGGATGACTGTTTTTACTGTTTCCATGTATAACATGATTATTTTTGATTAACGTTGAGAATCATGTTTGTAATTCTGGCATTTATTTCCATCTAATCTACCTAATAGTGTTTTGATAACATAAATGACACTTTTTCATAACGGTAGAGCTTGACATCAAGACAATGGCTGCACTACATTTCCTTTTACCTGCATTGTCCACAGCTGAGAGGGTGGTCACACCTGAGTTGGATAAGACTGTGATTAGAGGTGCAGGAAGCAGAGTATGTAAGGTGTGTGAAATCAGCAGTTTACTTGGTGTGTGGCACAAAGGAGGTGAGACTATGAGAAGAGCTGTTTTTGTTGGACTAATCTCTCATTTTTTCCCTGTGCAGGACACATTTTTTGTAATGAGTTTGATTAATGTGCCATTTTTTGTCTTATTTTTGATGTGGCCATTTAAATGTTATCTGCATTTTGAGTATTCACAATGTGTTTAAAATTTCTCCTTCCATTCACACTGCCTGCAATTCAAGAGTATAACAGATGAATAATAATAATAATGATGATAATAATAATGATAATAATAATAGGAGGCACACAACATTATGAAGAGATAAAGCAAACAATAAAAAAAAGTGAAGCAGTAAAACAGAAAAAAATGAAGTTATGACAATCTCAGGGACAGGTCAACATGGAGAACTGGGACTGAGTCCACAATATTTGTGTCCAACAGAAGAAAGAGTCCAGCTCCAACATTCACTGTATTGTTGGACAACATTTGAGCTGATTTACAGTCTGATCCACATCAACCTGATGAAGGTCTGAGCTCCAACATGTTTGAAGGAACAAAGAAGGTTCTGCAGATGCAGATGGAGACCACAGTGTGTAGGAGTCTCTCTGTGTTTGTCTTGTTGACTCCTCTCACCTGTCCAGAGGCCTATAGCACGAACCAGGATTAATGTGTTGGGTAACTTCAGGGTTAACCCTGATTTATCCATAGCACGAAGCCGGTTCATTTCTTATCGGAGTAGATCACCATGGTGACTTACTTTGAAAGGCTACCTTGCTTCGGAGCAGGATAAGTTGGGGGTTGAATCTGATCCTGCGAAATGACCCTCGCACTAGCCAATCAGATTCTCTGAATCAACGGCCTGTCCTCTTCTCCTGAACCCGGTTCTAGCGGCCCGGAATCATCTACCTGTGTGATATATATGAGCCGTTTATTGACCCACAGGGCGGTGTACTAACTGTCCTGCTGTCATTTTGCATCGCCCTGCTATATAGACTTCACTTCTATAGCTTCATACATTCAAATGCACCATAAAGTGCCTGACAAAGGAAAGGGATGTAATTCTTTTGTGAAACATTATTCCATCATCTCCATCATGTCATTCCTTCACTTTATTCATGTGTCTGAGGGTTTTTTTTCTTGCTGATTTCTGAATTGTTAATTTGGGTCAGACTTCAGATCGGTATGTTTTTATGATTTCATTGTGGCGACGACTTAAATCTTAAATGTAGTTGATATGACATGAAACAGACCAACCTACCAGACACAGTTATGTTTTTGTATTTATTTTTTATCTGCTCCCACGACCTCCTCACGACAGAGGGATTACATCTTTGGGAATAGGATGATAATTGTCAGACATGCAACACACTTTCACAGTATATTGCTTCATGAGATTCATGAGTGTCAGATTTCACCAATAATGAGTAATTTGCGCATTTTCACAGCCTACCACACATTTGTTTCTGATTGACAGCTGCTATGGTGTTTTCTCTTTCCATTATTCTGGCTTTTTCATCCTAACATTTTAACATTATCAGACGCCGCTGTTCACATGTGAAATATGGAGCTCTGTCGGTGTATTCCCTGCTCTTCTCAGCGTGTTTTCTGCTCATGATCATGATTGGTCAGCTGCCTCTGAACCCTCCCCTTACACGTGCACGTTCATGGCTCTTGATGAGACAATCCTGGATTGAGTTACCGTGTTGATAATTTGCGTCGTGCCATCGGTTAATCTTTATTGCCATTGTTGCGGTTACTCAGCCTGGATAGATGTGAGTTATCGGGGATAAGTTGACCGCGCTTCGTGATATCGGCCTCAGGTTGGATCAAGACTTTGTTCTGGAACATTCTGTGATCATTGATTCTAATGAAGTTCATGTGGACTGCAGTGTGGACCATGTGACAGCAGACTGTGACTGTGAGCTCAGATTGAAGTATTTAGATGTGAAGGTTTGATCCTGACAGAAAAATCTGAGCTCTGCTGTTTACACTGTAGAGAAACAGGAGGAACGGATCAAGACGTGTGTGAAAGCAGCTGAGACAAACTGAAGTACAGGAGGCAGAGCAGCAGCTGATTGGCTCTGCTGAGCAGACTGTGTGATGTGGACACATCTGATTGGATCCTAAATAGATTTTCTCTTCATTCTCTCTTCTTTATTCAGAGTGGGGAGCTGCAGTTTGTCAAAGATCAGCTGTTCTTCTTTAGCCTCAGCTCTGAAGTCCAACCCCTCCCATCTGAGACAGCTGAACCTGAGCAACAACAAACTTCATGATTCAGGAGTGAAGCTGCTGTGTGATTTTCTGCAGAGTCCAAACTGTAGACTGGAGATTCTGGGGTAAGTTCATGTGTTCTCTGTTTCTATTGTAGATCTTCTCAGTGTGGTTATGAACTGAACCATCTTCATGTCCACATGTTTGACTGATCATATGTAGGGATGTATGATGGTGGATTTTTGCTGATATCTGATCTGCTGACATTTTAACCTTCTTTGAGCTCCTTCTGATATGTAGGTGAGGCTCATGAAAACTACCCAACCCAGGTTCAGATTTTGAAAAATGGCGATTTCCTACTAGTAATCTTTTTTTTTTTGTATGTGAAAAGTATCAGTGTTTAGTATCTATGAGCTTCTCCTGATAAATGGGTGAGGCTCATGAAAACTACCCAGCCCAGGTTCAGAATGATGATTTGTGACAACTAATTGTCTGGTTTGTATGTGAAAAAAAGAGTATTTAGGATCTATGATTAAAAAATGTGTCATCCAATGACTTGTAGTTTTTCTGTGGTGGCCCTTGAATATATGCATGTCAGGTAGGGCTGGACAATTAATCAGATTTTGATCGTGATTTCAATTTTGCCATCTGACAATCATAAAAACATCATAATAGAAGAAAAAATGATTAATATGCCACACAGTGTGGAGTGACGTGTATGCAAGTTCCTGCGCTACATAGCGCTTCTGTGTTCCACGTGCAGCCACAGCGAGTCTGTGTGACTTATGTGGATCAATAACACTGTATGTGCCGCTCGCTGGTTATTTAAAGTTGTGTTTAAATCAAGACTGAAGTTTTTAAATGAATGAATAATTATGTATATTAATTGTGATTTCAATATCACTTAAAATAATCGGGATTCTTATTTTTACCATAATCGTCCAGCCCTAATGTCAGGTGTTATTTTTTGGTCTTGTCTTTCACGTTACTGACTGACTTCACCTTGTTCAAAGCAGTCCAATCTACAATAAATGAAATATTTAGTATGTTTTATCCTGTTTTCAACATAAATAACATTCCTAATGTTAAACTTGTATAAATAATTGTTGCCTGCAGCTCATTTCTGTCATGTGCCAGACCTCTAAACTTTTCCCGCAAAATCTACATGTGTGTTTTTGATTAAACCTTTGAAAACTGGTTTCTGTCATTTATTCTGTGTCCTTGGAACAACCTGCAAATCATTGTTTGGCTAATCTATAACCAAGGTCATGGTTTGAGGATGAATTCTCTGACTACTTTTAGCTGTACTACCAGATCCATAGGAGCAGCAGCAGGAAGATTGGGAAATGAAACCGACAGAAAATTAATACATTTTCATCATTTACCAGTATCAGGTGTAAATGTATTTTTTTTGAAGTTCTAATATCATTTCAAATCATTCTCTTTTGCTTCATGTAATGCACATCCATATCTCTTTACTTTGGTCCCCCATTGCCACATGTTTAGGCATTTTGTGTCCATCATTCATGACTCTTGGAGTTAAATCAGAAACAACAACAAACATTTCAAGCACAACAGCAACTATTTCTTTATTTCCCAAATTTCCCTCCAAACAATTTATCTAAATACTTTTTATATTTCCAGCCTTGTGCAGCTTTTCTGTCACAGTAATCTTGATTCAGGGCAGAATTTTCTCCCATTCTTAAAAAGATAAATTGTCATTAACTTCATTAAAAGATGCAGCCCCAGAGTCAAACAAATCACCAAAAAAAACAAAATATGTTACAGATCTGATGACAATACATTAAATAATTGTGTTCTAAAAGGAATCGTTACTGGCATAAAGAGAAAAGTGACCCTGAAAACCACTCTTACCAGAATTGCTCAATATGTAATTTTAAGATATCCCATAGGGAGGCATGTGACCTGTACTAACCACAGTGTGTAGGAGTCTCTCTGTGTTTGTCTTGTTGACTCCTCTCACCTGTCCAGGTGGGATCAGGTCTTTGTTCTGGAACATTCTGTGATCATTGATTCTAATGAAGTTCATGTGGACTGCAGTGTGGACCATGTGACAGCAGACTGTGACTGTGAGCTCAGATTGAAGTGTTTAGATGTGAAAGTTTGATCCTGACAGAAAAATCTGAGCTCTGCTGTTTACACTTTAGAGAAACAGGAGGAACGGATCAAGACGTGTGTGAAAGCAGCTGAGACAAACTGAAGTACAGGAGGCAGAGCAGCAGCTGATTGGCTCTGCTGAGCAGACTGTGTGATGTGGACACATCTGATTGGATCCTAAAGAGTTTTTCTCTTCATTCTCTCTTCTTTATTCAGACTGATGGGCTGCAGTTTGTCAGAGATCAGCTGTTCTTCTTTAGTCTCAGCTCTGAAGTCCAACCCCTCCCATCTGAGAGAGCTGAACCTGAGATTCAACAATCTTCATGATTCAGGAGTGAAGCTGCTGCGAGATCTTCAGAAGAATCCAAACTACAGACTGGAGACTCTGGAGTAAGTAAAGAGTTGAATTTACCGTAAATCCCAGAATATAAATCTCTCTGGTTTCTCAGCTGCTCTCTTTTTTGAGTCTCTCAGAGTGAAAATTAATTTCTCCGTCTTCCTGCCTGATGATTTCTGTGACGTTCAGCAAAACCTTCAATGTTCAGTTTGTGTCAAACTGTTGCTCTTTAGTCCACCTACTGTGACCTGCTGAGCCTTTGCTTCTTATATTACGGTAGCTGAGCCCTCAGCTTGAAGGGGATTGTTGTGAAGCTCAAACACTAGCGGAGTCCAAAAAGACAGTTTTCCTTTGAGTTGTTTTATATTCAGAATCAGTGTCAACGTCCATGAATCTGTTTTTGTCTTTTGTTTCTAAAACAGGTCTAAAATGTGGTTTATACTCCAAACTTTACGGTAATCCGTGCTGATCTGTCCGTCTTTGAGCTGAACTGGGTTCAGTCAGGAGAGGCTTCATGATGACAGCAGTTTAAACTCATGAAACCTGTGAGACTCTGCAGGTGGTCCAGGTGAAAATCTGCCCTTCAAAGTGTCTTCAGTTTGTGCTGCTGTCTCTGAATCCTCTCAGAAAAGTCAAAGAAATGAGAAACAGCTGCTGCTGACGTGTGAACATGTGAATCCACTGATGAAAATCTCCCTTTATTCTCTTTTCCTTTCAAACAAACATTAACGCTGTGATCTGACAGAAGAGGCAGAAATCAAGCTCATGAAGCCGTCATGGTCCTGCTGAAGTTCAGCAGAAGAATCAATATGATCATGAAGAGCAGATGATTTCTTTGACTGGAACTGTGGCCCCAAAACTCCTCATGGTCCCATCCCTAGAGCTGGACCACTGCAGTCCAACATGTGACAGGCTTTGGTGTGCTGGACACAGAGCAGAGTGAAAACTCAGCAAACACATGAAGATCCAACAAAGCTGCAGCTTCAGCCTGAACTGAAGAGAGTCCTCACAACTTTGTGTTCTCAGACTGATGGAGCTCAGTTATTGGAGGCTCCTGATTCATTCTTTACAAATTTTATAAGCCTAGATCTATATGCTTCAGTCTAAATCAGTGCAGTAAGACAGATCTATCTGACTAGATCTATCTGCCTCATTATAATCAACATATTCAGACTGATCTGTGTGCCTAGATTTTTTCTGCTTCAGTCTAAATCAATACAGTAAGACAGATCTATCTGACTAGATCTTTCTGCTTCAGTTAAAATCAACAGTCAGACAAATCAATGTGCCTGGATCTATCTGCCTTAGTCTAAATCAACAGTCAGAAAGATTTATCCGAAATCTATCTTCTTCAGTCTTAATCTACACAGACAGATCTATGTGCCTAGGTCTATCTACTTCAGTTCAAATCAACAGTGTGACATCTGTTTGACAAGGTCTGTCTGCTACAGTCTAAATTAACACAGACAGGCAGATCTATGTGACTTTATCTAATCCTTGATCTAAGCCTTAATTATCACAATGATAGTAATAATAATACATTTTATTTAAAAGCGCCTCCAAAACACCCAAGGACACTATACAGGATAAAACAACAGCAATAAAATCAACAAAACAATACAACTATAAGATCAGCAAAATGCAACAGACAATGATGGATAAGTGGATGAGAGTGGAATATTCAAGGTAAAGAGTATGGAGTTTAGAACAGGTGGGTTTTGAGTCTGGATTTAAAAATAGACAAGGAGGTCAGGTTTCGAATGTCTGGTGGGAGAGAGTTGAGGAGCAGAACGACTGAAGGCCCTGCTCCCCATGGTGCTGAGGCGGGCAGAGGGCACAGTGAGGTGGGTGGAGGAGGAGGAAGATCTGAGGGAGTGGGGGGGGGGGGGAAGAGGTCAGACAGATATGGAGGGGCGAGGTTGTGGATGGCCTTAAAGGTGTACTGGAGCAGTTTGAATTCTATTCTGTGCTTGATCGGGAGCCAGTGAAGCTACTGCAGTATGGGGGTGATGTAATGGTGGGAGGGGGTTCTGGTGGAAGGGGGTTCTGGTGATGATGCGGGCAGCTGAATTCTGGACCAGTTTAAGTTTATGGAGGGACTTTTTGTGGAAGGCCGAAGAGGAATGAATTACAGAAGTCTAGACGGGAGGTGACAAGGCTATGGATAAGAATGGAGGTGCTGTGAGGAGTGAGGGAGGGGCGGAGGCAGTTGATATCAAGGAGGTGGAAGTAAGCGGACCGATTGATGTTATTTATGTGAGATTGGAAAGAGAGTGTGCTGTCGAGGATGATACCCAGACTCTTAACATGAGGGGAGGGGAAGACCAAGGAGCTGTCAATCAAGAGGGAGAAGGTGTCAGTTAGTGCCAATTAGAAGTACTTCTGATTTGTTACTGTTTTATTTCAGGAAATTTGAGGTGAACCAGTATTTTATAAGACAGATCCATGTGCCTACATCTTTCTGTTTTAGTTTAAATCAACACAGTCCGACAGATCTATCAGACTAGATCTATCTCCTTCAATCTTAATCTACACACACAGATCAATGTGCCTAGGTTTATATGCTTCAGTGTAAATCAGTGCAGTCAGACAGATCTATGTGCCTAAATCTTTCTTCTATGTCCCCAGATCTATCTCTTTCAGTCTAGATCTACACACTATGACAGTTTGCCGGGGCAGCGAGGTGCAGATGGATGTTTCAGAGTCAAAGAACAAAATCTAAAGAGTGATTCTCAGAAACAAAGTCACTCTCACAAAAAGCAGACGCCTGTCCCTCAGAGCTGCTGACCCCTCAGAGTTTGACCTTCAGCAGTGATGCTGTGACCTCCAGACGCCTGTCCCTCAGAGCTGCTGACCCCTCAGAGTTTGACCTTCAACAGTGATGCTGTGACCTCCAGACGCCTGTCCCTCAGAGCTGCTGACCCCTCAGAGTTTGACCTTCAACAGTGCTGCTGTGACCTCCAGACGCCTGTCCCTCAGAGCTGCTGACCCCTCAGAGTTTGACCTTCAACAGTGATGCTGTGACCTCCAGACGCTCAGGCCTCTGCTGAAGAACTGAACTCTGATGTCATTGTTGAACTGATGTTGTTCCTCTGTGTGATTGACCGTCTGATCAGACTGTGTTCATGTTTTCTGTTTCGTGTCTGAACTCATCTGTAACAGTCTGGGGCCACATGTGACCTTCTGACCTTGAAGTGTGTGTGTGTGTGGGGGGGGTCCAGTGTAAAATCTGCCGACATTAGCAGTTTGAGTTTGAGTGAACTTTCTGCTCCAGTTTGAAGCTGCAGTTTGTAGTTTTCCTCTGAACTCTGATCTTTACCAAAGCATGAACTGTCCTCTTCCTCAGAACAGGTCCTGCTCAGGTTTCTGTTGGGGGAGGGGCTCCATCTTTGACCTTTGAACCCAGTTAATGTATAAAGAGTGAGAAAACAGCACACATGCTGTTAAATCAATAATTTTTCTATATTTCCACCTATAAAGTCAGTGTGACACATGCACCGCTGATATATTTACGCTGGAGTGAACAAAATGAGCTTGGAAAAAAAAATGAGAAAGAAAACTGCAGAAAAATATGAAGAAAATAAACAGGCAAAAATAATAAGGCATTGTTTTGAAATGGAAAAAGTGACTCTAGGTCACATTGTTGTCTTATATTCAGAGAACCGAGTTCAGTGTATTCATCGTTAAAAGTGCCGTTTTGAATTGCAAAGTATGTGTAAAGCAGAAAATGTCTTTTATGTTTTGGAGGCTTGAGAAGACGTTTTGCTCGATATATGTCAGTTTAAATAATTGTGTTGTGCATGTTTTTAGTGTGTTAGTTGGAAAAATGGTTTACAGCATAATATACAGTAATATAAACACAAACAAATACAATTATATGAATCCTTCTATGCTGCAAAGAGTTTAACAACCAACATGAGACAATAACTATTATGTTCTGACTAATCTGACAATTGAACAGACTGCTGTACATGTAAAGATGTGAAAAGATGCTGAACCATCAGGATGAGAATCAACAATCAGTGATGATCAACAAGATCTATTCACTTGGAAATTGTGCCAACTGTAGTCTACCTGTACTTAATCATTTCCAAAGACGTCCTTAGACACTGACACATGGACGACGACATTTGAAATTTGATTAAATGAATGAGAAATACAATTCTGCTGTGAACATTGGCTGAGAGGTTTGGAGGTTTGTCCGTGTTATTTTGAGAATGTAATTTCAGATTCAAGACAAAAGACAAACCAATGGAGAGAAACTGAAACTCTTAAAATGGAAAAGCTCACACTGACTCAAATGTAAAGCAGCTCCCTCTGAATATAACTACAGATGATAAAACCAAAGAAATAAAGTGACATATTATCTCTTAAATCAAAGACAATGGTAAAAATATGCTGTTGGATTTCTTTTGTAAGTGTATGTAAATCACTGATGGAGGGGGGCCATGTTAAATCTGGTCCAGGGCCCCACATCGGGTAGGGCCGGCTCTGGTCTTTCTCCTGAACACTTTTGAAGGGCCTGTGAGTCTGAGCCCCCTGAGATGATTATTTTTGGACTTTTATGGTTTGTATTCAGATTTTTATGCTTGATTTTATTTGTTTAATCCACATATTTTGATCTGATTCTGAATTGACTGTAAATATCCAAAGTGTTTTTTCTCTTCAATAAACTTTTAATCTGTCGGAGAGTCTTGAGTGAACTTTGACTTTGACATTTAGTTGGTGTTCGGTGACTTAATGAGTTAGTCCTCCTTTTGGGGTCAGCCTTAGACCGTCCAGGTCTCAGGGCTCGGTCTGAAAATACAGTTTGATATGAAGTTATGTTTTGTTGCTTTAATCCAGTCCAGTTTCCATGTTAGATGACTTTATAAAATGCTGTGTGAATAATAAGGATGTAGAGAATATTGCAGCTTTCATTCATTTCTGCTTGTAAAGATAAAATTAGAGCTCCAAGCTGCTGTCCCATCAAAGTCTGACCCAGAGTCTGCTCCCTGCCTCCAGCTGGTCCTCATGCTGACAGTCTCAGACCTGATAGGGCTGTATGCCTGCAATACTAAAACAAGAGCGACACCTGGTGGTCAAAGTACAAACACACTGTTACCAGCATGATGAGCACAGACGTAAAGATCTAAATCTAAACAGGTGACATGTAGACGATCCCCCTGTGACACAGGAAACAGCTGACAGACGTTTATTGTTCATGATCACGGAGCAGAAGACAATAATTAAGAACAGCATTAAAAACAATAATCAATGATGCTGCTCAGTAAAGTCTGCATCCCAAACCCCAGAGCTCTGATGAAGTGTCTGATTTAAGGACCTGATGATGAAATCAACACCTTCTGGTTGAGTTTGGGAGAACATGGACTCTCCTGTCTGTCTGCAGCTGTGACCATTTCTGCTTCATCACTGCTGTGCACAGTCATGAGCTGTGTCCCAAATGGCATACTAACATACTACATATTACATAGTTGTGTATATACTGTATTCTACATACTATAAGTGTGATAAGAATGCCAACCGTTCACACTGTAATATACTACTAAGTTTCCCATGATGTAACCTCCGTTGAAAAAAATCAGAAGCACACCAGACTATCAAATATCTCTGTTGATTGGCCACATTTGAAAGTTCAGAGAGAATTTTAGGCAAGAAAGTCACCACGTAGAATACCAGAATGTGGTCATTTCAGCCATAAAACGCACAGATACAAATTTCATTTCAAGAGCCCAGTTTACAAAAGCGTTAAAGACCTAAAAGGAGATGATAAAATACGCTTCTATTTGAAAACGGGAAGTTTGCTTGTGGCTGATATTTAGCTGAATGCCGGTCTCAAGATCATTTAACATTTATGATATTAATAATATTATAATCAGTAACTTCCCAAATACAATAAAATGTTGACTGTCCACAGACACCGAAGACGATCAGTCTGTCGCATCCGGCACTTGATGAATATGTACCTTCGTATCGCAATGCATCATGGGGCATTTGAGTGCGACTAGTATGCCCACCTCGCATACTTAATTAATTTCTGATATAGTATACATCCGGGTATTTCTCGCACACTCAATCTTTTCACACTATCTAATGTGAACACACTACATACTCATTTTGACGCCACACTTAGTATGAGTAGATCGTTAGTATGCCATTTCAGACAGTCATGGACTCCTGCTCCTGGCTGTGAGCTTTTGTTCCTGTGCTCTCTGCCTCATGGAGAGTGGGCGTGGCTTCACTGAGGCTACCTGCAGTCTCACACCTGATCCTCCTCTCAGCATCACCTGCACCTGCTTCATCTCCACTTGGACTGAGCTCCAGGTCCAGATGATTCCTGCAGCTCCATGTGGTAGAGTTGGCCCAAACTCTCCAGTTTATCTGTGCTCTCCAGTCTGTTTGTGTGGCCTTGTGTTTTTTGATTGTTCTTCCTGTCCTTACCTGTGTTTGTGCTCCTTTCTACAGCACCTCCACGCCACACGCCCACCTTCAGAAATCACTGCCTCACTCTCAGTAAATCCCCTTCACCTCTGATCTCAGCCCCTCTCCTTCCCCTCAGCTTCTCCTAAATAAATTCACTTTGTTTCACCTCCTAATCTGTCTGCAGCTTCTGCTTCTGGGTCCAAACTACACGACCTGGAAATATTCCTGAACAACAGCTTCTGTGAAGAGAAACACAAACCAGTGAACAGCAGAAAGAACCAGAAGGGTCAGAAGTTTGAGACATTTTCTACAGAACAAAAGTGTTTTTTCTTTTTTCTACATTCCCCAGTTATTGTTGTGCTTACATTTATTTAGCATATTTAAAGATGCTATGAGGAGTTTCTAAGTAATAACAAAAAAGTCTCACTTTTAGATATATGCCTGATGGAAATACACACTTTAAGATGAGTTTTATAGCATCAAAATAGGTTATCTATAAATGCTATTCCTTAGCCTTCTGTTCAGGTCGGACAGGACTGGACTGGCCTGGATACTCAACTTCGGGAACAAGACAATTAAAACTAGAGCAAATTTATATTATTCTGACACGTCTTAGAGCACCAGGCTGTAAATAACGATATATACAGTTGCTGGCTACAAAACTACTGTACTGCGTTTTCCAAAAATTGCTTATTGTCACACATCAAAAACTACCGCTACGTAACTAGAAAGAGATACATTACCTCATGGCTTTGCATCCTGTAAGTTGTTGAAAAAAGAAGTTGTAAAGCAATTCAGAGTTCTGAGGAAGGTCCGAGCTGCATTCATTAGCATCACAACAAACGCATGCTGTGGATGTAAACATCTGCGGTGTGTTCCAGTTGTAGTCAAAGTAGGAATTTCCAAGTTCCGAGTTGGAAACTGCAACTGGAACGTCCCTCTAGTCAGAATTTCCTACTGCGAACTCGGTGAAACCTCGCCACCCTCGGGTTGACAATCAAAGATAGATGCCCCCAGTGTGAACAGTTATTTAGCTCCTGTAATAATCCATTTATTTGCACTTCTGACTGGGGTGTGTTGCTCTAGATCAGCTGTATACATAGTATTGTTAGACTTATATTTACAAAAATGCTGCCATAGTGATAATCACATTCTTCATGTGATATTTGTGAACAACAACGCAGGCGTGCTAACAACAGCTAACAATAGCCTGGAAGATCGGCACGTTTTCCGACTTTGTAACTGGAACGCTGATAACTCTGAGATGATGTCACTTCCAGTTCTCGTTACTGGAACGCAGCATTACGACAGTCACCGCGGCGATTCATGGGTAGCAGAGTCTTTTACGTTGCCGGTAAAAGATTCTGCTCATAGCACCTTTAAGAATGTTTTTCATTTATATTTCATTTTAATTTACTGTTATTCTCTCTTTTTACTTACATCTTTACTTCCTTTGTACTAGAGAAAACTGCTGGAGTTAAATTCATTTGATTCATGCAACATGTTCCAGAGAAGCTTGATTTGTACTTTATTTTGTAGTAACTGCACAGGAGGAGTTGAACCTGTAGGGGGCAGCAAAGCAACATTATGGATGTCTGCTGCAGCAAAATACCAAAGAAGAAGATTCACTTCCAGGTGGTTTCTTACCTTTTCCTTCAAAATGTTTGTCCAGTTTTTCCTGCTGTTCTTGTCTTTGAGCAGCACTGAAAAAACTTGGTCTACGCCCACCCACGTGATGGGCCCCTCCCGCGCCACCTGCCTATAAATGGCCGCGGGCTCATACAATCTGCTCCAGATAACAGCCTTTCTCTTCAGTTGATAAAGGGAACCAGTGAGGCCCATAGCTTAAAGGGCTGCGCCTATACTCATTGAATCTGGAGTTACAATACGTAACTATTGTTCTATTTCGTATAGGCTTCTCCCTTTAAGGCTATCGCTAGTGGGTTAAAGGCGAAGCAGGATGTAGTCTATGCCTCACTGGGTCCTCATCCGAAGAATCCCAACTGGAAAGAACAGCTTCTGGTTTAAAACTTTTAATGCAAACATTTTTACACGCATATAAAAACACTGGGTGGATCCGAATAGTCCTTCCTAAGTCATTTCCTCTTTACCTTAACCCCGATAAAAAACGTCACAAGGTGAAGGAAAGGAAGGAATAAGAGGAAAAGAAAGGAAAACTGTGGTAAAAGAGAAATTCCACTGCACTTTCACTTTGGTGTCATATTTATGTGACGAGGTTTTCCTGTGACGTAGGTAAACCATGACAAACTACAGAGTTCTGAAAATGGACTACAAGAAGCGTCTTGTCTTCTGCTCTATCTCACAGAATTATGGTGCATTCCAGTTGTAGTCGGAAGTCAGAATTTACCACTTCCTAGTAGGAAATTTTATCTGGACCGCTCCCCGAGGTCGGAATATCCGACTAGGAACTTGGGAGAACCTCACCACCCCCAAGTTGACAATCGAAGATGGCTGCCCCAAGCGTAAACATTTATTTAGCTCCTGTAATAATCAATTTATTTGCACTTCTGACTGAGGTGTGTCGCTCAAAATCAGCTGCATACATAGTATTGTTAGACTTATACATACAAAAATGCTGCCATACAAATATTCACATTCTTCATGTGATATTTGTGAACAACAACGCAGGGCGTGCTAACAACGGCTAACAATAGCCTGGTCGTTCGGCGTGTTTTTTTTCCGACTTTGTAACTGGAGCACCGATAAGTCGGAGATGACGTCACTCCCATTTCCCAGTTCCCAGTTCCAAGGTTAATGGAACGCATCTGTGTCAGTTTTACCTGTTAACATTAACAATCCATGATCAGACCTGGGATGGTGTTTTGTCTTTGGTCATGCAGTGTGTGTTTCCTGCACACAGATGTGAGGTCAGGTGAGAGCTTCAGCACATGGGAAAAAAGCTGAAGTCTGATAAAACATAAAAATGTTTCAGAAAGACTTTTATCCCTGTTTCATTCACATATATCATTACACACATTGTTAAGCAGTGTTACTATATTTGAAGTATTGTAAAATACCTCATTTGTCCTTCTTTTACTGATTGTTTTTTAAATAAACGTTATTAGAGACCCCATTGTTCTGTCTTGTTATAGGCATGATTTACTTCATAAATGAAGATTGATAGAAATCTGGTAACTAATATATAATATTAAAATGGGCCACAAGGAAGTTTATTTATATGGCAGGTTTATTACCTGATGAACATTGTAGACGGCCTGAAGGGTTTGGAGAAAAAATGTTTTAAATCAAGTGCTTTATGAATTATAGACTAATATTTAATTGTTTATCGGTCCACCATTTCAATACTGATTAAGAAATAAACTAAAGATGATATTTTTGAAAGTGAAGCATATTCTTCTCTATGACTGTGAAAAACATCTTTTTGTTTTTTTTTAGAATTATGTAGCCCACATATCTTGATTGTCCCACAAAACTCGTCCTAAGCTAAAGGAGATAATAAAGGAAGCAACGACCCTCCTTTCCTTAACTTTTGGAGAATTCGAACAGCACTTATCATGGCCGACACTTAAATGCTTCCAGGTCATTTCTTCAGTTAGGAAGGTTCCTTATCAAAAAAGGACTATTCGGATGCACAGAAATTGTCTAAATCCAGAGAGATCTCACTCTGTACAGACGAACAGTTTCTGGGTTAAAAAAAGAAAATAGCGTTTATTTTTATTATGCAAACATTTTTGTACTTAAATCCCTAAGATCATCTACACCTGTACAGACGTCTCACTCTGTACAAAAAAAAAAAAGCATACGATATAAAAGAGAAATAGAAGTTTAATATTTATTAAAAATGTTATGTATATAGAATTGGACCCATGGACCCACTCCCCGTCCTTTATTCCCTTTATAGACATTTTGCACAATATTGCAATTAAGGACTAATTTCTGGACTTTTTCCTACTTTCTAAAATTATGAACTTTAATTGAGCTCCATGCTTTTTTCAGTGGACTCTTCAAACAATACTGGTGCAATGTTTCTTTAACTATGCATTTTTATATGTCTGTGTCTCTCTTCACAGTTCAGAAATGTTCTTAAAATAAAATCTATTTAAAAAAAAAAAGATGGATATCAGCGCAATTGGAGACTTTTCACCTTCACAGTTTCATGCAAGATTTAGGATTTGGTCAGAATATGGGCTCTCAAAACTTCATCAACTCCCCAAGGATGGATATTTTAAAACATTTGAACATTTAAAGAGGGAATTCTCAATCCTGAATATTGATTTTTAGAGATATTTACAACTAAGATCCTTTCTAACTAAACAGACTGGTGGAAAGTGAGAGCCTACCCCAGGAGAATCTTTTTCTGATAAAATAACAAAGGAGGGAAAGAAGGTGGAAGCAGAAAATGTATTTGTCACCTATACCAAGGCTTTCAAATATGACTCAGATTAATACATTATATATTTCTGAAGCCCTTAGTAAAATATTTCATCAGAACCTGATGATTGATCCAAATCAGGCTAGACTTGGCCTAGTGCCTAAAGGCATTGAGGGAAAAGCAAAGAGTATCTATGATAAATACAAACAACAGCTGCAATAAAATGTACTACAATTAAATGGTTAAAATCTGATCCCCCATCCTACAATATGTGGATCAAGAAGGTTCAGGAAATCCAGGATATGGAGCAAATGATGTATACTTTGAGATTACACAGAGAAACTTTTGTTGCAAGGTGGAAACTTGCTGAACCCATATTAAAGTGATGAAGTCATAAGCACAGTTTACAAATACATTCACATGAACTTCACTTCCTTCCCCCCTTTATCAAATTATTTATACATATGTATATATATAATATATAATATATAAAAATTCCTTTCCACCTTCATTTCAATATATATATCCCTGGAATACTATATACTAATTTCATCGTATACCTGAATGTCTTTGCCTTTCCTGTTTGTTGTTTTTTGACATGTTTTTTTAAAGAAGAAAAAGAATAATGAAAAATGTATTTGATTTTTTTTATTATAAAAACTAAATACTTAAAAACAGATGAAGCAGTTGAGCATACTTTCTCATCATGTCGTAAATTAACCCAAGAGAGACGAGTGCTGTGATTTCCAGTCCTTGCAAATGAGAGACCACAAAAAGCATTTTGGCGTATGTGGAGTGAGGAACAAAAATAAAGTGATAAATGTGAAAGTGATGTAAACTTGAGAGAAAAAAAGTGTGATTACACAGTGAAATGATATGATTAATTCAATATAGGATTGATAAAAACAGAAGGAAGGTTAATAATTTCAGTTTTGTAATATTCAGAAATGATTATATATGACATGTTTTTTCATTCGGCAGCACAAAGGTGAAGGTAGATGAACCTGTTGATCAAACCTGATGTGGAGAAAATGTGTTAGATCAGAAATATCAAGCATTAAAAAGGCACATTACTAAAATGAACGATTGATATTATTTATTGTGAAAAACTGAAATAGTAGCAATTAAATGCTGTGAATAATAATCTTAACTCTTCAGCTCTTGGATCTCTGTTGTATATCTTTATCTTTTAATACATTATGTAGAACGACGTGCAGTGGGTATGATAGTTTATAAAGGATTCACATTTAAAATAAGTCATCAACCATCTATGTGCATTTATCCTATTTTAAAATTTACATTTGTTTAATTAGTACTCAGGTGATATTTTTGACACAAAATTACCAAATGGGCCTCATTGTTACTTTATGTTAGTATATTAAATAAAGTACGGATGCAACATGGTGATCATTTTTGTTGTTGTTCCTTTGCCTATTATTGATTCTTACCTCCAACATTTAACTATGTTCTTTCAAACTAAAACAAATATTTCTCATGTTCCAAGCAGAGCCATTAACTCACATAGAAATGAGGATTTTGTTTAATGTGATTACTAACCACAGTTTGTATGTCAGTGTGATTAGACTTTGTTTTACTGTTTAATGGTCGGTGCAGAGGAAGAAGAAAAATAAGCTGTCTCTGTTTCCTTTTGTACAATAAGTCATTTCAGTAAGCAGTAGGCTACAAAATCAAATGAGATAACTTCCTTATGTGCTCAGGACTCCCGCCCTCTGGTGTCAGATCTTACCCGGATACAGCAGTGCTATGTTCTGATTGGCTGATATTTACCTGGTATGTTATTTTTTGATTGGCTGATGGATCGTTCTGAGTCTACCGGGTTTGTCAAGCTGCTTCCGTGATTCTCAGAGCGTGTCCCTGCTCGTCCCGGTGCAGATTCAGCGGTATAACTCGGTGAGTGATACATAATAATGATCATCCCAGGTGAGAAAGCCCAGGTGTGGTGTGTGAGAGTGTGAAGAGTGTTGAATGCGTGTGTCACAGTCTTAATGCGACAGACTTGAGAGCCCTGAAGTCTTCTCCTCTCTGCTATGTCACAGATCTGTCCTCGAAGTTTGGTGAGAAACTTTTTCATGTTTTCAAAACTTTAAAGTTCAGTCAGACGAGATGTGGAGCTGTCTGTCCTCTGAATAAATGTCCAAAAACTAACCGATGGTAAAGGTGACCACTGTCAGAGACAAACGGACAAACAACAGAGGAGACAGAAATTGAAAGTGGAGTCAGTTCAGTGCACCTCTGTCACGATCTGCGCACACTGGTAGAAAGTGTGCGCGTGTGCGTGCCCGTGTCTAAGTGTAGAAAAAAAGTTTTAAAAAGTTAAAACATTTCCTTCTTTCTTGTGCTGATTGTGCTCATTAAAGGACAAATGTCACGTTTTATTCAGCATGTTTTATGTTTTAATAAGTTTCCATGCATCAACACTCCCGATGAGTTCAAGTGTTTTAATCCAGACTTTGTTCTTCACATTATTAAATCTAAAACCACAGCAGGACTGGGACTGGGACCAGAGGGTCAGAGACCAGCTCAGACAGGACAAAACTCTAATCCAGCTGAGACCAGAGGACAGTTTGTCATTAATACTCTGTGCTGTCCCCTCTGCTCTAGAGTCTTCCTCTCAGCTGTGGACAGAGGGTCTGCTAAATCAAACTGAGCTTCTGTCTATAACAGCAGTGTTTATGATGATGGGAATATTTGAGATTAAACCAAATTGCAGAGACAAATATGATGAGGACAGATTTATGGTCCAGGCGTTCATCAATCATCACTGTTGTAAATTCTCATAAGAAAACAGTAACTAAATGACAAACTAATAAATACAAATATTAGTGCTGTCGGATGATTAAAAAAATTAATCTAATTAATTGCCGGATTTATAATTAATTAATCTAATTAATCACATTTTAATGTCATATCTGGTTAAAGTACTCACATAAAGAATTTGAATTCTAGAATATTATAAAATTGTAGTGCAGGACTAATCAAATGAATACACTAAGAAGTGAAGATTTGTAAATCCACATTTTTATTGGTGACTAAATCAAACCAAAGTCAGGGCAACTTGTCCAGAAAATTCTAAACTCAATCAGGCAACTCAAATTACACTTTAAGTGTGTTTCATAAATCAAATTCAAAATAAGAAAAAGGTCGAGGACATCCAGCAAAACAATTAGGCCTGATGCATTATTAAAGAATGTAGTATAAATATAGATAAATAAATTCAAAAATAAAATCAGACTAAGTCTTAAATATGCCATTCCTGTTGTCACCTGGGCTTTGTTTGGTTTGACTAGAGACGCATGTGTAAAGTGACATGTGCCACTACCATGTACGGGTCCTCCAGCTGGACAATATTAAAATGTTTGTGTGCTATGATTAATCTTGTGATTAATTTTTATAACATCAATTTGGGGTGTAATTAATTAATTAATCTAATTAATGCACTAAAGTGACAGCCCTAATAAATATATAAAATATTGTTTAGTAAAACATCTTGAGGTGACATTTGTCAGGATTTTCTGCGGTACAATCACAGACTGATTGTGTTCACCTCACAGGTCACTCCCTGGTCCCAGCACTGAGCAGCATTTATCAGAGGCAGACATGTCAGAAAAGGCCCTCTGTTGGGGGGGCAACAGATCCAGATCAGATCCAGACTCAAGCTGCACACCTACTTGCTGAAGCTGAAGGTGAGAAAAGAGCAGAGAGATGAAGACCAAAGATCTCAGAGACGCTGAGGACGAGGACGTAGACAATGATAACAGTTCATAGAAATACATCATAGAAAAGTGATCATAGAAATATGACCGTAGATATGAGTCCATGCCTTCAGCCCATCAGAGTCTGTTGTTAACGCTCTGCTCTCTGACTCCTTCATCACAGCAGACAGACAGCAGGGGGCGCTCTGCTGTGGATCAGACTGAAGAACCAGAGGAGACCAGACCATCTAAAACCTCTGTGAGTGAAGAAGACCAGGGTCTGAGGTGAGATGAAGATCTGCAGCCATCACACTCTGACACCACCATCATCTTCATCTTCATCTTCATCAGTCTTTATTACAATAGAGTCAAACCATGACAGGTGTTATCTGTCATATTTCATCATCATCATCATCACTCTATCTTCATCTCTCTCTCTGTATGTCTGCATCTTTAATCTGTAACAGCTCACAGTATCTGATGACGATGATGAAGATGATGTTTGTTTTATCAGGGTGAAGAGATCAGACCCTCCTGAGCTCAGTGGTGTGTCCATTAGGAGTAACCGTTCTAGAGAACAGCCTCATCAGTTTAAGATGGACCCACCTGCTGGGCACAGGTGAGAATTCAGAAAAATGACCTTTGACCTCCTTGTTTTAGTCACTCAGAAGTGATAATAAATGTGTTTTCTTTAATCAGGATGAAGAGATCAGACTCTCTTGACAGCGGTCTGTCCATGAAGAGTGACTGGTCTTTATATCGTTCCATTGACTTTAAGATGGACCAACTCACTGAACACTGGTAAGAATTCAGAAAAATGACCTTTGACCTCCAAGTTTTAGTCACTTAGAGGTGACCAAGATGATGATTATGTTTGTTTTATCAGGGTTAAGAAATCAGACCCTGTAGACAGTGGTGTGTCCATGTGGAGTATTCACTCTAGAGAACTGCCTCCTGACTTTAAGATGGACCCACTTACTGAGAACAGGTGAGATTTTGGAAAAATGACCTTTGACCTCCATGTTTGAGTCACTCAGAGGTAGGGCTGGACAATTAATCAGATTCTGATCGTTATTTCAATTTTGCCATCTGACAATCATAAAAACATAATAATTGAGAAAAAAAAGATTAATATGCCACCCAGTGTGGAGTGCCATGTATGCGGGTTCCTGTGCTTCATAGTGCTTCTGTGTTCCACGTGCAGCCACAGCGAGTGTGTGTGACTTATGTGGATCAATAATACTGTATGTGCCGCTCGCTGGTTCTTTAATGTTGTGTTTAAATCAATACTGAAGTCTTTAAATAAATGAATAATTGTGTATTTTAATTGTGTTTTCAATATCACTTAAAATAATTGGGATTCTTATTTTTACCATAATCGTCCTGCCCTACTCAGAGGTGACCAAGATAATCAATATGTTTGTTTTATCAGGGTGAAGAAAACAGACCCGATAGAAAGTGGTGTGTCCATGTGGAGTATTCGCTCTAGAGAACAGCCTCCTGACTTTAAGATGGATCCAGTTGCTGAGCACAGGTGAGAATTCAGAAAAATGACCTTTGACCTCCATGTTTTAGTCACTCAGAGATGATAATAAAGGTGTTTCCTTTTATCAGGATGAAGAGATCAGTCTCTCTTGACAGCGGTCTGTTAATGAAGAGTGACTGGTCTTTATATCGTTCCATTGGCTTTAAGATGGACCAACTCACTGAACACTGGTAAGAATTCAGAAAAATGACCTTTGACCTCCATGTTTTAGTCACTTAGAGGTGACCAAGATAATGATGTTTATTTTATCAGGGTAAAGAGATCAGACTGGATAGACAGTGGTGTGTCCATGTGGAGTTTTCGCTCAAGAGAACAGCCACCGGACTTTATGATAGATCCACCTGCTGGGCACAGGTGAGAATTCAGAAAAATGACCTTTGACCTCCTTATTTTAGTCATTCAGAGGTGATAATAAAGGTGTTTTCTTTAATCAGGATGAAGAGATCAGTCTTTCTTGACAGCGGTCTGTCCATGAAGAGTGACTGGTCTTTATATCGTTCCATTGACTTTAAGATGGACCAACTTACTGAACACAGGTGAGAATTTGGGAAAATGACCTTTGACCTCCATGTTTGAGTCACTCAGGGTGACCAAGAAGATGATTATGTTTGTTTTATCAGGGTGAAGAAATCAGACTCTATAGACAGTGGTGTGTCCATGTGGAGTATTTCCTCTAGACTACAACCTCCTGATTTTGAGAATGATCCACTTGCTGTGCAAAGGTAAGAATTCAGAAAAATGACCTTTAACTTCTTTGTCTTGGTCACTCAGAGGTGATAATAAAGGTGTTTTCTTTGATCAGGATGAAGAAATCAGACCCTCCTGAGCCTAGGGATGTGTCCATGATTAGTGAACGCTCTAAGCTGGCTGAGCGTGTAAGGAGAGGTAAGACCTTTATTCTGAAGATAAACTATTAGCAGCCAGTCACAGTCATCAACTCGTTTTTCCCAGCTGCCCTGAATTAAACTGGTTGAGCTGCACTCTGTCTGAGGTCAGCAGATGTTTGTAGTCTACCCAGACTGCAGTGAAGGATCAAAGGTCACAGTGTCAGTGAAACCACAGCAGAGCATCATGACAGGAGCTGCTGCTTCACCTGCAGGACAGTTTTACTGAAGATCACGATCTGAGTCTGTGGACCAACATCTCTGTGAGCAAATCCTCTGACACATGAAGAGTGCAGCTCCTCTGAGCCGATCAAACACTGACCAAACTGTCTCCTCACATGATCATCACTCAGTCTGAGGATGGAGGCATTCTCATGTGCTCTCAGTCTCCTGCTTAAACTCTTGAATGACTTCTTTAGTTCTAACATGATATTATTTTTGGATTTGCTGACCTCAGCACTTTGTTCATTAGGGAACATGATGAAACGGTAAATGTGTAACTGTGCAGAGGACTGAGAATAAGAAGAGGTTTCAGGATTACTGTTTTAGAATCTGGAATAAAACAGAGATGTGGATGATTTTATAAAGACTGTGAAGTTCTTCTGGACTGTGTTTTCTCCTCTGACTAAACTCTGATTTAGTGCTGATGGATAAGATCAGACTGAACGCTGGGGAGAATGTTTCATCAGGATGGAGGAGATGTTGTGAACTCCTTATTTAATTTGCTCATTCAAATCTTGATAACAGGAGGGTGTAGATGGGCTTTTATGGTGGATGTGGATGTTTGCATAGACAGGTAGCCTTGGTGTTGAGTCCTCATCATCATAAAGACTGATAGAAGGAAATGAATATGATTAAAATACGATTCTGTTATCCCCTTTGTTATAATAAGGTAGTTCACTGGGCAACATAAACATTTAAAAATGGATCTTCTCGGCTAAAAGTCACCAATCTGATCTATGAGATCGCATCTGATATGATAGTCATAACCACAATGTTTGAAAAAAAAATATACTTTTGGTTAAATGAGAAGATGTGAGCAGCCCCTCTGTGACAGCAGGACTTTATCCAGGGTCCAGATTCTAATGTCAGCTGTTTCTCTTCCTTCAGGATCTGAAATCTCAGTGTGCCGACGTAAACTCAAGTCCAACCTGAAGCAGAAGTTCCAGACTGTGAACCAGGCCCTGCTTAACCAGATCTACACAGAGCTCTACATCACAGAGGGAGAGGCTCGAGGGGTCAATGAGGAACATGAGGTTCGACAGACTGAGACCACATCCAGGAGACCAGAGAAGACCATCAGAGGAGAAGACTTCTTTAAAAAACCACCTGGAGAAGATGGACCAATCAGAACAGTGATGACGAAGGGCGTGGCTGGCATTGGTAAAACAGTCCTCACTCAGAAGTTCACCCTGGACTGGGCTGAAGGCAAAGCCCACCAGGACATACAGTTCATGTTTCCATTCACCTTCAGAGAGCTGAATCTGCTGAAGGAGCAGAAGTTCAGCTTGGTGGAGCTTGTTCATCACTTCTTCAGAGAAACCAAAGAAGCAGGAATCTGCAGGTTTGAGGAGTTCCAGGTCTTGTTCATCTTTGATGGTCTGGATGAGTGTCGGCCTCCTCTGGACTTCCACCAAACAAGAATCCTGACTGATGTCACAGAGTCCACCTCAGTGGATGTGCTGCTGACCAACCTCATCAGTGGGAACCTGCTCCCATTTGCTCACCTCTGGATAACCACACGCCCTGCAGCAGCCAATCAGATCCCTCCTGGATGTGTTGACATGGTGACAGAGGTCAGAGGTTCACTGACCAGCAGAAGGAGGAGTACTTCAGGAAAGCGGTTCAGAGATGAGGAGCAGGCCAAACAAATCATCTCCCACATCAAGAAGTCCAGAAGCCTTCACATCATGTGCCACATCCCGGTCTTCTGCTGGATCACTGCCACAGTCCTGGACCATGTGCAGAAGACCAGAGAGGAAGGAGAGCTGCCCAAGACCCTGACTGAGATGTACATCCACTTCCTGGTGGTTCAGTCCAAAGTGAAGAGCATCAAGTATGATGGAGGAGCAGAGACTGATCCTCACTGGAGTCCAGAGAACAGGGAGATGATCCGGTCTCTGGGTAAACTGGCTTTTGAGCAGCTGCAGAGAGGAAACCTGATCTTCTATGAAGCAGACCTGACAGAGTGTGGCATGGACATCAGAGCAGCCTCAGTGTACTCTGGAGTGTTCACACAGATCTTTAAAGAGGAGAGGGGACTGTACCAGGACAAGGTGTTCTGCTTCATCCATCTGAGCGTTCAGGAGTTCCTGGCTGCTCTTCATGTCCATCTGACCTTCATCAACTCTGGAGTCAATCTGATGGCAGAAGAACCATCAACCTCCAACACATCTACAATCACACAGCTGCACCAGAGAGCTGTGGACCAGGCCTTACAGAGTCCAAACGGACACCTGGACCTGGACCTGTTCCTGCGCTTCCTCCTGGGTCTTTCTCTGCAGACCAATCAAAGCCTTCTACGAGGTCTGATGACACAAACAGGAAGTAGATCACAGACCAATCAGGAAACAGTCAAGTACATTAAGTCAAAGATCAGTGAGGACGTGTCTGCAGAGAAGAGCATCAATCTGTTCCACTGTCTGAATGAACTGAATGATCGTTCTCTGGTGGAGGAGATCCAACACGCCCTGAGATCAGGACGTCTCTCCACAGATAGACTGTCTTCTGCTCAGTGGTCTGCTCTGGTCTTCATCTTACTGTCATCAGAGGAGGACCTGGACGAGTTTGACCTGCAGAAATACTCTGGTTCAGAGGAGGCTCTTCTGAGGCTGCTGCCAGTGGTCAAAGCCTCCAGCAAAGCTCTGTAGGTGCTCCTACCTGCACAGGTCACATCAGATTTCTGTGATTTAAAAAATGATCATCATCTGTCTGCTCTTTATGTTCCTGTGATTCTTTCTCAGGCTGAGTGGATGTAAACTGTCAGAGAGAAGCTGTGAAGCTCTGTCCTCAGTCCTCAGCTCACAGTCCTCTGCTCTGAGACATCTGAACCTGAGTGAAAACGACCTGCAGGATTCAGGAGTGAGCCGACTGTGTGCTGGACTGAAGAGTCCAAACTGCAGACTGGAAGCTCTCAGGTGAGAAAACATCAAGAGGTTGATGCACAAAGGGTGCATACACACAAAAAAATGACTGTAGAAATGTGCGGTGCCTCAAGGCAAATTCATGGCTGGTGTACGCATGTTTGTACTGCTGTTTCTCCTTTGGTGACACTAAGATGTGATGCTGGGAAACTGTTAAATAGGCTAAATAAATGCGAGAACAATAAGTCCACAGAGACATAAGAACAATTAGCACTGATAAACAACACACCGACGTGTCTGCAGTTACTTGAGTAAAAGTGGTGCAAAAAATACAGTTTAATTCAACAGCTGCTTTAGCAGTGTGAGAAGACATTGTAAGTGTTGCATTAAGAAGAGATCGTGTCTTCAGAGATAAAGAGGATTTACTGACAATTGATGACGAATGGATCATCAGTTACTTTAGGTTCTCGAGGATGATCCTCCTGAAACCGTGTGTAGAACCAGGCCGGTGTTAAACATTAAAGCACAATTTGCCATAAGGGATGATTTTTCTAATGTGATCAGAGCTATCGACTGTACACACATTGCTAAAAAAAAAATAACCATCACATCATGTACTGTATATGTATTTTTGTATGTCAACAGAAAACCTTATCATACAGTTGATGCAAAGATCATGTGTGATACACAAAAGCAGTTAACCAACATTGTGGCAAGAGACTATAAGCTGGCAATGTGCATGATGTTGGACTTGTGGGACTGTGAATTTTTTTGTGTAATTGTCTTAAAATAATCCCTGCACTTTGAGCATGTGCACCCCCAATTCTGTCTGTCTTAGCAGCATCATTACTAATCAGTGGTTGAAGTTAGGGACTTGCTGTTTTTTGCTGATTAAACTACAGCTTGAGATCTTTTTAACAAGTACCTGATTGTCTGTAGTGTAGTCATCATAATAACCCTCTGGAAAAGCGTCAGATTTCTTTGTGGCAGACAAAGGGTAGAAATCACACTAGATAAGCACCATACGTCTGTAGGAATGCAACTTGTTGCTCAAGAACGCCACCCTGGGAATTTCATCCAGGGAATTATTGTGTTCTAATAAAGACACACAGTTTCAAATACCTAGGCTGAGATGTGGTTCAAGTTTTAAAAAAGTCAATTTTTTAAGCAATTTAAAATCAAATAAATGATAAAACCACAGGAGGAGGGGGAACCCCGTCAGGAGCTGAGGCTTACAGGGTGGACTAGCTAGTGTCCAGGGAGGGGAGAGACAACAAACAAAACTAAACTTCAAATCCCCCCCACGCACATGACCTTCAGTGAATAAACCCACATCACAGGAGGCACAGCACACAAAACAGGAAGGGGAACACCACCACCCAATCACCAGCACCGCCACCACAACTGGCCTTCAGCCCTGAAAGGGGAAAAAAACAAACTAATTAGTGGGATTGCAACTACAAACTCAAAAAAACAGGAACAGGAAACTAACCATATCTATTTAACCCTTGTGGGTAATCAGGGACATTTTTGTCCTTACAGACAATTTCTGCTCAACTTTTGGCCATAATTTTGGCAATGTTACTTAGTATGGAATGACTTTTTGTAGGAAGGTTTTTTTCATGGAAAGTCTTTAAATTTAAAGTTTGATTTTTGTCAGAGGTCAAAGGTTACCGTAGAACAAATTTACTACCCTTTGAGGTTATTTGAGAATATTAATGTCCTCTCCCAAAGCTGTTATAAAAATATAACCGATATTTTTTTTTTACTTTTTTTGCTCAAATTATTCAGTAAACTTCAGTTCTAACCAAAAATACCAAAAATGTAATTATTTTATTTTAACCTTTTAAATGCCAACTTGATTACATGATGTACAATTTTTTTTTTTAAATGTATTTTTTGGGCTTTTGTGCCTTTATTGACAGGAGAGAGACAGTGGATAGGCTTGTGAAAGGGGGTGAGAGAGTAGGGGAAGACACTCTGCAAACTGGTCACAGGCGGGATTCGATCCTGGACCGGCATAAACAAGTATATGGGGTGCCTGGTTGCTAACCACTCTGCCAAACCAGCACCTCATGATGTACGGGTTTTAATGAAAAAAAAACACAAAAAGTGAGTTTTTATGTATGTTATAAATGTTGAAGCCCTGAGGATTTTTTTCAAAGACCAGGCTTAAATATACTTAAGATCAGTGTTTCCCCTATAGTGTATTTGGGAGGGTGCCCCGCCCTCCCAACAGACACATCCGCCCTGCTTACAGGATTGACACTGATAAACCGCGTGGCAACCAAACCGTCTCTCTGCAGGCGGAGTACTCCCGAAATGTAGCCTTTTGTCAAGGGGCTGCTGCCACCGCGGGCCAAGACGTAGCGGCGATTCAGTGAACGTCAGAGCATAGGCCACCTAAAAGTGTCTCACAACACTCCCTTCCCTAAAAACAATTCAGTAGAAATGCTTTCTCATGTGCAGTTGTTCGATTTGTTGACATGATTGGCTGCTGCTAGGCAACTGCAGCCAGAAAGTTCAACACGCTGGACTCTGAGCAGCAGGGCAACATATGAGCATGCTCTTCGGCAGCAACCACTTCTGGGTCTTAGCGCGGCGGTCAAAACCGCTTGCTGTCTGCCGCCTGTCCCTCACTGTAATGACTGGAGGCGGTGCATTGCCATGTGGTAGTGTTAAGAGTATAAAGACACAGACACACACACTCAGGCGGCAGAGGAAGGAGCGATCATCATGGAAAAAAAAAAAAATAATAATTTAAACAAACATTAATGGATGACCAGAAGCTTATCAAACAATCTCCCCAAGCATAAATCTTAGCATTTGTAATCAAACTGCCCTAACCAAGAAGAGAAGCACAGCTAGCAGTGCAGGAAACTTCCTGCAAGTAGTTTCTCCTTATTGCCAGTCACTTGCTATAACTTTACTCAGCATGATTCATCTTCTCTCCACCTGCTAAGCTTACATGGTTACATGAAATGTTACATTCTTCCTGTTTTTAAATACTTTTTATACTTTATACAGTGTATTTTCAAAAAAAAATCAAGAATGTTGTAGTTGTATTGAGAATGTTGTAGTTGTATTGTATGAAAAAGGGCTCCATTGCCAAAAAAAAGCGAACAAAAATCAGTGATCCCTATTTATTCAAATGTAAATCCCCCCCCCCCCCCAGCAAGGCAGTGAACCCAGGGGAAACGCTTTTAAGATCATTAACAAAATTGATTTTCATGCATTGTTAATTTTTTTTGTAGTGCCCAATACATAATTTACTACCCTTTGAGGTTATCTGAGGACATTAATGTTCTCTCCTAAAGCTGCTATAAAAACATAACAGATTTATATATTTTTTACTTTTTTTGCTCAAATTATTCAGTCAGCTTCAGTTCTAATCAAAAAAACAAGATATGTTATTATTTATTTTATTTTAACCCTTTAAATGCCAACTTGATTACATGATGTACAAATTTTAATGAAAAAATACACAAAAATTGAGTTATTATCAATATTATGAATGTTGAAGGGCTGGGATTTTTTTTCAAAAATCAGGCTTGAATACACTTTAAATCTATAAAAAAAATTGATTTTCATGCATTGTTAATTTTTTTTGCAGTACCCAATTCATGATTTACTATCTTTTATAAGTGGCCATTAATGTCCTCTCCCAAAGCTGCTATAAAAACATAACAGATTTAGATCTTTTTTTACTCTTTTGCCCAAATCATCCCATCACCTTCAGTTCTAATCAAAAATATCAAATATTTCATTATTTATTTTATTTTAACCCTTTAAATGCCAATTGAAATACATTATGGATAAATAATGGATAAAACAATGGTCATTCTTTGTGGTAAAAACAACAATGAAAATACTCTAGCATTGCTGTTGTCCACAGGGGAGAGCGCAAAGGAGGAAACCGGGAGAGCTACAGTGGTAGAGAATAAATCACATTATTTCAATGCTGCTTCAATTGTTTATCAGCCTCACCTTTTCTGCCCAGTGGACTTCTGCGCTGATTCACAACAGTGTTTGATCAATGGTGGTAGTGTATAAAATTAACAGATAGAAACTTTGAATCAAGTTAACTGTGATCTCCTCTGTGATATGCTAGCATGTTTTAATGTAAATTCAGAAGATTTCAAGCTAAATTATAATAACAAATATGCAGCATATACACGTTAACCTCTAATCAAGGGACCGACAACTAAGTTTGACCTCAGGCCAAATTCTTCAGTCCCTTTATGTCGGACCAGAACAAAATCAGAGGCTAATAGATAGAGATAAATATTGTTAACTAATGCATAAACAGGGGAGTGACAAGAGAAAGTGAGAGATCACTGGGGTGATCGACAGGAAAGTCCATTACTCACAGAATAAGTGACAAAAAGTTTATTGTACTTCTTTACGCTCTACATTCCAGAGGGCGAGAGAATCCCTCTTTTCTTTGTTCAAAGTTTGTTCCCTTTGGTCTCAATGGAGCTGGAGGTAGCATTGTAGCTTCATTTGGGCATTCAGCAGCTTCACTTCAAAATCCATCGGTGCAGGCAGTTGTGAAGCTTTCAATTCAATTTGTGTTTCTGCCTTTCTAAGCCGACTTCAGACCAATCCAGCACCTTTAGAGTGCTGTTTTCTTCAGTGTTTCTGCGGTATGTTCTAACTGGTTTTCTTTATGCTGTCATCGTGACAACATCATAAGGGATGTGTCCTAGCCTCTAACAACCTCTTTGTCTTTAAGAGACGAGGTAAAGGGTGTGGCCAACAACTCAGCTGTCATGTTTTCCAGATTAGTGGGACTTGTGTCCTGAATCATGTTCCCATAGTCTGGTATCAGCTGACTAGTAATTTCCACTAACACTGTTCTGATGTCCCGGGGTCTCCCTGACTGGACTTTCTTCAGTCTGACATAGTTGGTTTCGTTTGGAACTACAGGAAAGACTGTGTGTAGAATATATGTAGATGTTGGTTAAGATCTGTTAAGCTAAGTTGCAAATGCATAGTGTCAGTTAAGACTATGGTGTTGGACTCTATGATGGAGCTGCAGCAGAGCTGAAGCCGATGGGATCAACATCCTATCAGCCAATCCAATAAATAGCACTGTTGTATTTGAGTAAGATACAGTTGATCTGACCGCAGTGGACGCACACACATGACAGGTGTGCTTTATCACATGATGAGTACAGTAAGTTACCTCATAATTTGAATTTATAGCCCAAGATTAATGAAATAAATTATTGTACAAAAGTAAAATGAGAACGTATTCTTATACTTTCCCTTCACCAACCATTACACAGTAAAGCAAAGTCTGATCACACAGACATACAAACTGTGGTTACCATCCGTCACATTAAATCAAAATCATCAATATTTAGCTAGTTAACTTAAGAGTTAACTTTAAAACATGAGAAATGTTTGGCTATAATTGAAATTAAAACTGTACATTTTTAGTCTGAAAAGCATAGTTAAATGTTTGAGGTGAATATAAAAAGAACGACCCAAATGAAGATATGCAGAGTGAATGAAGGAAATACAAATTCAAATTGAATGAGATAATAAATAAGAAACCCAATTTCTGATGCTACGAATAACATCCAAACACATTCTTCTCAAGTGGGACAGATGAAACTATCTGTAGTTTAGAGCTCAGACTTGAGTCTTTAAAGCACACTGGAGAGTTAAAGGATGAGGATGAAGAAGTCAAAGTGTTGATGTGATGAAGGTCTGAAGGTTCTGATTCAAACTTCATCATCTTCATAATTCAGCTCCTTCACATCCTGCTGAGATGTCTGGCTGATATATGGGCCCAACATTTAGGCAGAAATGTTCAGATCTGTGATCCTGATGATGAACTCTTGAGCTCATATCTGCAAACACCAACATGATGATGAAGATATTGGACATCCCTACTTATCTGAAATGTTATGACAGGAGTCAGAGCAGCAGCTGATTGGCTCTGCTGAGCAGATTTTGTGATGTGGACGCATCTGATTGGATCCTAAAGAGTTTTTCTCTTCATTCTCTCTTCTTAATTCAGACTGTGGAGCTGCAGTTTGTCAGAGATCAGCTGTTCTTCTTTAGCCTCAGCTCTGAAGTCCAACCCCTCCCATCTGAGAGAGCTGGACCTGAGCGACAACAAACTTCATCATTCAGGAGTGAAGCTGCTGTGTGATTTTCTGCACAGTCCAAACTGTAGACTGGAGATTCTGAGGTAAGTTCATGTTTTCTCTGTTTCTATTGTAGATCTTCTGTGTGTGATTATTAACTGAAGCATTTCCATGCCCAGATGTTTGACTGATCATATGTAGGGATGTGTGATGCATAAACATTGTTTTGTTGTAAAATCATCAATATAAAACAAAGAAATGTCAGATCTTCAGTCAGCTGATTCCCTATACATGTTTTCCACTCTTACAAGAGGCTTTACACTTATACAGGTCAACAAATTACAAAAAACTTGATTCAAATAAACGTTTCCAATGATTTCCCAACACAAACAAGTCTTTTAGAGCTTCTGAAAGGAAGAGGAAGCTCCCTGGAAAGAGTTAAAGGAGATTCAGTGGTGTGTGGGTTGAATTTCTCTGTGGTGCTTATAATAACGGAAGAGACAAAGCAGACAAATGAAACAAATTCGATTGTGGCCCAGAATTTGGACAGACCTCAGGTAATATGGAGTAATATGTCCTTATTTGTTTCTAGAAAATCAAAAATTTGATAATACAGACAAGTTTCCCTTTGAATGTGGAAGTCTGCCCAACATCGATAACATGAATAACAAGCCTAAACCGAACACTTTAAATATGGTATACAATCGACCACAGCATATCCCTGGATGACTATATTAACTTTTTCCATGTTTTCCATGATTATTATTGATTAACACTGAGAATCATGTTTTGGCATTTATTTCTATCCGATCTACAAGACCAGTGAAGTTGGCACGTTGTGTAAATGGTAAATTAAAACAGAATACAATGATTTACAAATTCTTTTCAACTTATATTCAATTGAATACACAGCAAAGACAAGACATTTAATGTTCCAACTAAGAAGCTTTATTTTCTTTCGCAAATCAACCATCAACTTAGAATTTAATGGCAGCAACACGTTGCAAAAAAGTTGTCACAGGGTCATTTTTACCACTGTGTTACATCGCCTTTCCTTTTAACAACACTCAGTAAACGTTTGGGAACTGAGGAGATCAATTTTTGAAGCTTTTGGGGTGGAATTCTTTTCCTTTCTTGCTTGATGTACAGCTTAAGTTGTTCAACAGTCCGGGGTCTCCGTTGTTGTATTTTACGCTTCATAATGCGCCACACATTTTCAGTGGGGGACAGGTCTGGACTACAGGCAGGCCAGTCTAGTACCTGCACTCTTTTACTACGAAGCCACGCTGTTGTAACACGTGCAGAATGTGGCTTGGCATTGTCTTGCTGAAATAAGCAGGGGCGTCCATGAAAAAGACGTTGCTTGGATGGCAACATATGTTGCTCCAAAACCTGTATGTACCTTTCAGCATTAATGGTGCCTTCACAGATGTGTAAGTTACCCATGTCTTGGGCACTAATACACCCCCATACCATCACAGATGCTGGCTTTTGAACTTTGCGCCTGTAACAGTCCGGATGGTTCTTTTCCTCTTTGGTCCGGAGGACACGACGACCACAGTTTCCAAAAACAATTTGAAATGTGGACTGGTCAGACCACAGAACACTTTTCCACTTTGCATCAGTCCATCTTAGATGAGCTCGGGCTCAGAGAAGCCGGCGGCGTTTCTGGATGTTGTTGATAAATGGCTTTGGCTTTGCATAGTAGAGTTTTAACTTGCAGTTACAGATGTAGCGACGAACTGTAGATACTGACAGTGGTTTTCTGAAGTGTTCCTGAGCCCATGTGGTGATATCCTTTACACGGTGATGCCGGTTTTTGATGCAGTACCACCTGAGGGATCGAAGGTCACGGGCATTCAATGTTGGTTTTGGGCCTTGCTGCTTACGTGCTGTAATTTCTCCAGATTCTCTGAACCTTTTGATGATATTACGGACTGTAGATGATGAAATCCTTAAATTCCTTGCAATAGCTGGTTGAGAAATGTTGTTCTTAAACTGTTGGACAATTTGCTCACGCATTTGTTCACAAAGTGGTGACCCTCGCCCCATCCATGTTTGTGAATGACTGAGCATTTCAGGGAAGCTGCTTTTATACCCAATCATGGCGCCCACCTGTCCCCAATTAGCCTGTTCACCTGTGGGATGTTCCAAATAAGTGTTTGATGAGCATTCCTCAACTTTCTCAGTCTTTTTTGCCACTTGTGCAGCTTTTTTGAAACATGTTGCAGGCATCAAATTCCAAATGAGCTAAGACTGTATTTGTGAAAAATAAAGTTTACCAGTTCGAATGTTAAATATCTTGTCTTTGCTGTGTATTCAATTGAATATAGGTTGAAAGATATTTACAAATCATTGTATTCTGTTTTTATTTACAATTTACACAACGTGCCAACTTCACTGGTTTTGGGTTTTGTACCTGAAGGTGTTTGGATAATGTAAATGACACTCTTTTATGAGAGTAGTGCTTGTCATCAAGACAAAAGCAGCAATAGGATTATGAATTTGGTGTTTACTTATTAGGTAGCATGTATTTCATGTATTTACATTTAGAAAAATTAAGTATTTCATATTTTTAAATGATGACAGACAGGCCAGAACATGTACAAAATGCCCATGGACATGCAAGAAAACTGAAAATATGAGTTTTTGGGTCTTTTAAATGGGCCGTCAGGAGGAGAAATAAGGCTGAGAGAGCCATAAAACAATATATGCCTGAGTAGCTGTGATCAGGCTCTTTCAAATGGGACCATAATTCTGAATATATCCCCTAATTAAAGGATTTAAAGACACTGGACACTTACATTTTAGCCTGGAATAGTTTCATGAGCCTCAGCCATATCTCCACTCATCTTCTGTTGTAAATCAGACCAAATGTGTCCTGTAGGAGAACTGATTTTCATCTAATTGTGACAGTCTGTTTGTTTTAGAAACAGGAGACAAGACAAACTACAACAGCAAACTGCTTTATCATCTGACATGACTGCTCTATAATGGCTCATGTGTGTTTTGTTGCTTTATTCTGGTGTTGTTGTTACACCATATTGTCAGAATTAATGTAGAGCTACAATGACAACAGTAGTGTGTTTACTTTGATAATATGGCTCATCAACAACAATAACATTTCATGTTAGTCTGTGTTATCACTGTTATTATTACCTCTGCCAAGGAGGTTATGTTTTTGGGAGAGTTTGTCTGTCCGTCCGTCCGTCCGTCCGTCCGTCTGTGAACAAAATAACTCAAAAAGTAATGGATGGATTTGGATGAAATTTTCAGGAAATGTTCAGCATGGGAAAAGGAAGAACTGATTCAATTTCAGTGTTGATCCAGATCAGCGTCTGGCCGCCATGGCGAAAAATTTGATTTCTTTGAATAACTACTGAACCAAAGTAGATATTGTTTTTAATCCAATTGCTAATGGTATGTTTTCACGGTCAAGGAATCTAAATATTTAGATGAAATAAAGGTAGGAGTAATGTTTATGGTCAAACTGACAATATGGCTGAGGACTGTGGCGCTGGCGGAGGTCTGCGCTCTCCGAGTGCTTTCTAGTTTAGTCATTTGGGATTCATAGAACCATAGTTACATCTGTAACTTTCATTCTATTTCATCCCCGCTGACCGCCAGAGGGTGGTGCTGAAAGCACTGAATGACTTATCCCAGCTTAGTCATGAGGAATCCCAGATACCAACCTCAATGAGAAGCCTCCGAAGATTGAAGGACCACACCCAGTGGATGGGGAGTGGCAACATTCACACTGGAAAATCTGGAAAATGTGCCAGGTTACGTCCAAGAGGCAGCAGCACATATTTCCTCCAGGGGAACTCCTCTCAGGGCAGCCCACAATGTGGACACACTCCTAGTAGAGTGAGAGGGCACACCTATTGGTAGGGGGCGATCTGAAGCCTGATATGAGTGTCGAATAGTATCCACGATCCAGTGAGACAGGCGCTGCTTAGAGATAGCTGAGCCCTTGTCAGGGCCCCCATAACAAACAAAAAGCTGCTCAGACAAATGAATGCCTGCAGTAGCGTCAATATAAAATCTCAGAGCTCTCAATGGGCACAAGAGCTCTGGTCTGCATCAGGAGCTCTCCATCATCTCCTGATGGAGGTTCATATCGATTAAAATGTGAATTTGACAGCACCTTCGGAATAAAAGCAACATTTGGCCATAATGTAACGCCCGTGCGTCAGGGTGCCACTTCAGGCATGATGGGCTGACAGACAATGCGTGCAGCTCACTGACACGCTTCGCAGAGGTAATGGCCAGCAAGAACGAGGTCTTACGTGATACCCACTGTAGCTCCGCTTTGTCCAGAGGCTCAAAGGGAGGCTGACACAATGCGCCCAACACTAAGTGAGGGTCCCATGCTGGGGCACGTGGAGCTCTAGGGAGGTGAAGCCTCAGAGCCCCCTTATGACATAATGACACCAGGTTGTGGCTCCCCACAGTGCCATTGTCGACTCTTGCATGTCGGGCTGATATTGCTGCCACATACACCTTTAGAGTGGATGGAGTTCGACCTTCATCTAAGAGGGACTGAAGGAACCCCAGAACCTTGGGAACAGGGCAAAGCACTGGGTCCTCCCCATGGTTGTTGCACCATTTTACAAACAATTTCCAACTATTGTCATATTGCAGTCGTGTGGATGGTGCCCTAGCGTTGGTGACACTTGGTGTCCAAATGGAAGCTGTTCAGCCACTTCTGTAGGGGGCGCAACAACAGCAGACCCGACGGAACCACAGCTGTCATGGATGTCAGCTTTCCCAAAAGCCGCAGGAATGTTATATATGGCAACATTCTTCTCCCCTGGAAAAGTGTGAGGAGGCAAAGAACGTCGTCCACCCGGTGGGAGGATGGCTGGGCCTTCATGGCTAAGGTATCCAATGTCACCCCAATAAAGGTCACTCTTTGGGAGGGGTTCAGACATGACTTCCTGAAATTGACCCTGAGCCCCAATTGGGCCACATGGGCAAGGAGCCTGTAGGTATCCTGAACCACCTGAGATTGTGACGGTGCACAGATCAGCCAGTCGTCCAGGTATGGTAACACTTTCATGCCCTGCGACTGTAGGGGTGCAAGAGCCGCTTTCACACATGGAGTGAAGATCCTGGGGGAGAAGGAGAGCCTGAAAGGGAGGACTCGGAACTGCAGTGGTGGCCTTTGTAGGCAAAACGGAGAAACTGCCTGTGCTGAGGTTTGATGGGGATATGGAAGTAGGCATCTGCCAGATCGATGGATGTGAACCATTCCCCCTGGGTCACAGTCTGTAAGACATCCACCGTAGTCGGCATGTGGAAAGGTAACACCTTCAAACACTGATTCAGCCCCTTCAGGTCTAGTATCGGGCGATATCAGCCAGTCTTTTTTGGTACGAGGAAATATGTTGAGTAGAAGCCTCTGGGGTATGCTAGAGCAGTGGTTCTCAAATGGGGGTACGCGTACCCCTGGGGGTACGTGGAGGGGTTGCAGGGGTTTACGTGAAGCTTTTTAAAATATCTTTAAAAAATCAGTAGGCTCATCCTAATAATAAGTCTTGGGGAAAATTATTTTGTAAAAACTTTGACAAAATATAAATGTGTGTTCATGCACTGAATTTTATATTCAGTATTTAGTTTCAATATCCTTCTAAATTAATCTGACCCCCCCCACCAAGTTAGTTTGACCCACTGACCCAGCGCACTTGTCAACGACCTGTTGTTACCAGATAACACTAACTCTAAGATGTCCTAAAAGAGTTAACGTTAATTATTCTTTATTATCTTTATTTATTAAGTTAATTTATTTTTTAAACAAAATATAATTTATTTATAAATAAGTTATAGATGTATTTATGTGAACACATTTTTGTTATTTATTTATATTTTTTATTTTGTACCATTACAGAGACCAATATAAATTAGCAGCGTTTTGCATATTTGAGTTTTGACAGTACCACCAGGAAGGTGGTCACCGTCTTCTGTTTTTCTTTTTTGTTTCTACATGCAATGTTTGCAATATGAATGTATTTGTCAGGTTCACTGACATAAGTTGTTTGGCTTTACTAAATCAGACACTTATTTTTACAGCACTGTACCTCTTTTTTCTCCAAAAATGTTTTGCCCGAGTCAGGGCGTACTTGACTAAAAATATATTTCTAAGGGGGTACATCACTGAAAAAGATTGAGAACCACTGTGCTAGAGGATCTACAGCCTCAATTGCCTTCTTGGCCAGGAGGGCAGACAGCTCCTGGTCCAGGGCCAAGGCCTTTGCCGGGTCGCTGATAACAGTTGATCTGACACTGCTGGAAACAGGGGGCCGGCGTCGAAACTGAAGCTTGTACCCATGGGTCAAGGTTGAGACTACCCAGGGGTCTGAAGCAATCGCAGCCCAGTAACTGAGCTGCTCGTTGGAAAAATAACCAACGACCGGCCCAATGGCCTCAATCTCTGGCCCTCTGGCCCCTAGGGGCCCCGGAGGGACGGTGGGGAGGACCCGCAGCTCGGGGTTGAGTGGGAGGCAAGCGGGCAGGGGCACGAAAGTCCCTGGCTTGTCTATGCGAGGTTCGCCGGGCACCATAATTTCCCATAGGAAGAAAATGTGGAGGAGGGCGGGGACACAGAACAGCAGAGGGGTCCCTGGGTCTACTCGGGGGAGCCATGCTCCTACTAAGGCCTGAAAGCTGCTGCCTGGTTTCACGAGCCCTAACAGTTCTCTCCAGCGCCTCCACCGCAGCTGAACCGAAAAGTTCCTCTGGTTCAACAGGAACACTTCGGAGTGTCCTCCTGGATGACTCTGTCAAAGGGGACTGTGCAAGTCACACCTGGCGGCGTGTCTGAACCAGCAAGGACATCATTCGCCCAAGCTCTCTAGACATAAGCCCAAAAGCTTGTAAAGCTGTGTCGCTAAAGCTCATGGCAGAAGGATCTCCGCTATTATCCTGCAATGAACTGGAGAGCACGAACATAAGATGAGCCAAGGAGTTTTCAACACGCCCCGCCCGTGCACCAGCATTATAGGTTCTTGTGGAAGGTCATCCGTTACACGACATTGAGGACGGGAACATCTCACAGCTGGTCATAGTGACTCCTCAGGGGACACAATCAGAGATGCTATGGCTGGCTCAGCATCAGGCATCTGCTCCAGGCCAGCTCCGGCTGCATTAGGCATGGCCGCCAGAGTCCGGGGGTCCGTCAGAAATGTTCCATAATATCATAATTAAAGACCATTTAGATCTGAATAAATAGTGAGCATTGTGGGCACACAACTACAACATTCTCAAAAAAAAAAACATTTAAAATAAACTGCATAAAGTATAAAAAGTAGTGCTGTCAATAGATTAAAAAAAATAACTAATTAATTGCACAATTTTCTGTAGTTAACTGAGATTAATTGAGATTAATTGAGATTAATTTATCAACAAATTAATCGCAATTAATCTCTTTTTCTACTAAAGACAGAAGCTTGTAACAGCTACACTGTAAAAGGGTTGCTGTAAATTTTACAGTAACTTACTGGCAGCAGGATGCCAGTAAGTTACTGTAAAAATCATTACAGTAGTATTACTGTATTTTAATTTACAGTATCAGCATCATTACTGTATTTGATGGGTGAGGCGCGTTTACAGCTGAACAAAAACAGGAAAAACAGAAATGAAAGTGGCCTGTCTGGTTGATTAATTCAGTTAAAGCTTAGAAAGTAGCGGATATATCCACTTGAACCAATTGCTTGTGTTGACAATGCCAAGCTAGCTAGCTGGTGCCATCAATCATGGGATAAATCATTTGCTTCGGTCTGCTTCACACACTCGACCAATCTGGCTTTAGACTGAGGTAGGACGGCCTACCTTATGAACATAGGTGCACAGAAATGCAGAAATAAATAAATGCAGAAATACAGGACTAAACAAATAAATGTTGAAATGAATAGGTAAATTTATGAATAAATAAATAAATGTGGAAATAATAAATTACGACCAGCCTAGGGGATACTGGAGGAAAACATAAAATTGACCACTCCTTTGTCACTTCCCAAGGCACACCGGCAAGAAACCACAAACAAACACGATTTTTGTAGTTCAAACAAAAGATTTTTTTCTTTAATAATTCTTTTCTTCTAGTTTTACATACTAAATCAAAAATACCTCGGGGTAAGTAAGCATATAAAACAACAAACAAAACACTCTTATAAATCAAAAGTCTTACCTAGTCACTAATGAGAAAAGAAACATACAAACCTAAGGTGTCTCCCTAAACGAAAAACAGGAGAAAACAGAAACCAAAAAGCCTTACTTCCCCTACATTACCTTATTACTTTGTCTTTTTTTTAACATTCACAGAATTTCACAAACACTCGTTCAAACAATCGATCTACACAAAGACGTGGCGTTGAGTAGTGAGGAAGGAGGGTCAGCGTCTCTTCTTCGGCTGTCATTTTTAAATCCCCAGCCATCAGCTCTCAGCCAATCGTCTGTGCCCGCGACACGGTCTCCTCCACTCTGCGGCGGGTGCGTCTTTCCGCTGCTGTCCAATCAGGACGCTCCACCTGCAGCTAAGAAGAGCAGGAGCACAGAGGGAGGGAGGAGGAAAAGGAGGAAGGCGCTCCTCTACAAAGGCAACATAGCAACAATTAAATCAATAAAAAGACACACAGTCATAACACCCCCCCACCTAAGATCAATCATTTCTTCCCCTAATAGAAATGTTTGATCCAATTTTTGAATTAAGACCCCACTCTAGACAAAGCATCCGCAATAACATTGTCTACACCTTTAATATGACGCACCTCGATATTAAAGTCTTGCAACAACAAGGACCAACGCATGAGGCGCTGGTTGTTGTTAGCATCTTGTGACAAGAAGACTAACGGATTGTGATCCGAAAAAACAACAACTGGTTCGGAGCTAGAACCAACGTAGACCTCAAAGTTTTGTAAGGCCCACAGCAACACAAGAGCCTCTTTTTCTATGGTGCTGTAGTTAACCTGGTGTCTGTTGAATTTCCTAGAGATATAACAGACAGGATGGTCGATGCCATGGTCATCCTCCTGCAAGAGGACAGCACCCGCACCTGTAGTGCTAGCATCTACCTCTACCTTAAAGGGACGCTCAAAATCAGGTGCGGTGAGCACAGGGGCGCTACACATAAGGGCCTTGGCGGACTCAAATGACTCCTGGCAGACAGGAGTCCACACAAACTGGACACTCGGACTCAACAAACTAGTGAGGGGCGAAACAACACTGGCAAAATTTTTGCAGAAGCCACGATAGTAACCGCACATTCCCAGAAACCTGCGGAGCTGCCGCCTGGTTTTTGGCTCTGGAAAATCCAGGATGGCCTGAATTTTGGCCGACAGAGGGCGCACCGTACCCTGACCTACCTGCTTACCTAGGTACGTTATTACAGCTTTACCAAACTCACACTTGGCCAGATTCAGAGTCAGAGAGGCAGCCATCAAACGACTGAAGATTTCTCTCAGAGTTTCCACATGCTCAGGCCAAGAGGAGGAAAAACACACAATGTCATCCAAGTAAGCCTCACAGTTCCTAACACCACAGAGGACGGTGTTCATCAGCCTCTGAAATGTGGCAGGGGCATTTCTCAGACCAAAGGGCATCACAGTGTACTGGAGAAAGTGGTCTGGTGTAGCAGCGGAGACCTCAGGCGCAGGTGGTGTCAAAGGAACCTGCCAGTACCCTTTGAGAAGGTCGAGTTTGGTCACAAATTTAGCAGAGCCTACTTCGATCCACACAATCATCCATACGTGGGGGAGAGGAAAAGAGTCAGGTTTCGTCACAGAGTTAACCTTCTGAAAATCGGTACAAAATCTGGGAGTTTCGTCAGATTTTGGGACTAGGAGGCAAGGAGAACTCCATGGACTGGAGCTGGGCACAGCCAAACCATTCTCCAAAAGATACTGTACCTCCTTCTGCATGGCAGCACGTTTAGCGGGGTTCACTCTGTAAGCGTGCTGCTTAATGGGCCTGTGATCACCGACATCAACATCATGCTGCAGCACTGTCGTCTGTGAGGGCTTATCCTTAAAGAGAGCAGCATGAGAACAAATTAAATCACACACATCACTTTTAGCAGGCTCAGACAGATATGACAAATGGTCATCGAGATTACACAAAATTTTGGAATTTTCCAAGCGCGCACACGGGACAGCAACAGGTGTCTCTCTCAGCTCATCCTCCGCGGGGCTGTAGGAGGGAGAAGCCACAGACACCACAGGAGAGGTGCTCTGCACAACACTCACAGACGGCACATCAGTTTGAGGACGTTCAACATATTTCTTCAACATGTTAACATGACACACACGGGACTTTTTCCTTCTATCTGGAGTTTTTACTACATAATCAGTGTCACTCAATCTGCGCTCCACCTCATAAGGACCACTGAATTTGGCCTCGAGGCTGGAACCAACAACAGGTAATAAAACTAACACAAGGTCACCTGCTGCAAAAATGCGACTGACAGTTTTCTGATCAAAATGTGCTTTCATTTTAGACTGTGCAGCGCAGAGAGAGGTCCGGGCCAGCTCACAGGCAGTGTGTAACCTCTCCTTGAATGAACTGACGTAGTCCAGGACGTTGTGGGCGGGGCTGCGCTTGTCTGTAAGCCAGCTCTCTTGGAGCAAACGCAGGGGACCGCGCACGGTGTGTCCAAACACTAACTCAGCCGGACTGAAACCAAGTGACTCCTGAGTAGTTTCACGAATTGCAAACAGTAAGAGTGGCAGACCCTCATCCCACTCCCTGTTAGAATCAACACAGAATTTACGAAGCATAGATTTTAAAGTCTGATGAAAGCGCTCCAGCGCGCCCTGGCTCTCGGGGTGGAACGCGCTGGACACCTGATGCTTCACAGACAACATAGACATTACCTGAGCAAACATTTTCGACATAAAATTTGACCCTTGATCTGTTTGGATGCGTTTGGGCAACCCAAAAGTGGAAAAGAACTTGGTTAAAGCCCTCACCACTGCTTTGGCTTTTATGGTGCGCAAAGGGACGGCCTCGGGGAAACGAGTGGCGGCGCACATCATGGTTAGGACATACTGATTACCAGACTTTGTTTTTGGCAAGGGGCCAACACAATCCAAAATCACATGCTCAAATGGTTCACCGATAACCGGGATCGGATTTAAAGGAGCTGGTGGAATAACCTGGTTAGGTTTCCCTGCTACCTGGCAAACATGACACGAGCGGCAATATTTAATGACGTCGGATTTTAATCCTGGCCAGAAAAAGTACTTGAGAATCCTGTTGTATGTCTTTCTAACCCCCAAATGACCGGATAAATTATGATCATGGGCCAGACTCAAAACTTGGACTCGGAACTCTTTTGGCACAATTACCTGAGTCACTGTGTCACACTCCATACCTGACAACGGGGACCATTTACGCATCAAGACTCCATCATCAAAAAGGTATGTCCCACACTGTGAACTGGTTTTATTTTCAGCAACAGCCGAAAAACAAGTGGTCAAAGATGGGTCATTTTTCTGAGCCTGGATAAGCTGCTTTTTATCTACAGCTAAACGTAAATCTTTTACATCAGGCAGGACATCAACAATCACAGTTTCACATTTTTCATTTTCAACAGAGGGGCTGTCAGAATCAGGCGCGCTCAAAACGTACCAGAAAGGTCTGGTAAATCACCAAACTTGCGAGCTTGGGCTCGCGTAACGACGCACGCAGGAAAAATTGGCCGCGGATGAAACGCGGTGACAGGGGGTAAAATACTTAGATACGGGCAAGCATTTTCAGTCACCTCGGGCAAGGTGGGAAACACTTTCTTACCGGCTAAATCATTACCCAGAATGAGATCAACTCCTGCTACAGGCAGTTGGTCTCTCACACCACGCACAGGGCCAGACACAAAAGAGGGCCGAAATATAAACTGTGTGGGGCGGAGCAGCGCAAAACGCTCATTTTAACTCCCCACACCAACAAATCTGTACCGCAGTACGAATCAGAAGAAAACGGTACAACTCCACGCCGAGCAATTGAATGTTTTGCGCCAGTGTCTCTTAAAATAGTGACTGGAATTCTGCCCTCCTCACTGCCATCCAGAGAGAAGAAACCTTGAGAAATGAAAGGTTTGAATTCATCATCGATTTTGGAATTTTCACACACGATGTCGGACTCACAAGCTGCAGGTTTGCACTGGATTAATCCTACATCAGATGGCTTTTTAACCTTAGCTTGTTCTTTTTGTTTTAAAACAGGACAGACAGCAATGAGGTGACCAGAATCATGGCAGTAGAAACACACACGCTTGTCACCTGTTGCCGAATTATTGCGCCGAGAGAAAATTGGCGACCTACTCTTTTTTTCGACATGTGCAGATGACTCACGCGGCGCAACAGACAAAAACACATTTTTGTGAGTTAAAGCAAACTCATCAGCCAATACAGCTGCATCCGAAAGAGAAGCAACTTTTTGCTCGTTAATATACACGACGATGCGCTCATGTAAACATTTTTTAAACTCCTCCAACAGGACAAGTTCGCGCAGTTGTGCAAAATCAGTAACTTTACTGGCCTGACACCACTTATCGAAAAGAACCCCCTTCTCGCGTGCAAATTCCACATATGTCTGATTGACACTCTTTGTACAATTTCTGAATTTTTGCCTGTATGCCTCAGGCACCAGCTCATACGCACGAAGCACAGTGGTTTTCACTATATCATAATTCAAACTTTGTTCAATTGTGAGACTGGCACACACCTCCTGGGCTTTACCTACCAATTTACATTGTAGCAACAATGACCACACATCCTTGGGCCAATTTAATGTGGCTGCAATGCGCTCAAATGCACTGAAATACGAATCCACCTCCGACTCTCGGAAAGGTGGCACTAGGGCAATGTGCCTGCTGACATCAAAGGTGTCACGGGGAGAGTGCGGGGCTTGCTGAGTGCGTGATTCAGTGGTAATACTAGGCTGGCGCTCCAGCTCTAAGGCTCTCACACGTAAGTGCATTGCCTGAACCTCTAACTCCCGGTTACGTACCTCCATCTCCTTTATACGGAGTGTTAGCTGAAGCTCATCTGCTGACGCACCGTGCGTAACGGGAGGGTTTGTGGGAGCGGGTGTGACAGGCGGCACCGTATCAGCCTTGTCCACGTCAGCCTTAGCCGCAGCTCCTTCCACAGAAGGAAGCTCAGTGAGGAAGCCTTTCTCCCGCAGTTTGTCGACCACAAGCTGACGAATTTCAGCCTTTCTGGCATTCAGCGGCACATGCACCTCAAAGAAATCAGCCACAAGAATGAGTTCAACTTTTTTACATCTCTCGAGATCCTTTAAGGTGGGATTTTTAACAAAACTCTTTAAGTCGAACTCCATAGTGCCAGTTTTTTTTTTTTTTTTTAACAAAAGAGTCAATCAGACATACACAGAAGATGAAAAAAACGACGAATACTCACCCGAAAAAACACGTTAAACTAGACGAGCCCCCAATTTATGTTACGACCAGCCTAGGGGATACTGGAGGAAACATAAAATTGACCACTCCTTTGTCACTTCCCAAGGCACACCGGCAAGAAACCACAAACAAACACGATTTTTGTAGTTCAAACAAAAGATTTTTTTCTTTAATAATTCTTTTCTTCTAGTTTTACATACTAAATCAAAAATACCTCGGGGTAAGTAAGCATATAAAACAACAAACAAAACACTCTTATAAATCAAAAGTCTTACCTAGTCACTAATGAGAAAAGAAACATACAAACCTAAAGTGTCTCCCTAAACGAAAAACAGGAGAAAACAGAAACCAAAAAGCCTTACTTCCCCTACATTACCTTATTACTTTGTCTTTTTTTAAACATTCACAGAATTTCACAAACACTCGTTCAAACAATCGATCTACACAAAGACGTGGCGTTGAGTAGTGAGGAAGGAGGGTCAGCGTCTCTTCTTCGGCTGTCATTTTTAAATCCCCAGCCATCAGCTCTCAGCCAATCGTCTGTGCCACGACACCGGTCTCCTCCACTCTGCGGCGGGTGCGTCTTTCCGCTGCTGTCCAATCAGGACGCTCCACCTGCAGCTAAGAAGAGCAGGAGCACAGAGGGAGGGAGGAGGAAAAGGAGGAAGGCGCTCCTCTACAAAGGCAACATAGCAACAATTAAATCAATAAAATGACACACAGTCATAACAATATATATAAATAAATACATAAGTAAATATAGAAATGAATCATTAAATAAATGTAAAAATACAAGAAAAAACGTTTTTAATTACCAAAATATATTTATATATTTATTTATTTATCAATGTGTCATATTTGTCCTCCATATTGGAGATGATCTCCTTCTTGGTATAAATAAAAATGTCTGTGCCTGGAGCTCCACATGTCAGCTGGTGTATTCAAACGGACTTGAAGCAGTTTGCTGCTCTTACTAACGTTGTTCCTCAGGTTCAGATTCTTGCTCGTGTTCTGACTCTCAGATGGTCGTGGCTCTGGACAAAAGTGTCTGCTGAATGACTTTGAAACATTTCAACAAACTTTAATAAGAAGACAAATATTACTCATACATTTGCTTAAAGTAAAATAGAGAAAATGTTTTGGAGAATAGATATGTGTGTTTATGTCATGATGCAATAGAGCATTCAGAGATATTGCTGAGGCATTTTACTTGACACAGGCTGATGGTCTGCCTGCTGGGCATTTCTGCCTGACGCACCTCCACCAGTGCCTTTCTTGCAGGTGTGAACCTATGGGCCTATGAGGGTCATCAGCTGGGGACCACCAGTCATCGATGTTTCGCTCCTTTAACCCCAGTACATCTCCTGGTGGCGGAGCGATGGCGGGGATCTCTCCCCACCACCCCCTGCTAATGCCCTTAGCTGTTGCCTGGCCCCCAACTCCTGTGCATCCTCCTCAGCCACAGCCAGAAACTGCCCTTCTCTGCCTCCTCAGCCAGTTCTTTGATGGCTCTACAATGTGCCGCACCTTTGCATCCCATGTCCCTTAGAAGGCGAGCAGCTGAGGCTCCCACGAAACCCCTACACCCCACCTCAACAGGGCAGGTGATGGTTTTCCAGCCAGCCTCCCTACATTCTGCAGCCAGGTCTGCATATTTGGCGTGCTTTCGTTCGTTGGCAGCTTCCACGTTCTCCTCCCACGGCACGGTGAGTTCCACCAGCAAGACGGTCTTGCAAGCTTCCAACCACAGTACCAGATCAGGCCGGAGCGATGTTTCTGCGATCTCTCTGGTGAACTGGAGTTGCCTTCCCAGGTCGACCCTCATGTTCCACCCCCTTCCAGGAGAGAGGAGACCTGAGGTTTCTCTCCTTCGAGGGGTCCTGATGTTCTCCCCTGCTCTGGTGAACTGGATGGAGTGCATTGCTGGGGCTGACGGTCTGCTGTTCACTTCCTGTCTGCACGTCTCCACTACCTCAGCAAGCTTCCTCAGCACCAGGTCGTGTCACCACCTGTATCGGCCTTGAGAGAGATCTGTCTTGCAGCCCGACAGGATGTGTTGGAGGCTTGCGTTGATGGTGCTACACAGTGGGCAGGTCTCTTCAGCACCATACCACTGGTGGAGGTGCTTCAGCCTGCTGATTGCCTTGTCGACTTCTTCCTGGGCTCTCCACTTCCTACCTGTTCTAACATGGGTTCCTGCTGCTCTCACCAGCTGGTCGTTGGATTCCCTGAGCTCCATCACAAGGCGGACCTTCTCCTGTTTGTATCCCACGCTGATGGATCGCAGAGGGAGCTGAAGCATGTTTCTGCCGAAGAGGCCAACTTCCGAAAGGCTTCTCGGCAGCCCCAGCCACTTTCTGATGAATGAGTTGGCCAGCCCATCCATCTTGCTCACCACTGAAGAGGGGATCTCACTCATTTTTAGAGGCCACATCACCCGTTGGTACAGAATGGTCTGGTAGCACCACACTTTGTACTTGCCGGGGAGCTGGCTCTGATTGATCCTGGCCAGGCCGTCTGCAAGCTGCTTCCTTACTGTGTCCCCCATCTGCTTGTCGGAGAGCTCTGCAGTGTAGGTCCGACCTAGGCTACAGACAGGATGGCTGACCAGCAAGGGGATCTCCTCACCGCCTGCGACGAAGGTGGTGTGGTCGCTTCTGACTCCTTTCCTGAGGGACAGGCTGCGCGATTTGGAGGGTTTGGAGGGCAAACTGAAGGTGCACATTTCTCTGGCCCCTGAATCAGTATTTGTATGAACAAAAATTGATAAATTACTGTTTACATTTTTCTCTAAGAATATATTTGTGGTCGAGTTTCCGGACGCAGCAGAGGAGTATAGACATGTATTCATGAGCTCTTGGTGGTAGGCCCTAGCATCTGCCTTTATCCTAAATTAACCTAACCTCTCATAGCTGTGGGCTGTAAGCAACAGGCAAAATAATTAAAAACACTTTCGTATGGCAAGCAACAATCTTCGGCATACTAAGTGAAAGAAAAATATTCAAGCTGCAGGGCACTTACACGCGGTGGCTTCAAGTAATATGGCGGACAGCGAAAAAGAATCATCATTCAACAAGCTTCACAACGCTATTCAAGAAACCAAAGAGGACCTCACAAAACATATTGACAAACATTAATGAAAATGAATCTTCAGCCTCTACGCTCTCAGAACAGGTCTCGGAGATCGAGATGCGGGTGAGTGCAAACAAAGACAATTTTAAAGATGCACGTGACTATGTTGCAAACAATAAATCTGAGTACATTTTATATTTCAGGCCTCGTGCAGCTTTTCTGGCACATAATTAGCCTGATTTTACAAACTTGTAAGTTTGTTTTGATTATATGGTTATAGCCGTTCGATTTTGCTCTGGGTCATGTCTTGTTTTTTTGTGAAATTTTTTTGTTTGATTATTTTTATATCATTCTTGTTGTTATTTTTTTATTCATGGTTGTCTATTTTTGCTATATTTTTTGCCTGAAGTTCTTTAATGATGCAACTTTTGCATATTAAGAATTTAATTTATAATTTTAGGAATAAGCCCAAATAATATCACTCATAGATACTAAGATTATTCACCGAGCTGATGCACTTTTATGTAATCTATGAAATGATACCCTCCACCTGCTTCTTCTACTAAATAATAACTAATAATTGTCATAACTTTATTGATATAGCACCTTTAAAATCACAGTTTTCTAAGTGCTTGGACAGACAGACAAGAACATACAGACAGCAAAGCACAAGAGCTTCAGCACAAAAGGAGCAAGAAAAGCAGAACGTAAATCAAAGAACCCCCACAGACAAACACAAACTGAATAATGAACACTGGCCAGAAGAGGAAACATTTCAAGGACCCTGAAGAACCCTAAGACCTGAAAATGAGGGCCAAACAATCCAGGCACAGGGACTAACACGGCCCAAAACACACAGGGCCCTCAGCCCACAGGACCAGGACCACCAGAGACCAACAGGCATTGGCCCACAACCAAGGAGTCCCCAATGTCAGCAGCCCCACCAATCAAAGGCCCCCTTATTCCCCAAACCACAGTGAGGGGCTAGACCCAGACCACCACATCCAGTCCCCCTCCTCACAATAAGAACCTGTTCCTATGTTGTAAGCACAAGAACCACAGAGACATGAATGAGACCATGAGGAGCAGAGAGAAAAGATAAAAACATCAAAACAGAGAAAATGGAAAAGACAATAAAAAGGAGAAGAAGCAATCAGAAAAAAACAATAATGGAACTGAGTCCACAATATTTGTGTCAAACAGAAAAAAGAGTCCAGCTCCAACATTCACTGTATTGTTGGACAACATTTCAGCTGATTTACAGTCTGATCCACACAGCGGCGGTTCTAGACCAATTTCACAGGGGCGGCCATCCTGGGGCCAAGGGTGTTGTCAGAGGGACACGTTCAACCCTGATAAAAGAGACTGAGAAGGGGTTCACCATTCAAAACATTTGGTCTAATTAATAAAGTAATACAAGATACAAGTAAAAATATTTCAGTTGCAGGAAAGTTTATGGTATGTTAGTTGCATTTTCAACAATATGTCCAAAGAAATTGTTAAAATAAACAAAATAAGACATTGTTTTTGTCTTCATCAACAACACAGTGTCCAAGCCTTGAACACATTTACTTCAGAACAAAATTTAAAAACAGTAATGGTAATTGTTTCAGTAGCAATGCGGACAATAAAAACAATGAGAGCATCCACCATACCATTTATAAGGCTAGTCTAATGAGTCTGAGCACTCCAGTCTATTTCCCTGTAAAGGACTGTACCAGGCTGTCTTATTAAGCTCCCTGTGGACACTCCCAGCTTTGCATTGATGGGTCTTCTTTGCATTTGCTGATATCTGTGGAGGAAGACAAACTGAATTAAAGTAAAAAAAAACATTTATACTACAGGGACACACACATGCATGCAAGACAAAAATAAACTTGTTATACAAAGTCACAGTTATCACTACTTAATGTTATTTATTTATTTATTTATTTCGGTCACGTCAACACAGTTATACAGCATCACACATTGTCAATAGTTGATCAAATGTTCATGTCCGAAAGGGTAGACGGGAGAAGCAGAGCTTGTCTAGTCCCGTCCCCATTTTCTCAATATTTAGTACTTAGTCTCCTTTTTTCCACATATTAACAAGTTGTTATGCATTTTCATTCATTTATAGAGGTCTTAAATAATTCTAGACTCCATTTTAGTGTCCGTATTTGACATATTCCATAATCCTTCGTTCCACGTAATCCTTTTTGTTGTTGTTGTTGTCGTTGTAAGTCCCAGTTTGTGATGTCGGGGTTGTGATGTTGTAGATGGTGATGTTGGAATGGTGTGCCCTCGTTGCTTCTCGTTCTTCACTTTTCAGACGTGTTAGACGCGTGACTCCTCGTCACTCTCCTCTTCCCCCAGGCGTGCTCCTGCACTGTCGTCTCGGGCTCTGCTGTAGTTTTCAGCCATGCGGGCGTTTCCGCCTCCCAGTCGGATTTTGTTGAGGGGTGCGCGAGCCATCTTTCTCTGACCACCGGCTCTCTTGATTTCATCGCATGCTAGCAGCATCACCTCTCTTGTTGCCAAAAACTCAGCCTTCATGCGTCTCAGCCTCCACATAATCCCTCCGAGGCCCAGACCCATGATTGTAATCGCAGCTCCGATTGCGGCAAACAAGAACACGTCTTCCACGTCCTCCACCTCCAAGATTGACAGACACACCACTCTCCATTTATTCCAGCTGTCCTTTGCATACCCAGCTAGGAATGTTCCATCGAAATTTTGGTTCTCCCGGGCCAGCTTGGCGGGTTGAAGACCTTATCGATTGCGTTGAGAGCCCAGCTTAGTGGATCCATTTTGAGATTGTCTGTTTCTCTGCAGTAGTTTGATATGATATACGGCCTCACTTAACTTACATCATCAGGTCATTCACTATCATTGTTTTGGTACATTTCGTCTTTCCTGCTGTCTTATAGACCAAACAACCCACATGTTTTGTTTCATCAACCACCAACATCCTTGAGCTCTGTACATGTTTTGTATAACCACCCCTAGATGTTTACATATTTATATCCGTCAAAGTATCTTCTCAGTATTCTTTTTTTAAATTCTTTTATGGTACCGCTGCACCTGGTTTCTTCCTGGAGGCTGTTCCACTGATTTACTCCATTAACTGTGATAGTCATCCCTTTCAATGTTGTTCTTACTGATTTCTTTTTGAGAATCATAGATCCTCTGAGGTTGTGCGTTGCCTCAGGTTTTGTGAACCTTGTTTGTAGGTTCCTCGGCAGCTGGTCATGTGCAGCCTTATATAATATCTGTACAGTCTTGTATTTTATTAGGTCATATAGTTTTAGGATCTTTGCTGTGATGAACAGCTGATTTGTGTGTGCTCTATAGCTTGCGTGGTGAATAATTCTCACTGCTTTTTTCTGGAGTGTTAATATACCTTTAATATTTGTTTTGTAGCTGTTTCCCCATATTTCGCAGCAGTATTGTATGTGTGGTGCCACCAGTGCCCAGTAAACTGTGAGAAGTGATTTCTGGTTTAGTACTTTTTCTGCTTTCCACAGTATTGATACACTCCTGGCTATTTTTTTTTCTGTATAGGATATATGAGGTTTCCAGTTTAGCTTCTCGTCGATGATTACTCCTAGAAATTTGAATTCATTAACCCTTTGTATCTTGGTTCCGTTTATATTTACATTAGCCTCACAGTCTCTATTTTTGTTGCCGATTTTTAAATCTATAAAAGAACACCAAACTAAAAAGTAATAACAGTACATACAGTAAATGAATTTAGAAATCTGAAACACTGTCATAGTGAACTCGTATTGTACAGTCACCAAACACAATTACACTATTGAAAACAATTATTTGTGTTTACAATGGGGATTTTTTGTGGGTCAACTTTATGGAAGGGGGAAACGATCAGTGGTGCAGTCTGGTTTAGTCTAGTGGGTAAACTCTGACATACTCTGGTGGGTGTTTCTCCTCTTAGGGCCTCCATACACTGAAGACATATTTGCCACATTTTTACCTAGTTTATACACTGTCCACTAGGGTTGTCAAAAGTATCGATACTCAAAAAAGTATCGATACTAAAATGTTGTATCCGGATACGATACTCACTTTCAAAACTACGATACTACCCCCCCCCCCCCGGATGCCGAGCCGCCGCTGCCATCTCTCTCTCTCTGCCTCCTCACACACACAGGAGAGCAGGCACCCTTCCCCTCCCCGTGACGAGCTCAATAACAAAACAGCATAAGTAGTGCCGCTGCAGGAGGGCCAAATCAACCAGTTGTGGTTAAAATAAAATTCAAAGACGCTCGAAATAAAAGGACGAAATAACCCCCCCCTCCCTCGCCTCCTATGCTAAACACCCACTGCAATATGGAGGAGGACGAAGTGGAGGAATTAGCTGACGCTCCTTCGTCAAATAAATCGGTTGTGTGGACCTATTTTGGCTTCCCATTTAAAAGACGAGACAACGGTGAGAAGACTGAGGACAAAACAACAACCGTGTGCAAAATATGCCGCTACAGTTCGCCATTTACTGCGGCGAGTAAAACTACTACCAACTTCGAACTGTGACGCTCCTTCGGACATAAAAAATAAAGGTGACTCCGGCTTGCGAATACCTGCTTCTATTTAACAGCCACTGTGGGCTGTGACCACGCCAACTACAATTTTAATTCACGAACAAAACAGTGAGTAGTAATCTCTAGACCTCCTGCACGTCTCTCTCCCTCCTAACACACACACTAACTCTCCCCTCTGAACTCTGCCCCCGCCTATCTGGCCCCTTCACTGACTGCAAATTCATCGGAACATTAAAATCCACATTGAACACATAACAAACAGTAGAACTGCTCCACTATGTTTGTGTAAGTCTGCATAAAAAAACAATATTTGATTTTTGCATCTACTGTTGGGTTGACAGAATTTGATCATAGTTGAAGATCAGAAGTATATGCACTGTTATAGGCTAAATATTATAGTTCACAGTTCAGACATTTATAGGTCTAAACTGCAGCTCTGAGGACTGCTGTTTGTTTTCCTTTTCATTCAAGAATGTACTTATCCTGATTGTTACAACAACAAAGCACTTTTTAGTGAGACTTTATGTTTGTACTTGCACTGTAGTCTAAATAAGAGCAAAAAAAACTACAATTTAGTTTTTTTCAAAGAGCATTTATTTTGTTCTGATGCAGCAATATTTTTTGTATTGTATTATTATTTTTTGCATTAGGAAGACTTTTGCACAACTTCCTAGAGGTTATATTTTCATTTTTTTGTTGATAAAAATGTTTCTTTTAAATATTGGGTTCTTTTTTTATCCTTGTGGTATCGAAAATAGTATCGAGTATCGAATATTTTCCTGAGTATCGGTATCGAGTTGAAAATTTTAGTATCGTGTCAACCCTACTGTCCACTGAAAACAGCTCTGAGACCCACTTATGGGCCTCCGCCCACAGGTTAAGAACCACTGCAGTAGAAGATGGTATTCGAAGCTTAATACTTTACGGATTGTTCTTATATCATGGAGAATAAGTGATGCAGGAAGCCTCTGGGTGAATTTGTCATTTAGAAAAAAGTGATTGAGTGAAAACAGCAGCTCAGAACTGGACTGATGAACAATATTAAGTTTTGATTCATCAACAGGCCGATTCGTCATTTTTTAAGAATTTCCGTGAAGTTAAACAGAGCACATGAGCTATGAAGACACAGTTTGATTCATAAAAACACACTGAGTGACTGACGGTCCCTCACTGTCCCTGCAATGCACGCCTGTCTGCATCTTTACGCTCACCTGCACACAGAGGAGCACGTGCACAGACGCTGAGAGAAAGTTCAAGTCACACAACCACGCTAGACTTATCTTTGCACATTTTGTTGTGGTTACAAGATATTTCAGGGCGTTTTGTAGAGGGCACCATTTATGTTAAACCCCTGCATCCCCCATGTGATTTGTGCCTATAAATTAAGTGTGAGAAATCGGAGGTGTGGCGCGAGAGCGCGTGAGTGTGTATCACAGCTGATGCGTAAAACTTGGCAGACCACATCAGCCTCTGTGAGTTCATCAACCTCCTATTAACTCAAGTTAGTCAACATTTCCTGGTTTTAACGTGTAAAAATTACACAAATAACATAGCTTTACTCACATTAATTCTCTGTGGTAATTCTTCTTGTATCACTGTGATGATTCTGTCGGCATATTCTCTCCAGAGAGGTTCTGGCAGTGTAGCACTCTAAGGGGTCTGACTGGAACCCAGAGCAGCTTCATTTATTCCGCTTATCACATCAGCGAGACACCACAGTGTTTTATGATTGTATATGCTTTGTGTGGAGGGGGGGCCACAGGGGGGTCCAGGCTCAGTTTTACAGGGGCACTGGCCCCTGTTGACCCCTCCCCAAAACCGCCACTGGATCCACATCAACCTGATGAAGGTCTGAGCTTCAACATGTTTGAAGAAACAAAGAAGGTTCTGGAGATGCAGATGGAGACCACAGTGTGTAGGAGTCTCTCTGTGTTTGTCTTGTTGACTCCTCTCACCTGTCCAGGTGGATCAAGTCTTTGTTCTGGAACATTCTGTGATCATTGATTCTAATGAACTTCATGTGGACTGCAGTGTGGACCATGTGACAGCAGACTGTGACTGTGAGCTCAGATTGAAGTGTTTAGATGTGAAGGTTTGATCCTGACAGAAAAATCTGAGCTCTGCTGTTTACACTTTAGAGAAACAGGAGGAACGGATCAAGACGTGTGTGAAAGCAGCTGAGACAAACTGAAGTACAGGAGGCAGAGCAGCAGCTGATTGGCTCTGCTGAGCAGACTGTGTGATGTGGACACATTTGATTGGATCCTAAATAGTTTTTCTCTCCATTCTCTCTTCTTTATTCAGACTGTGGGACTGCAGTTTGTCAGAGATCAGCTGTACTTTTTTAGCCTCAGCTCTGAAGTTTAACCCCTCCCATCTGACAGAGCTGGACCTGACCAACAACAAACTTCCTGATTCAGGAGTGAAGCTGCTGTGTGATTTTCTGCAGAGTCCAAACTGTAGACTGGAGATTCTGGAGTGAGTTCATGTTTTCTGTATTTCTCTTATTGATCTTCTGTGTGTGATTATTAACTGAATCATCTTCATGTCCAGATGTTTGACTGATCATATGTAGGGATGCATGATGGTGGATTTTTGGCTGGGGGGCTGCAGGGTGGGCGCAATCTGTTTTAGGCTGTGGCCACTCTCTGTTTCCCTCTTGCCTGCCCCACCTATCCTTTGTTTTTTAATGCAACACAACATCCACTTTTCTGGGCCAGGCAGGGAGAGGAGGGGTTGGTGGACCCCCACTCAACCTGTTTTTCCCCAGTTTTAATGCACCACATTACACTTAGCTGCACTTGATCACGGTGTATGGATAATGTATCTTGTCTGGGAGCAAGTTGCAGAATGGGGGGGGAGGGGGGTTGGTGGTATAGGGTTTGTCGCTAGCATAGGCTTGGTGCGGCTGTTGGGGTCAGGCTTCGCTGGCTCTGACTTTGTCGGGGGATGGGTGGTGCCGGCAGCTTTGGACCTCGACTTTTCTGGGAGGCAGGCCGCGACCTCGACTCCACGACTACACACCCACATCTCGCCCCACCTGACCTGACTGGTTCGTGGCCCCCCCTCTGGGGAGGGGTCTGGTCCCAGGGGATCTGGCTCCTGGGTGGCTTGGTGTCTCTGGCCTGCTGCGGGGGGTGGGGGTGGCTGGGGGCAGGGGAGGCTTGGGGCCGGGTGGACGGGTGGACGGGTGGTCGGGGAGGGCGGGTGCTGTCTGCGGGGGGGCCCTGGGTGCTGTCTCTGGTGTCGGCACGGGGGCGGGTCTGTGCCCCCTTGGGTCCTGAGGCTGTCCCTGGGCCTGGTGGTTTGGGGACTGTGTGGGGGTCTCGGGTGCCCTGGTGGCGCCCATAGCCGTGTTTTCCCTGGGTTTGGGCAACTACTTGGGTATTCGGTGACCACCTCATATGCATGCGTATACAGATACTCAAGCTCCTGTCAATACGGACTAAGAGACATGATAGATCCCGTCAGAACATGCTGAGTCAGGTACTCTTACACATCTTCTCACATCCCGTGTTGCATGCCACTCCATCTCTTATCCATGTAGGCTCACATCCCCCCTACTATCAAGACCCCACATTTCTGGTGTCCCTGGTTTCTTACAGCCTTTACTTCCTGTATGGACTTAGACTAGCACAGCACTTGAACTGCTATCTCGAATCAATAACAGTAGACGTTTGTCCTCCCTTCCATTTGTCTTGTCTTGTCCTGTCTGTCACTATTTCCCCTTCTTTCACACTGTGGTGTGGCACGGCCCTCCCCTTCAGCTCACATCAGGGGTTAAATAAAGTTTAAAATGATGGAGTAGCCTACGGGGAGGGCTGGTGATGGTCACTATAGCAGCTAACCATATTCACATTTCTCTGACTGCTAGAAAAAAATGCATAGGTCTTTTCAACGCTGTCATCTGACACAGTGCTCAGCAGAAAAGATAATGCAGACAAGGGGGGGGGGGGGGGGGGGGGGAACGTAAAAGAGGACTGGGAACCTTCTTGCATTGTATATGGGAGTGCACATTGGTGGCTCCATTCTGGGCAGAAGTTGTGAACTTCCTGAGTGAATGGAGCGGTTCAGCAGTCCCCTTGACTCCTGAGATGTGTCTGATAGGGGACAGGTCTCAGTTACCAAATGTATTTGAGGGAACATTTGCTGTTATCGTGGAGGGCCTGATCACGGCCGCTAGAGTAACTCTAAGACATTGGAAGACAGCTGTGTCTCCTACTCTAAGGGAGTGGTTGGCAGCAATGGTGGAGACAGCATCCTATGAAACCATGCTCTGCAGGCTGAAAGGCAAAGAGGAAGAAGGGAGGAGCTCTTGGGAACTTTTTTGGAGCTACACAAAGCAGACTGGGGACTAAATGCAGCACCCTGCATTGTTTATTTGTGCATTCCTTATGCTTCATATTTGTTTAAATTTCATTATCTCTCCTTTCTGAATGGGAGGATGTCAACACCGAAATCACACCAAAGGGAAAACGCGTATTTGAACCTGTACTTTGTTTTTCTTTTATTTGTTTGTTTTTGTTTTTCTATTTTATTTTTTTTCTGAAAAATTCAATAACAATTTGAATGACAAAAAAAAAAACATTCAGCTCCTCTGAGCCTCCTCAACTGCCTCAGACTGTTTTCATCAGCCAGTCCTGGTTAGCACCAAGAGTTTAGGACCAGCAGGAGCAGAAGACCTCCCAGCTGAGAGCTTCAGAAGCTCCAGAGACCAGAGATCCAACTGACCAAACCCCCAATGATCCAGGACACTCTGAGAGCCCCCCCCAAACAACTACAACAACAACAACAACAACAACAACATGGAGAGAGGCAGTAATATCAGAGATGTCATAACTTCATTTATTTCTGCTTCACTGCTTTACTTTCTGTTTATTGTTTGCTTCATCTGTTCATCATGTTGTGTGTCTCTTCTTTTTAGAGCTTATTGTTTTGGCTCTTTTATTGTTTCATCTCTACTTTATGTTCATAGATCTATTTGTTATGAAGTTTGACTTCATTTCACAGCTTTTCCTTCTTTTAACTCTTTGCCTTTATTGTTTTTTTCTTATTGTTTCTTCTTCTTTTTATTGCCTTTTCCATTTTCTCTGTTTGATGTTTTTATCTTTTCTCTCTGCTCCTCGTGGTCTCATTCATGTCTCTGGGTTCTTGTATTGTCTGGGTTCTTACAACATATGAACAGGTTCTTATTGTGAGGAGGGGGACTGGATATGGTGGTCTGGGTCTGGCCCCTCACTGTGGTTTGGGTAATAAGGGGGCCTTTGATTGGTGGGGCTGCTGACACTGGGTGTGGGCCAATGCCTGTTGTGGTCCTGGTTCTGTGGGCTGAGGGCCCTTTGTGTGTATTGGACTGTGTTGTTTGGCCCTTTTTTTCAGGCCTTAAGTTTCCTCAGGGTCCTTGAAATGTTTCCTCTTCCGGGCAGTGTTCATTATTCAGTTTGTGTTGGTCTAAAACAAAATACCCAGCATTACCACCTTAATAATGCAGCACCAACTCCGATGGACAGGCCACCTCATCCACATGTCCGATACCCGTCTCCCCAAACAGATGCTCTACTCCCAACTAGAGAGAGGTTCACGAGCTCCAGGCGGGCAAAAGAAACGTTTCAAGGACAACATCAAGACCTACCTGAAGAAATTCCAGATAACATCCCAGGACTGGGAGTACATCGCCTTGAACAGGCACTGCTGGAGGGCAGCAGTGCAAGAAGGTGCAGCATATCATGAAAACGAGCTTCGCCATGTCACAGAAACTAAGCGACATCTCCGTAAGGAAAGACAGAAACAGGCTCTAGCACAACAACAACCCAGCACTACATTCCCCTGCCCACACTGCACAAAAATATGTGGATCCAGGATTGGCTTGTATGCCCACCTGAGGACCCACAAGTAGTTGACCCCAAGGAAAGGACAGTCATACTCGCCCCGAGTGACCGCCGATGATGATACAGAGATTAGAGATGTTACTTGGGATTACAGGGACTGCCTTAAATTGGTTTAAGTCCTACTTATCTAATAGATATCAGTTTGTACACATGAACAACAAGTCCTCTGTGTACACTAAAGTAAGTTATGGGGTTCCTCAAGGTTCGGTGCTAGGTCCAATTCTCTTCTCTACATATATGCTTCCCCTTGGTGATATCATGAGGAAATACTCTGTTAATTTTCACTGCTATGCTGATGATACACAGCTTTATGTATAACTGAAGCCAGGTGAGACAAACCACTTAGACAAACTAGATGCCTGTCTAAAGGACATCAGAACCTGGATGGCCAGAAATTGTCTTCCTCTTGACTCAGACAAGACAGAGGTTATTGTGCTGGGCCCTCGACACCTTAGAGAATCCTTTTCTAGTGATTTAACTGCCATAGATGGCATTAGCCTGGCACCAAGCACAACTGTTAGAAATCTAGGAGTGCTATTTGATCAGGGTTTATCCTTTAACTCTCACATAAAGCAAATTTCAAAAACAGCCTTTTTTCATCTTCGTAACATCGCTAAAATCAGGCCTATCCTGTCCCAGAGCGATGCTGAAAAGCTAGTCCATGCTTTTGTTATCTCTAGACTGGACTATTGTAATTCTCTACTTTCAGGCTGTCCCAGCAAGTCACTTAAGACACTTCAGCTGGTCCAAAATGCTGCAGCACGTGTACTGACTAGAACTAGGAGAAGAGACCACATTACTCCTGTATTAGCTTCTCTGCATTGGCTTCCCATTAAATATAGAATAGAATTCAAGATTCTTCTCCTCACCTATAAAGCTCTCAGTGGACAGGCACCAGTCTATCTTAAAGAGCTTGTAGTGCCGTATATCCCTTCTAGAACATTGCGCTTCCAAAATGCTGGCCTACTTGTGGTACCATCAATCGCCAAAAGTAGTATGGGAGGTAGAGCCTTCAATTATCAGGCTCCTCTTCTCTGGAACAATTTACCGACCACAGTTTGGGAGGCTGACACCCTCTCTACCTTTAAGGTTAGACTTAAAACATTCCTCTTTGATAAAGCTTTCAGTTAGGGACCAGCTTATAGTTTATAAAGTAGACTAATAGTTTAGATGCAATAGGCCTATACTGCCGGGGGGATCTGGCACATTGGGCTCTCTCTGTCTCTGTCTGTCTGTCTCTGTCTCTGTCTGTCTGTCTCTATCTCTTTCTCTCTCTCTCTCTCTCTCTCTCTCTCTCTCTCTCTGTATCTCTCTCGCTCTCTCTCAGCATCTGCTTTTGCCCCGTTTGTCTGCTCCTGTACTCGTCTCTGGCTCTTGTCTTGTAGGTGGCCTGGGATCCTTGGTGGAAACTGCCTGCTGCTGTGGAGTCACGAAGCATCAATTACTGCAATTATAGACATTACACATAGTTGGCCATTTTATTAGGAACACTCCATTCCCATTATCATTATAGCTGTTCATGTAGATATTAGCATGATCTCTATATCCATGATCGATACATCTAAAGTATTTTTTTTTATCACCACATAGGCATGAGGTCCCTCTGAAAATGGGATGTCACATCTCAAGAGGCCTTTAACACATTTATATTTAATGGAGACAAATATGGTTGGGATGCACTTGTGGTCTGGGCACCCATGAGTTCTTCACTACCATAAATTCTTATTTTCAGTAAGAATATCATTGATTATACTTCTATAAAATGATCACCACAACCATTCAGACATGAGGACCCTCTTGAAAATGAGATGTAGCATCTCAAGAGGCTAACCTCTAATAAATCAGACGACAGGTCTATGGTACATGAACCTGTCCCTAACTTTAGTTCTTATTCTAGTCCACTTGTCTCCTCTTACCTCCCTTCTTTTGCCCACACACCCTTCACAGCATTGTGTGGATTTGCTGTTCATCATGAGACTGGGATCCACATTCAAGATTACCTGCTGCTTAACAGAAGGTTTTTTCTTGCCGCCATGATGGAGGGATTCATGATCATATGGATTCATGTTGGGTGTTGGATGTATATATTTGTATATTTATGTATATGTGTATTTTTATATGTATATATGTATCAATGCATATATGTGTATACATAAAATGAAGAGCTTTATGCTCTATTGTAGTCTTGAGATAATTGTTATGAACTGGCGCAAAGATTGATTGATTGGTTGATTGATTGATTGATTGATTGATTGATTGAAAGCTGTAGAAACCTAACTTATCCTTTAAGACGGGTGTATAAGAAATGTTAGAGAATACTAATACAGGAGGACGGCGAGAAAGTGGGTTAAATATGGACAATAGGGTAGTTTCATGGCCAAAACGGGAGACTTGACCGCTATGTGGAGAATGACAGAGGAACAACAATCAGTAAGAATAAGGACATAAAAACTAATCAAAATAAAAAAAAAATGCATAAAAAAGCAAGTTATGACCCAGAGAAAAAATAAAACTGCCAGAAAAATATAAACAAAACAAACTTACAAGTTCAAAAATATTGACACCATTGCACATGGGTAAATATCAGCATTATTTGAAATGTTGGAACTGGTTTAGTGCTCACTGCAGAGACAGTAATCATTAAAACTAAAGGGCCTGTTTATCCATTTAGGTTTTTACTGTATGTATGAGTTATACATGTTTCAGATATCAGCTGTATAGATTAGCTGTCCTTCTCTAGATTAACTGGACTAAATGGTAAAAGTCCTGTGACACTCAAAGCACCAAAAATACATCTGAAAAATTAAACCACTGTCTCATTCTGTTCTCCCTCTTCTAAGATCTTCTTAACACAGCTCAACAATGTCCCATTGGTCCCAAATGTCTCCTTCAAACCCACCAGCCTCACATTATTTCTTTTGCTGTGATTCTCCATGGCTTGGATGAGCGCCCACATCTCCTCCATTAGCTTACTTTTCTTATCCTTGTCAGTGCAGGTCTGCTTCGCAGCATCCTACAGGCACGTGATGCGCGTCTCGGCTTCCGACAGTTTCTCCTGTATGGCCTGCACTGCTGTTTTCAACTCAGTTGCCATCTCCTTAATTGTCGAGACGTCCGTCGCGACACTTGACAGTGTTGTGCTCATTTTGGCAATTTCTGTGAACAGACTTTTAAGGGAGGCAGATGGCTCACCTGCTGAGCTTCTCTCATGCTGGGGGCTTTTCCGGGTGGCCATGCGGTCTCCGCTTTTAAAATACTTCGAGGACGACATTTCGCCTATTTTCATTGTTTCCTCTCAATAAAGCAACACCAACCATATGCTCTCAAAGGAGGAGGTAAATGTTCCTTAAAGACGAGCCTCTTTTTGAAATAATTTAGAATTTAACATGTCGGGGAGAGGATAGTCCCAAGACTGCTACCATCTTGTTCGCCGTACCCATGTGACTCCAGGAGCTGAAGGTTGATATCAAAGATGGATGGAGACAATCTCAGGGACAGGTCAACATGGACACTGGGACTGAGTCCACAATATTTGTGTCCAACAGAAGAAAGAGTCCAGCTCCAACATTCACTGTATTGTTGGACAACATTTGAGCTGATTTACAGTCTGATCCACATCAACCTGATGAAGGTCTGAGCTCCAACATGTTTGAAGGAACAAAGAAGGTTCTGGAGGTCCAAATGGAGACCACATTGTGTAGGGGTCTCTCTGTGTTTGACTTGTTGACTCCTCTCACCTGTCCAGGTGGATCAAGTCTTTGTTCTGGAACATTCTGTGATCATTGATTCTAATGAAGTTCATGTGGACTGCAGTGTGGACCATGTGACAGCAGACTGTGACTGTGAGCTCAGACTGAAGTGTTTAGATGTGAAGGTTTGATCCTGACAGAAAAATCTGAGCTCTGCTGTTTACACTTTAGAGAAACAGGAGGAACGGATCAAGACGTGTGTGAAAGCAGCTGAGACAAACTGAAGTACAGGAGGCAGAGCAGCAGCTGATTGGCTCTGCTGAGCAGACTGTGTGATGTGGACACATCCGATTGGATCCTAAATAGTTTTTCTCTTCATTCTCTCTTCCTTATTCAGACTGAGTTGCTGCAGTTTGTCAGAGATCAGCTGTTCTTCTTTAGCCTCAGCTCTGAAGTCCAACCCCTCCCATCTGAGAGAGCTGAAACTGAGCGGAAACAACCTTCATGATTCAGGAGTGAAGCTACTGAGAGATCTTCTGCAGAGTCCAAACTGTAGACTGGAGACTCTGGAGTGAGTTCATGTTTTCTCTGTTTCTATTGTAGATCTTCTGTGTGTGATTATTAACTGAAGCATCTTCATGTCCAGATGTTTGACTGATCATATGTAGGGATACATGATGGTGGATTTTTGCTGAGATCTGATCTGCTGACATTTCAACCTTCTTTGAGCTCCTCCTGATATATGGAGAGGCTCATGAAAACTACCACACTCAGGTTCAGAATTTGAATAATTATTTTGCTACCAGTAAATGTTTTTTTGTATGTAAAAGTAGGGATGTTTAGGATCCATGATTTAAAAAAGTGTCATCCAATGACATGTAGTATCAGCATGTCAGGTGTGATTTTTGACCTTGTCATTTATGTAATTGACTAAATTCACCTTGTACAAAGCAGTCCAATCTACAACAAATAAAATAGTTTGGATTTTTAATACTGTTTCCAATATATATATAACATTCCTTATGTTAGTCTTGTATAAATAATAGTTGCCTTCACCTCATTTTTGTCATGTCTCAGACTTCTAAACTTTTTTCTCAAAATCTACATGTGTGTTTTGCTAAAGTCTTTAAAAAATGATTTCTAACTCTTATTCTAGGTCTTTGGAACTACCTGCGAATCATTTTTACTGGCCAATTTAATTTTTCTGAAAGTTTATTACAGACCTTCATCAACCTGATGAAGGTCTGAGCTTCAACACGGAACATCATTGTAATACAAGAATTAACACAGACAACAAGCTGAAAATTATTCATTTTAACAGCAGGAGCCTCGACACCAAATTCGATCAAATAAAGGAATACCTAATGGACTTTAAGAACCCTTTTGACATTATTGCAATAACAGAAACATGGATTAATGAAGAGAAAGGTATGGACTTTGAATTAGAAGGATATAACCTTGTCTGTATGAACAGAGAAATGAAATATCACTCATTGCTGATAATATCAAATTCAAAGTGTTGAAGGACATATCTGCAGTTGATAACATGTTAGAATGCATTACTTGAAGACCATCTAAAGAAAAATTGTAATATTATCATATGCTGTATTTACAGAGCACAGTTAATGGAGTCAATCGAAGGCAAAATGACCTTTGACGGATATAAAAATGATATCTGACTGTGTATCAACTGTTAAAATCTGAAGGACGCTGTAACGTAAACATTTGATATGTTTGGTCTGTGAGACAGCAGGAAGGAGCAAATGTTCCAAAACAATGATTGTGACTGAAGTGATGGTGCAGACATGTGAGATAGCAGCATTCCATCCCACTAACTGCAGAGAACGAACAAAGGATCGGACATTGAAGGTCACAAATGGACACTAAAAAACACTGAAGAATTATGTCATATGTCGTAAATGGAATACAAATTTACAATAATCTGATGATATGTGAAAAAGAGGATACTAAATCTTGAGGAATGAAACTAGATAAGCATTGCTTTCTCCTGTTTTCCCTTGGACATGTACAATGTGATCATCTATTGACAATGTGTGATGTTGTAAAATGCTGACTGATAAAATCAATTGAATTGAATTGAAAATGTTTGAAGGAACAAAGAAGGTTCTGGAGATGCAGATGGAGACCACAGTGTGTAGGAGTCTCTCTGTGTTTGTCTTGTTGACTCCTCTCACCTGTCCAGGTGGGATCAAGTCTTTGTTCTGGAACATTCTGTGATCATTGATTCTAATGAAGTTCATGTGGACTGTAGTGTGGACCATGTGACAGCAGACTGTGACTGTGAGCTCAGATTGAAGTGTTTAGATGTGAAGGTTTGATCCAGACAGAAAAATCTGAGCTCTGCTGTTTACACTTTAGAGAAACAGGAGTAACGGATCAAGACGTGTGTGAAAGCAGCTGAGACAAACTGAAGTACAGGAGGCAGAGCAGCAGCTGATTGGCTCTGCTGAGCAGACTGTGAGATGTGGACACATCTGATTGGATCCTAAATAGTTTTTCTCTTCATTTTCTCTTCTTTATTCAGACTGGAGGACTGTAGTTTGTCAGAGATCAGCTGTTCTTCTTTAGCCTCAGCTCTGAAGTCCAACCCCTCCCATCTGAGAGAGCTGGACCTGAGCATCAACAATCTTCATGATTCTGGAGTGAAGCTGCTGTGTAATTTTCTGCAGAGTCCAAAGTGTAGACTGGAGATTTTGAAGTAAGTTCATGTTTTCTCTGTTTCTGTTGTAGATCTTCTGTATGTGATTATTAACTGAAGCATCTTCATGTCCAGATGTTTGACTGATCATATTTGGGGATGTATGATGGTGGATTTTTGTTGATATCTGATCTGCTGACATTTCAACCTTCTTTGAGCTCCTCCTGAACAATGAGTGAGGCTCATGAAAACTACTCCACCCAGGTTCAGAAATGATGATTTTCTACTAGTAATTGTTGGTTTTGTATGTAAAAAGTAGGAGTGTTTAGGATCCATGTTTTAAAAAAGTGTTGTCCAATGACTTGTAGTTTTTCTGTGGTGGTCCTTGAATATCAGCATGTCAGGTGTGATTTTTGGCCTTGTCATTAACGTTATTGGCTGACTTCACCTTGTACAAAGCAGTTCAATCTACAATAAATGAATTACTTAGTATTTTTTATCCTGTTTTCAACATAAAGAACATATAAATAATTGTTGCCTGCTGCTCATTTTTGTCATGTGTCAGACCTCTTAACTTTTTGCTTTAAAACTTCATGTGTTTTTTTCTAAAACCTTTGAAAGCTGGCTTCTGTCACTTATTCTGTGTCCTTGGAACTACCTGCAAATCATTGTTTGGCTAATCTATACCCAAGGTCATGGTTTGAGGATGAACTCTGTGACTTCTTATAGCTGTACTAACAGATCCATAGGAGCAGCAGGAACAATGGGAAATGAAACCGACAGAAAATTAACGTGACGTTTTCATCATTTACCAGTATCAGGTGTAAATGTATTTTTTTTTCAAAGTTTTCATGCCATTTCTAATCAGTCTCTTTTGCTTTATCAATCAATCAATCAATCAATCTTTATTTGTATAGCGCCAATTCATAACAAGTGTTATCACAAGACACTTTACAATAGAGCATAAAGCTCTTCATTTTATGGATACACATATATGCATAGATACATATATACATATAGAATACACATATACATATATATACAAATATATACATCCAACACCCAACATGAATCCATATAGCCAATCATGGATCCCTCCATCATGGCGGCAAGAAAAAACCTTCTGTTAAGCAGCAGGAAATATGTAATGCACATCCATGTCTCTTTACTTTGGTCCCCCATTACCACGTTTAGGCATTTTGTGTCCATCATTCATGACTCTTAACCCCAAATTCCACCGCACGCGAAAGCGCCACGCAGCGAAGCGGAGCGCCCCGGCTTTGCTCCGACAGGCAAACCCCACTGAAAGTGGCGCGCCCAGAAACGCCGCGAAGCGAAGCCCCGGAGGGGAGGGGGGCTGAGCCCCGGTGAGCCGCAGGCTCTTATGAGAATAGCGATGTCACACGCTCATAAAACGTGTCATAGACTGAGAAAAGAAATAAACAACACCTTGCTTAGCTTCTCTAAGGTCCCTTTGCTGGTCCCAACCACACAGCTTCGTGAATTATTCAACTTCTATCCGTCTATATCCGTGTAGGAAAGATGTATGGTGTCATGTTTACAATGTTATATATTTCTGTACCTCTACGATTCACTTCTCTTTGTCCATGGTGTCGGGTTGCCTCTGGGATCCTCTGACCGACTGCTGACCTGATGCTCGTGCCTCCGGTTTTGACGTAATGACAAATAATTGAGGAACATTACGTGCAAGAGTCCATGGTTTGTGTTTTATTTTGAAACTTCCAGTTACTCCACATGGTGACTTCCTGTCTGGTGCTTTCTTAACGACAGTGAATTTACGAGGTTTGGAAGCGGCCGCGCAGAAAATAGACCTGAAGTGTATCTCTCGTGCCTTGGTGCGCGCCTGCGCTTCAGAATCGCGGCACGGCGCTTTCGCATGCAGTGGAATTTGCCCGATAGACTACAATGGGAGGGAGTGCTCCGCAGTTCGCTTCAAGGACACTGCGCGGCGCGGCGCTTTTGCGTCCAGTGGAATTTGGGGGTTAGAGTTAAATCAGAAACAATAACAAACATTTCAAGCACAACAGCAACTATTTATTTATTTCCCCACTTTCCCTCCAAACAATTAATCTAAATACTTTTTATATTTTCAGCCTCGTTCAGCTTTTCTGTCACATTAATCTCAATTCAGGGCTGAATTTCCTCCCATTCTTAAATAGATAAATTGTCATTAACGTCATTGAAAGATGCAGCCCCAGAGTAAAAAAAAATCACCAAAAACAAACAAGATATGTTACAGATATTATGAAAATACAGTGGGAGGAAAATGTAAGTACACCCTTTGTAATTTTGTACATTTCTGCCAAAATCGGTCATAAAATGTGGTCTGATATTAACTCAAATCACAAGAATGAGTAAACAGTGTCTGCTTAAACTAATGCCACCCAAACAATTACATGTTATCGTATTTTTATTGGCCATTAGATGTAAACATTCACAAGACAGGGGGGAAAAGGTAAGTATACCCTTGGTTCAATAGCTGGTGACCCTCCTTTGGCAGCAATAACTTCAACTAGACGTTTCCTGTAGCTGCAGATTAGGCGCGCACAGCGATCAGGATGAATCTTGCACCATTCCTCTTCACAAAACTGCTGCAGTTCTGCAAGATTCTTGGGATGTCTGGTGTGAACAGCTTTCTTGAGGTCATGCCACAGCATCTCAATTGGGTTTAGGTCAGGACTTTGACTGGGTCATTCCAGAACATTTATTTTATTCTTCTGAAACTATTCTAAAGTTGATTTGCGTCTGTGCTTTGGGTCGTTGTCCTGTTGCAGCACCCATCCTCTTTTGAGCTTCAACTGTTTGACAGATTGTCTCAGGTTTTTCTGCAAAATATCTTGGTAAACTTGTGAGTTCATTTTTCCATTGGTGATGGCGAGCTGTCCAGGCCCTGAGGCAGCAAAGCAGCCCCACACCATGATGCTCCCCCACCATACTTAAAGGGACAGTTCAGTATATTTGAAGTGGGGTTGTATGAGCTCCATATGGACACTAAGGACAGTAGATACTGTAGAAAGTTCTCTCCACCAGAAAGCCACAGTCTGTGACCATCCATTTAAGAAAAAGATGCTAATAGAAAAGTACCGTACCGGAGTTAAAGGCTATTTTCTCCGCCTACAAGAACTCAAATCAAAAAGTAATACCACAGTTTAAGAGTACGCTACGTAGACAATTTTTGAAGTGCATTAATCTTTCGGAAATATAAAATTTATCCGACCTGCCGATTCACGTGTGTCCCTCCGCTAAATCACTCCGCCGTAGTTACCTAGCTGCTTTTAATGGCTGTTTTAGACTAATTAAAAGCACATTATAAGACAAATATTGCTGAGATGGGTTTTTGTGATGCTTCCCATGATTCAGAAACAGATGTGCATCATGGAGAACTCAGTTTCCACCGTATTCCTCTGCGTAACGAGGGCATTCGGTTACACAGTATAGTGAATGCATCTCTGTTACCTGTTAGCTGACAGATTGTTACGATCAACAAACAGCCTCCTTTACTCTGCTTATTTGTCTCTAACAGATCATTATTACTTACTTTGAGCAGAAAAAGTCATTAGGTCCTTCAGGTCTGGGACGTTTTTCCAGTTTATCTTCGGGAGGTGAAAGTATGTCCACAAAACTTTGGGAAAGGAAAGTCCGTTTGCAAGTAATACCGCCGTCTATATCACCTATTCCCAGGTCAAACACTGTTTATTTACGTCTCTATCTTGATGTCCAGGCTCGATGGATGTTTCCTCTATATTCCTCTTTAGCGACTCGTCCTCTGTAAAGTCCGGTTCATACAGTTATCCTCTTGACTCCAAACTGAATGAGATTTCATCGGCGCTGTCATAATAATCCCTTTTTAAATTTCCTGCATTGTCTCTTCCTCACGCCGCTGACAGTCAAAACAGAAGAGTTATGATACTTGATAAAAGTTATATGAAGCTACAGCAGCCGTTAGCGTGCTATTGTTTTGGTCAGCTGAGAGAGGAAGTCCCCAGGGGACTGATTTAGCGGAGGGACACACTCCGCCCCTTCCTCTCTCAGCTGATCAAAACAATAGCACGCTAATGGCTGCTGATCCCAGAAAGAGAAAATTGACCCTGAAAACCACCAATATGTAATTTTAAGATATCCCATAGGGAGGCATGTGACCTGTACTAACCACAGTGTGTAGGAGTCTCTCTGTGTTTTGCTTGTTGACTCCTCTCACCTGTCCAGGTGGGATCAAGTCTTTGTTCTGGAACATTCTGTGATCACTGAATTCATTGATTCAGAGCAGCAGCAGATTGGCTCTGCTGAGCAGACTGTGTGATGTGGACACATCTGATTGGATCCTAAATAGTTTTTCTCTTCATTCTCTCTTCTTTATTCAGACTGAAGTGCTGCAGTTTGTCAGAGATCAGCTGTTCTTCTTTAGCCTCAGCTCTGAAGTCCAACCCCTCCCACCTGAGAGAGCTGGACCTGAGATTCAACAGTCTTCAGGATTCAGGAGTGAAGCTGCTGAGAGATCTCCAGGAGAATCCAGACTACAGACTGGCATCTCTCTGGTGAGTAGAGAGTTCAATTTACCGTAAATCCCAGAATATAAATCTTTCTGGTTTCTCAGCTGCTCTCTTTTTTGAGTCTCAGAGGGAAAATGAAGTCCTCCATCTTCCTGCCTGATGATTTCTGTGATGTTCAGCAAAACCTTCAATGTTCAGTTTGTGTTAAACTGTTGCTCTTTAGCCCACCTGCTGTGACCTGCTGAGCCTTTGCTTCTTATATTACGGTAGCTGAGCTCTCAGCTTGAAGGGGATTGTTGTGAAGCTCAAACACTAGAGGAGTCCAAAAAGACGGTTTTCTTTGAGTTGTTTTACATTCAGAATCAGTGTAGACGTCCATGAATCTGTTTTTGTCTTTGGTTTCTAAAACAGGTCTAAAAATGTGGTTTATACTCCAGATTTTACGGTAATCCGTGCTGATCTGTCCATCTTTGAGCTGAACTGGGTTCAGTCAGGAGAGGCTTCATGATGACAGCAGTTTAAACTCATGAAACCTGTGAGACTCTGCAGGTGGTCCAGGTGAAAATCTGCCCTTCAAAGTGTCTTCAGTTTGTGCTGCTGTCTCTGAATCCTCTCAGAAAAGTCAAAGAAATGAGAAACAGCTGCTGCTGACGTGTGAACATGTGAATCCACTGATGAAAATATCCCTTTATTCTCTTTTCCTTTAAAACAAACATTAACGCTGAGATCTGACAGAAGAGGCAGAAATCAAGCTCATGAAGCCGTCATGGTCCTGCTGAAGTTCAGCAGAAGAATCAATATGATCATGAAGAGTAGATGATTTCTTTGACTGGAACTGTGGCCCCAAAATTCCTCATGGTCCCATCCCTAGAGCTGGACCACTGCAGTCCAACATGTGACAGGCTTTGGTGTGCTGGACACAGAGCAGAGTGAAAACTCAGCAAACACATGAAGATCCAACAAAGCTGCAGCTTCAGCCTGAACTGAAGAGAGTCCTCACAACTGTGTGTGCTCTCAGACTGATGGAGCTCAGTTATTGGAGGCTCCTGATTCATTCTTCTGCTCTGACCACAGATCAGCAGATCAGCAGCTCTCTGGTCTAACCTCTGTTTTTGTTTTTACTTTAACAGGTGGGAGAGTCCGTCATAGTTCCGGATGAGAGAATCATCTTCTGCTCAGAGAGGAGGACACAGCAGTGACTTCATCATCAGTCACTAACTCAGAGATCTGTCTGCTTTGGTCTAAATCAATACAACAGAAAAATCTATCTTAGATCTACCTGCTTCAGTCTAAATGAACAAAAACAGGTCTATCTGCCTAGATCTATCTGCTTCAGGCTTAAACAAGACAGTCAGGCAGATCTATGTGCAAAGATCTGTCTGCTTCAGTCTAGAACTACACAGTCAGACAGATCTATGTGCCTAGATCTATCTGTTTCAGTCTAGAATTACACAGTCAAACAGATCTACGTGCCTAGATCTATCTGCTTCAGTCTAGAACTACACAGTCAGACAGATCTATGTGCCTAGATCTGTCTGCTTCAGTCTAGATCTACACAGTCAGACAGATCTACATGATTAGATCTATCTGCTTCAGTCTAGATCTACACAGTCAGACAGATCTATGTGCCTAGATCTATCTGTTTCAGTCTAGAATTACACAGTCAGACAGATCTATGTGCCTAGATCTATCTGCTTCAGTCTAGAACCACACAGTCAGACAAATCTATGTGACTAGATCTGCTTCCGTCTAGATCTACACAGTCAGAAAGATCTATGTGCCTAGATCTATCTGCTTCAGTCTAGAACCACACAGTCAGACAAATCTATGTGACTAGATCTGCTTCAGTCTAGATCTACACAGTCAGACAGATCTACATGATTACATCTATCTGTTTCAGTCAAGAATTACACAGTCAGACAGATCTAAGTGCCTGGTTCTACCTGCTTCAGTTTAGATCTACACAGTCAGACAGATCTATGTGCCTATTTCTATCTGCTTCAGTCTAGAACCACACAGTCAGACAGATCTATGTGCCTAGATCTATCTGCTTCAGTGTAGAATTACAGTCAGACAGATCTATGTGCCTAGATCTATCTGTTTCAGTCTAGATCTACACAGTCAGACAGATCTATGTGTCTAGATCTATCTGTTTCAGTCTAGAATTACACAGTCAGACAGATCTATGTGCCTGGTTCTACCTGCTTCAGTCTAGATCTACACAGTCAGACAGATCTATGTGCCTAGATCTATCTGTTTCAGTCTAGAATTACACAGTCAGACAGGTCTATGTGCCTAGATCTATCTGCTTCAGTGTAGAACTACACAGTCAGACAGATCTATGTGACTAGATCTGCTTCCGTCTAGATCTACAGTCAGACAGATCTATGTGCCTAGATCTGTCTGCTTCAGTTTAGATCTACACAGACAGATCTACATGATTACATCTATCTGTTTCAGTCTAGAATTGCACAGTCAGACAGATCTATGTGCCTAGATCTATCTGCTTCAGTCTAGATCTACACAGTCAGACAGATCTATGTGCCTAGATCTATCTGCTTCAGTCTAGAACTACACAGTCAGACAGATCTATGTGACTAGATCTGTTTCAGTCTAGAATTACACAGTCAGACAGATCTATGTGCCTGGTTCTACCTGCTTCAGTCTAGATCTACACAGTCAGACAGTGTCCCTGAGCAGAGATGTTTAAGAGTCAAAGAACAAAATCTAAAGAGTGATTCTCAGAAACAAAGTCACTCTCACAAAAAGCAGACGCCTGTCCCTCAGAGCTGCTGACCCCTCAGAGTTTGACCTTCAACAGTGATGCTGTGACCTCCAGAGGCCTGTCCCTCAGAGCTGCTGACCCCTCAGAGTTTGACCTTCAACAGTGATGCTGTGACCTCCAGACGCCTGTCCCTCAGAGCTGCTGACCCCTCAGAGTTTGACCTTCAGCAGTGATGCTGTGACCTCCAGACTCTCAGGCCTCTGCTGAAGAACTGAACTCTGATGTCATTGTTGAACTGATGTTGTTCCTCTGTGTGATTGACCGTCTGATCTGACTGTGTTCATGTTTTCTGTTTAGTGTCTGAACTCATCTGTACAGTCTGGGGCCACATGTGACCTTCTGACCTTAAACTGTGGTGGTGGTGGTGGTGGTGGTGGTGGTGGTGGTTGGGGGGTCCAGTGTAAAATCTGCCGACATCAGCAGTTTGAGTTTGAGTGAACTTTCTGCTCCAGTTTGAAGCTGCAGTTTGTGGTTTTCCTCTGAACTCTGATCTGTACCAAAGCATGAACTGTCCTCTTCCTCAGAACAGGTCCTGCTCAGGTTTCTGTTGGGGGAGGGGCTCCATCTTTGACCTTTGAACCCCGTTAATGTATAAAGAGTGAGGAAACAGCACACATGCTGTTGAAACATTTATTTTTCTATATTTTCACCTATAAAGTCAGTGCGACATATGCACAGCTGATATATTAACGTTGGATTGAACAAAATGTGCTCGGAAAACAAACTGAAAAAGAAAACTGGAGAAAGAGTATAAAGAAAATAAACAGGCAAAAATATTAAGACATTGTTTTGAAATCGAAAATGTGACTCTAGGTCAATTTGTTCTGTCTTATATGCAGAGAAACGTGTTCAGTGTATTCATCATTAAAAGTGCCGGTTATGAATTGCAAAGTATGTGTAAAGCAGAAAATGTTTTTTATGTTTTGGAGGCTTGAGAAGACATTTTGCTCAATATATGTCAGTTTAAATATTGTGCTATGCATGTTTTTTAGTGTGTTAGCAATTAGAAAATAAACCTTTAACAGCATAATATGCAATAACATAAACTCAAACAAAAACAAGGTAAATTATATGAATCCTTCTGTGCTGTAAATAATGCTGGAGTTTAACACCTAACATCAGACAATAACTATTATGTTCTGACTAATCTGACAATTGAACAGACTGCTGTACATGTAAAGATGTACACAGTGAAAAGATGCTGAACCTTCAGGCTGAGAATCAACAATCAGTGATGATCAACAAGATCTATTCACTTGGAAATTGTGCCAACTGTAGGCTACCTGTACTTAATCATTTCCAAAGACGTCCTTAGACATTGAAACATGGACGAAGACATTTGATGTTTGATGAAATGAATGAGAAATACAATTCTGCTGTGAACATTGGCTGAGAGGTTTGGAGGTTTGTCCGTGTTATTTTGAGAATGTAATTTCAGATTCAAGACAGAAGACAAACCAATGGAGAGAAACTGTAACTCTTAAAATGGAAAAACTCACATTGACTCAAATGTAAAGCAGCTCCCTCTGAATATAACTACAGATGATAAAACCAAAGAAATAAACTGACATATTATCTCTTAAATCAAAGACAATGGAAAAAATATGCTGTTGGATTTCTTTTGTCAGTGAATATAAATCACTGATGGAGGGGGGGCATGTGAAATCTGGCCCAGGGCCCCACACTGGGTAGGGCCGGCTCTGGTCTTTCTCCTGAACACTTTTGAAGGGCCTGTGAGTCTGAGCGTCACAGATGATTATTTTTGGACTTTTATGGTTTTTATTCAGATTTTTCTGCTTGATTTTATTTGTTTAATCCACATATTTTGATCTGATTCTGTATTGACTGTAAATATCCAAAGTGTTTTTTCTCTTCAATAAATTTTTAACCTTTCAGAGAGTCTTGAGTGATCTTTGACTTTGACCTTTAGTTGGTGTTCAGTGACTTAGACTAATGAGTTAGTCCTCCCTTTGTGGTCAGGCTTAGACCGTCCAGGCCTCAGGGCTCGGTCTGAAAATACAGTTTGATATGAAGTTATGTTTTGTTGCTTTAATCCAGTCCAGTTTCCATGTTAGATGACTTTATAAAATGCTGTGTGAATAATAAGGATGTAGAGAATATTGCAGCTTTCATTCATTTCTGCTTGTAAAGATCAAATTCGAGCTCCAAGCTGCTGTCCCATCAAAGTCTGACCCAGAGTCTGCTCCCTGCCTCCAGCTGCTCCTCATGCTGACAGTCTCACACCTGATAGGGCTGTAGGCCTGCAATACTAAAGCAAGAGCGACACCTGGTGGTCAAAGTACCAAACACACTTTTACCAGCATGATGTGCACAGACGTAAAGATCTAAATCTAAACAGGTGACATGTAGACGATCCCCCTGTGACATAGGAAACAGCTGACAGACGTTTATTGTTCATGATCACGGAGCAGAAGACCATAATTAAGAACAGCATTAAAAACAATAATCAATGATGCTGCTCAGTAAAGTCTGCATCCCAAACCCCAGAGCTCTGATGAAGAGTCTGATTTAAAGAGCTGATGATGAAATCAACACCTTCTGGTTGAGTTTGGAGAACATGGACTCACCTGTCTGTCTGCAGCTGTGACCATTTCTGCTTCATCACTGCTGTGCAGTCATGGACTCCTCCTGCTCCTGGCTGTGAGCTTTTGTTCCTGTGCTCTCTGCCTCATGGAGAGTGGGCGTGGCTTCACTGAGGCTACCTGCAGTCTCACACCTGATCCTCCTCTCAGCATCACCTCCACCTGCTTCATCTCCACTTGGACTGAGCTCCAGGTCCAGATGATTCCTGCAGCTCCATGTGGTAGAGTTGGCCCAAACTCTCCAGTTTATCTGTGCTCTCCAGTCTGTTTGTGTAGCCTTGTGTTTTTGGATTGTTCTTCCTGTGTCTTACCTGTGTTTGTGCTCCTTTCTACAGCACCTCCACGCCACACACCCACCTTCAGAAAACACCGCCTCACTCTCAGTAAATCCCCTTCACCTCTGATCTCAGCCCCTCTCCTTCCCCTCAGCTTCTCCTAAATAAATTCACTTTGTTTCACCTCCTAATCTGTCTCCAGCTTCTGCTTCTGGGTCCAAACTACACGACCTGGAAATATTCCTGAACAACAGCTTCTGTAAAGAGCAACACAAACCAGTGAACAGCAGGAAGGACCAGAAGGGTCAGAAGTTTGAGACATTTTCTAGAGAACACGTGTTTTTTTCTTTTTGTCTACATCCCCCAGTTATTGTTGTGTTTACATTTATTTAGCATATTTAAAGATGCTAATTACAAAAAAGTCTCACTAAGGAAATACACACTTTGAGATGAGTTTTATAGCATCAAAGTAGGTTATCTATAAATGCTATTCCTTAGCATCCTTAGCGGGCTGGACTGGCCTGGATACTCAACTCGAAGAACAAGACAAAACTAGAGCAAATTTATATTATTCAGACACGTCTTAGAGCACCTAAGTAGGGATATATAGCTGGCTACAAAACTACAATACAGAGTTTTCCAAAAATTGCTTGTTGTCACAAATCAAAAACTACCGCTACGTAACTAGAAAGAGATACATTACCTTGTCACTTTGCATCCTGTAAGTTGTTGAAAAAAGAAGTTGTAAAGCAATGCAGAGTTCTGAGGAAGGTCTGAGCTGCATTCATTAGCATCACAACAAACACACGCTTTGGCTTGGGTCACGTCTTTACGACAGTTGCCTCGCGTGCTCATGGGTAGCAGAGTCTTTATGTCGCCTGAAATAGATTCTCTTCATAGCACCTTTAAATATAACCAGCCATAAAGACCATGATGAGTCAAAGCCTTTAAATCTGTCCTGCTCTGAGAGCCTCATCGGTGCCCCCCTGCCCTCTATCCAGGACCTGGACTTCTCCAGGACTTGAAGGAGGGCAGGGAACTTTGTGAAGGACTCCTCTCACTCTGCTCATGGACTTTTTGATCTGCTCCCATCCATCGAGCTCCTCAGAGCCCTGTGGACCAGGACGAGCAGCACAGGAGCAGTTTGTGTCCATCTGCAGTCACCATGTGAAACAGTTCATAGCTGCTCTGTTCATCTGCACAGCTGCTCTTTCCTCCCATCACTGGAAATATTCCTGGATGTTCGGATGTTCATGATCGACATTTTGTATAAACACTGCATTTGTTAAAGGGACTGTGAGGAGTTTCTCAGTGATTACAAAAAAGTCTCACTTTTTGATATATGCCGGATATATCCTTATATCCACTCCCCGTCCTTTATTCCCTTTATAGACATTTTGCACAATATTGCAATTAAGGACTAATTTCTGGACTTTTTCCTACTTTCTAAAATTATGAACTTTAATTGAGCTCCATGCTTTTTTCAGTGGACTCTTCAAACAATACTGGTGCAATGTTTCTTTAACTATATGTTTTTATATGTCTGTGTCTCTCTTCACAGTTCAGAAATGTTCTTAAAATAAAATCTATTAAAAAAAAAGATGGATATCAGCGCAATTGGAGACTTTTCACCTTCACAGTTTCATGCAAGATTTAGGATTTGGTCAGAATATGGGCTCTCAAAACTTCATCAACTCCCCAAGGATGGATATTTTAAACATTTGAACATTTAAAGAGGGAATTCTCAATCCTGAATATTGATTTTTAGAGATATTTACGACTAAGATCCTTTCTAACTAAACAGACTGGTGTAAAGTGAGAGCCTACCCCAGAAGAATCTTTTCTGATAAAATAACAAAGGAGGGAAAGAAGGTGGGAGCAGAAAATGTATCTGTCACCTATACAAGGCTTTCTCAAATATGACTCAGATTAATACATTATATATTTCTGAAGCCCTTAGTAAAATATTTCATCAGAACCTGATGATTGATCCAAATCAGGCTAGACTTGGCCTAGCGCCTAAAGGCATTGAGGGAAAAGCAAAGAGTATCTATGATAAATACAAACAACAGCTGCAAAAAATGTACTACAATGAAATGGTTAAAATCTGATCCCCCATCCTACAATATGTGGATCAAGAAGGTTCAGGAAATCCAGGATATGGAGCAAATAATGTATACTTTGAGATTACACAGAGAAACTTTTGTTGTAAGGTGGAAACTTGCTGAACCCATATTAAAGTGATGAACACATAAGCACAGTTTACAAATACATTCACATGAACTTCACTTCCTTCCCCCCTTTTTCAAATTATTTATACATATGTATATATATAATATATAAAAATTCATTTCTACCTTCATTTCAATAAATATATCCCTGGAATACTATATACTAATTTCATCGTATACCTGAAAGTCTTTGCCTTTCCTGTTTGCTGTTTTTTGACGTTTTTTTTTTAAAGAAGAAAAAAGAGAATAATGAAAAATGTACATCATAATTGTATTTGATTTTTTTTTATTATAAAAACTAAATACTTAAAAACAGATGAAGCAGTTGAGCATACTTTCTCATCATGTCGTAAATTAACCCAAGAGAGACGAGTGCTGTGATTTCCAGTCCTTGAAAATGAGAGAACACAAAAAGCGTTTTGGCGTATGTAGAGTGAGGAACAAAAATAAAGTGATAAATGTGAAAGTGATGTAAACTTGAGAGAAAAAAAGTGTGATTAAACAGTGAAGTGATATGATTAATTCAATATAGGATTGATAAAAACAGAAGGAAGGTTAATAATTTCAGTTTTGTAATATTCAGAAATGATTATATTTGACATGTTTTTTCATTCGGCAGCACAAAGGTGAAGGTAGATGAACCTGTTGATCAAACCTGATGTGGAGAAAATGTGTTAGATCAGAAATATCAAGCACTAAAAAGGCACATTACTAAAATGAACGATTGATATTATTTATTGTGAAAAACTAAATGAAATAGTAGCAATTAAATGCTGTGAATGATAATCTAAACTCTTCAGCTCTTGGATCTCTGTTGTATATCTTTATCTTTTAATACATTATGTAGAACGATGTGCAGTGGGTATGGTAGTTTATAAAGGATTCACATTTAAAATAAGTTATCAACCATCTATGTGCATTTATCCTGTTTTAAAATTTACATTTGTTTAGTACTCAGGTGATATTTTTGACACAAAATTATCAAATGGGCCTCATTGTTACTTTATGTTAGTATATTAAATAAAGTAAGGATGCAATATGGTGATCATTTTTGTTGCTGTTCCTTTGCCTATTATTGATTCTTACCTCCAACATTTAACTATGTTCTTTCAAACTAAAACAAATATTTCTCATGTTCCAAGCAGAGCCATTAACTCACATAGAAAAGAGGCTTTTGTTTAATGTGATTACTAACCACAGTTTGTATGTCAGTGTGATTAGACTTTGCTTTACTGTTTAATGGTCGGTGCAGAGGAAGAAGAAAAATAAGCTGTCTCTGTTTCCTTTTGTACAATAAGTCATTTCAGTAAGCAGTAGGCTACAAAATCAAATGAGATAACTTCCTTATGTGATCAGGACTCCCGCCCTCTGGTGTCAGATCTTACCCGGATACAGCAGTGCTATGTTCTGATTGGCTGATATTTACCTGGGGTATGTTATTTTTTTGATTGGCTGATGGGAAGTTGATCTGATCCTACCGGGTTTGTCAAGCTGCTTCCGTGATCCTCAGAGCGTGTCCCTGCTCGTCCCGGTGCAGATTCAGCGGTATAACTCGGTGAGTGATACATAATAATGATTATCCCAGGTGAGAAAGCCCAGGTGTGGTGTGTGAGAGTGTGAAGAGTGTTGAATGCGTGTGTCACAGTCTTAATGAGACAGACCTGAGAGCCCTGAAGTCTCCTCTCTGCTGCGTCACAGATCTGTCCTCGAAGTTTGGTGAGAAACTTTTTCATGATTTCAAAACTTTAAAGTTCAGTCAGACGAGATGAGGAGCTGTCTGTCCTCTGAATAAATGTCCAAAAACTAACCGATGGTAAAGGTGACCACTGCCTGAGACAGACGGACAAACAACAGAGGAGACAGAAATTGAAAGTGGAGTCAGTTCACTGCACCTCTGTCACGATCTGCGCACACTGGTGTTAAAGGCGCGTGCGCGTGTCTAAGTGCAGAAAAAAAGTTTAAAAAGTTAAAACATTTCCTTCTTTGTTTGTGCTGATTGTGCTCATTAAAGGACAAATGTCACGTTTTATTCAGCATGTTTTATGATTTAATAAGTTTCCATGCATCAACACTCCAGATGAGTTCAAGTGTTTCAATCCAAACTTTCTTCATCACATCATTAAATCTAAAACCACAGCAGGACTGGGACTGGGACCAGAGCAGTAGCGTAGTGGTCCCTTGAGAAGTGGGTATACTCTAAATTTTCGCCTTTTTTTTAAGTAGTACAGAAAAAAGATGGTTTTAGAACCAGTACATGTAAGACTACTCTATTTACCCAAAAATCTGTCATTTCTACTTGCTCACTATTATAAAATTACCATGACTTAATTAGGAGCAGTTTGTAGTTACTACTGGTCACACAAGCAGAATGGATGAATGTAAAATGTATTTATCATGAGGCAAACATGGTGTTTTGGTTATTTTTTGAACATTTATTTAAATAAAATACTTTAAATCGGAAGTTGGCAATGCATTCTTGTTCATATTTAACCAATTTAATCAGTGAAGGCAGCAAGTACCAGTCAGTTAGAGGCAAAGGAGGGTGGGTCATCGCTTCACCATCCTTGAGGGAAAAAAGGGCAATCTGGCAGTTTGATATTACTGAATGGTGCACATCGGGGAGGTTTAGAAGTGGGTATACTCAATGCTGACTGAAAAATAAGTGGGTATACTCCGTATACCGGCGTATACCCTCAACTACACCACTGGACCAGAGGGTCAGGGACCAGATCAGACAGGACAAAACTCTAATCCAGCTGAGACCAGAGGACAGTTTGGCTTTAATACTCTGTGCTGTCCCCTCTGCTCTAGAGTCTTCCTCTCAGCTGTGGACAGAGTGTCTGCTAAATCAAACTGAGCTTCTGTCTATAACAGCAGTGTTTATGATGATGGGAATATTTGAGATGAGACCATGACCACCTCAGGGCACTTGGTTAAACAGAGAAAAACCAATCAGCTGATGTTTCTGTGGCCCACATCTTTAATGTGCTCCATCTTAAGGGGTTAACTCTGAGAACTTTATATTCAGCAGAGACAAATATGATGAGGACAGATTTATGGTCTGGGCGTCCATCAATCATCACTGTTGTAAATTCTCATAAGAAAACAGTAACTAAATGACAAACTAATAAATATAAATATTAGTGCTGTCGGACGATTAAAAAAATTAATCTAATTAATTACCAGATTTGTAATTAATTAATCTAAACAATCACATTTTAATCTCATATCTGGTTAAAGTACCCAAATAAAGAAAGGATATTATAAAGTTGTAGAGCATGACTAATCAAATGAATACACTAGGAAGTGAAGGTTTTCCAGTGAAGATAAATACATTTAAAAATAAAATAAGAGTCTTAAATAGGCCATTCCTGTTGTCACCTGGGCTTTGTTTGGTTTGACTAGAGACGCATGTGTGAAGGGACGTGCCACTGCCATGTACGGGTCCTCCAGCAGGCCAATATCAAAATGTTTGTGTGCTATGAATAATCGCGATTAATTTTTATAACGCATCAATTTGGGGTGTAATTAATTAAGCTAATTAATACACTTAAGTGACAGCCCTAATAAATATATAAAATATTGTTCAGTAAAGCATCTTGAGGGGACACATGTCAGGATTTTCTGCTGTACAATAACAGACTGATTGTGTTCACCTCACAGGTCACTCCCTGGTCCCAGCACTGAGCAGCATTTATCAGAGGCAGACATGTCAGAAAAGGCCCTCTGTTGGGGGGGCAACAGATCCAGATCAGATCCAGACTCAAGCTGAACACCTACTTGCTGAAACTGCAGGTGAGAAAAAGGCGGAGAGATGAAGACCAAAGATCTCAGAGACGCTGAGGACGAGGACGTAGACAATGGTAACAGTTCATAGAAATACATCATAGAAAAGTGATCATAGAAATATGACCATAGATACGAGGTCCTGCCTTCAGCCCATCAGAGTCTGTTGTTGACGCTCTGCTCTCTGACTCCTTCATCACAGCAGACAGACGGCAGGGGGTGCTCTGCTGTGGATCAGACTGAAGAACCAGAGGAGACCAGACCATCTAAAACCTCTGTGAGTGAAGAAGACCAGGGTCTGAGGTGAGATGAAGATCTACAGCATCACACTCTGACATCATCATCATCATCATCTTCATCAGTCTTTATTACAATAGAGTCAAACCATGACAGGTGTTAGCTGAAGACACTTTACAGAAGAGCAGCTCAATGCCAAACTCTTCATCATTTCATCATCATCATCATCATCATCATCATCATCATCATCACTCTATCTTCATCTCTCTTCGTGTCTGCATCTTCATCCTGTAGTAACAGCTCACAGCATCTAATGACGATGATGAAGATGATGTTTGTTTTATCAGGGTAAAGAGATCAGACCCTCCTGAGCCCAGTGGTGTGTCCATTAGGAGTAACTGCTCGAGAGAACTGCCTCATCAGTTAAGGATGGACCCACTTGCTGAGCACAGGTGAGAATTCAGAAAAATGACCTTTAACTTCCTTGTTTTGGAGGTGATAATAAAGTTGTTTTCTTTAATCAGGATGAAGAGATCAGTCTCTCTTGACAGCGGTCTGTCCATGAAGAGTCACTGGTCTTTAGATCGTCCCATTGACTTTAAGATGGACCAACTCCCTGATCACAGGTGAGAATTTGAAAAAATGACCTTTGACCTCCAAGTTTGAGTCACTCAGAGGTGACCAAGATAATTATTAGGGTCCTTGCCCAAAGGGCAAGGACCCTATTGTTCCTGTAGTGTTTCTTTCTTTCTTATTATTATTACGCCCACCCGGTCATTAAACCCTAATTTGACCTCCTAAACATGCTCAAAAACTCACCTGCCCTTCAAAGTAAAATTTCAGGGGAAAAATATGCCCAACGAAAAAATGATCTCCTCCTAGAACGTAAATGATATCAGCTTGAAATGTGGACAGATGAGGGAGGAGACATTGATGAACAAAAGTTGTAAAGGGATTTGTTGTTTCTCAAACGGTTTTCGAATGACGAGCCCTCAAAGATAGTCATGCTGAAACAGTCCTCGCAGCTCTTCCCATTGACTTTAATGGAAGACTGACAGAACAGTAAGGGACATCCTGTGTCAGTTGGGCCTCTACAGAAAAACGAAACAAAACTCAGCTTTAAAAGTCACATTACTGGATTCCTGACAAAATTTCACTTAAATAGGTCATATTTTTAGAGAGATTGAGTCAAAATTGTGGCATCTATGAGGGGTGTTTTTAAAAATGTTCCACTTGGAGCGCAGGCCCTCCGAGTGATGGAACTCCTCTGCCTTTGATCTTCACAGCTGATGATGTCACTGAAGAAGGACCAATCCTTTGTCAGTGAGGCCTCTACAGATAAAGAACAACAACAGATAAACATGTCCAACTGTGATCTGTATGTAAATGTCCTCTCGAAGAGAGGAACAACTTTAAGGAGTGAAAAAAAACCCAGCACCAAGAGGACTTCAAGACCCACAAATCACACACTGACATTACTGACCTATCTCAAACAGAGAGTCCTGTCCCTTCAAAATAAAAGCTCACTCGATAATCCTCACTTTGCACAATAATTTGACCCCCAAAACAAGCTCACAGCCAGACCAAAACAGACAAACATGCCAAATGATCTAAAAGAATTCATAAATAGATAAAAATAACCCCAACATGCCAAAATGTGCTCTCTAGTGCCCCCTATGGACAAACACTACTAAAATAGCTGTAACTTCCACTAGGTACGGACTAGAGAGATCAAACCAACAATAAAATGTTCCTTTCATTGACACCCACAAATCATGCACTGACGTCCCTGACCTATCTCAAACAGGAAGTCAGCAATTTGCCCTTCAAAGTAAAATTTCAGGGGAAAAGTATGTCAGATGCAAAAATTATCTCCTTCTAGACCGTATGTGGTATCAGCTTGAAATGTGGACAGATGAGAGAGGAGACATTGATGCACGAAAGTTAAGAAGGGATTTGTTGTTTCTCAAATGGTTTTCGAATGACAAGCTCTCAAAGTTAGTCCTGCTTGAACAGGCCTCGCTGCTCCTTCCATATAAAATGCATGGAAAAGAAAAACTCTGAATCAGACATCTTTTGTCAGTTGGGCCTCTACAGAGAAAACAATAACTCCTGTGGTTTTAAAAATGACATGGTTGGATTCCTGACAAAAATTTAAATGAAAAGGTCATATTTTAAGAGACATTAAGTCAAAATTGTGGCCTCTGTGAAAAAAAATTTCAGAGTGATTGTTGTTTCTTACAGTTTAGTGCTGCTGGTCATCCAGGATGACATCATCAAGAATGACGTCACCCTTTACAGCTGATGTTGTGTCAATAGAATGTCTCATACACAGCCATTATGAGCTGCAGAAACACACATCAGTCTAACTCAGACCACTTTAAGGGGATGAAAAAGGATGAAACCCTCAAAATGGAGGTCAACGGGCATGAGGGACCTGCGACAGAGCGAGGACCCGACCAATGCTGCTTGCAGCTTTAATTATGTTTGTTTTACCAGGGTGAAGAAATCAGACCCTATAGACAGTGGTGTGTCCAGGTGGAGTATTTGCTCTCGAGAACTGCCTCCTGGGTTTAAGATGGACCCACTTGCTGAGCACAGGTGAGAATTTGGAAAAATGACCTTTGACCTCCATGTTTGAGTCACTCAGAGGTGACCAGGATGATAATGTTTGTTTTATCAGGGTGAAGAAATCAGACTCTATAGAGAGTGGTGTGTCCATGTGGAGTATTCGCTCGAGAGAACAGGCTCCTGACTTAAAGATGGACCCACTTGCTGAGCACAGGTGAGAATTCAGAAAAATGACCTTTGACCTCCAAGTTAGAGTCACTCAGAGGTGACCAAGATACTTATTATGTTTGTTTTACCAGGGTGAAGAGGTCAGACCCTATAGACAGTGGTGTGTCCAGGTGGAGTATTTGCTCTCGAGAACTGCCTCCTGGGTTTAAGATGGACCCACTTGCTGAGCACAGGTGAGAATTGGAAAAATGACCTTTGACCTCCATGTTTGAGTCACTCAGAGGTGACCAAGATGATAATGTTTGTTTTATCAGGGTGAAGAAATCAGACTCTATAGAGAGTGGTGTGTCCATGTGGAGTATTCGCTCAAGAGAACAGCCTCCTGACTTTAAAATGGATCCACTTGCTGAGCACAGGTGAGAATTCAGAAAAATGACCTTTGACCTCCATGTTTGAGTCACTCAGAGGTAGGGCTGGACAATTAATCAGATTTTGATCGTGATGTCAATTTTGCCATCTGACAATCATAAAACCATTATAATTGAAGAAAAATGATTAATATGCCACACAGTGTGGAGTGCCGTGTATGCAAGTTTCTGCACTTCACAGCGCTTCTGTGTTCCACATGCAGCCACAGCGAGTGTGTGTGACTTATGTGGATCAATAATACTGTATTTGCCGCTCGCTGGTTCTTTAAAGCTGTGTTTAAATCAACACTCAGGGCTCTCATATGCATATAATTTTGGTCGCATATGCGACCAAAATTTGTAAGAGTGTGCCTAATTTTTTTTGTTGGTCGCACTGGTGCACCCTGTGCTCCCTGGGTGAATGAAAAAAACAAATGTAACGGCGGTAGAAGATAATCCGCTAAAACCGGACAAAACACCGCGCCTGCAGTCTCTCTCTGTCTCTCTGCCTCTCCGTTCAACAGCAGGTCTTGCACACACACGCAGGCACGCACGTACGTACGCATGCACACACAGCCCTCAGTAATCATCCAATCAGCTGTCAGTATGGAGAGGAGCCCAGACTCTGCGGTGTCAGGCTACAGCAGGAAGCGACACAGCAAAGGTCCGCTGAATCGTCTTAGGCCCTCCTCACACGAGGACGGCACCGTTTTGTCTTGGCGTCGGCATCAAAACATATATCGCTGTTTACACATCGTATTGTACATAGGCTTGTGTATTTACTTGAGAACGCAAAATCCACACCGGGACGTACCTATGGGTTCCCACGCATGCTCCCAACCCATACTGCATGCTGGGTAATGTAGTTCTTGGGTTACTACACTCGTAACATCACAGTTCTGCTCCAAGGTGTATTCCGTGTCAATAAGTGCTCATGCACGCGTAACATGCTTCATCTCTGCGTGAGACCTTGTTGCTGTTGTTGCTGTAGCTGGTGTTGTTGGTGTTCTGTGAGCAAATGTGTGGTATAAAAGTCGTAGCAATATTTATAGCTGCTGGAACAAGATTAGAATCAGCCCGGCTGCTACCATTGTTGTTGTTGTTGTTGGAGTGTGTGACAGCGTGGGTTGGGGGGCAGGGAGGAGGAGGGGTGCTATGAAATTTATTAGAGAATAAGACCATCCAGTTAAATGTTATGTTGTTGGTTGTTAAAATATGGATATTTATTTCATTTTTCAGCACAGTATAGCACCTTAAACATTAGCTTTTATTATCCTGAAATATTTTATTTAACTTGAGATGTTTGAGTTTGAAATATTATATTTCAGTTCAGTAAAACACTTAAACCCTATAATGCCAAATGTATCATATTTTATACATACTTTTATAATACCTCTATCTACACAATTTGATCATCAAATGACAAAAAAATCAGAATAAAACCAGATAAATGATAAAAATGTCCTCAAATGGATTATCAGTTGCCACAAACACCTAATGAATCAAATGAGATACGAAAAATCTATATGTAGAATTTTATGGATTTTCTGATTTTTGTAGGATTTTACCAGAAAGTGAAATAAAAATTTAATCTCCAAAAAATAGAATTTTCTGGCTACCATCTACAGTCTTGGACCTTAAAGGGTTAAGAACAAGCACTTTTATTTGAAGATGTTTTATTCTGCTTAATGTTGTAGTTTAAAGTTGTAAATTTCATTCAGTGAAGCACTTTAAACGCTCTGTTTTACATTAAATGTATAATTTTTCTTCAAATAAAGACAAGTATTTCTTTATATCTTCGTCTTATTTAAAAGCATTTACATTATATAAAATTTATGGAGAGTAATAAAATGGTAACCTTGTGGCGTTGAAGGTGACAGTGAAAAATTTGGGTGCACCTAAATTTTGTGCTGGTGCACCTTAAAAAATTTTTTAGGTGCACCGTTGCAACCAACTCAAAAAGTCAGTCAAGAGCCCTGATACTAAAGTTTTTAAATAAATGAATAATTGTGTATATTAATTGTGATTTCAGTGTCATGTAAAATAATCGAAATTCTTATTTTTACCATAATCGTCCAGCCCTACTCAAAGGTGACCAAGATAATGATTATGTTTGTTTTATCAGGGTGAAGAAATCAGACCCGATAGACAGTGGTGTGTCCATGTGGAGTATTCGCTCGAGGGAACAGCCTCCTGACTTTAAAATGGATCCACTTGCTGAGCACAGGTGAGAATTCAGAAAAATGACATTTAACTTCCTTGTTTTAGCCACTCAGAGGTGATAATAAAGGTGTTTTCTTTTATCAGGATAAAGAGATCAGTCTCTCTTGACAGCGGTCTGTCTATGAAGAGTCACTGGTCTTTAGATTGTTCTGTTGACTTTAAGATGAACCCACCTGCGGAGCACAGGTGAGAATTCAGAAAAATGACCTTTAACTTCCTTGTTTTAGTTACTCAGAGGTGATAATAAAGGTGTTTTCTTTCAGGATGAAGAGATCAGACCCTCCTGAGCCTGGAGATGTGTCCATGATTAGTGAACGCTCTAAGCTGGCTGAGCGTATAAGGAGAGGTAAGACCTTTATTCTGGAGATAAACTATTAGCAGCCAGTCACAGTCATCAACACATTTTCCCAGCTGCCTTGAATGCATCTGCTTGAGCTGCACTCTGCCTGAGGTCAGCAGATGCTTGTAGTCTACCCAGATTGCAGGTGAAGGGTCAAAGGTCACAGAGTCAGTAAAACCACAGCAGAGCATCATGACAGGAGCTGCTGCTTCACCTGCAGGACAGTTTTCCTGAAGATCATGATCGGGCTTTACTGAGTCTGTAGACCAACATCTCTGTGAGCAGATCCTCACACACATGAAGAGTACAGCTCCTCTGAGCTGATCAAACACTGACCAAACTGTGGGGGGGCGCTAGCGAGCAGCGCATGGAGTAGACGTGCTTTCAGGAGCTCCTCTCCGCCAAGATTTAAAATTAATACTTTAACAGTCTCCAGCTGGATTTTTTACTAACCTCTGTGATAAACTTAAACAAGGGTGCCTAACAAGCCACCTTGCACAACGACATGTCGTCAAGAAAGACCAGAAACGTCGAGCAGCGTCAACCACCTGTAGCCTCTGATAAGGTTAACAAGGCTAACGTGAGTGTTAGCCTACCAAGCCACGACTCTGACGACAGCGATGCCGAGCCCCTGCCTTTGATCTGGGAGAAAGTTTCTGACAAAATCCTCGCGCTTATAAATGGCAGATTTGATAAACTGGAGCAGACACTTAAGGAGGTGAGGGACTCTCAGGATGAGCTATTGGAAAAGGTGGAATCAGTGGAAGAGCAGCTGCTGGATCATGAGAGCCGCATAGCCCGCTTGGAGTCAACCGTATCCAGCCTGAAGGAGGAGAATAGCTCGCTCAAGCTAAAAGTGGATGACCTCGAAGGCCGGTCGCGTCGCAGTAATATTAAAATTATTGGCATACCCGAACAAGAAGAGGAAGGCAGGCCGACCGAATTTGTGGAGGAATTGCTTCCAAAATTGCTTGGCGAAGAAAATTTCCAGTCACCGGTGGTCATCAACCGGGCACACCGGACCCTGGGACCGCAGCCTGCAGCTGGGGCAAAGCCCCGCGCTATCATCGCCCGGGTCCACTTCTATCGGGAGAAAGAGCGCATACTTCGCCTCCGGAGGGAACAACAGTTGGAATATAAAGGCAACAAAGTCCTCATCTTCCCAGACTACACGACAGAGGTGCTACGGCAGTGAAGAGAGTACACAGAGGTCCTGCAGAAGCTGAGGGAGCTGAAGATGGATCACAGCCTACTCTTCCCTGCGAGGCTCCGGATAAAGCACAAGGATCGGCCCAGGGTGAGGCAATGACCTTTATAAACACTGACTTAAAGAACTAACCTCGAGACTGTGGCTGCCCTTTACTATATCTTAATGCACACAGAGGGTTAATTTACTAATGTTATTTCAATGCTACTTTTTTTTCTCTCTCTCTTCTCTCTCGCTCTCGACGGATGGATGTTCAATAATTGAGAGACTTTGAGGGTCTATTGGATTTTGCTAACTTTATTTGAATGCATTTCTTTTGTTTGGATGACTGTTTGATACTTCTGAGAGTCTTTAAGGGACTATTTGTTTTTTTTTTCTTTTTCTTTTTTTTCTCTGACTCCGGTCAGATATGTCTGGCGGAGGAGCTGGGCTTGGTGGGTTACCATAGCTTCAGCAGCGAGCCACGGAGGGTGGGTTTCGGCCGTGCGCATAGCGGTCCCTAGCATGGAGGGATGTCAGCGCTTCGTTTGGGGAAGCGCTCGCGGACGGGTGAGGGACATGCTCAGATTCAGGGGTTCGTTTGAGTGTGTTATCGTGGGTTATGGGGTGGGCTCTTTATGTATGTTGTTTTGTTATGTTTGGTGCACTTTTGAGAGGATGTCAGAATATTTTTTGTCTACAGGGCAATGTCAGTAGCAGATAACATAATACATAGCAGTGTGAACGACAAATTTACTGTGGTCTCATGGAATGTGAAGGGATTGTGTCATGTGATTAAAAGGGGTAGAGTCTTTTCACATCTTAAGACCTTAAAGCCAGACGTGATTTTTCTTCAGGAAACACACATTGGGGTATCTGAGCAGCGCAGGTTAAGGGCGAATTGGATTTCCCAAGTTTATCAGGCTACATTTTCTCGCAAATCGAGAGGCGTTGCTATTTTATTCCGGAAAAATATACCATTCCGCCTTGATAGTATGATAGCAGACCCATATGGCAGGTATTTGATGATATCCGGATACATAAACTCCCTCCCAATTACAGTGCTTAATATTTATGCACCAAATGTTGATAGTCCTGACTTTTTCTGTTAAGTATTTGATTTGATACCAATCTCTACTTCGAGTGTTATTGAAGGAGGGGACTTTAATTGTTATCTTGACCCGATCTTGGATAGGCTTTCTACTAAAGCACACCCTGCAATAGCCTCTGTAGAAACTCTGAATGATTTAATTAAATCAAGGAATATGGTTGACATATGGCGGTTGCAGCATCCTACAGACAAGGACTTCTCTTTTTACTCTCATGTCCATAAGTCTTACACTAGGATAGACTATTTTCTAATAGCTTCTGAACTATTGACTAGTGTTAGTAACTCTGCCTATCACAATATTTTAATATCTGACCACAGTCCGGTTTCTCTTGAGTTCAGAAATATCCTGTCTAGGCCGAAATATAGTTGGCGCTTCAATCCTCTCCTTCTTGCTGATGAATCTTTTACTAAATATATGGCTTCACGTATGCATGAATTTGTCACTACAAATGATAATGGGGAGGTGTCTGATTCTACATTATGGGAGACATTTAAGGTGGTTATGAGGGGTCACATAGTCTCATTTGACTCAACAAGGAAGAGAGAGCTGGATAGCCGCCTTAGAGACATAGAGAGGGAGCTTCCTATGTTGGAGGAGGCATATAGATCCTCCCTCACGTCCACTGATTACAGCAAAATTTTGAAGCTAAAATATGAATATAATACCATCCTTAATAAACGTGTCAGTGGTTTACTATTAAAAGTGAAACAGAAGTATTTCGAGCTTGGAGATAAACCGGAGAAACTATTAGCGAGTCAACTTAAAGGTGAAAGAGCAAAGCAAGTAATCCACAGGATAAAATCTAAATCAGGCAGACTTCTAACTAATCCGAAGGAGATCAATGATACCTTTAGGGACTTTTATGAGGACCTATACTCTAGTAAAGTGACGGCCAGTGATGTAGATTTCTGTAACTTTTTTGCCAATTTAAAGGTTCCTCAATTAGAAAATGCAGCGAGAGAGGACATGAATTCCCCAATTTGTGAAATCCATCTTTTGAATGCTATCCGAGCCTTCCCATCAGGAAAAACACCTGGTCCTGATGGCTTTGGGTGTGAATTTTATAAATCGTTTCATGACAGGATAATTCCACTAATGCTGAGAATGGTTAACGAGTCAATGCAAAATAAGTCGCTCCCTGGTTCACTATATGAAGCTAATATCTGCTTGCTTCTGAAGGAGGGGAGCGAGGAGTCAGATCCTGCGAGTTACAGACCTGTTGCTCTCTTAAATGGTGATCTGAAGATAATAACTAAAGTTTTGGCTACAAAACTAGGTGAACATATTTCCTCAATTGTACATCCTAATCAGACTGGATTTGTCCCAGGTCGGTTCTCTTTTAGTAATGTTCGTTTGCGGTTAAATACAATATACTCAGTGCGGGGGGAGGATGCACAGGCTTCTGTTCTATCCCTTGATGCTCAGAAGGCATTTGACCAGATGGAATGGCCCTTTCTGCTAGAGACACTAAAACGATTTGGATTTGGGGAAAATTTCATTGATTGGGTTAAAATAATTTATCGTAAACCAGTATCCTCTATTCTTACTAATTCAGACAAATCCCAACCTTTTGAGTTGCAGCGCGGGGTACGGCAGGGGGACCCTCTCTCTCCTCTTCTCTTTGATATTACCTTGGAACCACTCGCAATAGGTATAAGGAACCATCCAGGGATTCATGAGGTAAAGTTTAGTAATGTTGAAAGCCTTGTCAATTTGTATGCCGATGATTTATTAATCTGTTTGTCTGACTCAGTGGTCTCAGTCCCTAACCTACTGAACTATATAAAATCATTTAGTAAGCTGTCAGGGGATACTATTAACTGGGACAAATGTGAGTTTATGCTTTTGTCAGACCTGTGTCCTACCTTTTTGAAATCATTGCCGTTTAAATTGGTTACTACTAGGGATGGGAATTTCGACTAATTTCCCCGCCGACTAGTCTCAAATTTTATTTGCGACTAGTCGACTAGTCTATAAGCAAGAAAACTCGCAATTTAATACACATATTAAGTTAAAAGTTTAAAAGTTTAACATGCAAATGTGTATTTAGGAACTATTTTAGCCCAAACATTCAGGACAAACTGTTAATTTAAATTCTATTGATGTAACAACAACTGACTAAATAAAGTTGAACAATTTAAAGAGAAAGACATTTCTGATACATTTGCCAATGCAATGCATGGCATTTATTATAAATACTGTTTTGGTATGAAACTTAGATGCAGCAGCATGACAATTCCAAATGTACAACATAGTAGCCTAGAATAGAATTTCCCTGAAATCTCTGGCACTTAAGACTAGTGCACGATTCAAGAAACTTTCATTTCTTAAGAATATTTAACTGTAATTGGAAGATCAGGATATTTTAAATAAAATAAATTGAACAAAAAATATTGTAAATTTAACAAACAAAAAAGAGAAAAAAAGCAATGAAAATGAAATGGACTCTCTTTTAGGAAAAATGCATGTAAATAAAAATAATTATACTAGTCAAAAACAAAAAAAATAGACCCTGTCTCTGTAAAGAAAAAACAAAACTCACACAACAATAAAAACTCTGGCCCAAATAAAATGGAGTTTATACAGTTCAGGAATTGTGACATGTACTTTCTCCCAGTCAATTCGTACTATCTGTCCAACGTTTGTAACTGCTGGCTTTTCAGCCGTATTGAAGGGCTGCACTTCTTTTGCAATGTAGCGAACTTCACTGTCTGTGAGCGCTTCATTTTGGGCTTTTATCTATATGTTCTTTGCCGACCAAACACCTCAGTAAGTGTTGACTGTCAGGACAAAGGCTCCGCTGCACCTGCACTTCTTCGTCGCCACTACTTTCAAACAAATCCGACATATCAGCTCGTAGGTGTTCATGAGCTCACACCTCGTTCATCCTGTTTAAAACCAAAATATTCCCACACTGTGGCAGCCAGCTTAAGAACCGTATCTTCTGTGCCATCATTCATATTAGCGTTTGTTTCCTTGTTACTCCTCAGGGTGATCACTTCAGCTCTCTCCGTGTGTCCGCCATGGATGTATTATGTTTTTTACAGTCTATGGTGTCCGCGCGAGCGGTCCCGTCTTCACCCCAAAGATCGCATGTTTGACAGATGCTCACTCGGCTATAAATCCGCTAAATCCGCTATAGAACCGATGCACCCCAGTGTTAAGAAAGATAGACGTAGTGAGGCATCTTGTCATTCAGCCTCTTTGGTAGTAAAAGAGGAGGAAAACAAACATGCAGGATACTGCAGGTGGCATTTCTCGCCAGATGAGTGACAGTGTTCAGTTAGTAGCAGAGGAATGTTTTTTTTTAATATGGGAGAATTACGGGAAAATATTAATATGGGAGGACGGCGGGAAAGAGGGGTAAAATACGGTAGTTTCCCGGCCAAAACGGGAGACTTGACAGCTAGGCGCAGAGGCGTGAAGAACAAGATGCATGATGCTTAATGTAGCGTTTAACCGACTAGTAAAATACTAAACGATTAATAAATAAGTAGGCGGTTAAACGATTAAACGACTAGTCGCGCACATCCGTAGTTACTACCCATATTAATTATTTAGGTTTTAAGATCCTGAGAAACCCCAAACTTTTACTGAAATTAAAGTTTTTGAATATGATGGAAAAAATAAAAACTAACATTAGGAACTGGAAGCTGCTTCCTCTCTCAATGATAGGTCGCATCAATGTCATTAAAATAGTTGCTCTTCCAAGGTTCTTGCATCTTTTTCAGAACCTCCCGATTTGCTTGCCGTTATCTTTTTTTAAACAGCTTGATTCTGTTATCCTGTCCTTCGTCTGGGCAGATAAACCCCCTCGCATTTCCAAGACTCATTTGCAGAAGAAGGTGAAAAGTGGAGGTCTTGGGCTACCTGTGTTTAGGCATTATTACTGGGCTGCTAATGTGAGGACCCTTCTCTTCTGGCAGTTGGATCCTCCTTGTGATGACTGCTCCTCCTCGCTTTGGCTAAAGATTGAGTCTATGTCAGTGAATAAAACCTCACTTCCAGCGTTGCTCTTTTCCAACGCAAAAACTCTCTAACAACTTATTCGGCTACAATTTTGTTCTTAGTAGCTCAATTAAAATCTGAATCAAATTAGAAAATATCTTAAACTACCAAATGTTTCAATAAATGCCCCAATAACTGGCAATCATTTATTCAAACCAGGGTTAATAGATGGAGTGTTCTTAGACTGGAGGCAGAGAGGTCTACGCTGCATTTCAGACCTTTATATAGATGGCAGTTTTGCTTCCTTTGCTCTGCTCCAGGCCAGATATGACCTCCCTCAGTCACATTTTTATCGTTACTTACAGGTGAGACATTTTGTAAAAGAACACATTTCTAACTTTCCAGCAAAACCAGGTAACTATAGTTTTTACGATTCACTTCTTTCACAACCAAACTCCAAACATTTGATTTCTCGCCTTATTACTTCTTTTGAAACACCCATGAGCACAAACAATCTCAGGGAGGCATGGGCAGTAGAACTGGGAGTCCCACTGTCTCAAGACTTATGGGAGGAGGGTCTTTGTGGGATTCAAGAGTGTTCTATAAACTCTAGATATCGACTGATTCAGTTTAAAGTCATTCATAGACTGCATTATTCCAAAATAAAACTTAACACTATCTTTGAATCAGTGTCCCCCTTTTGTGATAGGTGTGGCGGGGCAGAAGGCTCACTCTCACATCTGTTCTGGTACTGCCCAGTTTTAGAAAACTTTTGGAGTGACATATTTAAGTGGTTCTCAAGGCAATACAAGATAAACATTAATCCAGACTGTACCCTGGCAATTTTTGGTTCCTTTGATAATGTGGGGAACTTCCATGACCATTGTAAGCAGGCCCTCAGGACAGGCATGGTTGCAGCTAAAAAATTAATTTTACTTAATTGGAAATCTACTTCACCTCCTTGCTTTAACAGGTGGCGCAACAAAATGGTTTGTGTTGCCAAGGTAGAACAGGTCCGCCTTAGCAGAGTAAAGGCACTAGATCACTTTGAGAAGATACGGAAACCATTTTTGGATCAGCCTGATTAGATTTATATGAAGTAGAGACTGCTACGTATCTGCGTCTGTGTAACTTTCTTTGTGATGGACCTACGGACTGAAGATGTATTTCTCCTCTCTGTGTGTTTTTGTCTTGTTTTGTTGGTGGTGGGTTGTTTTTTTTTTTGTTTTTGTTTTTTGTCTCTTTTTTTTGCAACACCATAGGACACTGCATTGGACTACTTGGTGTTTAATTTTGCATAACTTGTACCATCTCTATTACTTCATTGGCTTGTAACAGATCCTATGATGAATTCTGATGCGGTACTGAGGTGTTCTTATTTTTGTAAAATGAAAGTTAAAATAAAATACTTAAAAAAAAAAAAAAAAAAAAACACTGACCAAACTGTCTCCTCACATGATCATCACTCAGTCTGAGGGTGGAGGCATTCACATGTGCTCTCAGTCTTCTGTTTAAACTATTTAATTCTTCCGTTGTAACATGATAGTGTTTTTTTTTATTTGCTTACCTCAGCACTTTGTTCATGAGGGGACATGATGACACCGCAAATGTCTATCTGTGCAGTGGACTGAGGCAAACAAAAGGTTTCAGGATAACTGTTTTTGAATCTGGATTAAGACAGAGACATGGATGATTTTACAAAGACCTTGAAGTTCTTCAGGACTGATTTTTCTCTTCTGACTAAACTCTGAGTTAGTGCTTATGGATAAGATCAGACTGAACTCCAGGAGGATGTTTCATCAAGATGGAGGAGATGTTGTATGGAGCTCCACTGTTGTTGTTAAACTTCATGCTCTTCCTGATATTTGGATAGCGCTCCCTATTGATTGCAAATCTTGTCAACAGGAGGGTGTAGTTTGGCTTTTAAAGAGGATGTGGATGTTTCCATAGACATGCAGCCTTGTTGTTTAGTCCTCTTATCATTATCATAAAGACTGATAGTAGGAGATGAATATGATTGAATGATGATTCTGGGTATGTTGTCTCTTTAAATATAATAATGGAACTAAACCTAATGGAATTAAACTTGACGAACCTGGATGGTGAGGTGGTTCAACATGAACATTTAAAAATGGATCTTCACAGCACAAAGGTCACCAACCGCTGATTTATGAGATCTCCTCTGATATGATAGTCATAACCACAATGTTTGAATAAAAATATACTTTTGGTAAAATGAGAAGATGTGAGCAGCCCCTCTGTGACAGCAGGACTTTGTCCAGGATCTAAACTTTAATGTCATTTGTTGGTCTTCTTTCAGAACATGAAGCCTCAGTGTGCCGACGCAAACTCAAGTCCAACCTGAAGCAGAAGTTCCAGATCGTGGACCAGACCCTGCTGAACCAGATCTACACAGAGCTCTGCATCACAGAGGGAAAGGCTGGAGGGGTCAATGAGGAACCTGAGGTCAGACAGATCGAGACCACATCCAGGAGACCACAGGGACCAGAGAAAACCATCAGAGGAGAAGACTTCTTTAAAGGACCACCTGGAAAACATGGACCAATCAGAACAGTGATGACGAAGGGCGTGGCTGGCATTGGTAAAACAGTCCTCACTCAGAAGTTCACCCTGGACTGGGCTGAAGACAAAGTCCACCAGGACATACAGTTCATGTTTCCATTCACCTTCAGAGAGCTGAATCTGCTGAAGGAGCAGAAGTTCAGCTTGGTGGAGCTTGTTCATCACTTCTTCAGAGAAACCAAAGAAGCAGGAATCTGCAGGTTTGAGGAGTTCCAGGTCTTGTTCATCTTTGATGGTCTGGATGAGTGTCGACCTCCTCTGGACTTCCACCAAACAAGAATCCTGACTGATGTCACAGAGTCCACCTCAGTGGATGTTCTGCTGACCAACCTCATCAGGGGGAACCTGCTCCCATCTGCTCACCTCTGGATCACCACACGCCCTGCAGCAGCCAATCAGATCCCTCCTGGATGTGTTGACATGGTGACAGAGGTCAGAGGGTTCACTGACCAGCAGAAGGAGGAGTACTTCAGGAAACGGTTCAGAGATGAGGAGCAGGCCAAAAGAATCATCTCCCACATCAAGAAGTCCAGAAGCCTTCACATCATGTGCCACATCCCGGTCTTCTGCTGGATCACTGCCACAGTCCTGGACCATGTGCAGGAGACCAGAGAGGAAGGAGAGCTGCCCAAGACCCTGACTGAGATGTACATCCACTTCCTGGTGGTTCAGTCCAAAGTGAAGAGCATCAAGTATGATGGAGGAGCAGAGACTGATCCTCACTGGAGTTCAGAGAGCAGGGAGATGATCCGGTCTCTGGGTAAACTGGCTTTTGAGCAGCTGCAGAGAGGAAACCTGATCTTCTATGAAGCAGACCTGACAGAGTGTGGCATGGACATCAGAGCAGCCTCAGTGTACTCTGGAGTGTTCACACAGATCTTTAAAGAGGAGAGGGGACTGTACCAGGACAAGGTGTTCTGCTTCATCCATCTGAGCGTTCAGGAGTTCCTGGCTGCTCTTCATGTCCATCTGACCTTCATCAAGTCTGGAGTCAACCTGATGGCAGAAGAACCATCAACCTCCATCAAATCTACAATCACACAGCTGCACCAGAGAGCTGTGGACCAGGCCTTACAGAGTTCAAACGGACACCTGGACCTGTTCCTGCGCTTCCTCCTGGGTCTTTCTCTGCAGGCAAATCAGAACCTTCTACGAGGTCTGATGACACAAACAGGAAGTAGCTCACAGACCAATCAGAGAACAGTTGAGTACATTAAGTCAAAGATCAGTGAGGACGTGTCTGCAGAGAAGAGCATCAATCTGTTCCACTGTCTGAATGAACTGAATGATCATTCTCTGGTGGAGGAGATCCAACAGGCCCTGAGATCAGGACGTCTCTCTACAGATGAACTGTCTCCTGCTCAGTGGTCTGCTCTGGTCTTCATCTTACTGTCACCAGAGAAGAACCTGGACGAGTTTGACCTGAACAAATACTCTGCTTCTGAGGAGGCTCTTCTGAGGCTGCTGCCAGTGGTCAAAGCCTCCAGCAAAGCTCTGTAGGTGCACCTACCTGCACAGGTTACATCAGATTTCTGTGATTCTACAAGAATGGTATTTACCTGTCTTCTCTTTATGTTCCTCTGACTTCTTTCTCAGGCTGAGAGGATGTAAACTGTCAGAGAAAAGCTGTGCAGCTCTGTCCTCAGTTCTTAAGTCACCGTCCTCTGGTCTGAGACTCCTGGACCTGAGTAACAACCGCCTGCAGGATTCAGGAGTGAGACGACTGTGTGCTGGACTGAAGAGTCCAAACTGCAGACTGGAAGGTCTCAGGTGAGAAAACATCAAGGACCTCATTCACAAAACGGTGCGTACAAACAAAAAAATAACCACGGGAAACGTGCGGGGCCTCACGCTAACTTCATGGCTGGTGTATGCAGATTTTTACTGCTGTTTCTCCTTTGGTGACAGTTAGAGGTGATGCTGGGAAACTGTTAAGTCGGCAAAATAAATGTGAAAACAATTGGTCCTCAGAGACACAAGAACAATTCACACTAATGAACAATTAACACACCTAGGTGTCTGCAGTTACTTAAGTGAAAGTGATGCATAAAATACTGTTAAATGCTATAGCTGCTTTAGCACTTTGAGAAGACAGTTAATGTTGCATTACAAAGAGAGCCTGTGAGCGTGTGAGATTGAGAGGATTTACTGACAAACAATGATGACTGGATCATCAGCCGCTTTAGGTTCCTTAGGGCGGTTCTCCTGAAACCTAAAGCCACAGCCGAGATTAACATTAAAGCACAATTTACCGTGAGGGATGATTTTCCTAATGTGATCAGAGTTATCGACTGCACGCACATTGCTAAAAAAAGAACCATCACATGATGCATTTGTGTATGTCAACAGGAAACATTTCAATTCAATCGATGTAAAGATCGTGTGTGATGCACAAAAGCAGTTAACCAACATTGTGGTGAGAGACTACAAGCTGGCACCGTGCATGATGGGAGGCTTATGAGTCTGAATTTATTTGTGTAATTGTCTTAAAATAATCCCTGTGCATTGAGCATGTGCGCCCCCAATTCAGTCCTGTCTTAGCAGCATCATTACTAATCAGTGTTGAAGTTAGGGACTTGCTTTTTTTTGCTGATTAAACTACAGCTTGAGATCTTTTTAACAAGCCCCTGTTTGTCTGTAGTGTAGTCATCTTAATAACCCCTTGCGTAAAAGTATGACATTTATTTGTGGCAGACAAAGGGGAGGAATCATTCTAAATAAGCTCCATACGTCTGTAGGAATGCAACTTGTTGCTCAACAAAGCCACCCTGGGATTGTCACATAGGGAATTGTTGAGCTCTAATAAAGACACACAGGTTCAAATACCCAGGTTGAGATGTGGTTCAAGCTTAAAAAACAATCAAGTTTTATAAAACAAGTTAAAACCAAATAAATAATAAAACCATCCACACAGGAGGAGGGGGAACCTTGTCAGGACCGAGGCTTACAGGTTAGACCAGAGCTAGCATCGGGGGAAGAGGAGAGACAACAAAAAAAAACTAAACTTACAATACAGACGCATAACCTTCAGTGAATAAACCCACATCACATGAAGCACAGCAGACGAAACAGGAAGGAGAACACCACCACGCAGTCACCAGCATGTCCACCACCACTGGCCTTCAGCCCTGAAACAGGAAAAAAAAAAAAAAATTAGTGGGGTTGCAACTACAAAATAATAAAGGAAACAAAACAGAACAAAAAGGAAATTTACCATATATACTTAAAAGGCTAATAAACTCAATAAAGTAAACAGAATATACAAAATAGCTGCCCAATTAAAACAGAACTCGCAAACTAAATCAGCCAGCAGGACAAATTAAATAAACAATCAAAATAATCAACATCAACTACAAGCTGTAGAAATAAACTGGTACAATTCACCCAAATTTATTGGGGTTGTAAGCCACACCCACTCATAACCAAACCTTGAATTGGAGCTTTAAGAGGAATTTCAGAAACAGGACCATGGCTCAACCACGCCTCTTCCTGTGTTCCTATAGATTCTAACTGACCTTTCCCCTCTTTTTCTTTCGCACACCCGACGTACGGCACAGCGCCAGGAAAGTCGCTTAAACTTCAGCTCTAAATTTCAAGTCATTTCGCCATCATACTTGATCAACAACTCATCAATCAGCATCACTCACCTACAAAACCCAAAACCAGTGAAGTTGGCACGTTGTGTAAATTTTAAACAAAAACAGAATACAATGATTTGCAAATCCCTTTCAACCTATATTCAATTGAATACACTGCAAAGACAAGATACTTAACGTTCAAACTGGTAAACTTTGTAATTTTTTGAAAATATTAGCTCATTTGGAATTTGACATCTGCAATATGTTTCAAAAAAGACTGAGAAAGTTGAGAAATGCTCATCAAACACTTATTTGGAACATCCCACAGGTGAACAGGCTAATTGGGAACAGGTGGGTGCCATGATTGGGTATAAAAGCAGCTTCCCTGAAATGCTCAGTCATTCACAAACAAGGATGGGGCGAGGGTCACCACTTTGTGAACAAATGCGTGAGCAAATTGTCCAACAGTTTAAGGACAACATTTCTCAACCAGCTATTGCAAGGAATTTAGGGATTTCATCATCTACGGTCCGTAATGAAATTACTGCACGTCAGCGGCAAGGCCCAAAACCAACACTGAATGCCCGTGACCTTCGATCCCTCAGGCGGTGCTACATCAAAAACCGGCATCACTGTGTAAAGGATATTACCACATGGGCTCAGGAACACTTCAGAAAACCACTGTCAGTAACTACAGTTCGTCTACATCTGTAAGTGCAAGTTAAAACTCTACTATGCAAAGCCAAAGCCATTTACCACAAGACAGTCTGGATGCAGACCTGCACTGTTAGGACCCGCTCCACTGACAGGACTGGAAGCTGATTTGAAGTCTTTCAAAATAAAAGCGAATATACCGGAAGTACGCATTTTCCTCAAAAGTTTATTCAAAGCCTTTCAGAATAAAAGCCATTACACCGGGAAGAACGTATTTTCGTCGTCTGTGAACATACTTAATTTCTTGGGGCTTTATTTTCTGTATAGAATGTTATTATTTGTATTCATTTGTTCAACTTCAAATAACTATGTTTCTAGCTTAACAGGATACCTGGGAAAAATGTAGGCATGTAGGCTAAATATTAGGATTTTAGGCAAAGACAAAATACAAAACAGGATGGCCACTTCGGGTGTTATTCTTAAGATAAAAAAAAAAAAATCAAAAATACAAACTAAATGTACAGCTATTGTCATGATCCCTTTAAAACATTCTCAAAACGTTTGTTTTACTCCAGTATTTAAATTTAATCAGCAAAACAGACAGCTGTTTGTTTGGTTAGCACTACAAACCTGGTTAAAAAATGTTAAATATGTTAAATGGCATTATGCTTCTACACTCCAACCAATTGCTGACTGTTGTTTCATTTTATATTATTTACTACTGAAAATGTTGCCTCCTGCACTTTTGGACTTATTTACATATTAATTTACTCAAATCTTTGATATGAACATTCCTTATGTGTGTTTGCAATTCCTTCAGAATTCATTTAATAGTTGTTTAATATCGCTTGTTTGTTTTCTTACCTGTGCTGTCGGGCCACCAGTATTTTCCAATGGAAGGCTGCTGATTTTAAATTAACTTAGCTGTGTGCATTTAAGGTAAATTACTGAATACCTTGTTACATAGACCAGATAGCCAATTACCTCTGTTACAGGAAAAAACACAACACACAACAAACTTTCAAAGACGTGATTTTATTTTTACAACTCACTGTATTGGCAGTATGAAATGTTCCCTTGATTGTCCATGATTACTTCACAAAACACTCACATATCCTCAATGTTAAAGAAGATGAATTTAAATGGTTCCAGAAAGGACTCTCTTTCCTCATCTGGCAGTTCACATGTGGTGCCAAACAGCTTTTCTAGGTCCTGTGAAGTAATAATTGAAATATGCATCTGTAAGAGACAAATAACAACAGACAGAATGATTTCTAGACAAATGCTGTTTAAAATAATTTTCTTATACCAATAAAGTAGTCCGCTGACAGTGATCACTTTGGGTGTTTTCATACATGTTTAAATGCCAATGACAGTGAAAGCCATCTCATGTCAAACTTATTTCATACATATATCTAAATAATGCATCCATGTCTAATCCTAAAGTTAACCTAGTTAGCCCTAGCCACTGTTACCCTAACTACGATAACAGCACTTAATTTGCTTTTAATACTTAAGCAGTCTGCTTACAGTGATCACTTTGGGTGTTTTCATACATGTTTAAATGCCACAGGCAGTGACAGCCTGTCATGTCAAGCTTATCTCATGGATATATTTAAATAGTAGGCTACATCCATGTCCAATCCAAAAGTTGGCCTAGTTAGCGCTAGCCTCCTTTAGGCTAGCGCTAACTAGGCTAACTTTTGGATTGGACATGGATTGCTGCACAAAAAACACCCAAAAGTCCAAAAGTCATTTCTTTCCAATAAATATTATAACACAGAGCAGTATATAATGGAAAAGACAACGTTTGGAATGGAATAAAGACTGTTCCTGTTTTTTCGAAAAAGATGAAAAGTAGTCACTCGACTATAACTCACCTTCTCTCTTCATGGGAAAAAAACACACTGGAGCATGTGAGAAAAAAAAACGTGATGTCGGGTCCTCTCAGTGCAGGGGGTTCTGTCAGTGCAGGTCTGCAGCTAGACCCCTCTCATTTATCAACAACACCCAGAAATGCCGCCGGCTTCGCTGGGCCCGAGCTCATCTAAGATGGACTGATGCAAAGTGGAAAAGTGTTCTGTGGTCTGACCAGTCCACATTTCAAATTGTTTTTGGAAACTGTGGTCGTCGTGTCCTCCAGACCAAAGAGGAAAAGAACCATCCGAACTGTTATAGGCACAAAGTTCAAAAGCCAGCATCTGTGATGGTATGGGGGTGTATTAGTGCCCAACGCATGGGTAACTTACACATCTGTAAAGGCACCAATAATGCTGAAAGGTACATGCAGGTTTTGGAGCAACATATGTTGCCATCCAAGCAACGTCTTTTCATGGACGCCCCTGCTTATTTCAGCAAGACAATGCCAAGCCACATTCTGCACGTGTTACAACAGCGTGGCTTCGTAGTAAAAGAGTGCGGGTACTAGACTGGCCTGCCTGTAGTCCAGACCTGTTCCCCATTGAAAATGTGTGGTGTATTATGAAGCGTAAAATACAACAACGGAGACCCCGGACTGTTGAACAACTTAAGCTGTACATCAAGCAAGAATGGGAAAGAATTCCACCTGAAAAGCTTCAAAAATTGGTCTCCTCAGTTCCCAAACGTTTACTGAGTGTTGTTAAAAGGAAAGGCGATGTAACACAGTGGTAAAAATGCCCCTGTGACAACTTTTTTGCAATGTGTTGCTGCCATTAAATTCTAAGTTGATGATATTTTGAGAAAGAAAATAAGGTTTCTCAGTTCGAACATTAAATATCTTGTCTTTGCTGTGTATTCAATTGAATATAAGTTGAAAAGAAATTGCAAATCATTGTATTCTGTTTTTATTTACAATTTGCACAACGTGCGGACTTCGCTGGTTTTGGGTATTGTATTTGAGCAGACCCACAATTTCAACCAGCCTGAAGGCACTCTTCAGCCAAAGTGCACCTCACCGCTTCAGAGCAGTAACCACAGCATCCACCATCCGAGCCGTCTAGACTGAGTGAGTCCGAAACACAAGCCGCCGTCAAAAAATTGCTCCCCCATCGCCACCGGCCACAAGTCCATTCACTGGTCACCACCAAGCTCCTCCAGCTCCGGCACCGCAGCTCCGCAGAGCCCCGTAAAGCCCCGCCGGTGTGTCAACACACCGATCATCACTCCCATCTTTCACAAGCTCTCAGGCTATCCTCCAGTCTCACGATGAACAGAAATGTCTTTTCTTGAACTGCTTAGGACCAAAACTGACTTTTCTATCATTAGCCTTAGTCCCGTCGATAACCCGCTTCTGGATGACCTCATCACGCATCAAACACACATCAACGCTCCCCATGAAAGGTTAAGTACGTCGTCTAAGAAACAGAAAAGATGAAAACTGGCAAACAATTAAGTTAAATAATAAAAATTATGACAAGTAAATAAATAATTAATACTAAATCAATAAAACGACTCATAAAGGTGAGAATAATACTTAACAATCAACCTTCCTTAAGCACAATCCAGGCTTCCACAAAAACTCTTTGGACAGAAGCGGTAGACAACCAATGACAGCCTTACAAAGTCTGCTTAATTTTCTTTCGTTTGATTAATCATTCAGTTCTAATTTAATCATATTGCTCTCTATGTATCGTATCGCATAACATCATCAGATCTACTCATATATCATTGTATCATTGAACCATATCACAGTTTTAATGTAACACGTCATGTCTTACATCTCATATAAAATGGCATCGCATCTAATCAACTCATAACGTATCGTATTGTATTATCGTACCATAAAGTATTCTCATATAACACGAAATTATATATTGATTATTGATCAAAATTAATCTATATGTTACTGTGTTTCATTGTATCAGAAGGTTCTGCATAACACTAAATCATGTTGAATCAAATCTTACCACTCTACATTTAATTTTATCGTGGCTCATCAAATCAAGTCAAATCCTTTTACATAATATCCTTCCTCATAAAAAGCATTGTTTTGTATCAATCACCATCTTACATTGTTTCATCTTATTACATAATTCCGTATAAAATTAAACATTATTGAATCAAATCATATTGCCCTACTTATATTGTATCATTACTCATCAAATAGTTTAAATTAATTTGCATCTTTTATTCTTAATAAATGGCATAGCATCTTTTCAACCGTACTTCTTAGTTAGTTTCATCATATCGCATGGTTCTGTTTAACATTGGTTGGGATCATATCTCTCCTTATAAATGGCTTTATACATTATCAATCACACATATTTCATTGTTTCTCCTTATCACACGTTGCTATGTAACACTAAGGGGCCTTTTACACGGGGCTGAATACGGTCTGATCTGCTAAGTTTTCATTGTGTTTTGGCCTTGTGTTTATATGGAAACTCTTGCGGTTTGTCAGAAAATGTAAACTTTTGAAAACAGGCTCCAGAGTGGAGAGTTTTCAAAATAATCCTCCATGCAGCTCTGTGTAAACCTGAATCAGAGCGTTTCAGGGTGAAACACTGACACCACCGCATTCTCAGCACTCTTTCACATGAAGGCTTCGCGCACATACTAGGAACAACAACAGCTTCGGCTGTTAACCGAGTAACATGTGTGCCACTTGCTGTGCTTGGATTGCTCTCCAGACAAAACTATACAGACAGATTTGTTGTCCGAACAGATTTGTTGTCTGGAAAAGAAACTCCAGCACTCTTTGTGCATCCACCCGCCATTGTTTTTTATGAAAAAATTTTCTTCTTCATAGGTATTATAGCAGGGCTGCCTCTCTGCAAACCTACACCGCCATCTACTGAACCGGCATGTTTACTGCAGCGTTCTTCAGTGTCTCTGTCTGAACGCGGATCAACTTGAATACGCAAAGGAAAATTATTTGCATTTTTAAGTCAGAGTGTCTGTGTTAATGTAGCCTAAATTTGATCAATTCACAGTGCTCTACGTTACATTGTGTGGTTACTCATCAAACTAAGTCCAATCAAGGTGCATCATTTTTTTATTTAATGGCATCTTCTGCAATCGTATGTCTTACATTGTTTCATCAAATCACACTTTTCTGTGTAACACTAAATTACATCAACTCACATTGCTGTGTTTTATCGTATGGTAACTCATCAAATCACGTCAAATTATCATGCATCATATTGTATCATAACTCACATCGGCGTATATTTGTTAAAGCTGGGGTTGGCGATCTGATTTAGATACACTTTTTATAATACTGGTTAAAATGGTCTTTATGACCCGATGGTAATCAACTCAAAATGTGTTCTTAAAACAGAGCGAAAAATATCCGCTATCTACAGCAGGAGTGAAACAGGGAAAACCCCAACCAATAATCTTGCCGGGATACCTTCTTTTACACCAATCAAAAGACCCTGGTTCGGGTAGTGGAGGTGGAGGGGAGGTTAGGAAAGGGATGAAGACCCTGGTTCGGGTAGTGGGTGTGGGAGGGGGGGGTTGGGAAGGGATAAAGACCCTGGTTCGGGTAGTGGGTTAGGATAGGGAGGGTTGGAACGGGATGAAGACCCTGGTTCGGGTAGTGGGTGTGGGAGGGGGGGTGGGAGTGGAAGGGGATGAAGACCCTGGTTTGGGTAGTGGGTTTGGGAGGGGGGTAGGAAAGGGATGAAGACCCTGGTTCGGGTAGTGGATGAGGGAAGGGGGGTGGGGGAGGGTCCTATGGAAGAGACATAGGAGGTGAGGAGATGCGTAGGAGTGCCTAACTCAGCATGTTCTGACGGGACCAACTGCTTCTTTAGAGTTAGTCTCAACAGGAGCTTGAGTGTCACATGCGTGTCAGGTGGTCACCGAATACCCAAGTAGCCACCCATACTCCGGGAGACCGCGGCCAAGGGCCCCCCCAGAGCCACCAGGGCACCCGGAGCCCACCCCACGGCTGCCAGAGCCACAGGACCCAGACATAGACCCAGAACCCAAGGAGGCACCAACCCATCCCCACAAAAGCACCAAGGGACAGCACCAGGGCATCCGGGGCAGCCGCCCCACCGCAGACAGCACACACCCCCCCTACCACCCGTCCACCCGGCCCCAAGTCACCCCCACCCCACACGCCCAACCATCTCCACCCCCGGCAGGCCAGAGGCCCCCAGCCCCCCAGGAGCCAAACCCCGGCCCAGGCCCCCCCCAACTGCAGCAAGGCCAGGTGGGGCGGAGGTGGGCACGCTGCAGTGGGGTCGCTGCCACGCCCCCCCAGGAGAACCAGGGCCAAGGCGAGTGCCAGAGACCGCCGCCCAAGCGCCAAAGGGGGCCCCCGAATCACCCCCACAGAGCAGCGACCCACAGGCAGCCACCCACGCCGAGGCCCCCGGCAAGTGACAGGCCGATGGACCCCGCACCACAGGCCGCCGAGGGATGCATGACTGAGCAGGGCCCACCCGCCCCCAGGGCACAACCACGGGTCCCCACCCGTAGACACCGGAGTCCAGCCGCACCCGAAGGCCACCGCCCCAGTGGATGGAGAAGGGCTCCCCTGCATGGAGCCACGGCCAGAAGGGGCCAGACCCCACCAGCCACACCACGCCTAAAATAGTGATACACCCCCTGTCCTCCCTGTTATTCTGTATCCTTGTTTCCTGACAAGGATACATTAACCCTCCACCGTGCTTTAGTGCTACTACTCTGCGGTAGTGTGGTGCATTAAAACTGGGGAGAAGTAGGTCGAGTGGGAGCCCGCCGACTCTCCCCACTACCCACCCCAGACAAGTGGATGTAGTGTCGCATTAAAAACAGATGTCAGGTGAGACAGGTGAAAGGCGAGCAGAGAGGGTCACAGCCTAAGACAGGCTGCGCCCGACCCCCAGCACCTCCACCCCGCCTCCCTCCATGTTAGTGTATGTAGTGCAGTTAAAATTGGAGGACGAGGGAGGCAGAGAGGGCAAACTAGTTGCCCCTCTACCACTCCCGACTCCAAGAACCCTAAGTGTTGTGTATGTGCCCAATAGTGCAAATATATACAGGAGTGCAATGTGTGGATAGTGAAGTGCAATTGAGAGGTTAAGCTAGTGAGGGCCGGCCCTGGCTAGCCATGACAAGTGGGAGCAAGGGAGCAGTGTCACATGGCCCCCGCAACAGCAGGCCCCAGGGCCCACAGGCGACAGCCCAGATGACCCCCAGCGACCAGACGGTCCCACCAAAGCACGCCCCCCCAGCAGACTGCCGCATCGGAGCCACCGACCCAACAACCACAGAGGACCCAGCCCGGGCGGACCACCTGCAAGACGCCGCCTCCCCGGGAAGACCACAGGGACCCCCCCAGGGCACCAAGCCAGCGAGTCCCCGACACAAACCCCAGGCCCCACTCCACCAAGGGAGGCAGGACTGGCACCAGGCGACTCCCACCGCCGGAACCTCCCACTCCATGGGGGTTCTTGCAGCCGCCCCACCAGGCCTGGGTGATGACCCCACGTGCTGCGGCACCAGAGTCACCCCCCCCCGGGGGGAACCAGGGCCCAACGGCAGACCCCCAGGCAGCCGGAGGCCCCCAGCCCCCCGCGAGGGGAGGGGGAGGGCGGGCAAGGGGGAAGGAGGAGGGAAGGGGCCACCCCAAGACCCGGACAACCACACCCAGGCCCAGAAGCCCCAGGGCGCAGGAGGCAAGCCACAGGCACCCCAGCACCCCATAAGGAAGCCGCAAGGCCAGCGGGCCCCACAGAGCAGCGGGTCAAATCTGGGTAACTAGGTGGAAAGATACCCCAACTACCGTCACCAGAGTATACTCACCAGAGTATACTTACTGTCTCTGGGTCCCAGGGAACTGAGCTAAATTTAAATATTAAAAAAGAGAAAGCGGAAACCAGAGCAAAACAGCAGCGCTAGTTTGTGTATAGTGGGTGCGTGTGTGTGTGTGAGTGTGTGTGGGGGGCGTATTGGCAGACAGAAAAAACCAAAAGAGATAGGTATGGCAAAATGGGATTTAAATACTTGGGGGTTTAGGTGTGTAAAAAAATCAAGAAAAGGCGACCAGTGGTCTTGATGTTCTGCAGTGTTGTTTAAAGCCATGTTTTCCAGGGAGACATACTCCGAGAGGAGATTTTTCCACTGGGCTAAATTTAGGGAGTTCCTTGATTTCCAGTTTAAGAGAATCGTTTTCTTGGCAATGGCTAGGGCCACAAGAAGGAGTTTATTTTTGCTTGTGTGGAAGTTAAGTGAAGACACATCACCAAGTAAGCAGAGTGAGGGAGATAGTGGGATGTGGCTTCCCAGAATGAGAGATAGAGACTCTGTGACTTTTATCCAGAACTGCCTAACAGGTGCGCATTGCCAGGTGGCGTGAATATAGGTGTCAGGGCAGTTCTCTGTGCAATATGAACATAGTTCTGTCCTAAAACCCATTTTAAACAGCTTTTGTGCAGTATAGTGGGTTCTGTGAATGATTTTATACTGTATTAGCTGGAGATTTGCATTTTTGGTCATAAAATAAATGTTTTCTAAAATTGTAGCCCAGAAATCGGCATCAGGAGCAATAGAGAGATCCTTTTCCCATTTACTGGAGGGCAATGTAATGGAATTATCAGTGTGTAGTAGTATTATTTTATATATTTTGGAAAGAAACTTTTATGGAGAGAGTATGTTAATTAGCTCCTCAGTTGATGGAGGAAGAGACAGATTGGTGGATCTAATATTTATCTTGGATTGGATAGATGATTTGACTTGTAAATATTGTAAGAAGCTATTGTTTCCGATGCCAAAGTCTTGGACCAGGTGGTGGAATGGTACCAGACTATTATTGTGAAAGATATGCTTAAGATGTGTGATGCCTTTTTCAGCCCACGCATGCAGGTGAAGTGTTTTTTTGTTACTTAGGAAATCAGGGTTGTGCCAGATTGGAGTGAAGTTGGAAGGTGCAAGGTGAGAGTTTGTTATTTTGTAGAATTTCCACCAGGCTGTGAGTGTTGAGGCAATAGTTCCTGCTTTAAAACAAGGATGATGCTTGATGGTTTGACTGAGGAATGGGAGGTCTGAAATAGGTATATCTTCACAGATTGTTTGTTCTATATCCAACCAGGTGATGTCTGATTGAATTGGATGTGTCCATTTGTAAATATACTGTAGTTGATTTGCCAATGAGTTGTGGTGGATGTGTGGGGCATCTAAGCCGCCTTGCAATTTTGGTTTGTGCAGAGTTGTAAGTTTGATCCTTGGTGTTTTGTTTTTCCAATAAAACTTACTGAACATTGAATCTATAGCCTTGAACCAAGGAAGAGTTGGATGACTTGGAATCATTGAAAAAAGGTAGTTTATTTTTGGAAGTACTGTAATTTTAATGGTTGCTATTCTTCCTAATATGGATAGTGGTAAGTTCATCCAACGTTGGAGGTCACTTTCTATTTTTTTGAGCAAGGGAGTGAAATTTAGTCCAATCAGCTCTGACAGCCTGGAGGAAATGTTAATGCCCAGGTAAGTGATGTGGCCTGAACATAAGGGTATAGGTGATATATGACATGCTGGTGTTGTGTAATGGAAGAATAGAGGATTTGTGCCAGTTTATTGAGTAATCTGAAATCTTGGAGAATGATTCAATGAGATTCATTGTTTCCTGCAGAGACAATTGAGGGTCTTGTAGAAACAGTAAAATGTCGTCCGCATACAAACTAATCTTATGTTGGATTTGGGATGTCTGAATTCCCTTGATGCGAACATTCTGACGTATAGCTGCTGCCAAAGGCTCTATAAAGATGATGAATACTGAAGGAGAGAGTGGGCATCCCTGCCTTGTACCCCTATGCAGTGTGAAGCTCTGTGAGGTTAGTCCATTGGTGGTGACAGTAGCTGAAGGAGCAGTGTACAGAGTTTAATCCAGTGAATAAATGAGTCCCCGAAGGCAAATTTTTTAAGAGTACTAAAGAGAGTTTTCCAGTTTACTCTGTCAAAAGCTTTTTCTGCATCTAATGTTGCTATGATGGTGTCTACCTTTTATAAAGATGAATAATGGATTAAGTTGAGTAATCTACGGGTGTTACTGGATGACTGTCTACCTTTGATGAAACCAGTCTGATCATGGTGGATTATAGAAGGAAGTATTTTTTTTCTATCCTGTGTGCTAGAGCTTTACTGATGATTTTTATATCTACATTGATTAAGGAGATGGGACGATAGTTTGGTGGCAGAGTTGGATCTTTATTAGGTTTCTGGATGAGTGAAATTTCTGCTGTATTCATATGCGTTGGAAATCTAGACTTTAATTTTATTTCAGTTATTGCTCTCATAAAGAGAGGGGATAGAATTGGCCAGAATTGTTTATAAAATTCAGCAGGGAAGCCATCAGGACCTGGAGCTTTGTTATTTGGCATAAGGTGTAGGGCTGCAGAAAGTTCTGTTTCTGTTATTGGTGTATCTAAAGCTTTCGATTGTTCTGGAGCAATCTTTGGAAGTTTGACTTTGTTGAGAAATAAATCGATGTCTTCCTGTCTGGGTTCATTTGTAGAAGAGTAAAGGTTAGCGTAAAATTTTTTGAATATTTTGTTTATTTCCTCTGGCGAATTGGTAGGCTTCCCTGATGAGTCTTTAATAGTTGTGATTGTTGTTCTCTCTTTATTTTGTTTAATTAGATTTGCTAAGTATTTACCAGATTTGTTGTTATGATGGAAGTTTTCTTGTCTGAGCCTTTGAATTAAAAACTGGGCTCCCTTATTTAGAATCTCATTTAGCTGGGCCTGATACTTTCTTAATTCTTTCTGTGTTTCTTCTGTTGGGTTGCTTGCATTCTGCGTATCTAACAGCTTTATTTTTTGTTCTAATTTCATTTCATATTCCTTTTCCCTTTTTTTCTTATTGACAGAGAATTATATGATTTTACCCCGTAGGACTGCTTTACCTGTTTCCCAAAGAATGGTAGATGATGTCTCCGGGGAATCATTTATTTCAAGGAAGGAGGCCCACTCTCCCCTGAGATAGCTGTCAAATTCTGGGTCTTTTAGGAGAGATGAGTTAAAACGCCATTTAGTGGTGCATTTGGGTTGGTTAATAGGGTTCCAACTGAAAGTTACTGGAGCATGATCACTAATAATTATAGGGTGAATTTTTGAATCAGAGATCTGTGATACAATTGAGTTGCTAGTCAGAAAGAGGTCAATGCGTGAGTAGGAGTGGTGAACAGGTGAGTAGAAAGAGTATTCTCTAGAAGATGGGTGCTGTAATCGCCAGCCATTGCCAAGACCAAGATCACTCATGAACTGTTTTATGGTATTAGTAGATTGCCAGATATGGTTATTTCTTATTATTTTAGATTTATCAAGAGTTGGGTTAATAGTTGTGTTAAAATCGCCTCCTATAATTATTGGGCCATTGGAAATATTTGATAGAGAATTGAAGAAGTTTAAAAAAAAAGGAAGGATCGTCGTTGTTTGGGCCGTAGATATTGCCAATTGTTACCGGATTATTGTTTATGGATATATTAATGATTATAAAACGTCCTTCAGGATCTGCGATGGTTGTGTTATGGATAAATGGAATTTTTTTATTTATCAAGATACATACACCTCTTTGTCTGGAGTTATAAGGGGCTGAGAAACTGTTAGAAAACTGTGCTGATTTTAATTTGTCATGGTCTGAGTCTGAGAGGTGTGTTTCCTGTAGTAGGCAAATATCTGCTTTAAGATCATTTAGGTGATTTAATATTTTGGTTCTTTTTGTCTGGGTGCCAATACCCCTAATGTTCCATGTTACAAATGTTAATGATGCCATGTTGTGCGCATTAATGATTGTAGCTATGTGATATGAATGATGACTCTATGTGTGCATGTGTGTGAGTGCAGACTGCTTTGAGAATGCTGTATGGTGTGCACAGCAGGACCTGTAGTACAAAATGGAGCAGAGCAATTAAAAACACAAGCAACAAAACAAACAGTGGGGGGGGGGGACACAAATAACAACAAAACAAGCAGTAGAGCAAAATGCCATTACAGGGTGCAGGGCGCCGAGACTAGTGAGCAAAAACAAAAAATAATAAATATGATAAACCAAGTTTTGTCTATGTACATCAGTAGTGTGTGTGAGAGAGAGAGAGAAAGAGAGAAAGGGTGTGTATGGTTAAACTGAGATACAGAAGCAGTCAGGGGGGGTTGTGTAGAAAAGGAAGTGTGTGGGGATAGTGGAGGTGAGGCAGTGAGTGTAGAGAGGGGGAGAGAGAGAGAACGAGGGTGTGATTATGGGGGGGATCTAAGATTCAGAACAGCCAGGGGGTGATGTCCCTATCCTTAAACAACTCACCATCAATGTACAGTTTATCGACAGAGAGAGCTGCTCTCTTACTTTCACTGATCTTCTGTTTACAGATGGAGAGTAGTATCTTACGTCTGCGGACGATCTCAGGGGGAAACTGGTCATTTAGTCCGTAGTTGGTCCCTCTCAGCTGCCTGCCCTGTCGCTGGACCAGCTCTTTCTGCTTGAAGTGTTCAAATTTCGCGACAATGGGCCGGGGCTTGGTGGCGTCCACACGCTTCTGTTCCATGCGGTGCACCCGATGAAAGGTGATGTTGTTGACGGTGTCCGGTGAAAGTTTGAGACGTCTAACCATGAAGTCCTTAACCAGCTTCTCAGGTTCGTCACTGGGCGACTCGGGGATCCCAGAAAAAACGAGATTTTCTCTCATGCTACGAGCCTGAAGGTCTGGTATATTCTCCCTCATCTGTTTATTTTCAGCAGTAACAGTGGCCAGCTGTGACTGGACTGAAAGAAGCTCTGTGGCCATGGTGGAAACAGAGTTTTGCAGTACCTGATTTTCCTGTGTTATTTTTTCTATCTGGTTCTGTGTGAATTCCAGACTGTGGTGGAGGTGTTGGAATTCCTGATGAGGAGCCCCTATTATACTGATTCTCGCCTCCAAGTTAGTGAACTTACTGTCTATAGAGAGTAATATTTCACTTACATCAGTGCAGCAGCGAATTTGTGGGGCTGTGACCGGGGAAGAATCGGCAGATGTAGCGGGAGAGTCCTGTGTGCGGGGCTTCTTCGACTTCTGTGAGCGTCCCATAGTGCAGAACCTGTCGTAGTTGTCCTGAATGAAATCTTCAAGGTGAACGAGATCCGACATGCGTTCCGGTGAGGGCAGGAGTCCGGAATATTGGATGAGTGGAGTTAGAGTTAGAGGCAGTGATTAGTGAGAAAAGAAAAGAAAAGAAAAAGGGGGAATCGAAAAGTTTGTTTACGGTCTAGCAGCGGGCTGCCATGTTGAATCTCGCTCGGTCTCGCGGGAGTTCGGTCACAGCGGCATGCGTCCTCTCGCAGCGTCTCCTCCTCTCCAGATGTACAAGAAATCTAAAATAAACTCTGTTTTTCTAAGTTTGTTCCGCTGTTGGCTCTAATCTCGCGAGAACTGCCGTCCATGCTACTGCAGGTGGCAGTTCTCGCGAGACTTCTTCTTCTTCGGTGGTTGGCATCCATCATTTTGGAGCATTACCGCCCCCTTCAGGCTAGAGACAGACAGCTAGTTCTCCAAAATCTCCAACCCCAGCTTTCAGTAAATCACATCGCTTCCCAAAGGCTACGTTCACACTGCAGCCCTTAATGCTCGATTCCGATTTATTGCTCAAATCAGATTTTTTTTGTTTGGCTGTTCAGATTACACCTCTAATGTGGCCTGACTGCAGACTGTGATGTGAACAGCTCAGGCTTCAGAAGTGACACATGCTCAGTTTAACATTAATGACATCACGCACAGCACGGAGTGATCAGGGGCACAAACACAGACCAAAACTGTGCTTCACAATGCTGGAAAAGTTTGTTTCCATAACACAGAACCTGAAGTTACAGCAGCTCACCTTGAGTGAGCTCTTATTAAAGTAATTATGGCTATATTTTATTTCTTATAAACCTTAAGGCGGACGCTCTCTCCTGCCGATCCTGCTGATGACAGATTGCTGCTGGAGAGCCAAACATCTCAGAGCCGTATCACGCTAAATGGGTTAACAAAGAGGCAAAACCTTAGTTTTGTCATCTGTTATGATGTTTCGTAGTTTGTCTGAGAGCAGATCAGACAGGAGCAGACTGTTCACTGACTGACGCTGTCTAGTACAAATATACAGCAGCACGTAATTGCGCATGGATGAGATGGAGTAGATCATCCGTGTCTCCGTGTCCTTTAAACTGTAATTTCTGCCTGATAAATTAATTCAAAAAGTCGGCGCAGTGTTAATAACCTAAGTTTATCAGATATCATAATACAAACGTATGAATTGTCTAATGTGCATGTAATGGAGATGCCAGTCGATCGCCCCAGCGCTCTCTCACTTTCTCTCATCACTCCCCCCTTAATGCATTATTTAATCAAGCTTGTAGCCGGAAAAACGACTAAAAATCTTTATTTTAAGGAAAATGAATACACTTTTTAATAATCATGTCTATATTAATCTCTGATTATGTTCTGTCCATGAAGTGACTTTGAAAACATTTGTCCTGAGGTGAACTGTTGGTCTGGAATGACGTCAAAGTTGCATTGAATGCGACCTGGCTGTTCAGACCGCGGTCGCATTCAAGAAAATCGGATATGTATCCGATTTAGTACCACATATGAAAGTGGCCTCAATATGATTTGAAAAGGTCAGATTCAATGCGACTTGTGCTGTTCACGCTGTCAAAAACAAATCAGATACAGGTCACATTTGGGCCAAAAAATCGGATTCAGGTCACTTTTGACTGCAGTGTGAACGTAGCCAAAATATTCAAGTTTACTGCTTCATTCTTTTCACTTTTGTATCATAACCTGGCACCGAGATGTCAGTGCTCGTGCCAACTACAATCAACAATCATCAAGGGTCACCCAACAGGGGCTCCAGGCACCAGGATGTTATCATCGGGCATCAAACAGCATATCCAGCTGTATTGTTTCATTCGATACAGTTCCTTTCATATCTTTGGCATGGTAGTGCCTGTGCTGTATACAATCAGCAATCATTGTCAGCTATCCAGTGGGGCACAAGGAAGCTGTTCATCAGCCATCAGAGGGCATATCTAATTGTACCCCTTCATATGTTACACTTTGTGTCATATCCTGGCAATGAGATGTCTGTGCCCTTGCCAGCCTCTTTCATCCACCATGCAGGGTAATATAAGTATGAGCACCCGGCACCGGAACTTCAGTGCCAATCAACCAGCGCCTTTGCCAGCCACCATCATCAACCATACAGGTTTGCACTGGTATGTGCACCTGGCACCAGAATGTCAGTGCCTCAGTTTTGCTACCATAGTTAACCTAAGTTAAAAATAAAAAGGGGGAACTCTAGAAACCAGAATTAAAATCCTCCAACCAGTCACAATTTAAATCTACATAGCCGTGCCGTCAGAAATACTCGACACCACACTCATCTAGAAGGGAACCACAATACCAGAAAACCTGACTTATCCCAGTTTTCTCTTTTTTGACTTATTCGAAGCATTTTATTTCATCCATCCAAAGTATTTAACTATTACAATAACTGTACCAAATTACTTTGCTTCATTTACTAAGGTCCTTTCTCCTTCCCAGCTCCTCTTCCCCTCCGTTTTATTTTGACATCAATTCAAGTCATGCTGAAGTCCTTCTCTTGCTCCTCCTCATTGATCAGATCAGCATCACCTTCCCCATGAATGATAAACACATGCACAGGTCTTTCGTTTGTACAACTTAGGCAGTCTTTTCAGTATTTTCTGGGTGGTTCTAAAATAATCAGCATCATGTTTTAGAAAACCAAATCGAATTCGCCAGATTGTCACGCCGGTTTTCAAAAGCGCTTTCGTCTTAGCTGAAATAATTCCTCAATTTTGGCGCATTACAGACATTTATCCCAATCAATCAATCAATTTCTGTTGTGTACAAAGATTTTACTGTCATTCTACCAGTCAATTAACAAAGTTAATTGACTTTCACTGCAAGCCCTTTGCTGCCTCTCAGTCATTCATGTTGTTTCCATAACCGTTAACAAATTAAATTCCTACAATAGACATTCATTGAAGTCAACATGGTCTTTATTACATCAAGCTTGCTTTTGCCTATAGTTCAGATCTTTTTCAAATATCATAGCCATCCTCCTCTAAAAATGTATCTATTGACTTGTCGTACCCATCTGAAACAATTTACAGACTACAATCCACCTTTCAACACACCCATCGATTCTTTTTATCTATCAGTTATCCAGCCTCTGGAACTCTGTTAAAATTGCCAGTCGGTTCAGCTTCACTATATGCTACATCAGGCTATTCTCCCACTCGCCCCTTTTATACACTGGCCATTGATTCACAACAGTGTTTGATCTATGGTGATGGTGTATAAATAAACAAATGGAAACTGCAAATCAAGTTTCCTCTGATCTCCTCTGTGATATGCTGGCATGTTTAAATGTAAATTCAGAAGATTTCAAACCATATAATACCAAACATACAGCATTTACACATTAACCTCTAATCTAGGGGCCAACAATTATGTCTTTTTTATGTTTTTATTCATTTATTGGAATATTCATGCTGAAAGCAGCTTTTAACAGCTCACAATAAAAATCAGATAAATAATTTACAGCCAACTTTCATGCAGATGTGTTCCTGAGCTTTTATTATTCACTGATGATTTACTGCTGCCATTTCATCCATGCACATTTCAGCACTACATTATGTTTCTATGAGACAGCGTGAGTGAGAGAACAGTCTGCTCCTGTCTGATCTGCTCTCAGATTAACTAAAAAACATCAGAGCAGATGATTAAACAAAGTTTAAGACTCAGACCAACAAGATATCAACACACTCCTCAACATCATGCGGCCAGAGGAGAGGGAGGGGCCGACATATCCACAGTCTGGTGGACTACCGGTTGTTACAGTTAAGCAGAGTCAAGGGAAGTCTGATCGCGACTTTGTGATTGATGGTATAGAAAGAGTGGAGACGTGGGTAGAGAAGCACGTTCCAGAGGACGGGAGAATCTCTGTTTTCTTTGGTGAAAGTTTGTTCCCTTTGGTCTCAATGGAGCTGGAGGTAGCATTGTAGCTTCATTTGGGCATTCACCAGCTTCTCGTCAAAATCCATCGGTGCAGGTATTTGTGATGCTTTCAAATCAATTTGTACTTCTGCCTTGCTAAGGGACTTAAGATCAATCCAGCACCTTTATCAGGGTGCTGTTTTCTTCAATTTTTCTGCAACATGTTCTAACAGGTTTTCTCTATGCTGTAACAGGGACGACAACAGAAGGGACGTGTCCCAACCCCTAAAAAGCTATTTGTCTTTAAGAGACAAGGTTAAGGCTGTGGCCATCAACTTAAGCCGGGCATCCACTGTGCGATTTTTGACCCTTTCTGACACAGTTTTCCACCCGTGTGACTATTTGGGGATTGGGCCGAGTTTTGGCTCAATTGTGCGTCTCACATCGTGTAGTATACACGAGGTAACGAAAAGCTATTAAAACCTCAAGACCACCGCCCGATCGATCGGATGAAAATGAAACCTGAAATCCTGGTCGCCCCTTGTGAGGCTATGTCATACTACACATGCGCAAACGTAGATACCGAAGAGAAAACAAATGCGCAAGACGGAGCAGCATGGCATCATGGCAGCATTACAGTCCTACTCAGTCACTGCATGTTCTTTTTGTGTCTGATGTTTACCTTGTGAAACCTTTGACATCCTGTTTTCCCCACCTTGATGCTAGGGCAATGTGTTTTTGTTTGTTATTCATTCGCATCTGACCACTTCCTACTACTTATGCTACTACTACTTTTTACGTTGCATTTCCGGACACAAGAGTCCGACGTGCAGTACGTGGAAGTACAGTGTGATCAGTCAGATCGCATCCAAGCATCGGGTCATATAGTGTGAGAAGAAGACTCGTGAGCTGTGAGCTGTTAACCCCTGCGCTTCACTCGTACAGTATGAGCAGCAGCTGAACACCAGGACCGAAAAAGTTGTACAGTGGATGCCCGGCTTTAGCTGTTATATTTCCCAGATCAGTGGGACTTGTGTCCTGAATCATAGTCCCATTGTCTGGTATAAACTGACTAGTCATTTCCACTAACACTGTTCTGATGTCCTCCACGGGTTCTCCCTGGCTGGACTGTCTTCATTCTGACATAGTTGGTTTAGTTTGGAACTACAGGAAAAAGAGACTGTGTGTAGAATAATTGTAGATGTTGGTTAAGTTCTGTGAAGCTAAGTTGGAAATGCAGAGTGTCAGTTAAGACTATTGGGTCCATGTCAGAATTAAACATCCAATTATCAAAATGCCTTGAAGTATAATGATCAAGCTTGGGTGGATGTCTCAGGGCTCTCATGTCTCCTGCATATTGCGTGTGAAATGCACATTTCAGCCTTTTCACACGCCAAACCTGGTATTTCTCATGCATAAAAATTAATGTCGTACCACCCAAAGAGTTACAGCTATATATACACTGTGGAAAGTGTAGCAAGACGCTCTGAGCATCATAGAGCCCAATGGGAGCTTGACTTGACCCAGTCAGTCAGATCAACTTCCCATCAGCCAATCAAAAAATAGCACTGCTGTTTTCAGGTAAGACACGGTTTATCTGACTGCAGAGGAAACTTGCTGCACACAGATAACAGGTGTGCTTTATCACATGAGTGCAGTGAGTTATCTCATAATTTGATTTTATAGCCCACTTTTAATGAAATTAATTATTGTACAATGAGGAAATGAGAGCTTATTCTTATTCTTCTTCTGCACCAACCATTACACAGTAAAGTAAAGTCTAATCACATTGACATACAAACTATGGTTACCAGTGCCAAAAACCATACCATAAAACAAAATCATCTATGTTAATTTAGTTTAGTTAATAGTTATACTTAGAAAATGAGACATGTTTGGCTATAATCAAAATGAAAACTGTACATTTTTAGTTTGAAAGAGCATGGTCAATGTTGGAGGTAAATATAATAAAAAGAACAACCTAAATGAAGACATGCAGAATGAATGAAGGAAATGCAAATTCAAAATGAATGAGATAATAAGAAAACACAATTTCTGATACATGGACTGTGACATGTCAAGACATGACAGTCATCAGCTTGAGTTTAGACACAAATCTGTTTAGAGCTAAAGTCAGACTTTGTGTTGAGCACAAACAGGTTTGATTCCTGATTTAATCTGTTTAGGAAGATTAATACTTCAAGTTTTATCAGAGGCTGATGGGCAGCTGATTTTGGAAGAAGTGTAAATTAAACAGGCCAAAGCTGACAGAGACAGACATGGTTTATATAGTGCAGCAGATAAGTGAAAAAATCGTTCACATGAGGATGTAAGCATGAAAATTGGCACAAATACTCTCTAAGGGCCACTCTTTTAAAAAAATAACGTTAGACACTCGAAAATTCAAGATGGCGGCCATTTTTCAAGATGGCCACCCTCAGTATCAAACACTTTTCATTTTTTCAGTTATTTCAACAGTTCAAATGGTGATGCAAGCATGAAATTTGGCACAATTACTCTCTAAGGGCAACTCTTTTGAAAAATAGCATAAGACACTTGAAAATTTAACATGACGGCCATTTTTTAAGATGGCAGTATTTCTTCAATATGGCCGCCATAAGTATCAAACGCTCATTATTTGAACAGTTCAAATGGTGATGCAAGCATGAAATTTGGCACAAATACTCTCTTAGGGCAACTCTTTGGCAATTATCTGCTGCACTAATATGAGGGCTTTATAACAGTGAGGACCACGCACAGACATGAGTGTGAAGTGAACAGAGTGAAATCATTGTGATGAAACAGCAGGGTGGTCCTCTGAGAACATCCTGACAAAGAGCTTCAAATAACATCCGAACACATTTTCCTCAAGTGGGACAGATGAAACTATCTGTAGTTTAGAGCTCAGACTTCAGTCTTCAGAGCACACTGGAGAGTTTAAAGGATGAGGATGAGGAAGTCAAAGTGTTGATGTGAGGAAGGTCTGATGGTTCTGATTCAAACTTCATCATCTTCATGATTCAGCTCCTTCACATCCTGCTGAGATGTCCGGCTGATATATGGGCCCAGCATTTAGGGCAGAAATGTTCAGATGTGTGATCCTTATGATGAACTCTTGAGCTCATATCTGCCAACACAAACATGATGATGAAGATATTGGACATCCCTACCTATGTGTAATGTTATCACAGCTAATGCTCTGAGCCAGAGCAGCAGCTGATTGGCTCTGCTGAGCAGACTGTGTGATGTGGACACATCTGATTGGATCCTAAATAGTTTTTCTCTTCATTCTCTCTTCTTTATTCAGACTGTATTTCTGTAGTTTGTCAGAGATCAGCTGTTCTTCTTTAGCCTCAGCTCTGAAGTCCAACCCCTCCCATCTGAGAGAGCTGGACCTGAGCGACAACGATCTTCAGGATTCAGGAGTGAAGCTGCTGTGTGATTTTCTGCAGGGTCTAAACTGTAAACTGGAGATTCTGAGGTAAGTTCATGTTTTCTCTGTTTCTATTGTAGATCTTCTGTGTGCTGATTCTCATCCCAGCCGCTTCACACTCAGCTGCGAACCGATCCAGTGAGAGCTGGAGGTCACGGTTCGACAAAGCCAACAGGACCACATCATCTGCAAAAAGCAGTGACCCGATCCTGAGGTCACCAAACTGGAACCCCTCAACGCCCTGACTGCGCCTAGAAATTCTGTCCATAAAAGTAATGAACAGAATCGGTCACAAAGGGCAGCCCTGGCGGAGTCCAACCTCTACCGCTAACGACTTAGATGTACTGCCGGCAATGTGAACCAGACTCTGACACCGGTCATACAGAGAACGGACGGCCCGTAACAGGGAGCCTGCTACCCCATACTCCCGGAGCACCCCCCACAAGACCCCACGAGGAACACGGTCGAATGCCTTCTCCAAGTCCACAAAGCACATGTGGACTGGTTGGGCAAACTCCCAAGCACCCTTGAGCACCCTATGGAGGGTATAGAGTTGGTCCACAGTTCCACGACCAGGACAAAAACCACATTGCTCCTCCTGGATCCGAGGTTCAACAATTCGACGGACCCTCCTCTCCAGTACCCCTGAATATACCTTCCTGGGGAGGCTGAGGAGTGTGATCCCCCTGTAGTTGGAACACACCCTCCGGTCCCCCTTCTTGAAAAGAGGAACCACCACCCCAGTCTGCCAATCCAGTGGCACTGTCCCCGATGTCCACGCGATGTTGCAAAGACGTGTCAACCAAGACAGCCCTACAACATCCAGGGCCTTGAGGAACTCTGGGCAGATCTCATCCACCCCCGGAGCCCTGCCACCTTCTTGACCAGCTCGGCAACCTCAATTCCAGAGATAGAAGAGCCCACCACAGAGTCCCCCAGATCTGCTTCCGCACTGGAAGATGTGCTGGTGGGATTGAGGAGGTCTTCGAAGTATGCTTTCCACCGATCCAAAACATCCCGAGTCCAGGTCAGCAGCGCACCATCCCCACCATAGACAGTGTTGACAGCGCACTGCTTCCCCCTCCTGAGACGCCAGATGGTGGTCCAGAATCTCTTCGAAGCCGCACGGAAGTCGTTCTCCATGGCTTCTCCGAACTCCTTCCATGCCCGGGTTTTTGCTTTAGCGACCACCGAAGCTGCATTCCGCTTGGCCAGCCGGTACCTGTCAGCTGCCTCTGGAGTTCCAAGGACCAAAAAGGCCCAGTGTTTCCTCTAGGTTCATTGCCTTGGGGCGGCGGGTTCGGGGTTGCGGGCGGGGATCTGTCAATAATGCTCCATAATATCATAATTAAAGAGTATTTACATCTGAATAAATAGTGAGCACTGTGGGCACACAACTACAACATTCTCAAAAGAATTTAAAATAAACTGCATAAAGTATAAAAAGTATTTAAAAAAAACAGGAAGAATGTAACATTTCATGTAACCATGTAAGCTCAGCAGGTGGAGAGAAGATGAATCATAAAGTTATAGCAAGTGACTGACAATGAGGAGAAACTACATGCTGAAAGTTTCCTACACTGCTGCTAGCTGTGCTTCCCGTCTTAGTAAGGACAATTGGCTTAAAAATGCTGAGATTTTTGCTTGGGGAGATTGTTTGGTAAGCTTCAGGTCATCCATTAATGTTTGTTTAAATTGGGTTTTTTTATTATATTTTTTTTACCGTTATGGTCGCTCCTTCATCTGCCGCCTGAGTGTGAGTGTGTGTGTATGTCTGTATGTGTCGTGTGTGTGTCTTCATCATCCCCTTCACACAACGCGCCGCTTCCAGTCATTTCAATGAGGGACAGGCGGCAGACAGCACGCGGTTTGGACCGCCGCGGTAGAAGCGGTTGCCGCCGAAGAACGCACGCGCACAGATTTTGTCCTGCTGCTCAGAAACCAGCGTTTTGAACTTTCTGGCTGTAGTCGCCTGGCAGCAGCAAATCATATCGTACTATCGAAGAACTGGACGTGGGGAAGCATTTCTACTGAATTGTTTTTAGGGAAGGGAGTGTCATAGTAGTATGTCAGAGTGAGCATCTTCAGAGTAGACGATCTTTGTAATGTTAACGCTGCTAAGGGGGAGCCCGGGGATTGGCTGAGGGTAACGGAAGTGTAGACTGAGAGAGAACTGCTAACTGTGTGACACGCTGTTTGAGTCTGTTAATAAAGAGAATTAACGATTCAGAAGTTATCGGCTCGTTCTATGACAGGGAGTGTTGTGAGACACTTTTAGGTGGCCTCTGCTCTGGCGTTAAGCTGAATCACCGCTCGTCTCGGCCCGCGGTCGCAGCAGCCTCAATAAAGTCTACATGTGCGCGGCCTCCGCCTGCAGAGAGACAGTTTGGTTGCCTTGCGGCTTATCGGGTGTTGCACAAGAGGAGGCGAGGAGGCGTTTTTAGAGCGGAGAGGAAAAATGCATTTTATTAAATGTAAGCAAACCATAGCGACACAACTATGGGCAAGATAGTTATTTGCCTAAGCACCCGCGACACCCGATTTAATGCAGGACTCTGATGTGAAGGCAGCGACATGATGCTGCGGTGGTGTAGTTACAGTTTTAAAAAAAAATTGCAGGAGCGGCGGGTAGGATTTAGGAGCGGCGGCCCGCCGCTCCTAAATGAATGTAGAGGAAACACTGAGGCCCAATAGGACTCCTTCTTCAGCTTGACGGCATCCCTCACCTCTGGTGTCCACCAGCAGGTTCGGGTGTTGCCGCCACGACAGGCACCAACCACCTTACGGCCACAGCTCTGATTAGCCGCCTACACAATAGAGGCCCGGAACAAGGCCCACTCGGACTCAATGTCCCCTGCCTCCCCCGCCACATGGTCGAACTTCGCCCGGAGATGGGAGTTTAAACTCTTTCTGACAGGGGACTCTGCCAGACGTTCCCAGCAGACCCGCACAACACGCTTGGGTCTACCAGGTCTGATGATACGACTACAAAGTCGATCATCGAACTGCGACCTAGGGTGTTCTGGTGCCAGGTGCACATATGAACACCTTTATGCTTGAACATGGTGTTCGTTATGGACAATCTGTGAAGTCCAATAACAGAACACCGCTCGGGTTCAGATCGGGGGGGCCATTCCTCCCAATCACGCCCCTCCAAGTCACACTGTCATTGCCGATGTGAGCGTTGAAGTCCCCCAGCAGAATGAAGGAATCCCCAGAAGGGGCACTCTCCAGCACCCCCTCCAGGGAATCCAAGAAGGGTGGAAACTCTGAACTGTTGTTTGGTGCATAAGCACAAACAACAGTCAGGTTCCGTCCCCCCACCCGAAGGCGGAGGGAGGCTACCCTCTCGTCTACCGGGGTAAACCCCAACGTACAGGCCTCGAGCCTAGGGGAGACAAGAACTGCCACCCCAGCCCGGCGCCTCTCACCACCCGCAACTCCAGAGAAGAAGACAGTCCAACCCCTCTCAAAAGAACTGGTTCCAGAGCCCAAGCTATGCGTCGAGGTGAGTCCGACTATATCTAGTCGGAACCGCTCAACCTCGCGCACCAGCTCCGGCTCCTTCCTCGATAGCGAGGTGACATTCCACGTCCCTAGAGCTAGACGCTGCAGCCGAGGATCAGACCGCCAAGGTCCCCACCTTTGGCCGCCACCCAGCTCGCACTGCACCCGACCATTACGGCCCCTCCCATGGGTGGTGGGTCTATGTGAGGGGGGTCCCACATCTCTCTTTCGGGCTGGGCCCGGCCGGGCCCCGTGGGCGTAGGCCCGGCCACCAGGCACTCGGCTGTGAGCCCCACCCCCAGGCCTGGCTCCAGGGAGGGGCCCCGGCGTCCGGGCAAGGAAACCTGGATCCAATAATCTTTGTCATCACAATGGTCTTCTGAGCCACGCTTTGTCTGGCCCCTCCCCCAGGACCTGTTTGCCTTGGGTGACCCTACCAGGGGCATTAAGCTCCTGACAACATAGCCCCTGGAGTCACTGGGGCACGCAAACCCTCCCACCATGATAAGGTGGTGGCTCAGGGGAGGTATTATTATTATTATTATTATTATTATTATTAAAATGAGAATTGAGAACAATAGTTTAATGATAATTATAAAAATAATAGATTCATTGGTATAACACTAGAGACCAGACCAACAGGCATCTCCCACACCAAAGGAGTACCCAATGTCAGCAGCCCCACCAGTCAAAGGCCCCCTATTCTCCAACCCACAGCGAGGGGCCCAACCCAGACCTCCATATCTAGTCCCCCTCCTCACGATAAGAACCTGTTCATATGTTGTAAGATCCCAGAAAATAACCCAGAGACAAGAATGAGACCACGACGAGTAGAGATAAAATATAAAACATCAAAACAGGGGAAATAAAAGTGAGAAGAAGCAATGGGGAAAAAAAACAATAAAAAGCTGTAAGACAAGAAAAGAGTCAAAAAAAAGAAAAGCTTTAAAATGTCAAACTTCTTAATAAGTAGATCTAGAAACATAAAGAAGAGATGAAACAGTAAAAGAACTAAAACCATAAGCTCAAAAAAGAAGAGACACACAACATGATGAACAGATGAAGCAAACAATAAACAGAAAGTAAAGCAGTGAAGCAGAAATAAACAAAGTTACGACATCTCTGATATTACTGCCTCTCTCTATGTTGTTGTTGTTGTTGGGGGGATCCTCTCAGGGTATCCTGGATAATTTTGGATATGGTCTGTTGGCTCTCTGAAGCTTCTAAAGCTCTCAGCTGGGAGGCCTTCTGCTCCTGCTGGTCCTAAACTCTTGGTGCTAACCAGGCCTGGCTGATGAAAACAGTCTGAGGCAGTTGAGGAGGCTCAGAGGAGCTGAAGGTTGATATCAAAGATGGATGGAGACAATCTCAGGGACAGGTCGACATGGAAACTGGGACTGAGTCCACAATATTTGTGTTCAACAGAAAAAAAAAGTCCAGCTCCAACATTCACTTTATTGTTGAACAACATTTGAGCTGATTTACAGTCTGATCCACATCAACCTGATGAAGGTTCTTAGCTCCAACATGTTTGAAGGAACAAAGAAGGTTGTGGAGATGCAGATGGAGACCACAGTGTGTGAGTCTCTGTGTTTGACTTGTTGACTCCTCTCACCTGTCCAGGTGGGTTCAAGTCTTTGTTCTGGAACATTCTCTACTCACATTGAAGTGTTTAGATGTGAAGGTTTGATCCTGACAGAAAAATCTGAGCTCTGCTGTTTACACTTTAGAGAAACAGGAGGAACGGATCAAGATGTGTGTGAAAGCAGCTGAGACAAACTGAAGTACAGGAGGCAGAGCAGCAGCTGATTGGCTCTGCTGAGCAGACTGTGTGATGTGGACACATCTGATTGGATCCTAAAGAGTTTTTCTCTTCATTCTCTCTTCTTTTTTTCAGACTGATTGACTGCAGTTTGTCAGAGATCAGCTGTTCTTCTTTAGCCTCAGCTCTGAAGTTCAACCCCTCCCATCTGAGAGAGCTGAACCTGAGCGACAACGATCTTCAGGATTCAGGAGTGAAGCTGCTGTGTGATTTTCTGCAGAGTCCAAACTGTAGACTGGGGATTCTAAGGTAATTTATGTTTTCTCTGTTTCTGTTGTAGATCTTCTGTGTGTGATTATTAACTGAAAGATTGTAGTTTCTCACTGGTTGATGTGTAGATGTGTAGATGCAGTTGATGAAGGAAGCTTCGCCGACACGAACTTTTTTGTGTATAAAAGAAGTTTATTACAAAATCAAGCAAGTGTTTGAGCCAGGCACTCTTGACTGCCTGACTGAGGTTCACAGCCAAAAAGAACCTCCCGAGAAGGGAAAATGGACATGTATATATATCCTGACACAGTCTTTGATGTATACAGACAAATGGACCCTCAGCAGACCAGAACATCTGACATAAATTACCAATGTTGACACGGGAGCCTGAAGTGATGGCCTTTAACCCCTGGTACTGAGTTCATGGGTTTAAGCTTTCAGCTGTTTACCTTTAGCACAAGAGTCTGGTTTTTGTTAAGGAAAAACAAATGACGACAGTTCTTCACTGAGCATTTTGGTCATAACATCTTAAGTGACACCAGACCAACTTCAGTCTTCTCCTGGGTCAACATCAGACACTTCATATTCCCCCCTTCGAGACTACAAAGTCTCGAAACAGGACTAAATATATATATATAGGCAGATACTAGGGCTGGACGATTATGGTAAAAGTAAGAATCCCGATTATTTTATGTGGTATTGAAATCACGATTAATGTACACAATTATTCATTTATTTAAAAACTTCAGTATTGATTTAAACACAACTTTTAAGAACAGCGAGTGGCAAATACAGTATTATTGATCCACTTAAGTCGCAACCACTCGCACGTGGAACACAGAGGCGCTATGAAGCGCAGGAACTTGCATACATGGCACTCCACACTGTGTGGTATATTAATCGTTTTTCTTCGATTATAATGTTTTTATGATTGTCGGATGGCAAAATTGAAATCACGATCAAATTCCGATTAATTGTCCAGCCCTAGCAGATACTTAGAATACCAGCAATTATGTGTCCTTCTGCGGCTAATCTTAACAAATTTATGTGAGAGAGAAAAACCTGTCGGCAACCATTACTTATGTATTCCAGCAATATCATCTTTAGACAGGAAAATTCTCTCACGATCCCTCTGCCTTAGGTGATCACATTACAGTTCAAGTTAAGTACTAGCCACTTCAAGTTAGAGGAGGATTTTATAGATACATGTGTGGATTATATGTATGTATATATGTATAGGAAACTCCAGTAAATAAAATTAAAATGATGTCCAAATCTAGGCTAGTCGACCCATCGTACCTATCAATGGACCTTGCCCTGCCTACCACTATTTCCCTAACCGGAAAAAGAAACAAAACAACTGAAGTCCCGCATCATTGTCCATTCAGAATCTGGAGGTCTCTGAGCGATCAACCACCTCCAGTGTCATTCTGAAAGGGGACAAAGAAAACACCAGCCAGTCTCTTGCAAACTTGGATACAATTAGAAACATTGAAAATCTATTGTGAATAATCAAAATAATCAGAACATGATATTAAATTTCCCGTATACGAAAACGCTCTATGACACAAGAAGAAAGATTAGAATACATGTGTCATTACAATGGATATTGGTCCAGTAATGCACTTTCTGTAACTTCTACTAAGATTTGAATTAACACAGCTTCCATAGATCCCAATCTTTTTTGACCAAGAATTAGTAGACCATCCAGCAACATTCCCTCTTTACAGTAAAACCCTCTTATGTACTCTTACAGACACCTTCTTTCTTCTCTCAATCATCCCCTACTTACTTAATCAATCAAAAACTCTCACTTGTTTTAAACCATCATTCATTATTCTGCGAGCTAAAAATCACATTAACCTAATGTTAATGGAGTGAAACCTTTTGCTCTCTTCAAAAACACCCTTATCCATCATATTGTCTCACACATTCCTCTTCAGCCCTCATCTATTATTTCATCAACCTGTCCTTTACATGTTCACCTGCTTTTTCTACACACCCACCGTTTTATCTACAAACTGCTTCTCTATTATTTGAAGATATTTGATCAGTAATGAACATCTGCTTCTGACCTCATGACACAATAACTTGGCATCAGACTGAGCACCCCTATGCTTGGTTGAACAAAGTCAAAAAATCAGTCCACTACACCTATCACGTATTTCTTGCATTTTACCTGGTTTTATCATTGGACCTGCTAGGGTTGGGATGTGGCAAGGAGGAACCTTTACACTCCTCGAACATTAATATTTACATTGATAGCACACCCTCTTCACTTCCTTCTGACCTGTAACAGTCATGAGCATAGTGGCCTTGCTGTCCACACTCATAACATACTTCCAAAGACTGTTGGTAATTTGGATCCCATGTTCTTCCTTCATCTCTTCCTCTCCATGTCTGCGGCTGTTCAAACACTGGCTGTGAATAAGGGATAGTGTGGTCTCCTGGTGTCAGCTGCGAATGTGATGGTGATTCGTATGCTTGAGATTGATTCTGCATGACCACAGCTTGTTTCCTCTCCTTCTTGCTATCCATCAACTGTATTTGATTAAGTTTTCTAAGGACCTCCTGATCTTGTTCTTTCTGATCGTGCTCCTTTTTCCTATATAACTCAACATGATGTGCTATATGATCTGTGTATACAGCTTTTGTCATGCTTCCAAGACCAACCACTTCTGCCAATTTGCTCCTCACTGGCAAAGGCAGCCCCTTGTGTATTTTAGCATGCAGAATTGACTGCTCCATCTGGTTGATTTCAGGATCATTTCCTGTGATGCTTCTCCACACCTGATGTGCTCTCGACACATAAGCTCTCGGGTTCTCCTCTGGCCCCAATGGCTCAGTGAAAATATTGTCAGGATGAACATTTGTTGGAAATGTATCTGTCAGTGCTTTCCACATCCGACCCCTGCTAACAGCAAAGAGTTCCGGGTCATTCACTGCAGTTTTCACATAGCGGTTAAGGCAGGCCTTTTGCAAAATCTCTTCCATAGCTGGGACACCTAAGAGGCTAGCTAAGAGTCTCATAATATCCCCCATAGCAGGTTGCCATCCCACCATAACCTCTTCTAACTTTGAGGTCCATGGGTGTGCTCCATCCTGAAGTGTAGGTAATTTATCAAGAATGTCTGACGTGTCTGTGCTTTGTAAAGGCTTATACTCCAAATTCTGTCCTCGAACAATTACTGGACACATCTTACCAGATCCCTTTTTCTCTGCCTTAGCTAACATCCTTCTGACTGCTGGGTCATATCCCCCAACAGCTTCTTCCGGTTCACTCTCACTGTCATCTGCCATCTCTATCCATCTGTGCCTCTGTCCACCCCGGTTTACTGAATGTGCTGTTGTCTTTTTACTTGTGGAGTTTGGATACATCTTTATAGTTGTTTCAGATGTCCCTGTCTCTATTAGTTGCTCCTCGTCATCTCTGATGTGATAATTACCGTCCTGTGTAATCACTGGAAGCTGCGGATAGACATCTGCAGATTTTACCTCCCTCTCATAAGGTGGAGGCCCCCTGTTTGACGTGGTATGTGAAAAAGGTGCGTTTACTTTTTCCATTAGTTTTTCTGTTTCCCTTGTATTTTTGTTTATTTCTGCAACACATTGTTCTTTCTATCTTTTTTAGTTTTTAACAATTTTTGCCCCTCTTGCTCAAATAACTGCAGAATCCCAAGTTCTGTCTGCCTCTTCTCTTTGTGTTTCTGTCCTTTTTTACCCTTCTTTTGCCCTGGTTTATACGTGGACACGAGCACCTGTAGTGTTTCAACTATGTCTGGGTTAAGAGTCCCTTCCACTGGCCAGGGCCGGTCAATGTCAGGCCAACGCTTACTCCATTTTTTTTGACATCTCTGCAATACCTTTAATGAGGGGATTGTTCTTCTGAACCACTTCAACTGGTGTAATAGTTTTTGGGATTTTAGGATCCATTTTTGACTTTAGCATTTTCAATTCTCTTATATCCGTCTTATAAATTCTAATTAATCAAAAGGTTACCAATAAAATACGACAACCTTACTCATTCATCACAGACAAAATAAATTTGCCAACCAAAGATGAAAACCATTAATTAAATGCTCTACCTGATCAGTCTGTTGCCAAGCTTCCCTTCTAAATAAGTACAAATGTAAAGCAGATATACCTCACTGACTCACACAAAGAAATGGTACACACCAGCAAGCTAAATATGCATCAGTTTAAATGGGTGTATGCTCAAATCAGTGAAGGCCGTCATACATATAAAGAGTTCATGGATAAAACAGTACTGGCCTGTTCAAATGACGACAGGTCCTGGTGAGCTTTTCATCCACCAGCCCTCCTTGGTGTGAAGCTCAGCCAATTCTCCTCCTCTGTTCTTCAAATTCAGATGTATGTCATCTTCTCCAGCTCGTATACATCATAATTGGATGGAGGAAAGGAAAAACAAAACAAAATTAATCACTCATCATTACCTAAGACTTTGTTTAAAAATCCCAATAAACAAATTGAAATATGTACAGTATGCATTAATTGCCAACTTTGGTTTGTCTGTTTATATTGTCAACCAAACTCCAGCAAGGCTATTACAATCCTTATACATTAGCAAAGTGGTATATTTCCATCATCAGACATATTATAGTCTTAATATGTTATTGTCCTGCATTTTATTGATTATTCCTAGAAACTCAAAACATTAAAGCTGTAGGGTTTGATCCTCCTGCCTCTGTGCCCAGTAGGTAGGGTCAAATTTCACTGCAGCTGCAGGACTCCCTCACTCTCTAGTCAAGCACACACACACAGACGCACACACATAGAGCTCCTCAAACACACACGTAGGTACGCACAGACACGCACACCTCCAGCACTCTTCTCCTCCCAGAGAACTCCAAGTTATTTCTTTCCTACTGAAAGGAAGGCATTTAGTCTTAAATTACTCTATCTATCCCTAACTTAACTTTTAACATTTAATCCTACTTTTAGTCAACTTTTTACTTTTCCTTGAAGCATGCTTATTGTCTTTTTCCTTTAAACCTCATTTAACGTTTTCTTCTTCTTCTGTCATCTGTTTTAGTCGACCAATGTAAACTTTTCTTATTACTTCTTTCACTGTTTTTCTCTTATTTCCTTTCTTATTTCTTCTCTTTTTTCTTTAGTTCCTATTTCTTAAGGCTTTTTCCTCACTTCTTTTATTTCCTTCCTTTACTGTTACCTTGTTTTAACTTTTGCCAATGTTGCTCTGGGCCCAGAGTAAATTTCTATGCTTTTAAATCAAATTCCTTTAAACTAAACTTTCACGGAGTGTCTAAGTACCCATGACTTACCGTCAATTAGATAAACAGGCCTGCTCTTATTTAACGCGCATGTTGCATTCAGCACACCCTATATCGCTACTAATTTAAGTTTTCCTTGCACTTGGTGCTATAATTCCTTTTTCCTCTTTTATTCCTCTTTTATTCCTTATGCCTTATATTTGTTTTCTCTTTTATTCCTTATTCCTTACACTTATCTTTACGTCCCCCCTTTTAGTGACAATACCTATTGTCAATGAATTTAGAACGAAGCACTACATCAATAGCACCGCAGAGAACCATCCACCACACAGATACACATAAGGTCTGCCCCAGAATGGAAAACCACAGCAGCTCCTACGAGCAAAGCAGCCCCAAGAATGTGAGAAAAGCTCACCCTTGTACCGCGGTGTTGAAGCAGGTTTGCAGGCAGGGTCGCCGGTCCTCCTAATTCCAGAACACGCCTGAACTCAGGACGCCAAAAATGCTCAGAATCCTGAATCCTGTTCGTGACGCCAAAAATGTAGTTTCTCACTTGTTGATGTGTAGATGTGTAGATGCAGTTGATGAAGGAAGCTTCGCCGACACGAACTTGTTGGCGTATAAAAGAAGTTTATTACAAAATCAAGCAAGTGTCTGAGCCAGGCACTCTGGACTGCCTGACTGAGGTTCACAGCCAAAAAGAACCTCCCGAGAAGGGAAAATGGACATGTATATATATCCTGACACAGTCTTTGATGTATACAGACAAATGGACCCTCAGCAGACCAGAACATCTGACATAAATTACCAATGTTGACACGGGAGCCTGAAGTGATGGCCTTTAACCCCTGGTACTGAGTTCATGGGTTTAAGCTTTCAGCTGTTTACCTTTAGCACAAGAGTCTGGTTTTTGTTAAGGAAAAACAAATGACGACAGTTCTTCACTGAGCATTTTGGTCATAACATCTTAAGTGACACCAGACCAACTTCAGTCTTCTCCTGGGTCAACATCAGACACTTCAGCATCTTCATGTCCAGATGTTTCACTGATCACATGTAGGGATGCATGATGGTGGGTTTTTGCTGATATCTGATCTGCTGACATTTCAACCTTCTTTGAGCTCCTCCTGATATATGAGTGAGGCTCCTGAAAACTACCACACCCAGGTTCAGAATTTGAAAAATTATGATTTGCTACCAGTAATTGTTTCTTGTATGTAAAAATAGGGACATTTAGGGTCTGATCAAAAATGTGTAATCCAATGACTTGTGTTTCTGTGGTGGTTCTTGAATATCAGCATGTCAGGTGTGATTTTTGACCTTGTCTTTTATGTTATTGACTGACTTCACCTTGTTCAACGCAGTCCAATCGATAAAATAAATTAAATATTTAATAATTTTAATCCTGTTTCCAACCTAAATAACAAACCCTAATGTTAAACTTGTATAAATAATAGTTGCCTGGACCTCATTTTTGTCGTTTGCCGGACCTCTAAACTTTATCCTAAAAATCTACATGTGTTTTTTTTGCAAAAGTCTTTAAAAAATTGTTTTCTGACTCTTATTCTTGGTCCTTAGAACTACCTGCAAATCATTTTTTGGCCAATTTGTTTCAAAGATCGCTTCTGGATCCATAGGAGCAGCAGTAAGATTGGGGAATACTACCTCCAAAATGCTACCTCCAAAACCTAATATGACATTTTCATCACTTTCCAGTATCAGTTGTAAATGTATTTTTATTTTGAAGTTCCAATAACATTTGTCTTTTGTTTATGTAATGCACATCCATGCCTCTTTACTTTGGTCCCCCCACTGTCACATGTTTCGGCATTTTGTGTCCATCATTCATGACTCTTGAAGTTAAATCAGGAAACAACAGCAAACATTTCAAGCAAAGCAGCAACTATTTCTTTAATAATAATAATAATAACTTAAATTTATATAGCGCCTTTCAAGGAACCCAAGGTCGCTTTCCACAGTAGTGGGGACAAACAAATAAGAACTGACAACAAAGACCAATGCAGGAGACCTGATTTGGACCTCAGCTAGACATTTAAACAGGGAAAGCCAGGGAAACAGACTTCCCCACTTTCCCTCCAAACAATTAGTGATGTGCCATGCTCAAAAGAATCAGCTCTGAGAACCCTCTTTGCAGTGAATCAGAAGAGCTGGCTCTAATTGAGTGAGAGCCAGGTCCAAGTTTTTTCCTTTAGCTGCTTAGCTCTCACAGTGCTCAGCTCCAGCTCTGCTCACAGTAGAACTTTTTTGATCGGCCAGAATTACGGCCATCTGGACAATCACATGTGAGGATATAGGAATAAGTGAGACTGCAGTGAGGAAAGTGTGTGAGTGCGTTGTGTTGTCCTGTAGGATAACTGTGAGTGACTTGAGAGAAAAGCAGCATTTGGCTGCAGTGTAAAGATATTGGCAATAAGATTGGTTTTAGAACAGAATGAATCCACAAAATTAGGCAATTATAATGATTTTCATAAAAACACTAAACACAAGAAAGTTTTCTACACAATTTTTTAATTTTTTTTACAATGTTAAGGGTTACTTATATGGTTTCAACAGATCCTAGATGAAGAATGGGCCAGGAGCCGGCTCTCTGAAACGACCGAGATTTGAAGACTCGCTGACCAAAAACCGTGAACTCTATTGTCATACCAAATACATTCCTGAAGAGAGGAGAAGAGCAAATGGGTTTTGAAGTATGAATGATCCCTCTAGGTGAAAGTATGGGGAAGCAGTAGTGGTTTGAAAAACAATGTTTTTTTGTGTGTTTGCGGAGTCCCCCTATTCATTTTCAATGGGACTTTTTTCGCAGTTTTTTCGTTAATTACTCTGTCTAATTTTGGTGAAATTCTTATGAAAGTCATAGCACACCGATCAGGACCAAGTCGCACATTTTGATATATAATTTGTGGGATGTTTCTCAAAGCCCAAGGACTAGTAGCAAATCAAAAAAGTGGTCGCAAGATTAAAAAAAAAGAAAAAATAAACTAGACAATTGCTGCAGAAATCGCACTGAGGCTCAGGGGCTACTGGAAATATATTATCACAATCCAGCCGGCAGCTTGGCAAAAACATGGTGAAATGGTTGACCAACACAATAGAGATGTCAGGGGACTTTTTCATGTGTTTTAGTCATGTGTTGCTTGATTAGCTGTTGCCAATTACCTGGCACCTGACCTTGAGCTGTGTTCTTGATCTACCTGGAGGTGTTTCCCTCCCTAACAAACTTATGTCACCAAGCACTTCATACACGGGAGTCCTGTTAAAACTGAGCTCCCATGTCATTAATAACCGCACACACACTCACACACACATACATATGTGCTTTGCACACACTCCAAATAACAAGAACACCATGTGTTCATTGGTGGAGATTCTGTGTGAAGATTAGGTCGTGAGTGGGGGTCCTGTTTAAACTGAGCTCTAATGTTCTTAACAAACCCACACACACTCACACATACATGCATGCTTCGCACGCAGTCCAAAAAACAAGCACACACTATATGTTTATTGGTGGAGATTCTGTGTGAAGATTAGGTCACTTTAACTTCATCAACCCACACACATACATACACATGCAGCAGAGATGTCAGGAGACTTTATTCATGTGTTTTGGTCCTGTGTGGCCTGATTAGCTGAATTACCAGCACCTGGCACCTGACCTCTAGATAATTAAGGGCTCTGCTGTCATGGTAACAGGAACAGGTGTGGCGAGAGGCAGACACTTTATCTCAGTTTTCTCAAGGAATTTGGGTGCCTTCTGACAGTGTTGAACAGCTGTGTTGATTCTAAAGTTATCGTGAGCGTCGGGCAAGTCTTGGGATCGTGAATATGTAATTTTTATGAAGATAGTGTGAGAAATGACAGAGTTATCGCGATTTACAAACAGCCTGTCCAGCATAGGGACTTCCTGTCAGGTTTTAGTGGACATCTATGGGAGAGATTGATGGACTTTGGCGGGAACAGAATGCTGTCATTTAATTTCAAAATGAGTTTGGGCTTCACATTTTGTTTTATACAAGGCCCAAGAGTTTCTGACCTATTATTCTGAAAAAAAAAATTCTGGTCCGATGTACCATTGTGCCATTATTGCAATTTGTTCGGGGATTTTTTCGAGTGGAGACTGAATGCTGCTCTCCCTCTAGATGATATCAGAAGATGATGTCACCCACTCTGATCAACTGAATTTCTTGGGATTTTTGATCGACGCAGCAGTTTTTGAAGGCTTGCCCTATGGTTTTCAGTCCTGAAGAAAGGAGACATATGGCTGCATTTTGAAGTTTGAATGAACTCTGTAGGTGCAAGGACAGCGAAGCAGTAGTGCTTAGAAAAACAGTGTTTTTTTTGGTCTGTTTGGGGAGTCTTCCCACGCATTTTCAATGGGACTTTTTTTTGCCATTTTTTTGCGAATAACTCAGCCATATTTTCGCAAAATTCTTATAAAAGTCATCGATCGGAACTGAGCTGCACGTTTTGATATATAATTTGTTGGGGTTTTCTCAAAGCCCTAGGACAAGTAGCGAATCGAAATTCTGGACAGAAGATGAAGAAAAAAAAAAGAAAAAGAAAAAGACAGAGAGACAAACGCAAGGGAGAACACACTCTCTCCATAGCTTTGCAAAGCCCAAGCCCCAAACTAGATACACAAACACATACATACACATATTTGTGCTTCATGCACCCTTTCAAAGCACAGATCATGTCTTTGAAACTTCAAACAGAGATGAAGGGCTCTGTTGTCATGGTAACAGTAACAGGTTCAACCAGAGGCAGCCACTTTGACTCAGTTTTCTTTTGACAATTGATATTTCTTGACATTGTCGAACAACTCCTCCTTTCTTGGGGGCCGTTTGAGCTACGTGAACAATAAACACACCGTGAGCGTCGGACAAGTCTTGGGATTGTGAATATGTAATTTTAATAGAGAGTGTGAGGAATGACAGAGTTATCGCAATTTAAAATCAGTCGGTCCCAAAGATGGAGAAAGTTTTGGATTACAATGGCTCTCTATGGGAGATCTTCATGGACTTTGAGAGTAACAGCTGGTTTTTATTATTATTTTTTTTTCAAAACAGTTAAGGCTTCAATATTAGGTTTGTATAAGGGCCCAGAACTCACGACCCACTTCCTGGAAAAAAAAATTTCCCATCCAATGTATCATGTTGGTGTTATCGCAATTTGTTTGACATTTTTTCAGGTTCAATTCCTAGGTCCCCCTGGCTCTGAGTGATGTCATTCTCCACTATAGCAAGCACATTTTTGGCTGAGATTAGGGGAGATTTGAAGACTCACTGACCAAAAACTGTGAACCCTTTTGTCATACCAAGTACATTCCTGAAGAGAGGAGAAGAGCGGCTGCGTTTTGAAGTTTGAATAATCCCTCAAAGTATGATGAAGCAGTTGTGGTTTGAAACACTGTCTTTTTTTGGGTGTGTACGAGGAGTCTCTCCATTTATTTTCAATGGACTTTTTTCACAGTTTTTCATGAATAACTGTGAAATTTTGCGAAATTCTTAGAAAAGTCATAGCACACCAGTCAGGACCGAGCCGCTCGTTTTGATGTATAATTTGTTGGGGTTTTTCTTACAGCCCTAGGACAAAATGCGAATAAAAAAACTGGCAGCAAGACGAATAAAAAATAAAAAATAAAGAAACTCAGAGAGAGCCACTCTCTCATATAGCTTTGCTATGGAAGAAAGTAGCTCTTTATTGATTTTTAAATGATGAAAAACATGCCAGAACATGTATAAAAGGCCCATGAATATCCAAGAAATCTCAAAATTCTGGGATTTGGGTCTTTTGAATGGGCTGTTAGGAGGAAAAATAAGTCTGAGAGACCCAAAAATATATACATGCCTGAGTAGCTGTGATCATGCTCTATTTTTTTAATTCTCTTTTTATTGAAATGTGTTATTGTATCACTTTTCAATGTATCTTAAAAAAAACATTTTTTTCCTTTTTTTTCTTACAAAAACAGCAACAACAACAAAAAACTTAAGTTGGATAAGTTATTACAATATAGGTTATTTAACATTAGAGTGACTGTATTGTAAAAAGAAAAAAAATGTCCTTATCACTTAAAGTGAGTTTACTTATATGAAACTATTATTCCAAATGCCACTTCAGGAATCAGTCATATGAATCCACTTGTCGTTTATCAACATATCTTTTAAGCAAGCATCTATATCAACCAAAAGACAGGGCCCAAAATTTTAAAAAAGAAAATAAATTTATTAATAAAATCAATAAAAGAATAAAAACAGAAATAAGAATAAAAAAACACAATAATTAAATAATAAATAATCTCTTCTCTCACTCACCCCCCTCTCCCCTGGTGGGGTGGGTGGCTGTTCGTCCTCTTCAGCTCGGGTCCTCTACCAGAGGCCTGGGAGCTTGAGGCTCCTGCAGTATCTTAGCTGTTCCTAGGACTGCACTCTTCTGGAGTGAGATGTCTGATGTTTCTCCAGGGATTTGTTAGAGTCACTTCTCCAGTGTGGGGGTCACTGCCCCAAGTGCCCCGATGACCACAGGCACTACTGTTGCCTTCACCTTCCAGGATTTCTCCAGCTCCTCTTTGAGCCCTTGGTATTTCTCCAGTTTCTCGTGTTCCTTTTTCTTGATGTTGCTATCACTTGGGATGGCTACATCTATCACAACGGCTTTCCTCTGCTGCTTATCTATGATCACAATGTCCAGTTGGTTGGCCATTACCATTTTGTCGGTCTGTATCTGGAAGTCCCACAGGATCTTGGCTTGGTCATTCTCCATCACCTTGGGAGGTGCTTCCCATTTTGACCTCGGGGTCTCCAGTTTGTACTCTGCACAGATGTTCCTGTACACTATACCGGCTACTTGGTTATGGCGTTCCATGTATGCTTTTCCTGCCAGCATCTTACACCCTGCTATTAGGTGCTGAACTGTTTCAGGGCCCTCTTTACACAGCCTGCACCTGGGATCTTGCCTGGTGTGGTAGATCTGGGCCTCTATTGCTCTGGTGCTCAGGGCCTGTTCTTGTGCCGCCATGATTAGTGCCTCTGTGCTGTCCTTCAGTCCAGCCCTCTCCAGCCATTGGTAGGATTTGTTCATATCAGCCACTTCAGCTATCTGTCGGTGGTACATCCCATGCAGGGGTTTGTCCTCCCATGATGGTTCCTCTGGTTCCTCCTTCCCTGTCAGTTTCCACTGTCTGAGACACTCACTAAGCGCTTAATCTCTTGGAGCCATCTTCCTGACATAGTCATGGAGCTTGGATGTTTCATCTTGGATAGTGGCTCTGATGCTCACCAAACCTCTGCCTCCATCTCTGTGCTTAGTGTATAGCCTCTGGATACTGGACTTGGGGTGGAATCCCCCGTGCATGGTGAGCAACTTCCGAGTTTTAACATCTGTGGCCTGAATTTTCTCATTTGGCCAGCTTATTTTCCCAGCAGGGTACCTGATCACTGGCAGGGCATAGCTGTTAATTGCACGAACCTTGTTTCTGCCATTGAGCTGACTCTTTAGGACTTGCCTTACTTGCTTCAGGTACTTGGCCATTGCTGCTTGCCTAGGGACCTCTTAGTGGTTGCCATTTGCCTGTGGTATGCCAAGGTACAAAACCCAAAACCAGTGAAGTTGGCACGTTGTGTAAATCGTAAATAAAAACAGAATACAATGATTTGCAAATCCCTTTCAACCTATATTCAATTGAATACACAGCAAGGACAAGATACTTAACGTTTGAACTGGTAAACTTTGTTATTTTTTTGCAAATATTAGCTCATTTGGAATTTGATGCCTGCAACATGTTTCAAAAAAGCTGGCCCAAGTGGCAAAAAAGACTGAGAAAATTGAGGAATGCTCATCAAACACTTATTTGGAACATCCCACAGGTGAACAGGCTAATTGGAACAGGTGGGTGCCATGATTGGGTATAAAAGCAGCTTCCCTGAAATGCTCAGTCATTCACAAACAAGGATAGGGCAAGAACCTCTTCTAGCTTCGGCTAGAAGAGGTTCTTTCCCTTTGGGCAAGAACCCTAATTAAATAAATAAAAGGCAGGATCATTTTGTAATCTGTTATTTAGTCAGTGTTATCCATTTCATTGATCAAGAATGACATGAATGAATCCCAAATACAAGCAAACTCCTCTTTTTTACCTTTAACAATGTATGTCAATCTTTCCAGTCCAAGACAAGTCATCAACTCCTTCCATATTGTCAGTGATGGCGGTTAAACGTGCAATCACTCTCTTTGCAATGAGAAGTCCAAAGTCAGTAATTTCAGATTGCTTCATTGTTCTGATGAGGTCCTTGGGGTATAATCCAAGTATGCAAATTGTTGACATCAAAGGAATTTTACACCCAACTATCTGTGATAACTTTTAACTGCATTTCTCAAAAAAATCAAAATCTTAGAGCATTCCCATTGGCAGTGAATCAAAGCTCCTTTTTCAGTCAGACATTTAACACAAAAATCAGGCATGCTAGGGGAGATATGGTGAAGTTTAGCAGGGGTTATATAAACTCTCAATAACCACTTACACTAAATCAATTTTAATCTTGTGCTAATTGAAATATTTTGCCCTTATAAACATGCTCTTCCCAAATCTTCTTCACTGATATTTTCTTGTGTAAATACTGTTTTATGTGAAGATCTGACACTGATTTTTCTTACGTGTTTACCCAAGCAGGTGGTGTGGATGAGGAAAAATAGTACATAGCAGAACTTAACTGGGTAGCCCAGTTATACCAGTTCAGGTTTGGGACCTGAAGTCCTCCCCTTTCATAGGGTGAAAATAATAACTTTAGTCAAAGTCTACCCTTTCTTTTGTTCCAAATAAACTGGCTAAATACATTATTCATTTTCTATAAAAGTTATTTGTAACTGGAAGTGGGAGCGCTTGGAAGAGATTGACAGATTTAGGTATAATAGACATTTTAATAAGATTTATACGACCAATCATTGATATCACCGATCCAACTTTCCTGTCAATTCGTCTACCAGGGGGTTGTAATTAATTGGGGCAATGTCACCAATTTTGGGGGCAATCTTAATACGTAGATATTTAAATCCATTTTGTGTGGCCTCAAATGGTGTATTTATTTCGGGATTGCTTCTTTCTTCTTCATTGAAAAAATAATAGCGGAGGGTGACGCATGCGGTCGTGGGGATCGACTGAGACTGAGACTGAGCGTGATTCAACATGGCAGCCTGCTGCTAGACAAACAGTAAACCACCTTTTCGATTCCCCCTTTTTCTCTTCTTTTTCACACACCTAACTGCTCCCTTTTATACCACTTGCTCCACTACTTCTGACTTCTGCCCTCACTGGAACGGATGTCGGACCTGGCCCAACTGGAAGACTTCATCCAAGATAAGTACGACAAATTCTGCAACATGGGTCGCTCACAAAAATCTAAGAAGCCCCATACACAGGACTCACCCTGTACATCTGCCGACTCTTCACCGGTCACAGCACCACAAACACGCTGCTGCTCTGACATACACACGTGGACAAAATTGTTGGTACCCTTCATTTAATGAAAGAGAAACCCACATGGTCACTGAAATAACTTGAAAACAACAAAAGTAATAATAAATAAAATGCTAAAAGCTGATGAAAATCAGACATTGATTTTAAATTTTGGTTCAGCAGAAATATTTTAAAAAACAAAATAATGAAACTGGCTTGGACAAAAATGATGGTATCCCTACAAAGGATTGAAAATGGTGTGACCATAGGGACATTTTAAACTAAGGTGTGCCCTGTAATTATCATCACAGGTGTCTCCAAGCTTGTTATCAGTCAGTCTGCCTATTTAAAGGCTGAAAAGTCGTCACTGTGCTGTTTGGTATCATGGTATGTACCACACTGAACATGGACCACAGAAAGCTAAGGAGAGAGCTGTCTCAGGAGATTAGAAAGAAAATTATAGACAAGCATGTTAAAGGTAAAGACTATAAGACCATCGTCAAGCAGCTTGATGTTCCTGTGACTACAGCTGCATAGATTATTCAGAAGTTTAAGGTCAACAGGACTGTAGCCAACCTCCCTGGACGTGGCTGCAGATAATACGAATGGAAACCAAAGAGCCCAGAATAACTTCACAGATTAGAGGAGAACTCCAAGGTCAAGGTACATCAGTGTCAGATCACACCATCCATCACTGTTTGAGCCAAAGTGGACTGAATGGAGGACATCACTGTCGAAAGCAAATCATCAAAAAGTGAGACTGGAATTTGCCAAAATGCATATTGACAAGCCACAAAGCTCCTGGGAGAATGTCCTTTGGACAGATGAGACAAAACTGGAGCTTTTCATCAGCTCTATGTTCACAGACACAAAAATGAATCATACAAAGAAAAGAGCACTGTACCTACTGTGAAACATGGAGGAGGCTAAGTTATGTTCAGGGGCTGCTTTGCTGCATCTGGCATAGGGTTTTTTGAATCTGTGCAGGTAAAATGAAATCTCAAGACTATCAAGATATTCTGGAGTGAAATGTGCTGCCCAGTGTCAGAAAGCTTGGTCTCAGTCACAGGTCATGGGTCCTCCAACAGGATAATGAGCCAAAACACACCGCCAAAAACAGCCAAGAATGGCTCAGAACAAAACACTGGACTATTCTGAAGTGGCCTTCTATGATCCCTGATCTAAATCCTGTTGAACATTTGTGGAAGGAGCTGAAACATGCAGTCTGGAGAAGACAGCCTTCAAATCTGAGACAGCTGGAGCAGTTTGCTCATGAGGAGTGGGCCAAAATACCTGTGGACAGGTGCAGAAGTCTCACTGAGAGTTACAGAAATCACCTGATTACAGTGATTGACTCAAAAGGTTGTGCAACAACACATTAAGTTAAGGGTACCATCATTTTTGTCCATGCCAGTTTCATTAGTTTGTTTTGAAAATAATTCTCTTGGACTACAATTCAAAAGCAAAGTCTGATTTTCATTAGTTGATTTTCAGTAAATTTTTATTTGTTACTTTTGTCAGTTTCATCTTATTTTATTAGTGGGTTTTTCTCTCTTTAATGGAAGGGTACCAACAATTTTGTCCACGTCTGTAAGTGAAATACTTCTCTCCATAGATAGTAAGTTCACTAACTTGGATGCAAGAATCGTCATAATCGAGGCTCTCCACCAGGAATTCCAGCACCTCCGCCACAGTCTGGAATTCACACAGAGCCAGATAGAGAAAATTACCCAAGAAAATAAGGACCTGCAAAACTCGGTTTCCACCATGGACACAGAACTTGTAACAGTCCAGTCACAACTGGCAACTGTTACTGCCGAAAATAAACAGATGAGGGAGAGAATACTAGACCTGCAGGCTCGTAGTGTGAGAGACAATCTAGTTTTTTCTGGAATCCCCGAGTCACCCACCGACAAACCCGAGAAGCTGGTGAAGGACTTCATGGTTAGACGCCTCAGACTTGCACCAGAGACCGTCAGCAACATCACTTTTCATTGGGTGCACCGCTTGGGACAGAAGCATGTTGACGCCACCCGACCCTGGCCCATCGTCGCCAAATTTGAACACTTTTTTTTTTTTTTTTTTTTCTTAAGTTATTTTTTGGGCTTTTTATGGCCTTTATTATATAGGACAGCTGAAGAGTGACAGGAAAGCGGGTGAAGAGAGGGGGGATGACATGCAGCACAGGGCTGTGGCCGGGATTCGAACCTGCAGCCGCTGCTGGGGGTTGGCAGCCCCCGTACATGGGGCGGACGCTCTACCAACTGAGCTAATGTCCGCCCCAAATTTGAACACTTTAAGCAGAAGGAGCAGGTACAGGGACAGGGCAGGCAGCTGAGAAGGACGGACTACGGACTGAATGACCAGTTTCCACCTGAAATCCAGTTACCCTGCAGATGCAGGGTACTACTCTTCATTTGCAAACACAAGATCAGCGAAGGTAAGAGAGCAGCCCTCTCTGTTGATAAATTATACATTGATGGTGAGTTGTTTAAGGTGAGCTGTTTGTTTTGTTGTTTGTGTTTTTAATTGCTCTGCTCCATCTTGTATTACAGGTCCTTCTGTGCACACCATACAGCAGTCAAAGCAGTCCGCACTCACACACACACACACACACACATAGAGTCATCACTCATATCAAACAGCTGCAGTCATTAATGCGCACAACGTGGCATCATTAACATTTGTAACCTGGAACATTAGAGGTATTGGCTCCCAGACAAAAAGAACCAAAACATTTAATCATCTAAATGATCTTAAAGCAGATATTTGCCTACTACAGGAAACACACCTCTCGGACTCAGGCCATGACAAATTAAAATCAGCACAGTTCTCTCACAGTTTTTCAGCCCCTTATAACTCCAGACAGAGAGGAGTATGTATCTTTATAAATAAAAAAAAATCATTTGTCCATAACACAACCATCGCAGACCCTGAAGGACGTTTTATAATCATTAATATATCCATAAACAATAATCCGATAACAATTACAACAATCACAACTATTAAAGACTCAGCAGGGAAACGTTAACCTTTACTCATCGACAAATGAACCTAGACAGGAAGAGATCGACTCTTTTCTCAACAAGGTCGAACTTCCAAAGATTGCTCCAAAACAATCCAAAGCTCTAGATACATCAATAACAGAAACAGAACTTTCTGCAGCTCTACACCTTATGCCAAACAACAAAGCACCAGGTCCTAATGGCTTCCCTACTGAATTTAATAAACATTTCTGGCCTATTCTATCCCCTCTCTTTATGAGAACAATAACGGAAATAAAATTAAAGTCTAGATTCCCAACACATATGGATACATATTCATCCAGAAACCTAATAAAGATTCAACTCTCCCATCAAACTATAGTCCCATCTCTTTAATCAATGTAGATATTAAAATCATCAGTAAAGCTCTAGCACACAGGATAGAAAAAATACTTCCTTCTATAATCCACCATGATCAGACTGGTTTTATCAAAGGTTGACAGTCATCCAGTAACACCCGTAGATTATTCAAATTAATCGATTATTCATTATTAAAAAAGGTAGACACCATCATCAATCAATCAATTTTATTTATAGAGCACTTTAAAATAAAAACAGAGTTTGAGCCAAAGTGCTGTACAGCGGGGGGAAACCCAAGAGTCAAGAACATAAAGAGTACACCAAATGATAATATAAAAACATCATGAAAAAATGCAATATTAGATGCAGAAAAAGCTTTTGACAGAGTAACTGGAAAACTCTCTTTACTACTCTAAAAAAATTTGGCTTCCGGGATTCATTTATTCACTGGATCAAGATTCTGTACACTGCTCCTTCAGCTACTGTCACCACCAATGGACTAACCTCACAGAGCTTCACACTGCATAGGGGTACAAGGCAGGAATGCCCACTCTCTCCTTCAGTATTCATCATCTTTATAGAGCCTTTGGCAGCAGCTATATGTCAGAATGTTCGCATCAAGGGAATTCAAACATCCCAAATCCAACATAGGATTTGTTTGTATACGGACGACATTTTACTGTTTCTACAAGACCCTCAATTGTCTCCGCCGGAAACAGTGAATCTCATTGAATCATTCTTCAAGATTTCAGATTACTCAATTAGCTGGAACAAATCCTCTGTTCTCCCATTACACAACAGCAGATGGGATGCAGCATGTCATTCATCACCTATCCCCTTATGTTCAGGCTACATCACTTACCTGGGTATTAATATTTCCTCCAGGCTGTCAGAGCTTATCGGACTAAACTTCACTCCTCGGCTTAAAGTAATAGAGAGCGACCTCTAGCGCTGGATGAACTGTCCATGTCACTGTCCACTGTCCATGTCAGGAAGAATAGCAACCATTAAACTGACAGTACTTCCAAAAATAAACTACCTTTTTTCAATGATTCCAATTCATCCAACTCTTCCTTGGTTCAAGGCTATAGATTCAATGTTCAGTAAGTTTTATTGGAAAAACAAAACACCAAGGATCAAACTTACAACTCTGCAAAAAACAAAATTGCAAGGTGGTTTAGATGCTCCACACATCCACCACTACTCTCTGGCAAATCAACTACAGTATATATACAAATGGACGCATCCAATTCAATCAGATATCACCTGGTTAGATATAAAACAATCTGTGAAGATATACCTATTTCAGACCTCCCATTCCTCAGTCAAACCATCAAGCATCATCCTTGTTTTAAAGCAGGAACTATCGCCTCAACCTCAGCCTTCAGCCTGGTGAAAATTCCACAAAATAAACTCTAACCTTGCACCTTCCAACTTCACTCCAATCTGGCACAACCCTGATTTCCTAAGTAACAAAAAACCACTTCACCTGCATGCGTGGGCTGAAAAAGGCATCTCTCATCTTAAGCATATTTTTTACAATAATAGTCTGGTACCATTCCACCACCTGGTCCAAGACTTTGGCATCAGAAACAATAGCTTCTTACAATACTTACAAGTAAAATCATCTATCCAATCCAAGATAAATATTAGATCCACCAATCTGTCTCTTCCTCCATCATCCGAGGAGCCTATTAACATCCTCTCCAAAAAAGCTTCTTTCCAAGATATATAAAATAATATTATTCGAGACTGACAAATCCATTACATTACCCTCCAATAAATGGGAAGAAGATCTTGCTATTGCTCCTGGTGCCAATTTCTGGGCTACAATCTAAAAAAACATTTACTTTATGACCAAAAATACAAATCTCCAGCTCATACAGTATAAAATCATTCACGGAACCCACTATACTGCACAAAAACTTTAAAATAGGTTTTAGGACAGAACTATGTTCAGATTGCACACAGAACTGTCCTGACACCTATATTCACGCCACCTGGCAATGCGCACCTGTTAGACAGTTCTGGATAAAAGCCACAGAGTCCCTATCTCTCATTCTGGCAAGCCACATCCCACTATGTCCCTCACTCTGCTTACTTGGTGACGTATCTTCACTTAATTTCCACACAAGCAAAAATAAACTTCTTGTGGCCCTAACCATTTCCAAGAAAACGATCCTCTTAAATTGGAAATCAAGGAACTCCCTAAATTTAGCCCAGTGAAAAAGGCTCCTCTCTGAGTATATCTCCCTGGAAAACCTGGCCTCCCCTCCAAACGATACTGCGGAACATCAAGCCAATTGGTCACCTCTTTCTGATTTTTTGCACACTCTCATTTGCCTTACGTATTTCTTTATTTCTTTTTTCTGCCTGCCAATACCCTCCACACGTGCTCATACACACGCACACACAACCACAATACACAAGCTAGCACTGATGTTCTGCTCTGTTTTTCTCTTTTCTCTCCTGTACCCCTTGATGTAGCACAGTTCCCTGGGACCCCAAAATGATAAGTACTCTGGTGATGGTAGTCGGGGGCATCTTTCCATCTAGATACCCAGATTTGATCCACTGTCCTGTGGGGCCACTGGACTGGTGGCCTCCCTATGGGATGCTGGGGTGCTTGTGGCTTGCCTCCTGCGCCCTGGAGCTTCTGGGCCTGGATATGGTCGGCAGGATCTGGGGATGGTGCCGGACCCTTTCCATGATGGCGCCTTGGCCTGCCCTGGGGCTTCGGAGGGGGGAGGGCCCCTTCGTGGTGTGCTCGTGCCTCCCCCTTCCTACTGTCCGCTCTGCAGCCGCTCCCCTCCTCCTTCCCCCTCGCCTGGTCTCCCCCTCCCTCTTGCGGAAGGCTGGGGTCCTCTTGCCTTCTGGGGGTCTGCTGTTGGGGCCTGGTTGCCCTCTAGGGGGGGGCTCTGGCACTGCAGCATATGGGCCCCCCACCAATAACAAGCTTGGTGTGGGCACTCAGGCCTGGTGGGGGCAGTTGCAGGAGCCTTCATGGAGTAGAAGGTTCCGGCGATGGGAGTTGCCTGGTGCCAATCCTGCCTCCCTCGGTGGAGTGGGGCCTGGGGTGTGTGTCAGGGACTTGCTGGCTCAGTGCCCTGGGGGGAACCTGTGGTCTCCCAACAGAGGGCAGCGTCTAGGGGTGGTCTGCCTGAGTCTGGTCTTTGGCGGTTGTTGGGTTGGTGGCTCTGGTGCGCAAGTCCACTGGGGGGGCATGCTTTTCCAGGCACATCTGGTCAATGGGGCTCATCTGGGCAGTCGCCTGTGGACCCTGTGGCCTGCTGTTGCTGGGTCTACCTGGCACTGGGCTCTAGTGTCTGCAGGTGGTGCCCTGGGGGCAGGTGGGCCCTGCTGGGTCGTGCATCCCTCTGTGGCCTATGGTGCGGGACCCATCGGCCTGTCACTCGCTGGGGACCTTGGCATGGGCGGCTGACTGTGGGTTGCTGCTCTGTGTGGGTGACTCGGGGGCCTCCTTTGGTGCCTGGATAGAGGCCTCCGGCACTCACCTCAGCCCTGGCTCTCCTGGGGGCGCGGGACGTAACTGTGACCTCACCGCCGCAAGCCCACACTCCGCCCCACCTGGCCTTGCTGCGTCAACATAAGATCTGCTATGCCCCCCCTCTGGAGGGGATCCTGGTCGCGTGGGTGGGCGCTCCGGGTGTGGGTGGCTTGGGGCTGGGTGGACGGGTGGTGGGTGGTGGCGTGTGCTGTCTGTGGTGGGGCTGCCGCCCCGGATGCCCTGGTGTTGTCTTTTGTGTCGCTGGGGGGACGGGTTGGTGCCCCCTTAGGCCCTGGGGCTGTATCCGGGTCCTGTAGCTCAGGCGGCCGCGTGGTGGGTCTCGGGCCCCCTGGTGGCCCTGTGGGAGCCCTTGGCTGTTGTCTCCCTGGGCATGGGCAGCTTCTTGGATATTTGGTGACCACCTCACATGCATGTATGTACGGATACTCAAGCTTCTGTTGAGATTAGCTGTAAAGAAATGACTGGTCCCAACAGAACATGCTAAGTGGGGCTCTCTTACACATCTTCTCACATCAGGGGTTAAATAAAGTATGATATGATGAAGTAGCCTACAGGGAGGGCTGCAGGACAGAGATGCGCGAGGAGCCTGCTGCCCCAGAGCGGAGGGTCAGACTCGCTGCCAGGCTGCCGTGAGAGCAAAGATAGAGAGCGTCGCGGTGAAGCGAGAGGAGGCCCTAATATTAGTGATCCTTCATTTTATACGCAATGTGCATAGGGCTCCATGATTCATCGGGAGACCCATTTTGCGGACGAGGGTGCATCCTCCACTGTCTAAAGCAGCATTGATCCGCTTTGTGGACTGCAGGCCTGATAATTTTCATCTAAAATACAGGTGTTACCATTGTTGTCTGTCAGTTTGCAGTGCCGCCAATGTGCACATGAGCACTTGATCTACATACCTCCCGAATCGCTCGGCGTCTTTGGGCGCGCGCTCTTCCGTGTGCCAACGGACGCACATCGCAGGGACAGTGATGGATCATCAGTCACTTGTTCTTCATCAGTCCAGCTCTGAGTCACTGTTTCACTCACTCACTGTTTCCTAAATGATAAATTCATCCTGAGGTTTCCTGCACCACGCATTGTCCATGATATAAAAACAATCTTTCAAGCATCAAGCGCAAAATACAATCTACTAGTGCAGCGGTTTTCAACCTGTGGGTTGAGGCCCATAAGTGGGTCTCAGAGCTGTTTTCTGTGGATGGTGTATAAATCAAGTAAAAATGTGGCAAATATGTCTCAGTGTATGGAGGCACTAAGAGGGCAAATATCCCTAAGAGTATAGAGTTTACCCACTAGAATAACCAGACTGCACTGCTTGAAAGTGGGCATGTGTGTTGTTGAACTAAAAAAGAAAAACCTTGTAGCATAAACATCCCATCTGCTAGGCTACAATCATAAGACAGAATAGAGGATAATTCTGTCTGGATAAAGACTGGAGATTAAATTTCCCTGCAGCCCAGATTATAATTTTTTAAGTTAACTGCATATACAATATATTCATCTCTGTTGAAAAAGGAGCTCATAATTTAGCAGTTGGTGATAGTTTGTGGGGTCAGGTTTATAGGAGGGTTTCCATTGACTTGATTTCAAAATGAAATAATGTTTTTTTTTGGGGGGGGGGGGGGGGGGCTCCAAGAATTTGTGCCCAGGGGCTCTTGACAAAGCGCCGCTGCACTTGGCTGTTTAACTTGGATGAAAGTTGAGGAGGCTCAGAGGAGCTGAATGTTGATATCAAAGATGGATGGAGACAATCTCAGGGACAGGTCAACATGGTCAACATTGTTGGACAGCATTTCAGCAGACAGTCCAGCTGCAGGCCTCCACTCTCAGCTTACTGTCTTGGAGAATCTACATCTCCAATGTCAGAAGGAAGTGATGAAGGGGGCTATATAGTTGTTTATATTTACATCACGTCCGTCTCACATTGGAGGTGGCTTTTGATTCACACTGGAGCAGCTGTTGGCCAGCTGAGAGTGGAGGTCTGCAGCTGGACCCCTCTCGCTTGTTGACTCCTCTCACCTGTCCAGGTGGGATCAAGTTTTTGTTCTGGAGCATTCTGTGATTATTGATTCTAATGAACATCATGTGGACTGCATTGTGGACCATGTGACAGCAGACTGTGACTGTGAGCTCAGATTGAAGTGTTTAGATGTGAAGGTTTGATCCTGACAGAAAAATCTGAGCTCTGCTGTTTACACTTTAGAGAAACAGGAGGAATGGATCAAGACGTGTGTGAAAGCAGCTGAGACAAACTGAAATACAGGAGGCAGAACAGCAGCTGATTGGCTCTGCTGAGCAGACTGTGTGATGTGGACACATCTGATTGGATCCTAAATACTTTTTCTCTTCATTCTCTGTTCTTTACTCAGACTGAGGTGTTGCAGTTTGTCAGAGATCAGCTGTTCTTCTTTAGCCTCAACTCTGGAGTCCAACCCCTCCCATCTGAGAGAGCTGGACCTGAACTTCAACAAACTTCATGATTCAGGAGTGAAGTTGCTGCGAGATCTTCAGAAGAGTTCAAAATACAGACTGGAGACTCTGAAGTAAGTACAGTTGAATTTACCGTAAATCCCAGAATATGAATTTCTCTTTTTTTCTCAGCTGCTCTCTTTTTTGAGTCTCTCGGAGGGAAAATGAATTCCTCCGTCTTCCTGCCTGATGATTTCTGTGACGTTCAGCAAAACCTTCAATGTTCAGTTTGTGTGGAAACTGTTGCTCTTCAGTCCACCTGCTGTGACCTGCTGAGCCTTTTCTACTTATATTATGGTAGCTGAGCTCTAAGCTTGAAGGGGATTGTTGTGAAGGTCAAACACTAGAGGTGTCCAAAACAATGATTTTCCTTTTAGTTGTTTCGATCCATAATAAGATTCAGAATCAATGAAGATATCCATCCATCTGTTTTTGTCTATCTCTGAACATTTTTCATCTCAAGTTTAATTTACATCCATCAGCGAACCAGCACAGCTGACTGTTGTTCTCTATGCAGCCTCTCTCTCCTTTCTCTCAGACTGTGTTAGCTGTGTCTCTCTAATGTTCCCCTTCAACATTTTTCGTCGTAGATGTTTTTGTCCTGTCCCAGGCTGCCCTCAGTGTCTCTATATTATTGTAATGAGCTGATAGAAACATGACAAATCCATGAGCTGTTGATTTTTTGTCACATTTTATGAAGCTTGTCTGTTCCTCATTATCAGCCTCTAATGCTGCGTTCACAACGGAAGCAACCCAGCTACCAAAATCGCGTCGCCCACTGACATGGTGTCGCACGTCCATTAATACCTCATTTTGGTCACCATTGCCGTCGGCCGTCGCTCGGTGACAGCAACGTCCGCTTGAGATTCACGCGATCATATCATATATCATATAATAGGATGTATAAGCGGACATTATTCTAGCTGTATTCTTTTCATTCACTTATGAACCACAAAACACTGCAGCTGATGCCCTGCAGCAGCATCATCTGTGAGTTTCCGGCGGTCCGTCTAGGCGGACTAATGTTTCCCACACGGACTTAAATTGTTCCTCTGTAGTCCAGATGAAAAACTGTCACGGGCACTGTCACACACGTACACACCGCTGATTGGCTGTTGCTACACAACCACGCACAACATCGTCTGAAAAGATCAACTTTTTTTTCTGTGACATCGCGCGACAACCTATGTGATAGTGTGAAAAGCGGCTGTCGCATCACGGGAGGCTTAGCCTCGCCCCATCACGGCTGTACATTGACTTTGCATGGAGAGTGATCGCCGAGGTAGTACAAGTCAAGTGCAGTGTGAACGCAGCATAAGTGCTACAGACTGAAGAAGCTCCTCAAATAAACGCTTGACAACAAACAGGAATGTTTTAGGAGCTGTTAATTACTTTAGATTTAAATCCTCAAACGGCACCCTTTCAGTTCAAGCAGACTGAATCCTAATCTGTTGAAGATTCAGTCCTCCAGCAGACACCCCTTGAGAGAGCTGAGCCAACCTGTGCTCATCCAAATTCTCTCTATGGGTCCTAAACTGAGGCTAAACTGAGGCTCCTTTTACACCAATCAGTGCTTGCACAGCTTTTATTAGCTTCAGGCTAAACCACTGTTTCCCATTAGTCCAGGACTGAGACTAAATGAGGGAGAAATGCTGGTCAAAAGTGGCTCCAGACCCTGCCAGCTCTGTGTCCTTTTTCTCTTTGTCAGCAGCTGTGGAGCCTCTTCCTCTGTGCTGCAGTGACGAGCAGCTCACTATCAACAGCCTCAGGGTGACTTCTGTTGGCCATGTTGGGTCTGCACTTGAGGTCATGATGGTGCGGCCTCAGCATTTTATTCTGGCAGGAGCAGCAGACCCTCTTTGGATGGAAACAGGTCTAAAAATGAGGTTCATGAGACTTTACGGTAATCTGTGCTACATCTTTGAACTGAACACGGTTCAGTCATGAGAGGCTTCATGATGACAGCAGTTTAAACTGTTTAACCACAGACACACCAAACTGAGTTAGCTCCACATCCACCGAGGGACAGCAGGTCGGAACAGTGTCCACCGAAGAGAAGAGAAAAGTCTGCACCGACAACACCAACACCACGAGCACCAAAACACTGAGGAGGACAAACTCCATCTAAACCTGTGAACAGGAAACAGCTGCTGCTGATGTGTGAACATGTGAATCCACTGATGAAAATCTCCCTTTATTGTCTTTTCCTTTAAAACAAACATTAACGCTGTGATCTGACAGAAGAGGCAGAAATCAAGCTCATGAAGCCGTCATGGTCCTGCTGAAGTTCAGCAGAAGAATCAATATGATCATGAAGAGCAGATGATTTCTTTGACTGGAACTGTGGCCCCAAAATTCCTCATGGTCCCATCCCTAGAGCTGGACCACTGCAGTCCAACATGTGACAGGCTTTGGTGTGCTGGACACAGAGCAGAGTGAAAACTCAGCAAACACATGAAGATCCAACAAAGCTGCAGCTTCAGCCTGAACTGAAGAGAGTCCTCACAACTTTGTGTGCTCTCAGACTGATGGAGCTCAGTTATTGGAGGGCTCCTGATTCATTCTTCTGCTCTGACCACAGGTCAGCAGCTCTCTGGGAGTAATCTCTGTTTTTGTTTTTACTCCAACAGGTGGAAGAGTTTCTGAGGATAAGCAGAAGCAGCAGTGAATTCATCAACAGTCAGTAACTGATCCACTGTGACGTCCTGCAGCTGTTTCCTCCTGCAGACGTGTCCACACAGACTCTGTTCAGGTCCCTGCAGATCCTCCAACAGTCTGACAGAGTCTCACATTTGGTTTTTGATACCTGAGGCCTTCAAAGTTCCCGCCATTCTGAGTCTTCCTGCTGCCTGGACCAACAGTCAGAGCCAAAGAGATTTTAAATAGAAGCAGTAGCAAGCCAGGATTAAACATAGGTCGACATCAGAGAGCAGCAGGCCAGAAGACTGCAGGGAGACCACTAGTTCAGATCTATCAGACTAGATCCTTCCGATTCAGTCTAGCTCTACACAGTCATACAGATCTATGTGTCTAGATCTATCTCCTTCAGTCTAAATCAACACAGCCAGACAGATCTATGTGCCTAAATCTATCTGCTTCAGTCTTAATCCACACAGTGTGACAGTAGAAGGAGTGGTCCAGTGGTGTGACCGTAATGCCCTCATATTAAATCCTGTGAAGACAGAGGAGGTCTTTTTTGGGAATAACAACTGTGCATTTGGTCCAGTCAGTATTCACAATAAACCCATCAAACAGTCATCCTCCTTTAAATATCTGGGAGTGTATGTGGACAGTGCTCTTTCTTGGTCACCTCATGTGGATTTTATCTGTAATAAGGTCCAACAGCGGATATATTTTCTGAGAAGGCTCCGGTCCTTTGGTGCCAGTAGGGAGATTCTACATCTGTTCTACTGCTCCATCATCAAAGTGTCCTAAAGTATGGAGGCCCAGTCTGGTTCTGTGGCCTTACTGTCCAGCGTAAAGCAAGGATTCTAAGGCTGTTGAGTATCTGTTCGAAAATGGGAGGCCTGAGTGTTGAACGGCTTTCTTAGCAGCTGCTCCAAGCAAACCCTTAGACTGGCTGTGAAGATCAAAAAGGACCCTTCTCATGGTCTCCATAAGGAATATCACCTTCTGCCATCAGGGAGACATTTTAGGGTACCAAATGGTAAGAAAAATAAGTACAAGCTCTCGTTTGTTTCTCAATCTATTCCCTATTAAACAAGGGTGAGGAGGTGGGACAGCTCCACACACACATACCGTGACACTGACTTGGGACTTTTTTATGCATTTTAATTTTGTTTTATTTTAAAATATTTTTTTTTACATTTTATTTTTTAAATAGTTGGACTTTTTCAACCTTTTATGATGTATTTATTTGTATGTTTTTATTTTTAAGTGATGTGACACTGATGATGGATGAAGTGGTGACAAATTTCTGAGAAATCAGACAAAGTATTATCTATGTGCCCAGGTCTATCTGGTTCAGTCTAAATCAACACAGTAAGACAGATCTGTGTGCCTATATCTATGTACTTCAGTCTAAATCTACTCAGACAGATGTATGTGCCTAGATCTATCTGCTTTAGTCTAAATCTACACAGTCAGACAGATCTATATGATTAGATCTATCTGCTTCAGTCTAGATCTACACAGTCAGACAGTGTCCCTGAGCAGAGAGGTGCAGGTGGATGTTTCAGAGTCAAAGAACAAAATCTAAAGAGTGATTCTCAGAAACAAAGTCACTCTCACAAAAAGCAGACGCCTGTCCCTCAGAGCTGCTGACCCCTCAGAGTTTGACCTTCAACAGTGATGCTGTGACCTCCAGACGCCTGTCCCTCAGAGCTGCTGACCCCTCAGAGTTTGACCTTCAACAGTGATGCTGTGACCTCCAGACGCTCAGGCCTCTGCTGAAGAACTGAACACTGATGTCATTGTTGAACTGATGTTGTTCCTCTGTGTGATTGACCGTCTGATCAGTATGGAAGCGTATTGCTGCCAATACTAAAATGAAAATGAAAATGCAATACACTAAATGCATTTTCAATTCAAGATTAAAGGTGCATTATTTGCGTCAAAATGAAAATTAAATGTCAAATATACCATTATCATTTTCATTTTCATCTACAAGACTGCAAACTGTGTGAAATATTTCAAATCAAAATGAAAAAGGGTGTTTGCATTTTAATTTTCAAGAAATGGTCCAGTCAATACATGACATAATTCAAATGAAAATGCAAACATGAAAATGAAAATTCAATACTGAATTTAGATTAACATTTCAGGATCAATGGTGCTTTATTTGAGTCAGAATGAAAATTAAATGTCAAATATACCATTAGCATTTTCATTTTCATCTACAAGACTGCAAACTGTCATCCTGGAGATTTTGACTAATATTAATAATAATAGTAAACATGAAAAATTTGATCAGAATTAACCTTTAACTACTTAGAAACTGTTCAGTAAAATCTACTGAAAATCTCCAGGATGACAGACACCAGAGAAAAGAATCCTGTGTGAGATTTTTGTCACCTATCACAGGTTTGGTTTTTTGATCAGAAATGAGAAAAATATCAGAGCTCTCATTGATATTTGACCGGACTGAAAGAAGTAATATGTTAAAAACTTTTTGGACAAACAGCTTTAAATGTGAAGGTCTTTATTAGTTGATTTGACTGTTTTGTTTCACCTCCGTGTCATATTCAATAATAACGTTTTGAAATACGGGACAATATTCATGCTGTTTGGCCGTCGTGAAAAAGTTTTTTACGTGCTACCCCAGGTGCTCTAATATGAAAAATGCACAGAAACATACAAAGGTACATGGAATTAAAATCCAGATGAGTGATCCACCCGGCGTGGCCGCGCGAGCCGATCCTTGTGTGAGCACATCCAAAACAAATGAAGAGCAGCGGCACGAGAGCATTTCCGGTCGTGACGTCATCGTTGGAAAATAAAGTGTATAACATCTATAAAACCGTAGCAGCACAAAAAAAAAGTTTTAACGGCACAAACCAGCACAAACGAAGCACTAACAAACGGCACCATTTCGTGTCCGTTTGGAGGAAATGGGGGGCTGGGTGAACTCTGGATGACCTATAAAATAATATGTAATAACTGAAAAACCATAGCAGCACAAACGCCAATCTTACAGCACAAACCAGCACAAACGAAGCACTAACGAAATTGACAATTTCCCGAAATTTTGCGTGGGGTGGGGGGCCAGCTTCACGCAGGTGATAGCAGAGTATTCTGCCAAATTTTCAATCAGCATTGACTCCCGGTTGTGGACATCTGATTTGGCGGTTTCATTCTGCTCTACCAAAAGAGCCAATTCCTCAATGGAAAGTTTAATTCTGCCCAAGTATGACATATTTTGTTGCTGACTTGCCATCTCTCTGCCTGTTCTCTTTCCGCTCACGGTAGAACTTGGCGCTTCCTTTTCTCCTCTGGTGGGCTACTTGTTGGATTGATGACAGTGCCGTATGTGAACACTGCCACCTAGTGTTGAATATGATGTACAACCAAGGAGTCATTTGAATTTTCATTTGAGTTTTGTCACACTTAATGCACCTTTGATCCTGAAATGTAAATGTTACATCAGTATTGCATTTTCATTTTCATGTTTGCATTTTCATTTGAATTATGTCATGTATTGACTGGACCATTTCTTGAAAATTAAAATGCAAACACCCTTTTTCATTTTAATTTGAAATATTTCACACAGTTTGCAGTCTTGTAGATGAAAATGAAAATGATAATGGTATATTTGACATTTAATTTTCTTTTTGACGCAAATAATGCACCTTTAATCTTGAATTGAAAATGCATTTAGTGTATTGCATTTTCATTTTCATGTTTGCATTTTCATTTTAGTATTGGCAGCAATACGCTTCCATAGATCAGACTGTGTTGATGTTTTCTGTTTAGTGTCTGAACTCATCTGTAACAGTCTGATGCCACATGTGACCTTATGACCTTGAACTGGGGGTGGGGGGGGTCATGTTGTGTTTGTGTTCAGTGGAAAATCTGCCGACATCAGCAGTTTGAGTTTGAGTGAACTTTCTGCTCCAGTTTGAAGCTGCAGTTTGTGGTTTTCCTCTGAACTCTGATCTTTACCAAAGCATGAACTGTCCTCTTCCTCAGAACAGGTCCTGCTCAGGTTTCTGTTGGGGGAGGGGCTCCATCTTTGACCTTTGAACCCAGTTAATGTATAAAGAGTGAGAAAACAGCACACATGCTGATGAAACATTTATTTTTCTATATTTTCACCTATAAAGTCAGTGTGACATATGCACAGCTGATATATTTACGTTGGAGTGAACAAAATGAGCTTGGAAAACAAACTGAGAAAGAAAACTGCAGAAAAATATAAAGAAAATAAACAGGCAAAAAAATAAAAAGGAAGCATTGTTTTGAAATGGAAAATGTGACTCCAGGTCACATTGTTGTGTCTTATATGCAGAGAACCAAGTTCAGTGTATTCATTGTAAAAAGTGCCGTTATGAATTATGTTTTGGAGGCTTGAGAAGATGTTTTACTCTCTATATGTCAGTTTAAATAATTGTGTTATGTATGTTTTTAGTGTGTTAGCAGTTGGAAAAAATGCTTTACAGCATAATATACTGTAATATAAACACAAACAAAAAAAAGGTAAATTACATGTATCCTTCTGTGCTGTAAATAATGCTGGAGTTTAACAACTAACATTAGACAATAACTATTATGTTCTGACTAATCTGACAGTTGAACAGACTGCTGTACATGTAAAGATGTACACAGTGAAAAGAAGCTGAACCATCAGGCTGAGAATCAACAATCAGTGATGATCAACAAGATCTATTCACTTGGAAATTGTGCCAACTGTAGTCTACCTGTACTTAATCATTTCCAAAGACGTCCTTAGACACTGAGACATGGACGAAGACATTTGAAATTTGATGAAATGAAAGAGAAATACAATTCTGCTGTGAACACTGGCTGAGAGATTTGGAGGTTTGTCCGTGTTATTTTGAGAATGTAATTTCAGATTCAAGACAAAAGACAAACCAATGGAGAGAAACTGTAACTCTTAAAATGGAAAAGCTCACATTGACTTAAATGTAAAGCAACTCCCTCTGACAAGAACTACAGATGATAAAACCAAAGAAATGAACTGACATGTTATCTCTTAAATCAAAGACAATGGTAAAAATATGCTGTTGGATTTCTTTTGTAAGTGAATGTAAATCACTGATGGAGAGGGGCATGTTAAATCTGGCCCAGGGCCCCACATTGGGAAGGGCCGGCTCTGGTCTTTCTCCTGAACACTTTTGAAGGGCCTGTGAGTCTGAGCCTCACAGATGATTATTTTTGGACTTTTATGGTTTTTATTCAGATTTTTATGCTTGATTTTGTTTAATCCACATATTTTGATCTGATTCTGTATTGACTGTAAATATCCAAAGTGTTTTTTCTCTTCAATAAACTTTTAGCCTTTCAGAGAGTCTTGAGTGATCTTTGACTTTGACCTTTAGTTGGTGTTCAGTGACTTAGTGAGTTAGTCCTCCTTTTGGGGTCAGGCTTAGACCGTCCAGGCCTCAGGGCTCGGTCTGAAAATACAGTTTGATATGAAGTTATGTTTTGTTGCTTTAATCCAGTCCAGTTTCCATGTTAGATGACTTTATAAAATGCTGTGTGAATAATAAGGATGTAGAGAATATTGCAGCTTTCATTCATTTCTGCTTGTAAAGATAAAATTAGAGCTCCAAGCTGCTGTCCCATCAAAGTCTGACCCAGAGTCTGCTCCCTGCCTCCAGCTGGTCCTCATGCTGACAGTCTCAGACCTGATAGGGCTGTATGCCTGCAATACTAAAGCAAGAGCGACACCTGGTGGTCAAAGTACAAAACACACTGTTACCAGCATGATGTGCACAGACGTAAAGATCTAAATCTGAACAGGTGACATGTAGACGATCCCCCTGTGACACAGGAAACAGCTGACAGACGTTTATTGTTCATGATCGCGGAGCAGAAGACAATAATTAAGAACAGCATTAAAAACAATAATCAATGATGCTGCTCAGTAAAGTCTGCATCCCAAACCCCAGAGCTCTGATGAAGTGTCTGATTTAAGGAGCTGATGATGAAATCAACACCTTCTGGTTGAGTTTGGGAGAACATGGACTCTCCTGTCTGTCTGCAGCTGTGACTCTCTGCTTCAGTCACTGTTGTGCACAGTCATGGACTCCTTCTGCTCCTGGTTGTGAGCTTTTGTTCCTGTGCTCTCTGCCTCATGGAGAGTGGGCGGGGCTTCACTGAGGCTACCTGCAGTCTCACACCTGATCCTCCTCTCAGCATCACCTGCACCTGCTTCATCTCCACTTGGACTGAGCTCCAGGTCCAGATGATTCCTGCAGCTCCATGTGGTAGAGTTGGCCCAAACTCTCCAGTTTATCTGTGCTCTCCAGTCTGTTTGTGTAGCCTTGTGTTTTTTGATTGTTCTTCCTGTGCCTTACCTGTGTTTGTGCTCCTTTCTACAGCACCTCCACGCCACACGCCCACCTTCAGAAATCACTGCCTCACTCTCAGTAAATCCCCTTCACCTCTGATCTCAGCCCCTCTCCTTCCCCTCAGCTTCTCCGAAATAAATTCACTTTGTTTCACCTCCTAATCTGTCTGCAGCTTCTGCTCCTGGGTCCAAACAACACGACCTGGAAATATTCCTGAACAACATCTTCTGTGAAGAGAAACACAAACCAGTGAACAGCAGAAAGAACCAGAAGTGTCAGAAGTTTTAGACATTTTCTAGAGAACAAGTGTTTTTTTCTTTTTGTCTACATTCCCCAGTTATTGTTGGACTTACATTTATTTGGCATAATTAAAGATGCTTATTACAAAAAGTCTCACTTTTAGATATATGCCTGATGGAAAAACACACTTTAAGATTAGTTTTATAGCATCAAAATAGGTTGGCTATAAATGCTATTCCTTAGCTTCACGGTCGGGTCGGACAGGGCTGGACTGGCCTGGATACTCAACTTCAGGAACAAGACAATTAAAACTAGAGCAAATTTATATTATTCAGACACGTCTTAGAGCACCGGGCTGTGATATATAGCTGGCTACAAAACTATGATACAGAGTTTTCCAAAAATTGCTTGTTGTCACATATCAAAAACTGCTGCTACGTAACTAGAAAGAGATACATTACCTCGTGGCTTTGCATCCTGTAAGTTGTTGAAAAAAGAAGTTGTAAAGCAATGCAGAGTTCTGAGGAAGGTCTGAGCTGCATTCATTAGCATCACAACAAACACACGCTTTGTCTTGGGTCACATCTTTCCGACAGTCGCAGCGCGTGCTCATGGGTAGCAGAGTCTTTATGTCGCTGGAAATAGATTCTCTTCATAGCACCTTTAAATATAACCAGCCATAAAGACCATGATGAGTCAAAGCCTTTAAATCTGTCCTGCTCTGAGAGCATCATCGACGCCCCACTGCCCTCTATCCAGGACCTGGACTTCTCCAGGACTTGAAGGAGGGCAGGGAACTTTGTGAAGGACTCCTCTCACTCTGCTCATGGACTTTTTGATCTGCTCCCATCCAGCAAGCTCCTCAGAGCCCTGTGGACCAGGACGAGCAGCACAGGAGCAGTTTGTGTCCATCTGCAGTCACCATGTGAAACAGTTCATAGCTGCTCTGTTCATCTGCACAGCTGCTCTTTCCTCCCATCACTGGAAATATTCCTGCATGTTTGGATGTTCATCATCTACATTTTGTATACACACTGCATTTGTTAAGAATGTTTTCCATTTTTATTTCATTATAATTTAATGTTATTCTCTCTCTTTACTTACAGCTTAACTTTCTTTGTACCAGAGAAAACTGCTGGAGTTAAATTCATTTGATTCATGCGGCATGTTCCAGAGAAGCTGGATTTGTACTTTATTTTGTAGTTACTGCACAGGAGGAATTGAACCTGTAGGTGGCAGCAAAGCAACATTGTGGATGTCTGCTGCAGCTAAACACCAAAGAAGAAGAAGATTCACTTAAAGGTGGTCTCTTACCTTTTCCTTTAAAATGCTTGTCCAGTGTTTCCTGGTGTTTTTGTCTTTGAGATATAAATATGTTTATTTTTAACATGCAAATCCATTTTAAACCCACAGGAGCTGTTTGTCAGCTGGTTTCTCCTGCAAGGAAATTAAATATCTTAGTTTATTTTGTTAGACTTCAATTTAATTTTTAAAAATCTTTATTGTTCAGGACATTTAGGCAAAGCAGAGTGAATCTTTACTTCTGTTCCAGTGACTGTGAGGCCTCAATACAGCAGAGAGATCTATTAGACTACATCTATCTCCTTCCATCATAAATTATACAGTATAGATCTATCCAACCAGATCTAACTACTTAGCTTTAAATCAACACAGGAGAGAGATCTATCTGACTATATCTATCTGCTTCGTTCTAAATCAATATGGAGTGAGATCTAACAGACTATATCTATCTGCTTCGTTCTAAATCAATATGGAGTGAGATCTAACAGACTATATCTATCTGCTTCATTCTAAATCAATGTCAGAGCAAGATCTAACGGACTATATCTACCTGCTTCATTCTAAATCAATATGGAGTGAGATCTAACAGACAATATCTATCTGCTTCATTCTAAATCAATGTCGGAGCAACGTCTAACGAACTATCTCTATCAGCTACTTTCTACATCAATAACAGAGATTAGATCTAAAAAACTACACTGCAAAAAAAGAAAGAAAAAAAAGCTTGTTTTTTAGAAATTTGTTCTTGTATTTTACCTAAACAGAAAAATTATCTTTACAAGCAAGATGCGTGTTAGAAAAAAAAAAACTTATATCAAGAGAATGTGTCGAACAAAATCTTAATAAGAAAGTACAGCTAAAATTAAGCAACTATTACAGGTAACAAGCCACAACAATGGTTTGAATGAAGTCCCAACAGAAGAACAAGATTATTTTACTTATTTTAAGATTAAGATCAGTTACACAATTTCTCAGTTTAAGAAATCACAAAAATATAAGTTGAATCCATATGACCGTCTAGAGTTTTCTGATATGCCTTTACCCAGAGGCCGGCTGGAGTGTACCCGTACACTCCCGGTGTGGAGCCAAGCTAAGCTAAGCTAGCGGCTTTGGTTGGAAGTCTCTCAAAATAATTGGTACTGGATGTACAGTTGAGAATGGTCTCTACCTGCTTGTTATGGACTGGGGACTGAGGTAAGACACCAAAACAACGAAAATGTTGGAATATTCTTTTAAAAAAGCACAAAAGACTGCATTTTCTGAGGATGATTTCTGAGTTGTTGAGAATTATGCTTTTGGAACTGTTTGTCAGCTGATTTGACTTTTTTAATAAATGGCAAGCAAACAGGATTGCTTCTGGTGGCTTGATTTTAGATAAAAACACTTACATTTGTGTTTTATTTTTAAGAAATTGTCTTATTTTAAGTTAATTTTGCTTATTGCTTTTCTTGGAGTTGGAGGATAATTTCTTTAAACCAGCTAAATCAGAAAGACATTGTCTTGTTTTAAGAAAATCTATCATATTCCAAGACTTTTTTACTAAATGAAAAACATGTTAGTTCTTAAATTTAGTTATATATAGTTATATTCTTGAAATAAGCTAAATCAACAAGCAGAACACAAAAGTTAAGTGAACTTCTCTTAAAAAATAACTTTTCTATGCTTGTAGTAAGCAAACTTTTCTCAAATTTAGGGCAATTTTAACTAGTTTCAAGACAGATTCCATCTAGATTTATAAGCTAGTTTTAAGAATTCTAGCCAAGCAGAATTTGCTGACCCCATTGGCAGATTTTTTAGCTCAAAACAAGAAAATTGTAACAAATTAAAGGATATTTTGCTTATTTTTAGTAGGACTGTTTTTGCAGTGTAAATCTATCTGGTACATTCTAAATCAATAACAGAGATGAGATCTAACAAACTATATCTATCTGCTTCATTCCAAATCAATGTCGGAGCGAGATCTAACAGACTATATCTATCTGCTTCCTTTTAAATCAATGTCGGAGCGAGATCTAAGTGACTATATCTATCTGATTCATTCTAAATTTATGACGGAGCGAGATCTAACAGACTATATCTATCTGCTTCATGCTAAATCAATGACGGAGCAAGATCTAACAGACTATATCTATCTGCTTCATTCTAAATCATATTTGGAGTGACATCTAACGGACTATATCTATCTGCTTCATTCTAAATCAATGTCAGAGCAAGATCTAACAGACTATATCTATCTGCTTCATACTTAATGACGGAGCGAGATCTAACAGACTATATCTATCTGCTTCATACTTAATGACGGAGCGAGATCTAACAGACTATATCTATCTGCTTCATTCTAAATCAATGACGGAGCGAGATCTAACAGACTATATCTATCTGCTTTATTCTAAATCAATGTCAGAGCAAGATCTAACAGACTATATCTATCTGCTTCATACTTAATGACGGAGCGAGATCTAACAGACTATATCTATCTGCTTCATTCTAGATCAATGATGGAGCGAGATCTAACATTTTAAATCAATGATGGAGTGAGATCTAACAGACTATATCTGTCTGCTTCATTCTAATACAACGACGGAGCAAGATCTAACTGACTATATCTATCTGCTTCATACTCAATCAAAGACGGAGCGAGATCTAACTGACTATATCTATCTGCTTCATTCTAGATCAATGACCGAGCAAGATCTAACTGACTATATCTATCTGCTTAATTCTAAATCAATGACAGAGCGAGATCTAACAGACTATATCTATCTGCCTCATTCTAAATCAATGGAGCGAGATCTAACAGACTATATCTGCTTCATACTAAATTAATGACGGAGCAAGATCTAACGGACTATATCTGTCTGCTTCATTCTAATACAACCACGGAGCAAGATCTAACTGACTATATCTATCTGCTTCATACTCAATCAATGTCGGAGCAAGATCTAGCAGACTATATCTATCTGCTTCATACTAAATCAATGCTCACAGGGAAATCTAACGGACTATATCTATCTGCTTCATACTAAATCAATGACGGAGCGAGATCTAACGGACAATATCTACTTCATACTAAATCACTGTCACAGGGAAATCTAACGGACTATATCTATCTGCTTCATACTAAATCAATGATGGAGCGAGATCTAACAGACTATATCTATCTGACTCATTCTAAATCAATGACAGAGCAAGATCTAACGGACTATATCTATCTGCTTCATTCTAAATCAATGACGGAGCGAGATCTAACAGACTATATCTATCTGACTCATTCTAAATCAATGACAGAGCAAGATCCAACGGACTATATCTATCTGCTTCATTCTAAATCAATGAAGGAGCGAGATCTAACAGACTATATCCATCTGCTTCATTCTAAATTAATGACGGAGCGAGATCTAACAGACTATATCTATCCGCTTCATTCTAAATCAATGCTCACAGGGAGATCTAATGGACTATATCTATCTGCTTCATACTAAATCAATGACGGAGCGAGATCTAACTGACTATATCTATCTGCTTCATTCTAAATCAATGATGGAGCGAGATCTAACATTTTAAATCAATGATGGAGTGAGATCTAACAGACTATATCTATTTGCTTCATTCTAAATCAATGACGGAGCGAGATCTAACGGACTATATCTATCTGCTTCATACTAAATCAATGTCGGAGTGAGATCTAACGGACTATATCTATCTCCTTCATTCTAAATCAATGTCGGAGCGAGATCTAACGGACTATATCTATCTGCTTCATTCTAAATCAATGTTGGAGCGAGATCTAACGTGCTATATCTATCTGCTTCATTCTAAATCAATGTTGGAGCGAGATCTAAGGGACTATATCTATCTGCTTCATTCTAAATCAATGTTGGAGCAAGATCTAACGGACTATATCTATTAGGAGTGGGAGAAAAAATCGATACACCTAAATATCGCGATTTTTTGTCTGCCGATTTTAAAATCGATATTTTTATTCAAAAATCGATATTTCCCCCCCCCCCCTACACACACACGCACACTCACACTAGGCGCTAAAGTCGCCAAACTGAGGCAAGCTACATTGCTGGATAAAACAGGCCATAGCTGTTAAAATAGTGCTGAGTAGATTTACTACTTTTCACCAGCAGATAGTGGACAGGTGACAGGTTTCTATTCAAAGTTTTGGCGTACATTTATTTTAAAACACACACACCGGACCGAGGGACGCGAGTGTGGCTGCAGAGGCTGTGGAGCGGAGCAGAGAGAGACACAGAGTGATAGAGAGTACTCACGATGCCGAGAGTACTTTGTCAAGTACTGTCTGACTCTGAATCTGAGGAATATTTACTCTCTGAGGATGACGGTCAGTCGTCCAGTGAGGAAGAAACTGGCAGCGAGTGCGCGCAGCGGGAGCGGCTCCGCGCGCCATTACAGTCCCGGAGCAGTACATACCGAGAGCTTTTCCTCTCCCTGCCCAGTTACTACCGAAGAGTGCACATAGTCTGGGATACAGGGAAGCTCAAAACACCGCGAAAAGTGACGGTGTTAGCGGAGAATGAGAAAGACCGCGGAGCTCTGGTCAAACGAAGGAGAAGCCGGGGGTAAACACTGCAGGCAGCAGAGGCGTTCATGCTCGGCCCGTAAATTACAGTGATGATGATGGCTGGGAAAACCAACCACTTTGAAACTATAGCATTTTTAAATCTTGATAGCAAAACTGAATATTTCTTGAAAAAACTCTGTTGCCTGAAGGGATAATAAGTGACTTTTTATATGCAATCCAGGCTTTTGAAGAGAGGGGGCATAACCAGCTGGTTAATATATATTGCTGAATAAATCCTAAAAACAGACTCACATGTGATGTGTATTTTTCCTGATATAGTCTGTAGGCATCATCATTGTTCATCTTTTTCAATGGTTTTAAAAAAGCTAACTAAAGATTGCAAAAATCGGCAGTATCGTAGAATCGCAATTTAAATCGTATCGGCACCTTAAAAAAATCGCAATAAATCGTATCGGGAGAAAAGTGAATTGTCCCAGCCCTAATATCTATCTGCTTCATTCAAAAACAATTTGGAGTTACATCTAACAGACTATATCTATCTGCTTCATACTAAATCAATGACGGAGCGAGATCTCACAGACTATATCTATCTGCTTTGTTCTAAATCAATGTCGGAGCGAGATCTAACGGCCTATATCTATCTGCTTTATTTTAAATCAATGTCGGAGTGTGATCTAACGGACTGTATCTATCTGCTTCATTCTAAATCAATGTTGGAGAGAGATCTATCACACTACATCTATCTGCTTTGGTTTTAACTAACAGTAGAAAAAACTCTATTGGACTATATCTATATGGTTCAGTTTAAATCTCTATGGTACATAGATCTATCAGTCTAGATGAAAGGTGTTATATGTGATACCTGTCAGAGTTCCTGAGGAGAGGATCATCTTCTGCTCAGAGAGGAGGACACAGCAGTGAGTTCATCAACAGTCAGTAACTGATCCACTGGGACGTCCTGCAGCTGTTTCCTTCTGTAGACGTGTCCACATAGACTCTGTTCAGGTCCCTGCAGATCCTCCAACAGTCTGAAAGAGTCTCACATTTGGTTTTTGAAATCTGAGGCCTTCTAAAGTCTCCTCCGGTCTTCTTCTTCCTCCTGAGATGTCTCAAACATCTGACGTCCCGTTGACGGAGACCCCCTGTCTCAGACCTGTTTGAGTCTTTTTTAAAGGCTCTTCAGAAAACAGCAGAAATAAACTGCAGCAGCAACATGATGTTTGTTCAGGGAGCTTTTCAAACCTCTCTGTCTCTCTGCTCTTCTTCTTTTTCCTGCTGTGGCTCAAAATGTGTCCTGGTGTCCTTTTATTGATCTGATATTTGGACTCCAGACCATAAAAAAACAATCTGACCTGATCTATCTGACTGGATCTAGCTGCTTCAGTAAATAACAATACAGGGAAGAGATCTATTGGACTAAGTCTATCTACTTCAGCCGAAAGCAAGGTAGGAGAGAGATTTATCTTAGGAGAATATTTTAAAGGGAAACCTTGTCCTAGGAATGAAATTTATCAAAATTCAAACATTACTGGAGATGTATAATTACATGATCATTTAATTAATTTTATACTTAACTTCCTTTAAAGTTGATCATCTCTTCAGACTAGTACACTTTTAAAACATGATATGCTAACATTAAGCTTGTAAACATTTAAAGGAGTCTTACCTTTGAGTCTTTAAAAGCGAGTGGAGGTTGTTGTCAGGCAGACGGGGGCTTTTGTAGGATGACGACGGTCCATCAGGGTTTAATAACAGTTTACAGGGCGTACATGACATGCTGTTCCCAGACAGAGCTGCAGGAAAAGTATCTGTCTAATGCTGCGCCGGTCAAAATGATGATTCCCTCAAAATGGAGGCATGAGGCACGTACGACAGAACGATGGACTCGACCAACGCAGCTTGCAAGTCCCTCCTCCCCCCCTTTTTTTTTTTATAATAAGTGCAATTATAATGTTGGTTTTGTTCGTGCTCCAGCAGCCCTTTAAATTGAACCCCTGACATGCTCTAAAACTCACCAAAATCAACACACAGTCCAGATCTGGGAAAAATATGAGCAATGGTTTTAATATTTATTTTGCATTTGTAACCATTTTTACCCCTGTGTTGCCTGTTTTTCAAACAATAAAGAATGAATATTAGATTATTAAAATGATCATTAAAATGACAACTTTTCCTGTTTTTATCAGTGAAAACATTTTTCATCAATTCACCTTCATATTGATAAAATTACTTCACTGTTTATTGTGACGTCACATCAAATGCGTTTTTTATCCTTCATCATTTCAACATGTAGAGTAGTATTTTAGTTCTTTCAATTATTGCAGACTTGAATTAATCTATCTGTTTCAGTCCAAATTTCTTTCTATCTATCTATCTATCTATCTATCTATCTATCTATCCATCTATCTATCTATCTACAATACAAAAGAGAGATCTGTCTTACTAAATCTGTCTGCATCGGCCTAAATTAATAAAGGGGAGATCTATCTATCAACTTCCTTTGAAACACTATTAAAATAAATGAAGTACAGTATCTCAGCCACACAGCTCCAGACTGAGAGAAACCAAATGATGTCCATCACACAGCCTCACAGACTGGAGCTTAGCTCTGACTTCAGTGTGTGCTCCTCAATGCTAACACAGTGGCTAACACTACAGCTCATTAGCTCAGGCCTGCTCATCAACACACAGACACACAACTGAACCCACGGCAGAGATTAGCTGAACCACACAGACAGACAAACCTCACACACTCTCTCAGAAAATAGAGTTATTTGTCTCAACATGGCACAAAAGCTAGCGGGCTAACAGCTAACGGCTAACCGCTAGCGGGCTAACGCGGCTAGCACCCAGCTATCACAGAACAAAGGCTGAATGTCCATAGCATTAGCATATGCTTAGCATGGAAGCACAAATCATGGTTATTGACTAAAAGGCCATCAAAATATAATTAATATCCACCCACAATGTGTCATATTATATTAAATATTGAGATTTTTTTATTTTAAGGGCTACTATTGTCCTTGGATAAAAGTTTATCATGAATAAAAACATCACTGAAGCTGTAAGTCAGTGTTAAATCTCATCACACAGAAGCAAAAAGTTACAATAACATGATCTTTTTAATTTTATTCTAAACCTTGTTCAGTTTTGATCATCTCTTCAGACTAGTACAGGTTTAACTCATGATATGTGAACAATAAGAAAGTAAAAATGTAAAGGTGTCCTACCTCAGACTGTCTGAGAGCGAGTGGAGGATGTTGAGAGGCAGACGGAGGCTTTTATAGGATGATGACGGTCCATCAGGGTGTCCACTTAAATACACTTTTTTCATGAATCTAAGTCTACTTGTAATTTTTATGCCATTTTGAACCTTCATTTGACTATGAGGACGAGCAAGAAACTGGAAAACTTTAACTGTCATATCTCAAAAACTGTAATAGGTGGTAAAAACAAAACAATGTAAATTGAACATTTGTAGGTCCAAGTCTTGTGATCCTTTTAAGCTTTGAATGAACTTTTTAGCTTCATGTACCTTTTTTTTGTTTCTATACAATCTCAAAAAGAAGACAGGTTTTCTGACTCTGTCCATGGGCATGAAGCTTTTCTATCTTATAACATGCTGGATCCTGACAGAGCTGCAGACACACATCAGTCTCCACCAGCTCTTTAAACCGTAACTGGACCCCCTAAACATGCTCAAATCTCACCAAAATCAGCGCACACTCCAGATCTGGCAAAACATTCTTAATTTTTGCATTTTTTATGTTTGATATTTCTAATGAGAGACACTACATGAGGTTATCATCACTTCTTACTACTTTTGCTGCCTGTTTTCAAATGATGAAGGATGAAAACTAGATTATTAAAATGACCATATAATGATAACTTTGCATTTTTTTACCAGTGAAATCTTTTTAATATCAACCAGGTAACTTCTTAAATGTACAAGAATTTTTTTTCTCAAAAATAAGTTAAAGATTACATTTAAGAAGTTACCAATTAAACAGCCATCATCAGATTAGGATTTCTTTTTTTATGTTTTTTAATGTAAAAAAAATTCCACTTACTAATTGCTACTGTGACATGGAAAATCCCATGTGGGTGATACTTACACCCACAGGAGGGAAAATGAATGTTATTGAAGCTTTTCACTTTTCACCCTTTCTTTTTTTTGCTTTTAACTTTAACAATTCCTGTGAAGTTGGGATGTTGTATAAAACTTAACAAAATGATCTAAAAATTATTTTGAACCTATATTCAGTTAAAAATGCCACAAAGGCAGAGATTTAATGTTCAAACTGACAAACTTTTGTTTTTTTTTTCAACTTTTTCCTCACTTTGAATTTGATTCATGCAAAATGTTCCAAAAAAGCAGGTTTGTACTTTTTTTTTATTTATAGTAATATGTAGAATTAGTGCACAGGAGGAGTTGAACCTGTAGGTGGCAGCAAAGCAACTATTTGGATGTCTGCAGCAGCTTAATGCCCAAGAAGAAGAAGATTCAACTACAGGTGGTTTCTTACCTTTTCCCTCCAAACATTTGTTTGTCAAGTTTTTCCTGTTTTTGAAATATTAATGTGTTTATCTTTTTAACATGCAGAACTATTTTAAACCCACTGTAGCTGTTTGTCAGCTGGTTTATCATGCAGACAAATTAAGTATCTTGTTTTTTTTTTTTTTACATTAGGCTCCATTTCTTTTAACAGTTTATTATAAATCTTTATGATTAAGAGCATTAAGGCAAAGCAGAGTGAGTTTTTTCTTCTATTCCAGTGAATGTGAGGCTGAAGCAGCTGGTCCAACATGTCTTTGGGCCTCATGTCTCAGATTTTGACCTCCTGACCAACTAAAGCTCTGCAGGCTTTTATTTTGTTAGTTTGAGACTCCTGCTACAAAATAAGAGCACAAATATCCAGCTGTCATGTTTGGAAGAAGCTTTTTTAATTCTGAGGTCACATGGAAGGAGCTAACATGCTACAGGAGCCTCAACAGGTGAGTCAACCAACATCCAGTCATTCACTTTAGAGAAACACAACTTTATTTATTTTGTTTTTATTTAATGCACAAAGCCTGTTACTGGCAAACTCTCATATTTCTAAATCTGAGGCCTTAAAAACTATTATGGTGCCTTAAAAAAGAAACAAATCCAAACTCAGGGGTGCTTATAGAAATTCACAGCCCCATGAAACCAAATTAAATTAGGCCCCTTCCCAAACCCACCTGAGCTCTGCACAGCTTCTCAAACTGAATTTCTCAAATATTTATGACAATCTATGTTTCTAATAGATACAGACCTTTCTAGCATTTGGGCCATTTTAGGCATTTAAAATGTTTTTTTAATTGTATAATCATTCCTCTTAAATCTTTGGTCTTTTACCCTTTTATTGTTCTTTTTTAAATCTAATTGATGGTTAATTAATCTAATTGATCCAGGGTTGATCTATTTAACTCTCCTCTGTGATGCTGCTCTGAGTTAAATCTGTTTTTTGGTTGATGTCTCTAGTTCTCTGTTGCAAAATGTATTTACTTAAGTACAAATAAAGTAACATGTTAATTTGTTTTAAATTGTCAGATTACACATTTGCTTTCCTCTTTAACTTTTTTATCATCCCAAATATGACAACATGATAATTTATAAAACAAAATGGATAAACAAAACTATAATTCCCTAATAAATGTTTTCCAAAGAGCTTGTTTTTAAAATACATGTCATTTTATGAGAGTTATTCCATGTTGAAGATGCCTGAATATCACTTATTTTCAATAGAAAAAGACAAGAAAAAGTTATAAAGGATTTATTTTTTAGGGCCCTTGTCAGTCGTGAGCCCTGAAATCTTCTTAACTTTAATGATGAATGAGTTTGTTTTCCTGGTAACTTACAGTATTACAAATGTATTTATTTTTAGTTTTATCAAACCCTTGGTGCTGTGTTTACTCAATCTTTTTTTACCTCTATTTTTCTCTATTTTTTAAAATGTATTTTGTGCTCATTCTGGTAATAAAGATAAAGATAACATAAGAAACATACTAAGCCAAAAAGCAAAGCTGCCAGCTCTCACATCACTGATTAGTGATACATGCTTCCCACACTTCATGATGAAGTAAAAATATCAAAAACATGGCTCTAAAATGCATTTTGTTTTTTTAAACATGCAAAAAATTCATGTGTGGCTTAAAGACAGTGCTGACTAATTCCATGTGTTTTCTTTTTAATTAAAAAAACCTAATACACTTCTATATGAGATAATTATCATCACTTTGAATAACTTGATTTATCGGCTCTTTGAAAGAAAATTGTTCCGCATGTATTTTTGTGCTTCTTACATCCGTTAGTCCTTAAACCTTGTTGCTGCTCAAAAGTTGTATTTCTTAAAACCTTTATGTCCAAAACTAAAGTTTGACCCATAAAACTACATTGTTAAGTATTAAATATTGTTTATGTTGATTTCAATGTAAAGTGTCACTCCATTCAGACTCCTGTAGCCGGTAAACCTGCAAAAGTTTTATTGTTTCTCCCCTCGATAAGATATTTCAATGCTCAGAATGATAAGATTTACAGAGCTAAACAAATTTAACCACCAACATGTTAGGTTATGTAATGTCTATTCTAAATAACTCATTGGTAAATAAAACAATATTTCATGTTTCTGTAATGTTAATACAACAGCATGTCCAAGCTCTACCACAGAAATGACATTTTTAATGCTTTAATTTTATTATTATCCATGAATTTTCAGCTTCATTGTCTTACAGAAAACAGACAAAATACTATAAATTATAATATAAATAAATAGTAAAGCTCATTATTACTTATTTATTGCACTGTCATATCAAAGTTATTTACAGTACTCCATAAAAATTAGTTATATTGGTTGAATGTTCTACTTAATTAATTTCTTACTCCTCAGAGGAGCCCAGTGAGGCTCAGATTTGTGTATAAAAGTGTGATTTCGGTTTAAATTCCTTATTTCTGCTTCAAAAATACATTTAATAACAAACATTTTCAGATTTTAACAAGCTTTTGAATGATATATTAAATGTTTATTTTCTTGTTTTTATGGGACTACTTAATGTGTTATTTCTTTCAAACCTTTATTTTCCTTTAAAGTTTGTATATTAGAGAAAATAAATCAACATTTGGCTGTTTAACAAACCAGTGTGAGGGTGAGAGGACACAGATTAAAGGAGAGACACTCTGATGACATTTTACTCAAGTACAAATAAAATCAGCAATTTATGAGTTTACTAAAGAAAAAGTAAAAAGTACATCATGAAGAATTTACTCAAGTGTTTTTAATATTGTTTCTGTGTTTGTTTCACAGCAGTGTGAGGAGTTCACCTTTCTTAAGTCATTTTGGAACTGGAGGAAATGTTTTGGATCAGAGTTTCTGAGGTGAGCGTTTGTTTTACACAGTTCTGTTTAGGCCTGAACAATTAATGCAAATTACATTAAATCACAATATGGCTTGTTGCAATTTTCAAATTGCAGAAGGTTCAATATTTTTAGACCAAAATGTGTTGAACATTTTGGCATTGTGATGTAGTTTGTTGCAATTTCATGCCTATTTTTATTTTTTTACCTCTATTTATTCACTTTTTCCCAATTTTGGACCATTTTTACCTTTTTTATCCCTGTTTTTACAACTTTATGCCTATTTTGCCCCCATTCATCTTTTTTGGCCACTGTCAGAACAATTTTTGGGAATTTTTACATGGTTTTTGAAATTTTTTTTCAAATTTAATTCCCAATTTTGCTGCCATAATCGATTTTCCTTAGCCCCTTTCGGATTTTTTTTGCCAATTTTTCCACTTTTTTTTTGCAATTTCATACCTATTTTGCACCTACTCATTAACCTTTTTCTGCTTTCCTACCATTTTTATACAGTTGTTACAGTTTCATACCCATTTTGCTTCTGTTCTTCACTTCTACACTTTTTCTCAAATCTTTAATCCTTAGATTAATTTAATGTCTTATTGGTTTTACTATAAAAAGATCTACTGCTTATGTTTGTTTAAGAATACAGAAGATGAGGAACATTAAAACAATTGCAGAGTAAATCACAATATTGGGGAAAAAATCGCAATTTGATGATTTTCTCAAATTGTTATATATTTCTGTTATATATTTAAAAATTTGGGTGATAAAGCATCAAGTTATCTGATTTTTCTGCTAATGATATATTTTTCAGATTTATTTGATGTTGGCTTCTCTTGGTGCAGCACCTCTCCAGGAATCTGGCACAAAGGTATTTTTTTTTTCACATTATTTGATAAATAACTTACTATTTTCTAAAGAAAGTCTATTTCACAATGTTTTCCAGATTAGACCTGACTTTTATCAGTTTAAGATGCAGTCTTTCTACAATCATCAGAACATTTCAATTTTCATACTTTGTTCTCCTCAGGTCAGTATTATATAAAATATTTTCTTTAAAAACATAATGCTTATAATTATTCACACTATTTAAAAGACAGTCATTGAAAGCATTAAGTTCTTTCTAAGCGTTAAGAAAATCATTTCAGATCATTTTGTAAGAAAAGTTCTGGTAACAGTTTTCCACATGGTAACAGGAGAACGGGGCATAAATGAGACCAACAGGATTACAGTGATGGTTTTTAATACTTTATAATATCAATATGATAAAAGAGAATGTAAAAACAATGTAAAGAACATTCAGTGAACAATAAAATCAAACCATAAAGAAAATTCAAGGCAAGCGCTCCAAACCCACATCACTGTAAAACATGTACAAACAGCTCATTAACTCTCTTCATGTTGTATTAACACTTGTTTGTTCAGTTTTAATACAATAATAAATATGCTTCCTGCTAATGTTCAGTCCATGTCTGTGAGCTGGTTCAATAAACTTAAAACAAATTAAAAATATCAAAACTCATTGAAAAGCTGAGAAAGACAAATAAATTATTATTTTTTTATTTAATGATAAACTGATTTTTTTAAATAGAAGTTTTCTGCCCAACAGCAGCATCATAAAACAACAAGGAACAATTTATCCTGCACAATAATTTACCCTGAAGAATAAAAACTAAAATTACATTTTGAAATATATCTTCAGTTTTAAAGCTAAGAGTATAAATTCTGAGATGTGACCACTGCTTTATGATTTAATGTTTCTGATCTACGAGGTGTTAAACCAGCATGATTCAGTCTGACATTTTCAGTATCGTGCTGTGATTTTAAAATGAGTTATAAATATTAAATTGAAAATGTTGATATTGTGAAAAAAAACTTACTGTTTAAACATAAAAACCCAAATTCCAGTTCAGTTGGGACGTTGTTTAACCATAAATAAAAACATTATGCAACTAGAGAAGCACTCGGAGAGCACAGACCTCCGCCAGCTCCACAGTCCTCTCCCATATTGTGATTTTGACCATAAATATTAGTCCTACCTTTATTTCATCTAAATATTTAGATTCCTTGACCACGAAAACAACCCATTGGTAACTGGATTCATAATGCTATCTATTTTAGTTCAGTAGTTATTCAAAATCACATTTTTCACCATGGTGGGCAGACGCTGATCCGGATCAACACCAAAATTGAATCAGTTCTTCCTTTTCCCATGCTGAACATTTCCTGAAAATTTCATCCAAATCCATCCATAACTTTTTGAGTTATTTTGTTCACAGACTGGCGGACAAACAAACTCTCCCGAAAACAACCTCCTTGGCGGAGGTAATGATTTGTTAATCCTTTTTGCAAAGCCAATATATTTAATAAACTAATAAACTACATTTACAATGTTTTTCTGTAGTGTTCCTGAGCCCACGTTGTAATGTCCTTTACAGAATGATGCTTCTTTATAATGCAGTGCTGTCTGTGGGATTGAAGGTCATGGCATTCAATGTTGTTTTTCCAGCCTAGGTGATAATGTACAGAAATTTACTCCTGTTTTTCTGAATCTTTTGATGATAGTATGGACTGGACATGATGAAATCCTGAAATTATCAGTAGCTTTAAAGGTGCTATGAGGAGAATCTATTACCGGGCGACATTAAGACTCTGCTGCCCATGAGCACGCATGGCGACTGTCGTAATGTTGCGTTCAGTAACCTCAGAACTGGAAGTCACATCATCTCCGACTTATCGGAGTTCCAGTTGAAGTCGGAAAAAAACATTCCGATCTACCAGGCTATTGTTAGCTGCTGTTAGCATGCCCTGCGTTGTTGTTCACAAATATCACATGAAGAATGTGATTATCACTATGGCAGCATTTTTGTAAATAAAAGGAGCTAAATAACTGTTCACACTGGGGGCATCCATCTTCGATTGTCAACTCGGGGGTGGCGAGGTTTCACCGAGTTCCCAGTAGGAAATTCCGACTTCGGGGGACGTTCCAGTTGCAGTTTCCTACTCGGAACTCGAAAATTCCTACTTCCGACTACAACTGGAAGGCACCACAAGACGTGACCCAAACCAAAGCGTGTGTTTGTTGTGATGCTAATGAATGCAGCTCGGACCTTCCTCAGAACTCTGCATTGCTTTACAACTTCTTTTTTCAACAACTTACAGGATGCAAAGCCACGAGGTAATGTATCTCTTTCTAGTTACGTAGCGCTAGTTTTTGATGTGTGACAACAAGCAATTTGTGGAAAGCTTAGTATTGTAGTTTTGTAGCCGGCTATATCTCTACTTACAGCCCGGTGCTCTAAGACGTGTCCGAATAATAAAAAAATTTAAAAAAAATGCGAAGCTAAGGAATAGCATTTATAGATAACCTATTTTGATGCTATAAAACTCATCTTAAAGTGTGTATTTCCATCAGGCATATATCTAAAAGAGACTTTTTTGTAATTACTTAGAAACTCCTCATAGCATCTTTAAACTATTGGACTATAATGTGTGCCTGCTTGTTTTTTTTCGTTTTTTTAAACTTTCCCAGCTATTTTGGAAAGTTTTGCAGGCATCAAATTCAAAATGAATGGATATTTGCAAAAAACTCAGTACATAATTTCAGTTAGAACAGTAAATATCTTGTCTTCTTAGTGTGATCAGTTGAATATAGGTCAATAAGGATCTGATTATCATTGTTTTCTGTTTTATTTTCACCTTAAGCAGCGTCCCAACTTTATTGGAATTAGAGTTTGTGCTAAATTTAAACCTGAAAATGAATATACTTGTTCTTCTAAGGAAATATTTTTCTTTTGTAAAACAGCCCATTATTTTTTCCAGCATGACTTTCGCTCTCCGTTATGAGACACATGTTTTTATCAGAAAGAATTACACACGCGTCCTGTGATGATTTCCCTCGTCTTTCACAACAAATCAAACATTTCCATACGGGCCTTGACCTCTAAATGTCACAGTTTTCATCAGGATTTAACAGCAGTCCATCAGGATTTAACAACGGTCCATCAGGGTTTAACAACAGTCCATCAGGATTTAACACCAGTCCATCAGGGTTTAACAACAGTCCATCAGGGTTTAACAACAGTCCATCAGGATTTAACAACAGTCCATCAGGATCTAACAACAGTTCATCAGAGTTTAACAACAGTCCATCAGGATTTAACAACAGTCCATCAGGGTTTAACAACAGTCCATCAGGGTTTAACAACAGTCCATCAGGGTTTAACAACAGTCCATCAGGATTTAACAACAGTCCATCAGGATTTAACAACAGTCCATCAGGATTTAACAACAGTCCATCAGGATTTAACAACAGTCCATCAGGATTTAACAACAGTCCATCAGGGTTTAACAACAGTCCATCAGGATTTAACAACAGTCCATCAGGGTTTAACAACAGTCCATCGGGATTTAACAACAGTCCATCAGGATTTAACAACAGTCCATCAGGGTTTAACAACAGTCCATCAGGATTTAACAACAGTCCATCAGGATTTAACAACAGTCCATCAGGATTTAACAACAGTCCATCAGGATTTAACAACAGTCCATCAGGGTTTAACAACAGTCCATCAGGATTTAACAACAGTCCATCAGGATTTAACAACAGTCCATCAGGATTTAACAACAGTCCATCAGGATTTAACAACAGTCCATCAGGATTTAACAACAGTCCATCAGGATTTAACAACAGTCCATCAGGATTTAACAACAGTCCATCAGGATTTAACAACAGTCCATCAGGATTTAACAACAGTCCATCAGGATTTAACAACAGTCCATCAGGATTTAACAACAGTCCATCAGGATTTAACAACAGTCCATCAGGATTTAACAACAGTCCATCAGGGTTTATCAACAGTCCATCAGGATTTAACAACGGTCCATCAGGATTTAACAACAGTCCATCAGGATTTAACAACAGTCCATCAGGATTTAACAACAGTCCATCAGGATTTAACAACAGTCCATCAGGATTTAACAACAGTCCATCAGGATTTAACAACAGTCCATCAGGATTTAACACCAGTCCATCAGGATTTAACAACAGTCCATCAGGGTTTATCAACAGTCCATCAGGAGACAGGTCAGAGCTTCTGTCTCGCACATTTATGTCCTATCCTTAACTTTCCTCTGGTTCCTGTGTGAAGTTTACAAAATAATAGTCATGTCAAATCTATGACTTAAGAGACAGGACAAAAAGTGTCTTGAGCCTTAATCAAAGTAAAAACTTAAAAAACAAGCCGGACATGTTTGCTTCTATCAGATTGAGCTTTTGATTAATGAATGATTGCATCAATTATTTTATGCTCTAAACTCAGAAGAAATGTCAGAATAACAGAAAAGTAAGTTAAAAAAATCTGAATCTCAGAATTTTGAGTTTTTCCTCAGATTGTTTTTTTTAATATATTCTGAGAAAAAGTCAGAATCTCAGCTTGCTTGCAGCCTTAATGTTTGCTTTTATTTTTACTCCACCAGCTCTTTCTACATTATTTTATCCCCTGACATTCTCAAAAACTCACCAAAATTGGCACAAAGTCCAGATCCTGCAAAACATTATTGATTATGGTTTTAAAGGTTATTTCACTCGCATTTATAATTCTCGATATTTCTAATTTGACACATTTTCACCACATGAGGTTTATCATCACTTTTTGCCTTCTTCACCCTTGTGTTGACTGTTTTAAAATGATAAAGGTTGAATATTGGATCCCACTACATACCCAGCCATCAGTATGTCTCAAGATGTCTTAAGATGCATCGTAAGACGTCTCGAGACGTCTTGGCATTTCTATAAGACGTGTCTATAGACGTGGGTCTTAAGATGTCTTTAGATGTCTTAAGGTGTCTTGGAAATGTCTTGTGTCTTAAGACATCTTAAGACACTCAATGTCCAGGTGCAACTCATGTTCTGTTCTGACATGTCTTAAGACATCTTCAAATTTTTGTCTTAAGGTGCCTTAAGAAGTCTTGACATACAAACATGTCTTGAGATGTCTTGATTTCGTTATCAAGACATCTGAAGACGCTTTGAGACATATTATTGGCTGGGTATGTATATCTTTTATAATAGGTAAAATGATCATTTAAATAATACATTTTCCTCTTTTTATTATCAGTGAAGTCATCTTTCATCAATTCACTGTCATGTTTCTCAAACTACTTCACTGTCTATCATGATATTTTTCAAATCAAATACATTTTTATCACTTATCACTTCAACATGTTGAATATTAAGCAGCTTTTATACTTACTGAAGGGATTTTTTCAAGAAATAAATTAAATTCAAGTATTTACAGATGGAACAGTCATCATCAGGTAAGGAATGTTTTGATGTAAAATAATTCCACTTACTAATTGCGACTGTGACCACGGAAAATCCTCTGTGAGCAAAACTTAGACCAAGAGGAGAAAAAATGATTGAATTGAAACTTTCCACTTCTTCCTCTTTGTTTGCTTTTAACTTGACAAATGTGTGAGCCTTATGCACAAACCCCAATTCATGTTAAGTTGGGATGTTAAACATGCTAAAAATACAAGGTAATTAATGTTCAAACTGATCAACTTAATTGTTTTAAATACTCCCTCATGTTGAATTTAATTTGTGCATCATGTTTCATAGAAGCCGATTTGTACATTTTTAAAATAGTTGCACAGGAGGAATTGAACCAGTAGTTGGCAGCAAAGAAAAACTGTAGATGTCTGCTGCAGCTAAACACCAAAGAAGAAGATTCAACTACATGTGCTCTCCTATCTTTTCCCTCAAAATGTTTTGTCCAGTTTTTCTTGTTTTTCTTCTTTTGAGGTGTAAATATGTCTATTTTTTAACATGAAAATCCATTTTAAACCAACAAGAGCTGATTGGCAGCTGATTTTTCATGCACGCAAATTAAATATCTCAGTTCATTACGTTAAGCTTCATTTTCTTTTATTTTTTAAAATCTTTTTATTACAAACATTAGGGCAAGGCAGAGTAAGTTTTTTTCTTTTATTCCAGTGACTTTGAGGTCACAGCAGCTGGACCAACATTTCTTTGGGGCCTCGTGTCAGGTTTTGGCCTCCTGGGAGATCTATCTGACTACATCTATCTGCTTCAGTCTATTATTTATGATATGTTTTTTACTCATCATTTAAAGACACAAAGGTGAAGGTAGATTAATGTGTTGATCAAACCTGATGTGGTAAAAATCTGTTAGATCAGCAATATCAAGCATTAAAATGGAAAGTTATTTAAATCTAAAGTGATGACAGTTTCCATGAATGAAATTATTTTATTGTGAAAAAAAGAATGAAATAACAGAAATTAAATACTGTGAATGATAATCTAATTTCTCCAGCTCTTGGATCTCTGTTGTATTATCTTTCAATACATTATGTAGAACAATGTGCAGTCCTTTGGTTATAATGGTTATAAAGGATTCACATTTAAAATAAGTTATCAACCATCTATGTGCATTTATCCTATTTTAAAATTTACATTTGGTTAATTAGTAGTCAGGTGATATTTTTGACCCCAAAATTACCGATTGGGTCTCATTGTTACTTTGTTATGTTAGTATATTATATCAAGTAATGATGGAAATTTTGTTGTTCCTTTAATTATTATTTTCCACCAACATTTGATCATTGTTCTTTCAAACTGAAAAACTTCTCATGTTCCAAGAAGAACCATTAACTTGGAGTAGATAATTTTAATGTGATGACTGGTTCCTACAGTTTGTCAATGTGAGACTTTGTTTTACTGTTTAATGGTCGGTGTGGAGGAAGAAGAAGAAGAAGCTGTAGTTGTTTCATTTTGTACAATAAGTCATTACATTCATCAGTAGGCTACAAAGTTAAAAAAAAAAGTTAAGAGATAACTTCCTGCACTCATGTGATCATGACTCCCTCCTCTGGTGTCAGATCTTACCCGGATACAGTAGTGCTGTATTTTTATTGGCTGATATGCCTGTATGTTATTTTCTGATTGGCTGATGGGTAGTTTATCTGATTCGGCCGGTTTTGCCCAACTGCTTCCGTGGTTCTCGGAGCGTCTTCCTTCTCGTTCCAGTGCGTTTTTAGCGGTATCACTCGTGGGGTGATGAATAGTTATTATCATCCCAGGTGAGAAATCCCAGGTGTGGTGTGTGAGAGTGTGAAAAGTGTTGAATGCGTGTGTCACAGTCTGAATGAGACAGACCTGAGAGCTCTGAAGTCTTCTCCTCTCTGCTGCGTCACAGATCTGTCCTCGAAGTTTGGTGAGAAACTTTTTCATGTTTTCAAAACTTTAAAGTTCAGTCAGACGAGATGAGGAGCTGTCTGTCCTCTGAATAAAAAGAAAAAAAACTATCAGATGGTAAAGGTGACCACTGTCTGAGACAGACGCACAAACAACAGAGGAAACAGAAGTGAAAGTGAAGTCAGTTCAGGGGCTCCTCTGTCACAATCTGCGCACACTGGTGTTAAAGGCACGTGCGCGTGCCCGTGCCTATGTGCAGAATTTTTTTCTTAAAAAGTACAAACATTTCCTTCTATCTTGTGCTGCTTGTGCTCATTAAAGGTTAAATGTCTTGTTTCCTTCAGCATGTTATCATGTTTTAATAAGTTTCCATGCATCAACACTCCAGATGAGTCCAAGTGTTTCAATCCAAACTTTCTTCATCACATCATTAAATCTCAAACCACAGCAGGACTGGGACCAGAGGGTCAGGGACCAGCTTAGACAGGACAAAACTATAATCCAGCTGAGACCAGAGGACAGTTTGGCTTTAATGCTCTGTGGCTGTGCTGTCCCCCAGGGGCGTATTTACTCCTGTGGGGGCCCAAGGCAAACCCAGTCTTTGGGGCCCTTCATATCCCTGTACAGTACTGATACAAGTTTTATTATTATTTAATCTTGCACTAGGTAACATAGTGAAACTAAATGCATTTCAAATTCTGTCATTTGTTTTAATTTTGACAGAAGGTGAGAATGTGAATTAGGCCCCTTGGCCTGCTTTTTAAATCTGTTAGTTACTTGACAGCATAAGCTACTAGTTACATCACCATGTTTATGTTTCCCCACCCAGAATATAAAATCTATGATCAAAAAAAGATTTTTAATCTTCATGTTTATATTTACAGAGCACCTGAAGGGACATGGCAAAAATAAATAAGAAGTTTAGCGTGCACATGCAAAACTATCCTGTGCAGGGACTTTATGCTTTTTATACTAAGTGTCATATTGTTTGAGAAGTAATGAATTAAAGTGTTTTAAGGGATATCGTGATTGTATATAAAGCCAATACCATCAAATGCATGAAGTCTATGGACAAAATGATCATAAAATATGGACGTTATTCTCCTCTACTTTATACAACAGAGTTTGAATTAAGACCAAAGTATTATTAACTGCTTTAAATCTAAGACAACTTTATTAATACATTTTTATGACATGTTGTGGGGCCCCTGGACATCTCAGGGCCCCAGGAAATTACCCGTGTTTGCCTAATGGTAGGTACGCCCCTGCTGTCCCCTCTGCTCTAGAGTCTTCCTCTCAGCTGTGGACAGAGCGTCTGCTAAATCAAACTGAGCTTCTGTCTATAACAGCAGTGTTTATGATGATGTGAATATTTGAGATTAAACCATGACCACCTCAGGGCACCTGGTTAAACAGAGAAAAAACTATCAGCTGATGTTTCTGTGGCCCACATGTTTAATGTGCTCCATCTCGAGGGTTTAACTCTTTTATATTCAGCAGAGACAAATATGATGAGGACAGATTTATGGTCCAGGCCTCCATCAATCATCACTGTTGTGAATTCTCATTTTAGTCCCTTTGTCTCTGCATCAGGGTTGTAGTCGAGTCACCACAGCTCAAGTCTGAGTCGAGTCCAAGTCATCAAAAAAAATCAGTCGAGAGTAGGTCCAGTCCTCAGTACTAGAAAAGTTCCCAGTGCCTAAGTCTAAGTCCTCAATACTGAGTCTGAGCGAAGAGACCTGATGCTCTTCTGCTCTCCACTTTAGCAAAGCCTGAGAAATGACATTCAAATTAAAAATGTCTTCATTAAAAATAGATAATACAGTTTTCTCCATTTCAGTAGAACTTTATTAGCTGTCAGAGGACTGCACATTTAAGCAGCAAGCATTGGGAGTTTGCAGTTCTTTTTTAAGGATGTATTAGGTTCAAATGTTTGAAAAATATTAAATTAGGTTAAAATAACATTTCCATTTTATACCTTAAAACCAATCAGCCACCAACACCCCTGGAAACAAGAACAGCCTTAAGCCATCTGAAAACCTGCAAAATAACAACTGCCACCTGCTGGAGTTGAGCTTACATGCTGCATTTCTAAAAAATTAGCTCTGAAAGCATGGAGCTGCTCATCCCTGCACGGTGAGGCCTCATCAAAATGCCTCCATGACTGAATACCCTTTCAACAAGTGCAGAGGAATCAGCAGGTGAACAAGCATGCAGGTAAACTAACGCACATGCCCGCGGGGGGGCTGAAGACTGATATGAGGACCTGATACCAGAAGAAAAAAAAAAATTAAAATGCTAAGGATTCATTGATAAATAAAGTTGAGTCCTTAAAGTCCTCCTCGAGTCCCAATGCAGCCAGAGCTCGAGTTCAAGTCCTGGACTTGAGTCCTACAACACTGCTCTGCATACCTCTTTATCTTTTTTCTTCACATTACAGAATAAATCAATAAATTCAAGAAATAATAATAAAGAGAAAACAAATGACAAACCAAAATTTTAAATATGAAATATTCTTTTGTAAAGCATAATGAGATGACATTTGTTTGGATTTGCTGCTGAACAAAAACAGATCACAATGAAAGATCATAGAAATGTCATCATAAAATTATTTTCATAGAAATACAATCATAAAAATGTGATCATAGAATTATGACCATAGATTTGAGGTCATGCCTTCAGCCCATCAGAGTCTGTTGTTAACACTCTGCTCTCCGACTCCTTCATCACAGCTGACAGACAGCAGGGGGCGCTCTGCTGTGGATCAGACTGAAGAACCAGAGGAGACCAGACCATCTAAAACCTCTGTGAGTGAAGAAGACCAGGGTCTGAGGTGAGATGAAGATCTGCAGCCATCACACTCTGACACCATCATCATCTTCATCTTCATCAGTCTTTATTACAACAGAGTCAAACCATGACAGGTGTAATCTGAAGACACTTTACAGGAGAGCAGCTCAGTGCCAAACTCTTCATCATCATCATCATCACTACATCTTCAACTCTCTGTATGTCTGCATCTTCATCCTGTAGTAACAGTCCACAGTATCTGATGATGATGGTGATGGTGATTGATTGATATATTTATTTTGATCATGTAAAGTGCAATTTTAAACAGTTAAAAATACAAATAAGTGATCATCAAAGAAAAAAAAATTAAACAAGACAGTCGCTGAATCAGCAATTTTGTTTTATGAGCTTCTCAGCTTACATGACCTTAAAGTATACTTTGCTTTCTGACTGAAATCATAACAGTCGTAAATTTACCCAAAAATAAATAAGAAATACAATCATAACAGTACGTTCTTCACAAATGTAGGCTACTTACCGTACCCTGCAGAATTTTAATCCAAATAATCAGCAAGCACTTTGTGGTATTTATTCATCTATGTCCTTCTGGAAAAACTTTCTTAATGCCTCTTTTTAAACAGAATTATGCTCAAAATTTGCTTTAGTTTTGTCCTCAATCTGTTCCACAGTTTAACTCCACTAACAATGATACAGAAACTTTTCAATGTGGTACACACACTTCTAACATTTAGATTTGAATTTTATCTTAAATTATAACACCCTCTCTTTCATTAAACATTTTTTCTAAATGTTATTTGAGCATGTTATTCATCACTTTGTGTAGTAGATGAGCTGTTATGTACGGCGGCCTGGAGAGGCAAACCAAGAATACAAGATCCAAAACACTTTTACAAAGTTTGAGACAAATTTACATGTAGGAAACACATTTACAAGTCCCAAAACATATGTACATTTCAGAACACAAATTAACAAGACACAAAAAACTTTTACGAATAGAAAAACATATGTACATTTCAGAAAACAAATTAACAAGACACAAAACACTTTTACGAATACAAAAACAAATTTACATTTCAGGAACAAATTGACAAGACACAAAACACTTTTCCAAATTTATAGCAACCAGAGAAGGAATGTACCAACTCCGGCATTGAACCAGAAGTGCTTACAGAGAGCCGCCAATGCGAGCCAAGTTGTGAAAGAACAAGAGAAGAAGTTAATGGTGAGCAAACTCGTAAGACCGACCACATGGCATACAAAACCACTGTAAGGGGCTCATACGTTTTCCACAAAACTGGCAAAACGGCACTTGGTGGTGGTCCATCTTTGCTTACCATGAGCTTCTTCTTCTCTCGTTCTTTCATACCGTGCACTTAACAACTCACCTAGTATTGTCTGCTCTCTGCTAGCACTTCTGCTTCAATGCCAGAGTTGGTACATTCCCTTTCCGGTTGCTAGATATTTGTAAAAGTGTTTTGTGTGTTGTTAATTTGTTTTCTGAAATGTAAATTTGTTTTACCATTAGTAAAACTGTTTTGTGTCTTGTAAATGTGTTTTCAAAAATGTCAATTTGTCTCAGGCTTTGTAAAAGTGTTTTGGATCTTGTACTCTTGTTTTGCCCCTCCAGGCCACCATAGTTATGAGCTTCACCAAGTCAACAAATTTTAGGGATTTGGATTTCAAAAATAAAACATTTATGTGTACCTGAGATTCAGCATTATGAATGATTCTGATGTCTCTTTTTTGCAGAATGAAAAGTGGTTGTAGTGAAGTTTTGTGTTTCCCCATGCCTCTGTACAATAATCTAAATAAGGAAGAATAAGGAAGTTATACAGAATGTGAAGTGATTTCTGGTCTAGAACATGCTTTGCTTTTACCTGGACTGAAATACTGTGAGACAGTTTGGATTTGATTTGTTTAATGTGAGATTTCCAGCTAATTCTGTCATCTGTTTTCACTCCCAGGAATTTATTTTCATTTACTCTTTCCATGTTTACACCGTCCATCTGAGCCTCTCTTGCTTGGTTGGTTTTCATTCCAACCAAGCAAGAACACTCCTGGTCCAACAAATCAACCGTGTAAAGACAATCCAGTTGATTGAATAATTTGTGTCAGGTGTGATTGCTTGGTTGAAATGAAAACCTGTAGTCACAGTGACCCGTTACTGGATCAGTTTGACACCTCTGCTCGACTTGATTGTGTGTTTTATAGTTTCCAAATATCATTTTTTTGTTGTGTTAAGATTTAGTGATAATTTATTCATCTTTACATATTGCTGCGTTTTTTTTCCAAATAACTCTTTACCCTATTCAGAACTACCCCCCTTAACCCATATTCTTCCAATATGTTAGTTAATATGTCATGGTTAATGGTATCAAATGCTTTTTTTGATCAATGAGTACTCCTGGTGTACAGTGCTTTTAATCTACAGAGCCTGTAACAGTTTGAGTTCTGTTAAATCCAGTGATAACTGGTTTGATCTGAATCCATGACTGGGTGAGTTGTATTTTTCAATGAAACTGTTGAATTGTTTTTGAAAAGTTCTTCTAGAATTTTTGAGAATTAAGGAAGAAGAGAAATAGGCCTGTAATTTGTGAAGTGGTGACAATCCCCAATTTTGTACAGCAGTATTTCCTTTGCTAGTTGAATTTTCTGTGGAAATTGCCCAGTTTGGAATAATAGATTGAAGATGTGAGTGGTTTAAAAAATCCCAGCAATGACTCTGTTTACTGTTTTCATGTCTATGTCATGACACCCAGGTGTTTTCTTGTTACATTTAATGACAGTTTCTATAATTTTCTCATCTGCTGTTGCTCTGAGAAACATAGAGGAAGAATTAATTTCAGTGACCTCCTCATTGTTGCTTCCTCATTTGTGGATCTGGTTTGTTTTCTGCCAGGTTTGGTCTGACATTTACAAAGAAATTATACAATTTAATGACCACCTACTTTATATTATTATGTTTAAACATTATCAACTAAATATTCAGGGTAAATCTGATTTTAGCCATTTCTTTTGATACTGTTTAAAATATTCCAGAGAGATATGTTCTGATAACGTTTTGTCCCTCTTGATACCGATACCCATTCTTGTGCTGTAGGTATCGGCCAATACAAAGTACCATTCAGACACCAATATGTTATAAACAAATATCATGCTATGACTGCATGGCTGTGATATGATTATTGTTGTGGTAAGGCCTGGCTCAGGTTAAACCCTTTGTAAAACATGAATAAATACAGCAATGATGCAGCATGATAGTGCTAGTTTACTTAGCTTCAAGCATTGCATCAACCGGCTCTGACACCCGTGTGTCTTTATCATGTGATCAATTCCTCCGGGTCCCTGCAGCACAGCACTACTGTTTTAAGTGTGGCGAGAAGAACTGCTAGAGTTTAAGGACTAGTAATAGATTACTAATTTAACTAGAGAATTTGCATTTCCATTAAGGAAATGCGTTGAAATGCTGAGTGTGACCACTGAAAATGTGAAATGAAATTGCTAAAAGTAATGCAAAGAAAGTTGAAAATGTGACATGAATGGTTGTAAGCAGTAAATCACAGCTGAAAATGTGTGAAATGTGCAATAAAAATGTTTGCAGACATTTATAGATACTGGAGCTCAGGTCTGCAGGTCATGTGACCACGCTCTAACTTCAAAGAAATGTGCAAAAGTTGATGCTGCTTCATCAGTCATGTCTCAGAAAGTGTAGCAGATGGTAAAAAATGCAATAAAAATGTTTGCAGTTGTGAAAGAAAGCAGAAAATAAATGAATGTGTGTTTCACATGATTAAACGTGGTGATATTTGTAGATGTACCAAATAAAGTGGCCAGTCAGTGTAATGAGTGTTAGGTTGAGTTTGTTAAGAAATCATGAATATGCTATTGTAATGAATCTGTATAAGATGGAGAAGAAAAGTACATCTGCCTCTGCCCAAATTTGAACCCGGGTGTCTCGATCAATAGCACAACTTCCTAACCACTGACCTGCAGGGCAAAATCAGCTGAGTCATCGAAAGCACAGTATTTCACCTGTTTTCATTGTACACATACATAGTCTCATACAGCAGGCTGATAACGCCCACTGTGTCTAAACTGGGAGAGATTTTAGGAAAGGGATTGCACTGTGAGCATCCCGAGAACCTGCTGAAGTGAGAGAAGCCGGAAGCCACATCGCCACGCTGCTGAGCTGTGTTGGTTTTTTGGCTGTTTTTAACTGTTTTTAAGCAAATTTCTGTTCTTACTACTGGGTACGCTTATTTCTCAGTCGTCTCTGTGTATCTAGGAGGATCCCCAACTGTTCAGCTCTCTGGATCTTAAAGTTTCTAGGTAAAACAAACAGTGAACTTTCACAAGGGGCTATGGCCCCGTTTACCTCACTGCCAGGCTGTCAGAGCTACGCCGATCTCAGTAAGAAGATCTGTGAACTGGAGCAAAGGATCTCTACTCTTTACAAAATCCAGGACGCCGAGAAGTTATTGGACACAATTATTTTCGGCTCGGCACCAGCTACCTCAGGTGCTGAGTTGGGGGACACAATCCCCGTTGCACTTTCCGCCGCAGATGAGGCTCCCATTTTCCCCGGCACTGTCGCGGTTGCAGCTCCTGCTACGCGACCAATGCCTGTGTCGAATTACCCCGATCATCCATGGGTCCAATATGGGAGCTAAACCCAAAGCGTCGACCTGCTCGTCACTTATTCATCCTTCCGTGGAGACATGGCAAGCTGATGGACGACTTGGAGTGAACCCCCGGCTATACTCCACACCGCGTCAACCGGTGCTCTGGATGGCCACTCGGAGGGATAGGTGCCGTACAGTGCGACTGTCTCCACCTCCCTCTCCTCCACCCCTGGATATCCCGCTGTCCAACAGGTTCCAGATCCTGGACATGGACGATTTTCCAACGCTGGGAGAACAACCGAAGACCCAGGTCTCATCGGCATCCTCCCGATGCAGGCTGCTAAGAGAGGCAGTGTCCAGAAGAGGCTGTAATGGACAGCTCGGCAGCTCTGCTCCGGAGTCCTCCGTGACTCCCTCGCTGCAGCCCGCAGTGGCTGCTGCTGCACGTCCGCTGCTGGTGTCCAAGGAGGCTTCCATGCCTCCACCTCTGTCCACAATGATAATCGGCGACTCCATCATTAGGAATGTAAGGTCTACTCTGGCTGTTACCTTCTGTTTTCCAGGAGCCAAAGTCTCGGACATAGTTCGGGTCATCCCTGGTCTGCTTGCAGATCACCCGTCTGTAAAGAAGGTTGTCGTTCATGTCGGCACGAATGACACCGGAGGGCAACAATCTGAACTCACAAAAAGGAATTTTACTGAACTCTTCGAGCTGCTACAAGCCAGTGAGAGGATTGCCTATTTATCCGGCCTGATAACTGTGCTGGGTCGGGGAGTGGGGAGTTTCAGCAGACTCCTGAACCTGCACGAGTGGCTTCACGCTCAGTGTAGAGCGCTAAACTTTACTTTTATCCCAAACTTTGATCTATTTTGGCTGCGCTCTGCCTTCTTCAGGGGAGATGGGCTGCTCCCAAACAACTTGGGTTCACGGATGTTGTCATCAAACATTTTCTATCACACTCTGTCCACACATGCTTGACCGTTGACAGACCCTGCCCCCTCTGTGAATACTCATTTCTCATTGGCCAAAAGTTTTTCCCCTGCACTGTCCCCCACAGGTACCTTTAATCATACCTTTAATCACACACCCCTCTGCTGGTTAAACAAGTCATTACATCCTTCAAAACTTGACCTTCCCGAATCTGGTCCTTATGTTGTGAAAACCACACATTTCTCTCAGCGCTTACAACCTGCTTCCAACAAAATTCCGTTGTCATTTTCTCTCACCCCTTTGCCCATTCCTGTGAGAATTAGTGACAGGCTTGATGAGCCATTTAATATGCCAGCAATTCTATCTCATAGCAGAAACATAAATAACTTAATCCAAATAAAGCCTACCCTCTTTTCAGTGCCTCACACCTCAGCACCTCGCATGATTTCACTAGTGAATGCCCGCTCCATTATCAATAAATCATTTCTACTCAATGATATCATCAAATCTAAAAACCTAGACTTCATGTTCATAACAGAAACCTGGCAAAGGACCAATGAACATGCCCCCCTAATTGAGTTGTGTCCTCCTGATTACTCCTTCCTGAGCTCACCCAGAACTTCAGGCAGGGGTGGAGGCCTTGCTGCTGTGTTTAAAAACATGTTTCCCTGCCGTATGGTGAACACTGGTTCCTTCTCTTCATTTGAACTGCAGCTGATTAAAATTGCCAATCTGACCCCTTTTATGCCATCTTAGTCTATCGCCCACCTGGCCCAAACAGCTGCTTTTTAACTGATTTTAGTGATTTTTTATCATCCATCCTAAAACTCTCAAAATTCATACTGCTTGGTGATTTTAACATTCACATTGATGATGTCTCTGATAAGTTTGCCTCTGACTTTCTTGGCTTAACTGAGTCATTTAATCTGACCCAGCATGTAACAGGTGCTACACATGTCAAAGGACATACTCTTGATCTTCTCTTTACATTTGGTTTAAAGGCTAATTCTGTTGTTCCTGAGGAACTGTTTATTTCTGACCATAAATGTATTTTATTGGATTTATCTTTTAACTTAGACTTTCAGCCCTGGCGACGTGAAATCAAATCTCACATCCTCAACCATCTCACTGCAGAAAAGTTTTCTGCTTCCTTTTGCTCCTGCAATTTTTCTTTGCATGGTGATGTGGACACACAAGTACAGTCTTTTAATGAGAACTGTCTTTCTGTTTTGGATAGAGTTGCTCCTTTAAAATCCAGACTGGCCCCTTTGAAAAAATCACCCCCCTGGTTGAACGATGATATTCGCCTCTTTAAGCGGAAATGCCGTAAAGTGGAGCGGTTGTGGAAATCCACCCATCTTCATGTCCACCACCTGCATCTAAAAGACCTTTTAGCTGAATTTAATTGTATGGTTAAGGATGCCAGAGAGAAATACTTTGCAAATCTTGTCACTCAGAACAGACATAATCCTCGGTTCCTGTTTAAAACTATTAATAATGTTGTCTCTTCTCCATCACCCAGTATCCCATTATCCTCTGATGATGAATGTGAAAGATTTCTTTCTTTCTTTGTTGGTAAGATCAATGACATAAAAGCACAGATCACTCCATCTTTTTCTTCTGCTGTTCCCTGCCCTCCTTGCTTAACAGTCCTGGGCAAGTTCTCCCCAATCTCCTTACAAGAACGAATGAACCTGGTTAGAACTATGAAAACATCCTCTAGTCCCTTTGACATATTGCCCACCCATCTACTCAAATCTGAAATTGAGTGCATTAGCCCTTACATCCTTTCAATTATCAACAAGTCATTAGAATCTGGACAAGTACCATCATATTTCAAACATGCCGCCATACAACCACTTCTCAAAAAACAAAGCTGGACCCCTCTCTGCCCCAAAATTATAGGCCCATTTCAAAATTACCTTTTATCTCAAAAATTTTAGAAAAAGTGGTTGCCAATCAACTTTCAACTGCCCTGGACACTCATAACATCTTGGATAAGTATCAGTCTGGTTTTCGTCAGTCCCATTCCGCAGAAACAGCTCTTCTCAGAGTTTTCAATGACCTTCTTCTTAGCAGTGACAAAGGAAAATGCTCTGTGTTGGTTTTATTAGATCTCAGTGCAGCATTTGACACTGTGGATCATGATGTTTTAATTAATAGACTAAGGCAGTGGGTGGACATTTCTGGCTCTGCCCTTGATTGGTTCTCCTCCTACCTGTCACAGAGAACTTTCTCTGTTACTGTCAACCCCCACACCTCTTCAAATTCCCCTCTAGCTTGTGGAGTCCCTCAAGGCTCAGTAATTGGTCCAATACTATTTTCTCTGTACCTGCTCCCATTAAGTCACCTAATCAACAGTTTTAAAAATGTATCTTACCATTGTTATGCAGATGATATCCAGCTACATGTATCCTTTTCACCCAATGATCATTCTCAAGTGTCAACCCTGCTCAGTTGTTTAAGTGCCATTAGAGACTGGATGTCAGATAATTCACTACAGCTAAACTCTGAAAAAACAGAAGTCCTTGTCTTGGCCCCAGAGAGCTTAGTGCCAGACATATGTCAGAAACTGGGAACCCTGTCCACTTTTACAAAAACCAACTCTTCGCAATCTTGGTGTTTCTTTCAGCCACTCACTCTCTCTAGATCATCATGTTAACAACCTGGTCCGTTCTTGTTTTTTTCATCTCAGAAATATTGCACAACTCAGACACATTGTTTCTAGAGCTCAAATGGAGATGGTTATTCACGCATTTATTTCTTCCTGTTTAGACTACTGTAACTCACTTTTCACCTGTCTCAGTAAAACATCCATAAACCGTCTACAATTAGTACAAAATGCTGCAGCCAGACTACTTACCAGGTCTCCAAAAAGGGCACACATCACACCGATTCTGTTTTCACTCCACTGGCTTCCCATACATTTCAGAATAAATTTTAAGATACTTTTGCTCACTTTCAAAGCCCTCCATGGCCAGGCTCCAGCATACATCTCAGAACTTTTAAAACACTACATTCCTGGTAGGCCTCTTCGGTCCACTGAGCAAAACCTGTTGGTTGTTCCACACTCCAGATGAAAAACTAAAGGTGACTGTGCTTTTAGTGTCATGGTTCCAACTCTGTGGAACTCGCTCCCCTTGGGTTTAAAATCGGCTGAAACAGTTTATTCTTTTAAAAAACAACTAAAGACCTATTTGTTTGGTCTGGCCTTTACTTAATATGACTTGTGTGCTGTGTTTTCTTTTATTGTACCTTTAAAAATTGCTTGTATTGTTTTTACTTGTTTTGTGAAGCACTTTGTGACTTTGCTGTTCTTGAAAGGTGCTATATAAATACACTTATTATTATTACTACTATGTAATGTCACTAGACTGTTGAAATATGTTTACAGATATTTGGCATTTTTGTAATGATCGTATCGGCCGTCTTGTCATAAATCACCGACGATCAATGAGCTAGTCGTGTTGAAGTTTTTAAAATCTGTCTCATACTCCAAAGCTAGTTTCACAGCATCGACATGTTTATTTGTTTGTATCCAGAGCTAATGATTCCTGATTAAAAAACTTCATTTTTGCTTCGTGTCTTCCTGTTTTGAGTACTGTCGCTATGTGACGGACAGTAAAGTTTCTTTGAATCTTCAGCAACATCCGGCGACACAAACAAAGATGTCGGAAGTGTGGAAGTTTTTCAAAGTGAGAGAAACAGACATAGCACAAGCCATCTGCAGTATATGCAACGCTACAGTACCTCAGGGAACATCGGAATTCAAACAAATTTAATCAGGCGCTTAAAAATACATCCGGAGGAGCATGTCGAGTTCAAAAAGCTGAAGCCTGCAGAAAGAAAGAAAAAAGCAAACTCAAAGATGCTAAAGCAAACAACTTAAGACTGTGCTGCTTTAAAGTCACAGTGAGAAGGCAATGGCACCATAGACTGTATCCATGGGTGGCACAAGTGGCTGCTGGAGTTCATTGTGCTGCTGACCTGCCGTTTAATATTGTGGAGAACCCTGCATTTCAACAGCTGCTATCTTACTTTGATCCACGCTACCGCCTCCCAGAACACGATGCTGAGACTATTAATTTTTGATACGCTGCAGTATGTTTGAAATTACTGTCCTTATTTTGCAGTATTAACTTGTTAAGAAAGTAATTAATTACAATAAAGTAATTTAATTACTATAAGTTGTGCTAATTATTTTTGTCTTGGGTTATATTTTTGATTGTCCAGACTGAACTTAACTGAACTTGTCAGTCCTTTAATGCCCTCCAGAGGTCATTGATGTTTAAACCTTGTATCTCAGTCAGATTGGGGCATGACAAGATTGATACTCAGAAACAGCAAAAGTAGATAAGACATAAACAAGTAGTTTTAATATTGCTTGGATCGGATCGGTGATCGGTTATCGGTTTATTTAAACTCACTGATCGTGATCGTGATCGCCCAAAAATCGTATCGTAAAGCCTAAATGTTTCATTGACATTTTTTTACACAGTAGCATAAAACACGCTTCAAAGTGAAGTGCTCAGCAGTCCATAATTTATGACATGTATTTTTGCTTGAGATACCAGCTGAAGCTCACTGAGACAAAGTGATAACAGATTAAACTTTCCATTGATTCACTTCCATAGAGGAGAAGTGAGCTTCTTGATGCATAAATCATGTCTGTGGAGGACGGTTTGATGAAGTTTTAACAGGATAATTCTGCTGAGTGGCGATAATTCTTGTGTGTTCATTCCACTCAGAGATCACGTGACATGCTCTGGAGGCCATTGATTTCAAAAAACGAAAAAACTTAAAATTTCATATTTAAAAACTGTAGAAGCCTGCAAAAAGCTGAAGATTCAAAAAAAATAGATATAAAAAAAAAAAAAATTTGACGTGCTACTGAATGAAGTGGTGGAAAGATGCAGTCTCATTCAAATCAAAAGAAAAAAAAAACAAAGAAAAGAAAAAAAAGATCAAAATGATTTTGATGTTGAAATTGTTTCATTGGACATTTTTTTTAATCATATAATACATAAATATTCTTAAGAGCTTTCCATATAATTTATGAATGTATTTTTCTTGAGATACCACTACCCAGTCTCGTGCTAGTAAGTCATTAACTTTTCCATTGATTCTTCTTCCATAATCCTTCTGTAATGTAGTTTGTTGTCCTGTTTACAATTTTTAGGTACTCATGACACTGAATTTGTCATTAAAATATAAAATATATCTCCTCCTAGGCCACAAATAATACCAGCTTGAAACACGGACAGATGATAGAGTAGGCCATGCTGAACAAAATTTCTAATGGAATTTATTGTTTCTCAAACGGTTTCCAAATGACAGGCTCTGAAATTTGGTGAACCATGATGCAGCCCTCCCAACTCTTTTCATTCAAATGAATGGGGAAAGAAAATACAGCTCAAAAAAACCTGTGGCAGTTGGGCTTCTACAATCAAAACCAAAGGTACCACAGCACAATTACATGACTGGATTCTTGACACAATCCACAGTTGAAATATCGAATTTGTCAAGAAATTTGGTCAAAATTGTGGCATTTGTGAGACAGCTGATGTTTTCAAGATTTTCAGTCAATGTGACTCCTGACGAAAAAAAAAAAGTTCCAAATGATGTCACTCACTGATTGACATCAGTGCAGCTGGTCACTGAAGTAGGGAAAATCGAATGTATAATACATCGCCATTATAGAGACTGAGGCTTCCGACAGAGCTGCAGAAACACACATCAGTCTGACTTAGAGCAGTTTAAAGGGATGAAAATGGATGAAACCCTCAAAATGGAGGCTAAAGGGGCATGAGGGACCTGTGACAGACTTCTGTTGTTAAAGTGAACTGTTGATACTTTCTTTCCAGCTTTGAAGGTGTTGTTGAACTGTTATTTTGGCAATTATTATTGATGTTGGGAAAGAAGTTGTTCTCTGGATCAACGATTTTTCTACATCCTGTAGATAGTAGTCAGTATGTTGAAAAGGATATAGCTCTGGATCCTCATGCTCAGTGATTCTTTGTGCCAGATTATTAATTCCGGGGTGTGTTTAGGATGTGTTGTTTGTCATGATATAGATCGGCAATGTCCCCCCTCTCTCTCACATCTCTCAAATCTGGCATCAGTTCCTCCCCTTTTCCTCCTTACAGCACCTGTGTTGTCCTCATTTATTTAGATTTTAGTTCCTTCAGGTCCTTGGTGTGTAAGACTGGTTGATCTGTACTTGTCTCTCAGAAACTTCACCACTATGGACCTGGGTCTGTCACCTCCTGGTTTCCCTGTCTGATGTGCCCTCTCCATCTCCATGTCCTTCTTTATCTGGAGCTTTTCAGTCAGAACTTTCTTCACCTTCTCCTCTGTCTCAGACCAGGTCTCTCCAGGTAACTCCATTATCCCCTCAAAAACCAAGTCATTTCATCTGGATTGTTCCTCCAGATACTCCATCTTGTCACTGACAGCTAGAAAGCTGTCACAGACTTTAAACAGTCTGTCTGCATGGAGTTACATCGATCAGCTTGTTTAGTATTATCAGTTTTAATGTCATTCACTCTGCTCCAAATTTAGGAGCATTGTTTGTCATGATGATGTTTGTTTTATCAGGATGAAGAAATCAGAGCCTCCTGAGCCCAGCGGTGTGTCCATGAAGAGTGACCACTCTAAAGGTTGGGGCATCGACTTTAAGGTGGACCCACCTGCTGAGTACAGGTGAGAATTCAGAATCATGAACTTTGACCTCCTTGTTTCAGTCACTAAGAGGTAGGGATGGGAATTGATAAGATTTTATCAATACCAGTGCTGTTAACGATCCTGCTAATTGATCCAATTCTTTAACGATTCCCTTATCGATTCTAGCAAATTTTTGTGGGCAAATGGTCTGATTTTCAGTATCAACAATGCCAAACATACATCACAGTATAGATAACTGCTTCTGAAAGTTGCTGGTGTTTCCACTCACTTAAGGTTGTGCAGTAGGTGTAATTAAAATTAAGCTACAATTCTGACACTTCTGAACCCTGTCAATTGAATGGAATTGATTAGGGAATTGAGTAGCAAAAAGATTAATGATATTGATTCTTTGATAGAGCTGTAAACGATTCCAAACTGGAATTGGTTTTCGATTTCCATCCCTACTAAGAGGTGATAATGATAATCATGTTTGTTGTTTGTTTTATCAGAATGAAGAAATCAGAGCCTCCTGAGCCCAGCGGTGTGTCCATGAAGAGTGACCACTCTAAAGGTCAGGGCATCAACTTTAAGGTGGACCCACCTGCTGAGTACAGGTGAGAATTCAGAATAATGAACTTTGGCCTCCATGCTTCAGTCACGAAGAGGTGATAATGATAATCACGTTTGTTGTTTGTTTTATCAGGATGAAGAAATCAGAGCCTCCTGAGCCCAGTGGTGTGTCCATGAAGAGTGACCGCTCTAAACGTCTGGGCATCAACTTTAAGGTGGACCCACCTGCTGAGGACAGGTGAGAATTCAGAAAAATTAACTTTGACTTTCATGTTGCAGTCACTCAGACGTGATAACAATAAGATTAAACAAGTTAGAATTCTTTTTATCCCTTTGTTAAACTCTCAGGGACATTAGGATTCCAGTAGCAGTTTGAAAAGTAGATAAGATACTGTATCATGAGGGAAGTGGAGCGCAATGCCGTTTAAGCCACTGCTTACAGTTATATATGAACTGCAAATTCATGCTGATTACCAGATAACAGCATCCTATGTTCCCCCAAACATCGCAGGCTAATGCGCATGCACAATATGTCAACCTTTGCAGTGGGACAGCTGAAACTTAACCTATCTTCTAATGTTAGCGGAAACAGAAGGGCAATGGGAAGTCTAAAGGACTGATTATATTCAGCCAACTGATAAACTCCTCATGACTAAAATAAGGATGCTCCTACGTTTATTTTTATTCTTCAGACTTTCAATAGGTAACGTGAAAGAAAGAAGTGTTTTTGCATCATTTGGGACCTTTAAATAAAATAATATTGTTACTGGTTGGCTACTGAACCTTCCCGTCGTCTATCTTCTTGTTACTACCCCTCTTCCTCAGTGAGGAGTAGTACAGTCGGATGTCCTGAGGGAAAAAAAAGAGTTTAAAGATGTTTGATTGACCTGCTGAGGTCAGGTCAGCTCCCTTTGCCCTCAGACTGTCTTAATCCTTTAGCTCCCGGCTCAGCTGTTTGGTAGACCACTCTCTGAGTCCTCAGTGAGCTGAAGGTGGAGCAGCCTGATGCTTCTTCTCCTCCGCATGTCTGTGCTCCATCATGCTGAGATGAACCATCATCTGTCCCTTTATTTAAGAAAGTGGAGTGAGGGTCACAGTGTCCCTCCAATCAGGAGCTCAGAAATGTGAACATGTCTGTGATCATGTGGCTCTGACCTGCTGACCTTTGACAGGTGAGAGACCCTCCTCAGTGTGGGGAAGTATCTGAAGACCACAAGAACCAGGACTTTGGTTTAGCAGCCAGGAGATGAGCCACATGACACCAGAGCTTTTTGAGCTCCTAAAAACTGTCCCAACACTTTAAAATGGCTCCAATCAGTGCTGAGTCATCCTGATGATAATTAATGCTGAGTCATCCTGATGATAATTAATGCTGAGTCATCCTGATGATAATTAATGCTGAGTCATCCTCATGATAATTAATACTGAGTGATCCACATGATTAAAGTTCTCAGCCGTCATTTGAAAAATGAGAGAGGAAAACAAACAGTGTTTGTTCGTAGTGGTCCCATTGAGGCTCTCCAATCTAACCATGATATTAAACTGACGTTGAATTTATTCCATTTGGTCCGATAACACCTGGAAAGTCAGAACCGAAGGGCCTCTGTGGTGAGAGAGTTTTCAGGCCAACGTCAGGGGCAGTGAACACAAGGAAACCAAAAATATGCTGCCCAATCTCGGGCTGGGACGATACGCATTTGTCCCGATTTGATTTTTTAACAATTCTTTTGGTGCTGATTTGATTAAAATTGCGATTCTACGATATTGCCAATTTTGCAATCCTTCTTTAGCTTATTTAACACCAGTGAAAAAGATGACCAATGATGATGCCTAGAGACTATATCAGGAAAAATACACATCACATGAGAGTCGGTTTTTAGGATTTATTCAGCAAAATGTTTTAACCAGCTGTTTATGCTCTCTCTTCAAAAAACTGGACTGCATTTAAAAGTGACTTATTAACACAGACTAAAATGAAGCATTTAAATTTGGAAAAAAAAAATCTATTTTTGAACAAAAAAATTGATTTAAAATCATTAAAGAAAAGTTCCTGATACTTAAGTGAATCATTTTTTTTTCTTACCCCAAGCTCAGTTCTGGGGAAGTTTGTTCCATACAGCCTGATGCTCCTGCAGCTCACCCTGAGTGGTCCCTGATTAAAATCATCATAGGTTTATTTTATCTCTTATGAACTTAAAGGCAGACACTCTTTCATTGCTGCAGAGGTAAAACAGCACAGCGTCACAACATATGGAGTGAGCCACAGAGCAGAACAGGTTAAAAAAAAGACAAGGATAGTTTTTTCATCTGTTCTGATGTTTCTTAGCTTATCTGAGAGCAGATCAGACATGAACAGACTGTTCACTGACTGATGCTGTTTCATAGAGGATGAGATGAGCAGCAGTGGATCATCAGTGATCTGTTAATTATTAAAAACTGAGGAACGCAGCAGTTGGAGGCATAAATGCTCAGAAATCTTTAGAGCTTCACTAGACAACCAACAGGCTTCAGAAAACATGCAGAACATATATTCAGGAAAATTCATGACATGGCAGGCTTGTGGTTTTTATTTTAACAATTATGTTGGTGTTCAAAAATTCCAAACTGTCCTTCAGACTGCTGTGGTGGTTTAAGGCTGTGTCTGCACACAGTAACAAACACAAGTTATACCATCTGATACACAAGGTGATGTCTGACACCAGCTCTGTGTGGAAATACTTTGACATTTTAAATAATGAAAAGGCAAATTGTGTGCTGAGCTGGAGGGATAAAATTTACTGGACTGATGTTTGTTGCTAAATTTTCCCAAAGTTTCAAAACACCGAATTCATACTTGATCCAAAACCCATCTGGGTGAAACTCTGCAGCATCTCATGGATTTACCTCCAGGATGTGGAAACAAGAGCCAATCAGTGAAAAAAGACACAAAAATTTCCCTAAAGCATCCATCCAAAACCTCACACAATGTGAGTAAGAACTTTATTACTTTTTAATTTCGATTGCTTATTAATTTGATTAAGTCATCTATTGATCAGTGCAGCGTATATGGTGTAAGAGTTTACTGTACTCACTGTACAGTATTACTTTCATGCTTCATGACTTCTCAACATCACATCTTTATTCTGTTTGGCGTGCACATGGTTAATTTACATACTCGCACAGGACCGATCCACCTGGTAAAACAACATTTGTGGGTCAATGAATTTCTGATTCTGAATATTGGGCATGGTGAGCTTAACCAACATTTTAGTGACAATCAGTGACAATAATATTGGCAAAATTTGAGACCCTTTTCAAATGTTGCTTCCATGGCTCTCAGGGGGTCCCATGTGTCAGACCACCACCCCGTATTTCACGTACTGGTTTGAGCTGAAGTATTAAAGAAGGTTTAAGTAAGAGAGAGAGAGAGATTGCTGGGCAGATTAGCACTTGCAAAAAGACTGGACACATACTAGACAGGAACAAGAAGACTGTGGGGTCATCAGCAGAGCAGCGGCCCATTGTCTGAGATGAGAAAATGGAGAAGGGGAAAGGAGAGGAGAGGAGGGAGAAAAAGATAACTCCAAACTTGGCCTCTGTAAGGACAGAGTGGAATTAGGAAAAAACACTTAATAAAACAACAAAACTCAAAGACCTGCACATGTGGGGGTGGGAGTGCCGGGGAGGGAGGGTGTTGCAGCATAGGCACTGGGGGGAGCTCGCAGCCACACTAGGTGCGAGTCATCGACCTGCAGACTGGGGGGTCAAGAAGGTGTTGAGTTGGAGGAGGTGTGAGTGTCATGTGTGCCTTTTTGTGCCCACATCTCTTTTGAAGAGAATGTTACCCAAGTGCAAGTGTCCCAAAAGCCAGCCCCTTTGGCCGGGCTACCAAATCCAGCTTCCCTTTGGGTCAGTACACTTTAGAGAGGCATCAGAGCACACCAAGAGCAAGTATTTATGGACATCCTTCTAAGGCGTCAGTGAAACTTGTGGATGGAAGTGTCTCAGAGATCTAAAACAAGCATGAAAAGGCTGCTGCAAAGGTGAAAGTCTTTTTACAACTGGAATTCTTTATTAGATTGATCTCTTTAATGCGGCCTGTTCTAATCTACAGAGATCAGAAGATGTTTTCCAGACTCTTCCGTATCTTCTCCAAACAGGCTGAATCAGAGCTGGACTCCATATATCTGGTGAGGACATCACACTTTAACAGAGAAGTCCATGATCTACAAGTCTGATGCTCCACCATGATCCAGATGTTCTTCTCTTTCTCTTTGAATCTCCACTGTCTTCTGTTCTCCAGCTGCTGGAGGAGAACATCATCACCTTTGTGAAGGAACAGCTGAAGACAATTCAGAGAGGGTTAGGTCCAGATTACCCAGAATGCTTAGAGGCTCAGAGCGAGGATGAGGAGCAGAGGAGCATCAGGGAGGCATTTCTGGAGATGACAGTGGGCTTCCTGAGGAGGATGAATCAGGACGAGCTGGCTGAGCGTATAAGGACAGGTAAGAGCTGTATTGATTTTACAAAGATCGTGAAGTTCTTCAGGACCGTTTTTTCTCTGCTAACTAAACTCTGATTTAGTGCTAATGGATAAGATCAGACTGAACTCCAGGAGGATGTTTCATCAGGATGGAGGAGATGTTGTATGGAGCTCCACTGTTGTTGTTAAACTTAATGCTCTTTCTGATATTTGGATAAAACTGACTCATTCAAATCTTATTAACAGGAGGGTGTAGTTGGGCTTTTACGGTGGATGTGAATGTTTCCATAGACATGCAGCCTTGTTGTTTAGTCCTCTGATCATAATAATAAGGTCTCATAGTAGGAGATGAACATGATAGAATTATGATTCTGTTATCACTTTGGATATAAAGATGGAACAGGTCTGTCAGAGATTTAAACGTTCTAGTTTCTGATTGAACTTGTTGGACCTGGATGGTGAGGTGGTTCACTGGGCAACATGAACTTTTAAAAATGGATCTTCACTGTACAAAGGTCACAGACCTCTGATTTATGAGATCCCCTTTAATATGATATTCATAACCACAATTTTTGAATAAAAATATACTTTTGGTAAAAAGAGAAGATCTGAGCAGCCCCTCTGTGACAACAGGACTTTGTCTAGGATCCGGACTTTAATGTCATTTGTTTGGTCTTCCCTCAGAACATGAAGTCTCAGTGTGTCAACACAAACTCAAGTCCAACCTGAAGCAGAAGTTCCAGACCGTGTTTGAGGGGATCGCAAAAGCAGGAAACTGGACCCTGCTGAACCAGATCTACACAGAGCTCTACATCACAGAGGGAGAGGCTGGAGGGGTCAATGAGGAACATGAGGTCCGACAGATCGAGACCACATCCAGGAGACCACAAGGACCAGAGAAGACCATCAGAGGAGAAGACATCTTTAAAGACCCACCTGGAGAAGATGGACCAATCAGAACAGTGCTGACGAAGGGCGTGGCTGGCATTGGTAAAACAGTCCTCACTCAGAAGTTCACCCTGGACTGGGCTGAAGACAAAGTCCACCAGGACATACACTTCATGTTTCCATTCACCTTCAGAGAGCTGAATCTGCTGAAGGAGCAGAAGTTCAGCTTGGTGGAGCTTGTTCATCACTTCTTCAGAGAAACCAAAGAAGCAGGAATCTGCAGGTTTGAGGAGTTCCAGGTCTTGTTCATCTTTGATGGTCTGGATGAGTGTCGGCCTCCTCTGGACTTCCATCAAACAAGAATCCTGACTGATGTCACAGAGTCCACCTCAGTGGATGTGCTGCTGACCAACCTCATCAGGGGGAACCTGCTCCCATCTGCTCACCTCTGGATAACCACACGCCCTGCAGCAGCCAATCAGATCTCTCCTGGATGTGTTGACATGGTGACAGAGGTCAGAGGGTTCACTGACCAGCAGAAGGAGGAGTACTTCAGGAAACGGTTCAGAGATGAAGAGCAGACCAAAAGAATCATCTCCCACATCAAGAAGTCCAGAAGCCTTCACATCATGTGCCACATCCCAGTCTTCTGCTGGATCACTGCCACAGTCCTGGACCATGTGCAGAAGACCAGAGAGGAAGGAGAGCTGCCCAAGACCCTGACTGAGATGTACATCCACTTCCTGGTGGTTCAGTCCAAAGTGAAGAGCATCAAGTATGATGGAGGAGCAGAGACTGATCCTCACTGGAGTCCAGAGAGCAGGGAGATGATCCGGTCTCTGGGTAAACTGGCTTTTGAGCAGCTGCAGAGAGGAAACCTGATCTTCTATGAAGCAGACCTGACAGAGTGTGGCATGGACATCAGAGCAGCCTCAGTGTACTCTGGAGTGTTCACACAGATCTTTAAAGAGGAGAGGGGACTGTACCAGGACAAGGTGTTCTGCTTCATCCATCTGAGCGTTCAGGAGTTCCTGGCTGCTCTTCATGTCCATCTGACCTTCATCAACTCTGGAGTCAATCTGATGGTGGGAGAACAGAGAACATCAACAGTAACAATCCTTAAATTTTTTACCAAACCTGATCTGAAACACCTCCACCAGAGTGCTGTGGACCAGGCCTTACAGAGTCCAAACGGACACCTGGACCTGTTCCTGCGCTTCCTCCTGGGTCTTTCTCTGGAGACCAATCAAAACCTTCTAAGAGGTCTGATGACACAAACAGGAAGTAGCTCACAGACCAATCAGGACACAGTTGAGTACATTAAGTCAAAGATCAGTGAGGACGTGTCTGCAGAGAAGAGCATCAACCTGTTCCACTGTCTGAATGAACTGAATGATCGTTCTCTGGTGGAGGAGATCCAACAGGCCCTGACATCAGGACGTCTCTCCACAGATAGACTGTCTCCTGCTCAGTGGTCTGCTCTGGTCTTCATCTTACTGTCATCAGAGAAGGACCTGGATGAGTTTGACCTGAGCAAATACTCTGGTTCAGAGGAGGCTCTTCTGAGGCTGCTGCCAGTGGTCAAAGCCTCCAGCAAAGCTCTGTAGGTGCTCCTACCTGCACAGGTTACATCAGATTACTGTGATTTTGCAAGGATGATCTTTAGCTGTCTTCTCTTTATGTTCCTCTGTTTTCTTTCTCAGGCTGGGTGGATGTGGACTGTCAGAGAGAAGCTATGAAGCTCTGTCCTCAGTGCTCAGCTCACAGTCCTCTGCTCTGAGACTCCTGGACCTGAGTGATAACAACCTGCGGGATTCAGGAGTGAGCCGACTGTGTGCTGGACTGAAGAGTCCAAACTGCAGACTGGAAGCTCTCAGGTGAGGAAACATCAAGAGCCTCATGCACAAAAAAATGCGTACAAACAAAAAAATGACCGTGGAAATGTGCGGTGCCTCACGGCAACTTCATGGCTGGTGGTACGCACGTTTCTACTACTGTTGCTCTTTTGGTGACACTTAGAGGTGATGCTGGGAAACTGTTAGATCGGCTAAATAAAGGTGAAATCACTTAGTCATCAGAGACACATGAACAATTTATACCTATGGATAATTAACACACCCACGTGTCTGCAGTTACTTGAGTAAATTTGGTGCAAAAAATACTGTTTAACTCAACGGCTGCTTTAGCAGTGTGAGAAGACATTGTAAATGTTGCATTACAAAGAGAGCGTGTGTTTGGAGATTGAGAGGATTTACTAACAAATGATGACTGGATCATCAGCCACTTTAGGTTCCTGCGGGCGATCCTCCTATTTGTGTAATTGTCTTAAAATACTCCCTGCACACTGAGCATGTGCGCCTCCAATTCTCTCCCGTTTTCACAGCATCATTACTAATCAGTAGTTGAAGTTAGTGGCTTGCTGTTTTTTGCTGATTAAACTACAGTTTGAGATATTTTTAACAACCCCCTGATTGTCTGTAGTGTAGTCAACTTGATAACCCCGTGCGTAAAAGTGTGAAATTTCTTTTTGGCTGATAAAAGGCAGGAATCACACTCGGTAAGCACCAGAGGTGTGGACTCGAGTCATGTGACGTAGACTTGAGTCAGACTCAAGTCACAATTTTGATGACTTTGGACTTGACTTGACAATATCATAAAGACTTGCAACTTGACTTGGACTTTGACATCAGTCACTCGGAACTTGACTCTGACTTTAGTCTGATGACTTGAAAATACTTAAAATTTTCATTAAGACTGTTGAATAAAATGTGCTCCCATTCAAAGTATTCGACTCAGTGGAAATTATTTTGTCATTTCCACCAAGACAATATTTTTTTTCCCACAGGATCTGCCCCATTGAATGCATTTATTAACATCCAATCAGGGTTAGGAAGAATAAACAAAGAGGGTGTGGATTACACAGTTACTTCCCTGACCGCAAGAGTGCAGGAGCACGGGAACAACCCAGAGATGCAGAACCACGCTGCCGAGGATAATTTCATTTGCATTCACAAAGTACGATGTCATAAACAAAAAAACAATTGCTGTTTGCAAATCCTGCAGTGTAAGAATAACAGACGGTGAGGTGACGGCGTCAAACTTTGTTCAGCACCTGAAGCTGCACAAAGAAAGGTAAGTTGGTACCTGTTGTGAGATCCTTCTGGGTAACTTTAGCTTAGCATCCATGATATGCAACAACGGTATATGTTTGCTCGTAAACTCGCCGTGGCTAAAAACTGAGACTGACATTAGCTGAAAATAATTGTAAAGTTAAGGCCCAGGGTGACCAAGTGTCCTGTTTCCCATGACATGTCCTGTTTTCATGTCCTGCCCTGACTGTCCTGGTTGTTTTTTATAAAGTGACAAAACTGTCCTGGTTTTTATTTGGGTTTTTTGTTTGGTTAATGGTGATTATGACTTGGAAGGACTTGAAAATTTTAAGCCAATGACATCAGACTTTACTTGAGACTCGACTTGGACTTGCACGTCTTTACTTGAGACTTGACTCGAGACTTGGGTTTAAAGACTTGAGACTTACTTGAGACTTGTAAAACAGTGACTTTCTCCCACCTCTGGTAAGCACCATACGTCTGTTGGAATGCAGCTTGTTGCTCAACAACGCCACCCTGGGAATTTCACCCAGGGAATTCTTGTGTTTTGATAAAGACACACAGATTCAAATATCCAGGCTGAGATGTGCTTCAAGTTTTAAAAACAATCCATTTTTCATAACAGTTTAAACCAAATAAATAATAAAACCATCCACACAGGAAAAGGGGGAACCCCCTCAGGAGCTGAGGCTTACAAGGTGGACCAGAGCTAGCATCAGGGGAGGGGAGAGACAACAAACAAAACTAAAATCACCCACACACACTCGTGACTTAACATTAATAAACCCACATCACAGGAAGCACAGCACATGAAAAAGGAAGGAGAACACCACCACCCAATCACCATCACCACCACCACTGGACTTCAACCCTGAAACAGGGAAAAACAAATTAGTGGGGTTGGAACAACAAAATCAAAAACAGGAAACAAAACAGAACAAATAAGAAACCAACCATATATACTTAAAAAGCTAATAAACTCAATAAAGTCAACAGAACAAACAAAATAGCTGCCCAACTAAAGCATAACCCACAAATTTAATCAACCAACAGGACAAATGAAATAAACATTCAAAATAATCAATATCAACTACAAACTGTAGAAATAAACTTATAGAATTAACCCAAATTTATTGGGGTTGTAACCCACTCCCACTCATATCCAAACCTTAAAACATGATTAAAAGTTGCCCTTCTCACCACATGCAGGGCGTTAATTAATGGAGAGTAGCATGTAGCTAGAGCTTCAGGAGAACGTCTGTGAAAACAGAGGAGCAGCAGAGATGAAGCTGAAACAGAGATGAAGCAGCATGATCGAGCTAGAGAGAGCGAGAAAGAGCTCATCACTGCCACCATCAATACATAACTCAGAGATGGGAGGACACTTACCACCTCAAAACAATGCTGGAGCACATGCAGACAGCTCAGAGAAGCACCAAGGACACACTATGAGAGACAGACATTTACAAAAGTATTTACCATTTACACAATGTGCCAACTTCACTGGTTTTGGGTTTTGTAGACCCTAAGCAATCACAGCCAAGTCAGCCAGCGAGTAGAAGCAGTGAGCACCCATACTTGTCAGGGACAGACGACCTCTGACCCAGAAGTGGTGCATCAGGGGAGAGCGCAAAGGAGGAAACAGGGAGAGCTGCCCCTTTTATACACTGACAACTAACTGACAACAGTGGCACAAAATCATGAATAGAGAAATGAATCAAATTATTTCTATACTGCTTTATTTCAATCATTTTAATCAGCCTCACATTTTCCCGACTCACTTCTGCTGATTCACAACAGTCTTTGATCCATGGTGGTAGTGTATAAGATTGATGAATGGAAACTTTAAATCAAGTTTACTGTGATCTCCTCTGTGATATGCTGGCACGTTTAAATGTAAATTCCTAAGATTTCAAACCAAATAATACCAAACATACAGCATTTACACATTAACCTCTAATCAAGAGGCCGACAATTAAGTCTGACCTCAGGCCAAATTCTTCAGTCACTTTATGTTGGACCAGAACAAAATCAGAGGTTAATAGATAGAGATGGTTCTGGTTAATTAATGCATAAACAGGAGAGTGACAAGAGAAAGTGAGAGATCACTGGGATGATCAACAGGAAGCTTCATTACTCACAGAATAAGAGACAAAAAAAAGTATCATACTTCTTCAGGCTGTTTGTATTATAATATCTGATACAGTTTGTTTATTAACACTGTATGAACATCTGTAATGAGATTTATCAGGCAGCAGTAACAGATTTTAGGACAAGGAAACTCAAGTTGTTTTTATTCATTTGTAGGAATATTCCTCCTGAAAGCAGCTTTAACAGCTCATAATAAAAATCAGATAAATAATTCACAGCCAACTTTCGTACAGACGTGTTCCAGAGCTTTTATTGTTCACAGATCACTGATGATTTACTTCTGGCCATTTCATCCATACGCATTTCAGCACTACATTATGTTTCTATGAGACAGCGTGAGTGAGTGAACAGTCTGCTCCTGTCTGATCTGCTGTGCTATATTCACTTTGGAAAGTGGAGCAAGACGCGCTGAGCATCATAAAGCCCAAAGGGAGCTGGACATGACCCAGTCAGTCAGAGCAACTTCCCATCAGCCAATCAAAAAATAGCACTGTTGTATCCGGGTAAGATACGGTTGATCTGACTGCAGAGGAAGCATACTTGAGCGCTTTAACACATGAGTGCAGTGAGTTATCTCATGGTCAATGTTGGAGGTAAATACAATAAAAAGAACAACCTAAATGAAGACATGCAGAGTGAATGAAGGAAATACAAATTCAAAATGAATGAGATAATAAATAAGAAAACAATTTTTGATACATGGACTGGGACATGTCATATGGAATCACAGGAGTGCCAATATTAAAAGGAAATACATGTGGATATAAAAACAGAATCAATAAAAGAAGTTTGGAAATAAAAACAGAATCAATAATAGAAGTTTGGAAATAAAAACAGAATCAATAAAAGAAGTTTGGAAATAAAAACAGAATCAATAAAAGAAATTTGTAAATAAAAACAGAATCAATAAAAGAATCAATAATAAAAAATATATACAAACACAGTCATATCATTGCTTTTGCTTATTCCATTTTGACATTGTCTTTTCCATGTGCGTTTTGTCATTGCCTTTTCCATGTGCCTATTGTCATTGCTTTTACCACATGGCTCAAGCTGTCAATCAAATGACTGTGGGCGGGTCTTTCTGTCCAGGATAACTAGTAGATACCTGATCGGACGATTCCTGCATGACAGTGGCTATGCAGTAGCTATGTTCGAAATGGCGTACTGCCTACTGTCTATTACCTACTCAATCAGTAAATACTGAATACTCAAAGATGATCTGAGTATGCCGCAGCTGCCCGAGCATTTACACACAGATGTATACTTAATACCCCAGAATGCATTTCGTGCCGGCCGGGAAGCAGCGCAGTTGTTTGAAATCGTGACTGTTTTTAATTTGTCTTGCCGGAGACCGAAGCGTCCGCTTGGTGGGTGTTTATCAAAACACCGGCAGCAGCTGCCCCCTTCACGTTTCCAAGTTATTGCGAAGTGTTTTCATTATCAACAGCTGCATGACACAAACCGAGCGGCAGTGGATGAAAAAAATTAACACAAACACCTGTGTATCCATGGTGATAAGGCTATACACCACCTGCTGGGCGTGTGATGAGCAGCATTGGGCTCTAAAATGACCAACACACAACAGAATTATTATGACCTTGTTCGGTTATTCTTTGGCGAATACATAATTTCCCGACTACATTATTCTCATTAACAATGATAATTTCCAAAACCATCAGGTAGTTCTGCCTGGTGTAGGTGAAAACCATGGGTGTCTTTTCTTCAGGGCAGCTGTGTTCTTCCAACCACCAGTAAGAATTAGTAAAGCTCACACATACAATTTCAACTGAAAACTCCCCCATTTGTATATTCTGAACCATGTGCTCTCAACCAATAATACATTTTATTAATCAGAGGTCTGTGCTTAATGAGTGACCACCTTGATGATGCATTCAGAGATGAGAAGATGCTCAAACTTGTTATAATAAATACATCTTTAATAGACAAAAAAAGTCAATTCTGTCTGTGTTCCTTCTTTCTTCTCTCTCCACTCCCGTTCTACAGATAACTCTGTATAAGTTAATATGCAAAAAGTATTATGAGTTAAGTTAAAGTATTACAGTAGTTCGACAGGTATATTATTTGCACCCATGACATCACAACCTCCAGCTCCAAGCTCAACTGTCTGGCAGACGTCGATATATTCAAAAATATTTAATGTGTTAAAAAAAACATTTGTTTCTATCGATGTCTTAGGATACAGACAGAATTTCAAACAAACCAAAAAAATGATTTCTTTGTGTAGGATTTAATATGCAAAAAGTTATCATAAAAATGCACACACACACACACACACACACACACAAACACACACACACTATATATATATATATATATATATATATATATATATATATATATATATATATATATATAGATATATATATAGATATATATATAGATATAGATATAGATAGCTTATGTCTTATATTCTGCAGCTGAGCTGGAAGTAAAGGGTTAATATTAAAACATCAGTGTAAGATCAGCATGTTAAATGTACCACAAAGAATATAAAAAAAACACACCACCATTAATATTAATTTAATTTTATTCAAAGACATTAGTGCAGCATTTCCCCAGCCACCAAACCCCAGGCTGCACTGTAAGCTTAACCCCACAGTGACACTCCTGCCGATGTTCTTCGATGGGAGAGTGACCTGCGGCCAGACTTCACCTCACCAGGGAGTCCTTTGGGGGTCTGATGGCTGCCCTCGGCACACAAGGGGACCATCAGCAGAGGACCGTCTTCACCTGGGTGCAGGTTTCACCTGGTTGGCTGGATCAGCAGCCTTCAGAGGGGTTGTTGGCAGCATTGATGGCTGCCATGTGTGGGTGAAGCCATCAGCCCAGCATGCAGCATGTTACCTGCACATGACATTTTTGTATTCAGTTCAGTTTCAGGCTGTGTGTGATCACAAAATTTCTGAACATTTTTGTGGGCTTCCCAAATCAGCACACAACACGAGGGTGCTGAAGCACAGCCCCATTTACCTGCAGCAGAAGTATCCTCAGCCGGGCTTCTGCATCCTTGGTGATGGGGGCTACCCCTGCTTCAGGCAGCCCACTGCCCTCATCACCCCCTACTGACAGCCTCTCCAAAACCAGCTCCAGGTGTGATTTAATGGTCACCTGTCCAGAGCCAGATGTGTGGTGGAGAGGGCTTTTGGTACCCCAAAGACCAGGTGGAGGTCCATCTTCAGTTTTTGGGTACTTCAGGTCCTGTGCAGGAAGGACAAGACAATGCAGAAAAACAGAATTATGTAATTATGACTGTACACTCACATCATAGAGAGTCCACTTGTTGATCACATCACAGCAAACCAAAGTTTTCCCATGTTTTTTACTGACAAGGGCTGGGGTGAATTTCCCCTCCAGCCCCCTTTCTGCAATGAAACCCCTACAGGATTTTATTCAAAAAGCTAAATGCAAACCATAACAATAGTGTTTTATTATAACCTCAGCTTTCACTTACTCATAGTGGGTACCTGATGCATTATGCCTCCACGTGAACAGGCAGCAACCCTCCAGGCTATCAGGCCCCTGGTTTACTCATCAGTCCCCAGAAAGAGCAAAACATTTAACCTTACAGACATCGAAGGGGAAACATGACAGTAATGACATGACATGCTGCAGATAAACCTCTGTAGCGGATACTGGCTTTATTCACAGGCTATCTGCTAAGCTAAAGGTAGCTAATAGCTGCCGTATCTAACGAGTATTTATGACTGATAAAGCCCTCCCCACACTTCTAACATCAGTATCCTCTACAGCGAAGGCGAACATTAATCCCATATTAACAACATCACAAACAGCGGTGTAAAGTTACAGGTATGGATGTTATACAGATACCTGTGTTTACAGGTATCTGCAGCTAACTGAGGCAACCGAGAGCTACGAGGGGCGCCGCGACAATTAAAATACCCCAATAAACAGAGATGTCCGAGTGGTGCTTCTGGTCTTATAGTTCCTGTGCAGGATATAGCCCGCTGGTTAATTTTATTTACCCGATTATTCAGGGTAATGCTCGGACCCCGGCAGCTGTTAGCCCAACTAGCGTTAGCATTCGAGATAGCTGCTAGTCCAACTAGCGTTGGCATAACTGACAGCCGACCATTCGTGGTACAAAACAAACAAAAAAAAACAACGTACACAACAAATGCACTCAAAGGGACAACAACTTAAGGTGCTTGGTGGAAAAAACACGTGTTAGAACTTACATTTGAACAGCGCAGTCACATCCACTGTAGTCAGTGCAGAGCCACAGCTCACCGCTGCCATCGTCGCTGGAGGAAATGAGTACGCTGAGTGTCCACAGCTGCATACTCAAAATCCGGGCCGATTTGAGTACATCATCCGGGTACTTTTGCATACTCATTTTTCGCAAACTAAGCATACTTTTTTTTTTCATTTCGACGCACTATACTCAAAATTTTGAGTAATTCAGTATGGAAGTTTGCGATTTGGGACACACACTGTCAAGCAGGAATCGTCCGATCAGGTATCTACTAGTTATCCTGGACAGAAAGACCCGCCCACAGTCATTTGATTGACAGCTTGAGCCATGTGGTAAAAGCAATGACAATAGGCACATGGAAAAGGCAATGACAAAACGCACATGGAAAAGACAATGTCAAAATGGAATAAGCAAAAGCAATGACATGACTGTGTTTGTATATATTTTTTATTATTGATTCTTTTATTGATTCTGTTTTTATTTACAAATTTCTTTTATTGATTCTGTTTTTATTTCCAAACTTCTTTTATTGATTCTGTTTTTATTTCCAAACTTCTATTATTGATTCTGTTTTTATTTCCAAACTTCTTTTATTGATTCTGTTTTTATATCCACATGTATTTCCTTTTAATATTGGCACTCCTGTGATTCCATAATGTCAAGACATGACAGTCATCAGTTTGAGTTTAGACACAAATCTGTTTAGAGCTAAAGTCAGACTTTGTGTTGAGCACAAACAGGTTTGATTCCTTATTTAGTCTGTTTAGGAAGACTAATACTTCAAGTTTTAGCAGAGGCTGATGGGCAGCTGATTTCTGAAGAAGTGTGAATAAAACAGGCCAAAGCTGACAGAGACAGACGTGGTTTATATGAGGGCTTTATAGTTGATGATCATCAGAGCAGTGAGGACCACACACAGACATGAGTGTGAAGTGAACAGAGTGAAATCATTGTAATGAAACAGCAGGGTGGTCCTCTGAGAACATCCTGACAAAGAGCTTAAAATATCATCCAAACACATTCTTCTCAAGTGGGACAGATGAAACTATCTGTAGTTTAGAGCTCAGACTTGAGTCTTTAGAGCACACTGGAGATTTTAAAGGATGAGGATGAAGAAGTCAAAGTGTTGATGTGATGAAGGTCTGGTGGTTCTGATTCAAACTTCATCTTCATGATTCAGCTCCTTCACATCCTGCTGAGATGTCCAGCTGATATATGGACCAAACATTTAGACAGAAATGTTCAGATCTGTGATCCTGATGATGACCTCTTGAGCTCATATATCTGTCAACACCAACATGATGATGAAGATATTGGACATCCCTACTTATCTGAAATGTTATGACAGGAGTCAGAGCAGCAGCTGATTGGCTCTGCTGAGCAGACTGTGTGATGTGGACACATCTGATTGGATCCTAAATAGTTTTTCTCTTCATTCTCTCTTCTTTATTCAGACTGAGGGACTGCAGTTTGTCAGAGATCAGCTGTTCTTCTTTAGCCTCAGCTCTGAAGTCCAACCCCTCCCATCTGAGAGAGCTGGACCTGAGCAGGAACAAACTTCATGATTCAGGAGTGAAGCTGCTGTGTGATTTTCTGCAGAGTCCAAACTGTAGACTGGAGATTCTGAGGTAAGTTCATGTTTTCTATGTTTCTTTTGTAGATCTTCTGTGTGTGATTATGAACTGAAGCATCTTCATGTCCAGATGTTTGACTGATCATATGTAGGGATGTATGATGGTGGATTTTTGCTGATATCTGATCTGCTGACATTTCAACCTTCTTTGAGCTCCTTATAATATGTGGGTGAGGCTCATGAAAACTACCACACCCAGGTTCAGAAATGATGATTTTCTGGGCAACATTAATTTTCCAGACTCTGAATCATTTTTGGCAGATTTCATAGACGATTCCTTTTGAAATAGTTTGATGGGCTGCATTCAGGCACATGAAGATACAGCAGAACTGCTATTAATGAAGCAGGGGGGCATTATGACACATTATGAGCAAATGTAATCCACTCTTTTTTTTTTCTTTTTTTTTTTTCCAAACTTTGTTTATAAACATTTTTCATGAATACAAAGGAAGACAAAGACAGTACAAGACTACAAAAAAAGGGACAGAAGTTCCAAGTCAAGGAGTTAAATCTGAGATAGAGACATCAATAGAATACAATGCATGACAGGAATTTCCAGATAAAACCAGAAATCACTGTAAATCAAATAATACTTACTACTACTACAAAAAAAAAAAAAAAAAAAAAAGGGCAACAGTCATAACAAAAATAGATTTAGGAATAAATAAATAAATAAGTTACTGCTGGTCAGTCCGGGATCTATCATGTCATAGATAATGTTACTGAGATAGCTTTTAAGTCACTCAGGGATAACTGAAAAGTTCAATTTATGAACAAATGCAAAAAAGGGATCCCATGTTTTGTGAAATTTCTTTAAAGAACCCCTCAGAACACATCTGATCTTTTCTAGTTTTACAAAGTTAAGAACTTCCTTTATCCATAATGCTTGTGAAGGAGGGGTTGGCGATTTCCATCTGAACAAAATCATGCGTCTCGCTAATAAAGTAACAAAGGCTACAAGGGCAGCTTCTAAGGAGGAGAGTTTAATTATGGATGGACACACACCAAACAGAGCAATCATCGGATTGGGTTCTATTAATTTACGAGTGACCTTTGATAGAGTTTCAAATATTTCTCTCCAGAATGAGTGTAAGACAGGACAGGACCAAAACATATGTGCATGGCTTGCTGGAGCCTGACGACACCTATCACAAGTTGGGTCCACATCGGGATAGATTTTAGAGAGTCTGACCTTTGTGAGGTGTGCATGATGAATGATTTTACACTGTACTAATCCATGTTTTACACAAATGGAAGACTTATGGACTCTACCCAGGACCTCCTCCCAAAGTTCCTCTGATATATCCTCCCCCAGGTCTACTTCCCAGAGTACTTTAATTGAGTTCAAAGAAATAAGATGTAGAGAATGAATAAGAGTGTAAAAGTAAGATATCATTCCTTTAAGGGCAGGCACTGGCTTCAGGAATTTGTCCAGAGGCGAGTCTGTTGGTATTTTAGGGAACTGAGGAAATCTGCTATTAACAAAACTACGGATCTGTAAGAACCTAAAAAATTGTTGTTTAGACAAACCAAATTTATTAAATAATTGGTCAAAGGGAGTGAAATTATTATTAATGTATAGATCTTTAAATGACTTAATGCCCGCATTAGACCAGTCACCGGACAACGAATGCATCATCTACCAGGGATGGAGGGGAAATGGGATTTGCAGTTATTGGAGCAAGGACAGAATATGTTTGAAGCCCAAAATGGCGTCTGAATTGATTCCAAATTCTTAAGGACGTTTTAACAATAATATTCTTTGTGTAAGCAGAAGGAGAACTAGACATGGGGGCATGGGCTAAGGCTAAAAGTGACACTGGGCTACATGAAGCGGCCTCCATTTTAAGCCAAATAGGCAGAGAAGAAAATGAGTCACTTCGTAACCAAAACTGGATTATCCTGAGGTTGGCTGCCCAGTAATAAAATCTGAGGTTTGGCAAGGCCATTCCTCCAGATGCTTTTGGCCTCTGCAAAAACTGTTTGTGAATCCTTGGGGATCTTTTATTCCAAATAAATTCTAAGATAATAGTATCGATTTTACGGAAAAACTTTTGAGAGAGAAAAATAGGCATACATTGAAACAGATATAAAAATTTTGGTAGGGTGTTCATTCTGACAGTTAATTCGAGCCGCCAAGGACAAATTCAGCACCGACCAACGATCGAAATCTTCTTGTAGTCGAGCCAAAAGGGGGATAAAATTAGCTTTGTAAAGATCTTTACATTTTTTAGTTACTTGAACCCCTAAATATGTAAAACTGTGCTCTGCAATTTTGAATGGCAAACTATGGAGAGGAAACTCTTCTGCTAGCTTATTTAAACGAAATAATTCACTCTTATTTAAATTCAATTTGTAACCTGATATGGCACCAAATGAGTCAGAAATGGCAATAGCTGCAGGAATGGAGACAGAAAAATTAGAAATGTAGAGGAGTAAATTGTCCGCATAGAGAGTGACTCTCCGCTCCACACCATTCCTAAGAATGCCTGTAATACGGGGATTACAACGAAGAGCAATGGAGAGGGGCTCGATGGCCAAGGCTCATGGGACAACCTTGGCGAGTGGAGTGCTGAAGTGGAAAGAATGATGACTGGATGTTGTTAGTCCCCACCGCTGCTACAGGGTATGAGTATAGTAGTTTCACCCATGCCACAAAGTTTTTGCCAAAGCCAAACTTCTCAAGAGTATAAAATAGGTACCTCCATTCCACGCGATCGAAGGCCTTTTCAGCGTCTAATGAGATGACAGCTTCTGGAACAGAGGACGAAGTATGATCATAAACTGTATTAAAGAGTTGTCTTAAATTAAAAAAAGAATGTCTTTAATAAATCCCGTTTGGGATGGATTAATTATAGTTGGCAGCAAAGTTTCTAATCGTAAGGCTAACATTTTAGAAAGTAACTTAAAGTCAACATTTAACAAACTGATTGGCCGGTAGGAGGAGCAGACAAGAGGGTCTTTGTTCTTTTTAAGGCTAAGGGAAATGGAAGCTTGATTAAGAGTAGGGGGTAAATTAGAAGATTTAAATGATTGATTAAACATATCAATCAAAATAGGGGCTAATTTATGCTGAAATTTCTTGTAAAATTCTATTGGGTAGCCGTCTGGTCCTGGGCATTTGCCAGTTTGCATTGATGCCATGGCAGTCAACAGTTCATCAGTGGTTATTGGCCTTTCCAACTCTTCAACCATGTCAGAATGAACCTGAGGAATTTGGAGCATATTAAAGAAATTATCAAAGTCCTGTGTGTCAGGGTTTGTTTCAGATGTATATAATAAGGAGTAAAAACATTTAAATTCATCATTAATCTTAGTGGGGTCCAAGGTAATCTCAACAGCTGTTTTAATTTGGGGAATTTGGTGAGAAGATGTAGATTGTCGCAGCTGGTGGGCCAGCAGCTTGCTAGCTTCGTCACCCTGTTCATAATAATTACTTCTGGATCTAAGGAGTAATTCAACAGCGTGATCTGTAGTCAGTGTATTAAATTCTGATTGGAGAGAAAGACGTTCCTTATAGAGGTCTGAAGTTGGAGATGAGGCATATAAACTGTCAAGTTGGGCTATATGTTTGGTTAGTTCATCTAATCTTTTCCTTTTTTGTTTCCTCTCATAACTTACAAAAAAGATTATATGCCCTCTAATGTACGCTTTCAGAGTTTCCCACAATACAGAGGCCGAGATTTCAGAGGTTTTGTTTATACTCAAAAATAAATCAATCTGATTGGAAATCTGCTCTACAAAGTTTTCATCCGAGAGTAAATGTGTGTTAAAGCGCCATGGGGTGTGTGCGTGAGCAATTCCTTTGAACTGGACATTCATAATGACCGGGGAGTGATCAGAGATAACTATAGGCTCATAAGAGCATGAGCTCACGAAGGAGAGTAATCTATTGTCCACCAGGAAGTAATCTATTCAAGTGAACGTATGGTGGACATGGGAGAAAAAGGAGAATGCTTTGCCGGAGGGATTAAAAAAACGCCAAGGATCAGAGATTGCAAATTCATTCATAAAGGTCTTAATTGTTCTAGCTGATCTCGAGGGGGTGGTGGTCACCATTGAAGAACGATCAAGATCAGGGTTAAGCCAACAATTAAAGTCTCCTCCTAGAATAAGGAAATGAGATGACATATCGGGAAGGTCAGAAAACAACTGCCAGAAAAAATCAGGATTGTCCCAGTTGGGGCCATATATGTTCACCAGTAGAACAGGGGTGTCAAACATCTTACCAGTAACAATTAAAAATCTGCCACTTGGGTCAGAGATTACATTAGAACATATAAAGGAGACCGTTTTATGTATTAAAATCGCGACCCCTCTAGATTTACTATGGAATGATGAATAGTAAGATTGACCAAGCCACCCACTCTTAATTCTTGAGTAAACAGACGGTTTAAAGTGAGTTTCTTGGAGATATATTACTTGGGCTTTCAGCCACTGAAGGTGGTGTAGAACCTTGCTGCGTTTAGCAGGGGAGTTTAATCCTTTGCAGTTCCAACTAGCGAACTTAATCACGCTGCTATCAGGGTGTTGTATTAAACTAGATTGTACCATACAAGATTTATAGATGAAGTTACAGAAGTATCAGTGGTATAGACATTGATCGGTGGACTGACGACACAGCAAGTTAAAGGATTGCATAGACCAACAAAACTGTAAACCGGAAAATAAAAAAAAGACAAATACAACAAAAAACAAGCATATCTTCCCCCATCCCACCCCAGCAAAACCATCTCCCCAACTGTGATGGATGCAAAACCCTCAAAAAGTTAAAATACACCAAAACACTCCATGGCAACACCAACAAGAACTTAACCGTGTTACCTGAGATAGAATGTGACTTGCGCGAAAGAAAACAAATGTAGATTGTACAATCCCCTGAATACAGGTAAAAGGAACAATAATCATCCAAAAAAAGAAATGTTTAAAAAAAAGAAAAAAAAAAAATATAATAATAATATACAAAATACAAAATTAAATTAAATTATATGTCAGGACTATGAAAGTATACATATATATTTGGTTGAAAGATAAACCTGGAGGAATAAAAGAAAATACTCAATAGAGTGGAACTTAACATAGAATCAATTACCTGAGCATCTGGAACAACTTTACAACCTAGTCAGGTGGATATGATAAGGTATCTAGGAAAAGCAGCTCATACTCTGGCAAAAATCTCGCTGAGGAATAAACCACAGCATGATCATCCCACATCTGTCAAACATTGGGACTGAACGGGTAAACTACTTGCAGTGTTTATTAACAAAGTCAGTGGCAGCGATAGGGTCCTCAAACCTGCGTGTTGATCCATCAGGCATGGTGACTTTCAGCACCGCTGGGTAGAGGAGACCGAACTTCACATCTGGGTAGGAGCGTAGATTACGTTTCACCGTGCTGAACGCAGCTCGTTTCTTGGCAACGGATGATGTGTAATCAGGAAACACAGAGACCCTCTTGCCCTTGTAGAGAAGTGGAGAGGTCTCACTGACCCGCTGTAGAATCATATTCCGAATGTGAAAGAAGTGAATCCTCACAACGAAGGGCCGAGGTGGGCTCCCCTCCTTGGGTTTATCCCGGAGTGATCGATGGGCACGGTCAAGTAACGGTTTCTCGTTCAGTCCAAGCAGGTCCTGTAGTAACTGAGCGATGAAATCAGTGGGCCGGGGTCCCTCCACACCCTCCAGAACACCAAACACTCTAATATTGTTCCTTCTGGATCTACCCTCAAGGTCCTCACACTTATCTTCCAGACGAGCAGCTTGTTTAGTTAGCGTGCTAATGATAGCCTCCAGCTCACTTATCCTAGCATTGTGTTCGGTAGCTGCTCGCTCCAGCTCACGTACCGTCACCTCTTGAGCATCTACTGCACCTGAAGTGGTTCAACAGAGTTCTTTAGCTCTTGTCTGACAGAGGAAATTTCAGCTCGGAGGCTAGTAGACAGACCGTCAATCTTCTCAAATATGTCGCTCCTCAGAGAGTCAATCATGGACTGTAGCAGCGTAGCATCGAGGGTGTTAGCTTCATTAGTGTCCCCCAACCTCGGGGAAGCCGGGTCACTTGGCTGCGGTGCTTTGCGGCCTGCTCTCATGGATTCTTTTTGACAGGAGTTAGACATTGTGGTCAGCTTGGACGTAGAATCATTCAGCCAGAAAGAGTCTGAAGTTGGTTAGAAGGCATATGAGGCTGCTAATATGGGAAATTGTACCCCTAAAAAGTAGTTAAGTCACATTCTCTTGGAGCGGTGAGGGAACACGTCTACTCTCCGGTAGGCTCCATAGCGTCCCCCAGACATACCATATGTAATCCACTCTTAAGTAAACTTGTTTTATCTATTTGTTTGTTAGTTTTTTACATTTATTTTTCACCAATCCTGCTGAGTTTAATTGTTTTAAAAGTCCTGGAGCAAATCAACTGCACTCATACCTCATCACAACCTTTTTTTGGGGGATAAATCATGTTGAGACTGCTTTGATACCGGTACCGGCATATCATTTCTGTCGCTGCTGATCCTGCTGATGGTTCTTCCCTGGATCTAATCCATCGGACTGTCACTGGAAGCTGATCACCCAGTCTGGGGGATTAAGGATAGATCTCCGTGTTGGTGAATGCAAGTCGACCTGCTGCAGCTGACAGGCCTGTTAGCTGCCAGCTGCTAGCTGTTGGCTGCTTACCCATAGCCGTCTGCCGCTGGCTGCTAATAACGCTGCTTTGTGTTGCTCCACTGCTGCTGATGCCGAGATCTGGATTCATTCTTGCTGGACCATCTCTGCGGTTGCATGTGGATCTCCTAACTGCTGGTTGTAGGCACTCGCTTGCAGCTGTTAGCCACCTGCTGCTTGCTGCAACATCAGACTGTGCTACTTTCAAGCGGTTGTATCCCCTAGCTGATGGCTCTCGCATGGACTGGACTGTGCTGCTGCAGGGCTATCGCTCTCGGTGAGCTGCTAGCCCCTAGCCGCTAGCTGTCAACCATAGCGGTTAGCTGCTAGCCACTCGAGCCTGCATCCATATTTTGTTGCCTGGAGCGCGGGTCATCCTGGAAAACTGACTGGCATCACTCAAAGCTTTGTCTCAAAAACATCTCTCAATAAAACATCCCCCTGGAACAGTTACAATGAAATTCCCACTCATGCTGCTCATCTTATTCTCCTGCTGGACCACCGGTCATGTGTGTGTAGATGCTGGTGGGGTACACAATAATGTGCCCCGTCCCCCTAGGGGTCTTTCCAGCACACTGGCCAATGAACTGATCTTCATCTGGTCCAGCATTGACTTGACTGCTGGACTGTTGCCATCTTGTGTTAAGCCTGTTATAAATAATTTTAAGTTGCTCAGATTAATGTGTATTTCAGTATTGAAAAATCGTTTCACCCACAATGACACCCCCCTCTCCTGTTTACATCAGCCAAAACAATATGTGGTTGAGTCCAAATCCCTAGCAAGGCAAAAAGTCCTCATTTTGTTCCTACTCCTACTATCAGGCAATGTTCAGCCAAACCCAGGACCACCTGCAAACCATATTGATACCCCAGAGGAATTTAAATCCAGATCAGGTCTTGGCATCATTCATATAAATGTAAGAAGTCTCTTACCCAAGGTTGACTTAATTAAGCTGTGGATTACCTCCACTGATGCAGACATTTTGGTCCTTTCTGAAACTTGGCTAAATAAATCAGTCTCAGACAAGGACATCTATATGTCAGGGTATAATGTCTTCCGCTGCGATCGCCCCAGGAAGGGTGGTGGTATTGCAATTTATGTAAAAAAATAGATTCCACATCACTCCCTTGTCTTCTTTGTCCGTCCCTAAGTAATTTGAACTGTTCACCTGGTCGGTTGAACTTTCTAAGGGCCAGTCCCTCACTGTCATGGGCTGTTATAGACCTCCCTCTGCCTGCAGTGAGGCTCTTACCTTACTGTATCCCAAAGTTGCTGAATTTGAGTTTATTTTGGTTGGTGATCTAAATCTTGACTGGCTAACAACAACATCAGACAGCCTAAAGTCCATCTGTGATTCACTGAACCTAACTCAACTAATTGATCGTCCCACCCGGCCAAATATTAAATACCCTACAAAATCTTCCCTGATTGACCTGATTATAACAAATTCCCCCCATAAATATTCAGAAATAGGTGTTTTTGACAAAGATTTAAGTGACCACTGTGCTATTGCTGCTGTCAGAAATACTAAAATAAAGAAAACAAAACCTTATATTTTAGTTAAAAGGGACATGAAGCACCTAAATGAACAGGCCTTCATCCACGACCTGACCCTTACTGAATGGAGTAAGATCTCCCTCTTTGATACTGTGGAATTGGCATGGCAGTTCTTTCATGAAGAGCTCTCCATTTTAATAAATAAACATGCACCTCTTCGTAAATTCAGGGTAAAAGGGCGAAACAGTCCCTGGTTTACACAGGACATAAGTCGTTTACTTAGGGAGAGGGACGCTGCATGGGCTGCAGCATGAAAACATAAGACTGAGGCTGACTAGCTCTGTTTTCAGAAGCTGCGAAACAAATGCACTTCCTTAATCAGGAAAACAAAATCACAATTCTACCTCTGTGAAACGACAAAAAACCTAAATGATCCCAAGAAATTCTGGAAAACTGTAAAATCTACGTCTGATTCTGCGTCATCAAATGACCTTCCAAATTTTTAACCAAAGAAGGTGAAAACATAACAGATGGATCTGCTATGTTGAGTTATTTTAATGAACATTTTATCTCTGCAGGATTTTTATTTGAGTCATTGAAGAAAATTCTCTTTAAACCAAGCCTGTTTTAAATTCTGAAGCCTGGGGAATGAGAAGCTGCTCTTATTCTGCCCTTTTTAATTTTACACCTGTCTCTACTGCTCATGTTCTTCTCGCATTAAGAAAACTGGACACAAACAAAGCAGCTGGCCCTGACAATCTGGACCCATTTTTTCTTAAACAGGCTGCTGATTACATCGCAGAGCCATTGTCTTATATTTTTAACTTAAGTCTAAAATGTAATAAAATTCCCAAAGTCTGGAAATGGGCCTTTGTGCTTCCACTTCTAAAGGGTGGTGACCCCTCAGAGGTAAACCACATAGACCGTTTTCCGAGCTTTGTGGTTTACCTGGCAAAGATGTTTGAGAAGATGGTAAGTGAGCAGTTAAAAGCATTTTTAGAAGCAAATGACATTTTAACAAACTTTCAATCTGGTTTTAGGAAGCAACACAGTACTGTTACTTCTGTTTTAAAGGTTTTAAATGATTTTATACAGATTTTAGATTTAAAAAAATATTGTGTTGCACTTTTTTATTGATTTGTCAAAAGCATTTGATCCAGTTGATCACACACTTTTAATTGATACATTGCATAAGATTGGAATCTTAAGCCAGGCCTCCACCTGGTTTGTAGATTACTTTTCTAACAGAACGCAGTGTGTTCATCTGGCTGGTTGCTCCTCCTCCTTTCTCAGTATTACTAAGGGAGTGCCTCAAGGCTCAGTCCTGGGACCAATTCAATTCACTATTTATATTAACAACCTGTGTGATAGCCTATCAAATGCCTTTTATATTTTTTATGCTGATGACACTGTTATTTATTGCTGCTCGTCCTCTCTTACCCAGGCTATAGAATTTTTACAAACAGCTTTTAATGTAGTTCAGATGCGTCTTCAATCACTAAAGCTGGTTTTAAATGGAGAGAAAAAATCATGATCTTTTCTAATAAGCATGATAAAACAGATCCAGTCAAGTCCATTGAAACAGTCAAAGGTATACAGATAGAGATGGTCACAAATTATAAATACCTGAGGTTTCTCCTTGATCAGGAGCTCTCCTTTAGAGACCACATCGCCAACTTGGTCTGTAGACTGAGGGTAAAACTGGGATTTTATTACCGCAACAGATCCTGTTTTTCCCTCAGTGCTCGGAAATACCTTGTTTCTGCAACATTTATGTCTCAAATTAATTATGGTGATGTCTTGTATATGAGTGCCTCTACCAAATGTCTCTGAACACTGGACACCGTACATCATTGTGCACTGCGTTTTATTACTGGCTGCGGTCGCCTCACTCACCATTGTGAACTCTATGCCAAAGCTAAGTGGCCCTCTTTGAGCTCCTGAAGATGCTGTTGATTTATAAATCTCTCCTTGGTCTGGTTCCTTCTTACCTCTGTTCTCTTCTGCAGAAATCAAGGAGCACCTATGCCTTATGCTCTCGTGCAGCTCATCACCTAAATGTGCCCAGAGTCCAAACTGAACTGGGGAAACAGGCTTTTAATTATACAGCCCCCACAGCCTGGAATACCTTACAGACTGAGCTGAAAATGTCAGAACTGGTGTCATTTACAGCTTTTCGTTCTATTTTACTCACAAGGCAGCGAGAATCCTATGAGCAATGCTTGTGTCTTTAAATTTATGTTCTTTAAACTACAGCACTTTCACTGTGAAGTTTTTGAATCCTATGAGCGATACCTGTTATTTATATTGAAATTGTTACTGTTCCCTTAAACTTATTCTGTTAGTGCCTTGCCATATTTATTGTTCTGATTTGCTATTTATTGCCTTAAACTTTAACATGAACCTGTATAATTGTGCTGCTGACCTCTTGGTCAGGTCACCCTTGTAAATGAGATCCTGATCTCCATGGGTTTTATCTGGTTAAATAAAGGTTAAAAAAAAAAAAAAAAAGTGACTCCCTTTAATTTATCCCACTAGAAAACTCCAGTAAATATAAAGCCTCGTCAGGCTAGTGAATGCTGCTTAAGTGCACAATGGTCATTTAGATAGTAAAACACGCCTCTGGACCACTTACAAATCGAGACATGCTGCCCAGCCCTATGCTGCGTTCCATTAACCTCGGAACTGGGAAATGGGAGTGACATCATCTCCGACTTATCAGCGTTCCAGTTGAAGTCGGAAAAAAACATGCCAATTGACCAGTCTATTGTTAGCTGTTGTTAGTACGCCCTGCGTTGTTGTTCACAAATAGGCTATCACATGAAGAATGTGATTATTTGTAAAAGCAGCATTTTTTGTATGTATAAGTCTAAAGGTGCGTTCACACATTGCGACCTAGCGACAAAAGTCGCGTCGCCCACTGAATAGCGTCAGCGTCCATAAACAGCCTACCTGTTTGGTGGCCTGGCGTCGGGACGTCGATCGGTGACGTCCGCGTCCACTCGAGTTTACGCGATCGTATCATATATCACATAATAGGGTGTATAAGCGGACATTATTCCAGCTGTATCCTTTTCACTCACTTTATCAGACACAAAAGTCTGCAGCTGATGATGCAGCAGCATTATCTGTGAGTTTACCGCGATCCGTCTGCAAATGTCCTCACTGAGATTAGTTCGGCCTATGCGGAAGTCATCCGCTCTGTAGTCCGGATGAATAACAGCACCGTTCTTACACACACCACTGATTGGCTGATGCTGCACAGCCACACGACATCGCCTGAATAGATCAACTTTTTTTAACTTTGACATCGCGACGAGTGAAGTGAGTCGTCTTTGTAGCCAGCCTGTCGCTTGTCGCCGGAGGGTTAGCCCGCCCCATCGGCGGCTGTACATTGACTTTGCATGGAGAGTGATCGCCGAGGTAGTCAGGTAGCGTCGGTGTGAACGCACTTAACAATACTATGTATGCAGCTGATTTTGAGCAACACACAGTAGTCAGAAGTGCAAATAAATTGATTATTATAGGAGCTAAATAAATGTTTACACTGGGGCATCTATCTTCGATTGTCAACTCGGGGTGGTGAGGTTCTCGAGTTTCTAGTCGGATATTCCGACCTCGGGGACATTCAGATAAGAATTTCCTACTCGGAAGTGGGAAATTCGACCTCGACTACAACTGGAACGCACCATTATCACGGACTGATCGATGGAAACACCTGAGAAGTTTGAGCAGCTGGGAGACGTTTCTCGAGCTTTGAGTGGATACTGACTTTAGGCTGTGTGGAGGCAGCAGGTCAGCCTTAGTGAGGCGGCAGGAGTGCTCTCTGAGTGGATCAACGCCTGAGGAGAACCACGGTGATCCTCGAATGAGTCCTCAAGGTGAACCTGCAGCTCAAATGAAGCTGGAGCGGGGTGGAGACAAACAGAACCAGTAGATACAGAGATGAAACAAATGACATATGAACGATCCAGCAGCTGCTGGAATAAGTAATGAGTTGTATGTGGCTTCCTTGACTTTGCATGACTGTGCGACTGTTAATCTGAGAAAATCAAGGGGACTTGTTTTACCTGAGTGAGCAGTGGTCATGCAGTGATGATTACACCTGGGCTGAGGTGAGGCAGCAAGAGGTTTCCATGTTTGGCGTGATTGACCACGGCGAGGTGGAGGAAAGCAGCTGCCATGCGCTCGCATTTGGAGCTCTGATCAGGAATGAAAAAACTCTCTGATGATTACCGGACACTTCAGAGACATCAGAATGGAACAGACGACGGTGAGCCGAGATGTAGGAGAGTTTGGAGCGGGAATGAAAGAGCTGAAGGAAGTTATCTATGAGAATTAATCGGGTACACTTAATGATGCGAAGCCTGTTTAAGGTTGCAGCAAGATTGCCGAGATCATCTCACGACGCCACCGCACAGACTGTGAAGTAGCAAAGACATGGTTTAAAATAAGACTGCTCCAGAATGATTGGCTGAGCAGTTGTGTGTGGCAGGATCTGGTTGGCTCAGTGGTTTAGTGAGAGCCTCATCTCATCAGCTGAGATTTGGATCACCTGAGCAGGTAGGCAGATTGAAGCATGAAAGAGGAGGCTGAATGAGCATACAGGTCTTTCTGTCTGAACTTTCACATAAGCTTCTTTTTTACCACTTTTAGATATCAGTTGTAAAAATGCATCATTTAAAAGTTCTAAAACATTCTAATAATTCTCTTTTTGCTTTATATAATGCACATCCATGTCTCTTAACTTTGGTCCCCCATTGCCACGTAAAGACATTTTGTGTCCATCATTCATGACTCTTGGAGTTAAAGCAGGAAACAACAACAAAAAATTAAAACAAAACAGCAACGATTTCTTTATTTCCTGACCAAAAAACAAATCTGAATACTTGATATATTTCTGGCCTTGTGCAGCTTTAATGTCATGGTAATGAGCCTGATTCAGGGCTAATAAAGTTTCATTTATGACATTGAAAGAAGCAGCCCCAGATTAAAACAGATCACCAAAAACACCAAAAACAGATCTGACGGAAATACACTGAATACATGTCAATTATCACTGGGTTATAGTAATAAATTTTTTACATTATTATAAGAGGATGTACAGCAATGCATATCAAAAATATTACAAAAAAACTTGGTTAAAAACCTTGTTACAAACAAGTCCCTTGGAGCTTCTGACAGGACGAGGAAGCTCCCTGGAATGAGTTAAAGGAGTTTCAGTGGTGTTTGGATTGATTTCCTTCTGCACTGGTTTGAATTATGTACATGAAAAATGACACAAATGACAGTAATATTCAAAGTTTGCTCATATTTAGGGCAGACTTCCAGGTAATATGGAGTAATCTGTCTATTTGGTCTCTAGAAGGTCAGAACTTTGGTAAAACAGACAAGTTTCCCTTTGAATGTGGAAGTCTGCCCGACGTCGATAACATAAATAACAAGCCTAAACTGAAATACGGGATACAGTCGACCACAACATATCTCTGAATGACTATATTTACTGTTTCTATGTTTTACATGATTATTATTTATTCATATTGAGAATAATGTTTGTAATGCTGGCATTTATTTACATCTGATCTACCTGATAATGTTTTGATAACGTAAATAACATTTTTTCATGGACATTAGAGTAGAGATTGTCATCAAGACAAAGGCAGCAGTAGGATTATCAATCTGGTATTTAATTATTGGTTAACATGTATATTATGCATGGACATTTTGAAAAATTAAGGATCTAATATTTTAAGTGATGAAAACATGGCAGAACATGTATAAAATGCCCATGAACATGCAAGAGACCTGAAAATTTGAGGATTTGGGTCTGTTAAATGGGCTGTTAGGAGGAGAGATAAGGCTGAGAGACCCAAAAAAGTACCAGTATATGCCTGAGTAGCAGTGATCATGTTCTTTCAAATGGAACTATAATTCTGAAAATACACTCATAATTAAAGGATTTAAGGACACTGGACACTTACATGACAGCCTGGAGTAGTTTTCATCAGCTTCACCCATATCTCCACTCATCTTCTGTTGTAAATCAGACCAAGTGTGTTAAAAATTCTTTATGTAAAGGAGACTTGATTTGAGGGGAGTTTATTTTGAAATTTTAATTTGAAAGCGCAGTTATTTCTGCTTCCTGTATGACCTTATTTTTGTGCTGTTTACCATTCTACACGCGGTCTTCATCGGTGCAGAAGTCAATGATGATGTGAGTTGTGTTTTACTATCAGGTTAACACAGAAAACAGAGGATAATATTCTGTAGCATAGAACTATATTGACTGTTCAGATTTCTGTTTTTATGTTGTTTGATAAATATGCAAGTAAAGTCTAAATGTTAAGCTAATTGAAGATCCTAATTGGTCTGTGCTAATCATTAGTCCTGTGAGCAGGGGCGTAGCACCAAATTCTGGGCTCTGTACACTCTCAATGTCAGTGGGCCCCTATCCATGCCAGTGCACGATGTGCATGAGCAAAACGAAAAAAAAGGGGGGAAAAAATGGGTATTTATTTAAAATAAAAAAGCATAAATCTGGTTTTAAGCTACAATCAGATCAGATTATATCCTCCTCCTCTTTTCTCTCTCCCCAGCCTCCTCACTACTCTCAAACACATCTACAAGCATGAAACACACATGATTTACGTTAGCCTCAACCTGATTCATAGTCTCACATGTAATGATACATCCTACTTGATGATACTGGTGATGATGGTACTGGCTGCTGCTCGTTACAGTTGAAACTGCTAGTACACATGATTGCTGGTAATAACTTAAAGTTACCTCTATGAGCTCACCTTGTCTCACATCCTCAGACTCACACCCTTCCTTGCCTTCAGCATCTGATGTAGAACTCTCTACATCTACAAGAATAAAGAATTGGTATCAGCCTCTTAACATACAAATAACCCAACCTACTTTTTAAAGCAAGCTCACTTTGTATTTCTAGAGCCATTTCAGTGCAAGATAAACTGCTAAAAATAATGAAACATATGGCCAAGCATTGCTTATTATGTTGACAGATTGTCTTTTAAATGGGGCTCATTTTTGTGTTGCTATGGGCAGAACTCTAAGGCTGTCAAGCAAACAGTCATAACTGGTAAGTATCCACAAGAGGGCACTTGACAGCACTTGACATCTACCATTTAAACAAGTACAAAATACTAGGAAAAGTATTTCAGTTGCAGGAAAGTTCATTGTATGTTTGTTACATTTTTTCAACAATATGTCCAAAGAAATTGTTAAAATAAACAAAATAAGACATTGTTTTTGTCTTCATCAACAACACAGTGTCCAAGCCTTGAACACATTTACTTCAGAACAAAATCTGAAAACAGTAAAGGTAATTGTTTCAGTAGCAATGCGGACAATAAAAACAATGAGAGCATCCACCATACCATTTATAAGGCTAGTCTAATGGGTCTGAGCACTCCAGTCTATTTCCCTGTAAAGGACTGTACCAGGCTGTCTTATCAAGCTCCCTGTGGACACTCCCAGCTTTGCATTGATGGGTCTTCTTTACATTTGCTGATATCTGTGGAGGAAGACAAACTGAATCAAAGTAAAAAAAACATTTATACTACAGGGACACACACATGCATGCAAGACAAAAATAAATTTGTGATACACAGTTATCACTACTTTAATTTTTAAATCAATACATCTATAAAAAGAACATCAAACTAAAAAGTAATAACAGCCTACATAAATGAATTTATGATTTCTGGACAGAAAAATCTCACTAGAGAAATCTGAAACACTGTCATATTTAATCGTATTGTACAGTCAGCAAACACAATTACACTATTGGAAACATTTATTTGTGTTAATAATGGGGTTTTTTTATGGGTCAGGGGGAAAGGATGAGTGGTGCAGTCTGGTTTAGCGTAGTGGGTAAACTCTGACATACTCTGATGGGTGTTTGTCCTCTTAGGGCCTCCATACACTGAAGACATATTTGCCACATTATTACCTGATAAATACACCGTCCACTGAAAACAGCTCTGAGACCCTCTTATGGGCCTCCACCCACAGGTTAAGAACCACTGCAGTAGAAGATGGTATTTGAAGCTTAATACAAGTTAGAAAGAAAAAAATGAAAAATAAAAGGAATGGCATATTTAAGACTTAGTCTTATTTTATTTTTGAATTTATTTATCTATATTTGTACTACATTCTTTAATAATGCATCAGGCCGAATTGTTTTGCTGGATGTCCTCGACCTTTTTCTTATTTTGAATTTGATTTATGAAACACACTTAAAGTGTAATTTGAGTTACCTGATTGAGCTTAGAATTTTCTGGACAAGTTGCCCTGACTTTGGTTTTATTTAGTCACCAATAAAAATGTGGATTTACAAATCTTCACTTCTTAGTGTATTCATTTGATTAGTCCTTCACTACAATTTTATAAAATCCTAGAATTCAAATTCTTTATTTGGGTACTTTAAGCAGATATGAGATTAAAGTGTGTCCTCCATATTGAAGATGATCTTCTTCTTGGTATAAATAAAAATGTGTGTGCCTGGAGCTCCACATGTCAGCTGGTGTGTCCAAACAGACTTGAAGCAGTTTTCTGTTCTTACTAACGTTGTTCCTCAGGTTCAGATTCTTGCTCGTGTTGTTCTGACTCTCAGATGGTCGTCGCTCTGGACAAAAGCTTCTGCAGAATGACTTTGAAACATTTCAACAAACTTTAATTGGAAGAAAAATGTTACTCATACATTTGCTTTAAACTAAAATAGAGAAAATGTTTTGGATCTAAATAGATATGTGGGTTTATGTCATGATGCAATAGAGCATTCAGAGATATTGCAGAGGCTAACTGAAGGTGCACATTTCTCTGGCCCCTGAATCAGTATTTGTATGAAAAAAAATTAGTAAATGACTGTTTTCATTTTTCTCAGAATATATTTGTGGTCGAGTTCCCGGATGAAGCAAGTAATTAAAAATACTTTTGTATGGCAAGCTACACTTTTGGACATACTCAGTGAAAGAAAACTAGTCAAGCTACAGGGCACTTACACGCAGAGGCTTCAAGAAATATGGAGGACAGTGAAAAAGAATCATCACTCAACAAGCTTCTCAACACTATTCAAGAAACCAAAAAAAAAAAAAAACAGCTGAGATACACACAACATTCAGGGCTCTCGACTAACTTTTTGAGTTGGTTGCAATGGTGCACCTAAAACATTTTTTTAGGGTGCACCAGAACAAAAAGTAGGTGCACCCAAATTTTTCAGTGTCGCCATTAACGCCATAGGGTCACCATTTTATCACCGTCTATAACTTTAATATCATGTAAATGCTTTTTAAACAAGAATAAGATGCTTGTCTTTATTTGAAGCATAATTATACATGTGGAGAAAAACAGAGCGTTTAAAGTGCTTCACTGAATAAAATTTACAAATTCAAGCTAAAACATGAAGCAGAATAAAACATCTCCAAATAAAAGTGCTTGAAGTGCTTTACTGACATCTCAAATTAAATAAAATATTTCAAAATATTAAGAGCTAATGTGCTATACTGAGCTGAAAATGAAATAAATATCCATATTTTAACAACCAACAACATAACATTTAACTGGATGGACTTACTCTCCAATAAATTTGTACCTAGAATAAGACTTCACACACTACAGTCAATATTTACAAAACTGAAACTAAAGTAAATAATAAAAAACAATTCTCAAACTAATTTATGAAAACGACTTTAAGGGCAGAGCATTTATTACTTTTTATCTTTATTTTTTTCTCTTGTTTCAGCTTTTTTTTTTTTTTCAGCCCTGTTTAATGTTCAGTCGGGGGCTGTCAGCCGGCTCATTCGTCCTCAGTGAGTGTGAGCACACATCTGTGCCTGTGTGAATAAGTAACTTTTCCTTTAACAGGAGAAAGGACTGAACAAATATAGATGTCATATGAAACTTTACTTTGTTTTACTTGTAATTGTATTTGATTATGAATTATCTGACAGTCTCTTAGACGTATTCTGCAGCGCTCCGCTCCGTCTCTATCGATCTCTGCTGTAGCCTGACACCACAGAGTCTGGGCTCTTTTGCATACTGACAGCTGATTGGATGATTACTGAGGGCTGTGCGTGCGTGTGTGCGTATGACGTGCATGCATGCGTGTGTGTGCTTCTCGGCCCTGCTGTAACACGGAGACAGAGGAGGAGAAGGAGGCGATGTGTTTTGTCAGTTTTAGGCAGATTTTCTGCCACCACGGTCACTTTTGTCAACATTAATAGGCTATATTACGTTTGTAGGTATATCGAGATGTGCTCTCTCAACTTCTAAACTTTAGATTTGAGAGAGAGAGATGAGGGACTTGTTTTCATATCAGGAGATTCAGGCGCACCGGTGTGACCAAAAAAAAATTGTAGGCGCACTCTTACAAATTTTGGTCGCACTTGAGAGCCCTGACATTAATGAAACTGAATCTTCAGCCTCTACGCTCTCAGAACAGGTCTCAGAGATCGAGATGCATGTGAGTGCAAACAAAGACAATTTTAAAGATGCACACGACCATGTTGCAAACAATAAATCTGAGTATATTATATATTTCAGGCCTTGTGCAGCTTTTCTCGCACATAATTAGCCTGATTTTACAAACTTTGAAGTTTGTTTTGATTATATGGTTTTGGCCGTTCGATTTTGCTCTGGGTCCTATCTTGTTTTTTGTGCATTTTTTTGTTTGATTATTTTTATATCATTCTTATTATAATTATTTTTTATTCATGGTCGTCTATTTTTGCTATATTTTTGCCTTAACTGCTGTAATGATGCAACTTTGCATATTAAGAATTGAATTTATAATTTTGTGAATAGGCCCAAATAATATCACTCATAGATATGAAGATAATTTAACTAGCTTTTATGTAATCTATGAAATGATACCCTCCACCTGCTTCTTCTACTAGCTAATAACTAATAATGGTCATAACTTTATTGATATAGCACCTTTAAAATCACAGTTTTTCAAAGTGCTTGGACAGACAGACAGCAAAGCACAAGAGCTTCAGCACAAACGGAACAAGAAAAGCAGAACGTAAATCAAAGAACCCCCACAGACAAACAAAAACTGAATAATGAACACTGGCCAGAAGAGGAAACATTTCAAGGACCCTGAGAAAACCTAAGGCCTGAAAAAGAGGGTCAAACAATCCAGGACCAGGGTCCAACACGATCCAAAACACACAAAGAGCCCTCAGCCCACAGGACCAGGACCACCAGAGACTAACAGGCATTGGCCCACACCCAAAGAGTCCCCAATGTCGGCAGCCCAACCAATCAAAGGCCCCTTATTACCCAAACCACAGCGAGGGGCCAGACTCAGACCACCACATCCAGTCCCCCTCCTCTCAATAAGAACCTGTTCATATGTTGTAAGAACTTAGACAATACAAGAACCCAGAGACATGAATGAGACCACGAGGAGCAGAGAGAAAAGATAAAAACATCAAAACAGAGAAAATGAAAAAGACAAGAAAAAGGAGAAGAAGCAATTAGAAAAAAAACTATAAAAGCACTAAGACAAGAAAAGAGTCACAAGAAAGAAAAGCTGTTAAATGATTTCAAACTACATAACAAATAGACCTATGAACATAAAGAAAAGATGAAACAATGAGAGCCAAAATAATCTCTTAAAAGAAGAGACACACAACATGATGAACAGATGAAGCAAACAATTAACAGGAAGTAAAGCAGTGAAGAAGAAATAAATGAAGTTATGACATCTCTGATATTACTGCCTCTGTTGTTGTTGCTGTTGGGTGGGTGGGTCCTCTCAGAGTGTCCTGGTTCATTGGGGGTTTGGTCTGTTGGATCTCTGGAGCTTCTGAAGCTCTCAGCTGGGAGGCCTTCTGCTCCTGCTGGTCCTAAACTCTTGGTGCTAACCAGGCCTGGCTGATGAAAACAGTCTGAGGCAGTTGAGGAGGCTCAGAGGAGCTGAAGGTTGATATCAAAGATGGATGGAGACAATCTCAGGGACAGGTCAACATGGAAACTGGGACTGAGTCCACAATATTTGTGTCCAACAGAAGAAAGAGTCCAGCTCCAACATTCACTGTATTGTTGGACAACATTTGAGCTGATTTACAGTCTGATCCACATCAACCTGATGAAGGTCTGAGCTCCAACATGTTTGAAGGAACAAAGAAGGTTCTGGAGATGCAGATGGAGACCACAGTGTGTAGGAGTCTCTCTGTGTTTGTCTTGTTGACTCCTCTCACCTGTCCAGGTGGATCAAGTCTTTGTTCTGGAACATTCTGTGATCATTGATTCTAATGAAGTTCATGTGGACTGCAGTGTGGACCATGTGACAGCAGACTGTGACTGTGAGCTCAGATTGAAGTGTTTAGATGTGAAGGTTTGATCCTGACAGAAAAATCTGAGCTCTGCTGTTTACACTTTAGAGAAACAGGAGGAATGGATCAAGACGTGTGTGAAAGCAGCTGAGACAAACTGAAGTACAGGAGGCAGAGCAGCAGCTGATTGGCTCTGCTGAGCAGACTGTGTGATGTGGACACATCTGATTGGATCCTAAAAAGTTTTTCTCTTCATTCTCTCTTCTTTATTCAGACTGTGGAGCTGCAGGTTGTCAGAGATCAGCTGTTCTTCTTTAGCCTCAGCTCTGAAGTCCAACCCCTCCCATCTGAGAGAGCTGGACCTGAGCTACAACAATCTTCATGATTCAGGAGTGAAGCTGCTGTGTGGTTTTCTGAAGAGTCCAAACTGTAGACTGGAGATTCTGAGGTAAGTTCATGTTTTCTCTGTTTCTATTGTAGATCTTCTGTGTGTGATTATTAACTGAAGCATCTTCATGTCCAGATGTTTGACTGATCATATGTAGGGATGCATGATGGTTGATTTTTGCTGATATCTGATCTGCTGACATGTCAACTTTCTTTGAGCTCCTCATGATATACGGCAGAGGCTGATGAAAACTACCACACCCAGGGTCAGAAATTAAAAAATTATGATTTGCTACTAGTAAATGTTTTTTTGTTTGTAAAAGTAGGGATGTTTAGGATCCATGATTAAAAAAGTGCCATCCAATGACTTGTAGTTTTTCTGTGGTGGTCCTTGAATATCAGCATGTCAGGTGTGACTTTTGACCTTGCCATTTATGTAATTGACTGACTTAACCTTTTCCAAGCAGTCCAATCTACAACAAATGAAATATTTAGGATGTTTAATCCTATTTCCAACATAAATAACATTCCTAATGTTAAACTTGTATAAATAATTGTTGCCTTCACCTCATTTTGTCATTTGCCAGACTTCTAAACTTTTAGAATCTAAAAATCTACATGTGTGTTTTTGCTAAAGTCTTTAAAAAATTGATTTCTGACTCTTATTCTATGTCCTTGGAACTACCTGCAAATCATTTTTTCTGGCCAATTTATTTCAAAGTTTCTGGTTTGAGGATGAATTCTGTGACTTCTTATGGCTGTGCTACCAGATCCATTGGAGCAGCAGGAAGATTGGGAAATGCTACCTACAAAAACAAATGTGACATTTTCATCACTTACCAGTTTCAGTCTTTAATGTATCATTTAAAAAGTTCTAATATCAAATCATTCTCTTTTCTTTTATGTAATGCACATCCATGTCTCTTCACTTTGGTCCTCCATTGCCACATGTTTAGGCATTTGGGTCCATCATTCATGACTCTTAGAGTTAAATCAGGAAACAACAAACACTTCTAGCAAAGCAGCAACAATTTCTTTATTTCCCCACTTTCCCTCCAAAAGATTAGTGATGTGTCATGCTCAACAGAATCGTCTCTAAGGACCAATTCTTTGTAGTGAATCAGAAGAACTGGCTCTCATTGAGTGAGAGCCGGGTCCCAGTTCTTTCCTTTAGCTGCTTTGCTCTCACAGTGCTCAGCTCCAGCTCTTCTCATAGTTTAACTTTGTTGTGATCGACCAGCATAGCGGCTGTCTGGACAGTCACATGTGAGGATAAAGGAGTGAGTGAGACAGCAGACAGCTGTGAGGAGAGTGTGTGAGTGCTTTGTGTTGGCCTTTAGGATAACTATGAGTGACTTGAGAGCGAAACAGCATCTAGCTGCAGTGTAAAGATATTGGCAATAAGATTGATTTATAACAGAATGAATGCACAAAATTAGGCAATTATAATGATTTTCCTAAAAACAACAAACACAAGCAAGTTTTCTACCACACGCTAATACTACTGAAGACAGCATTTAGACATCAATATGTTTAATATCAACATAAAAGTTTAGCTTGACATCCAAGGCCTGATAGGTTTAGTGAAAATAATATCATTTACATTACTGAGTGCCGTTTATGTTATTCCTTGATCCTGGATGTTATTGGTGCCATATTTCAAAACTCCAAACCTAAATAAAACTTTGTTTTTCTGTAAAATCATCAGTACACAACAAAGAAATGTGGTTCTTCAGTCAACTGATTCCCTGATACATGTTTTACACTTTTATAAAAGGATTTACACTGATTCAGGTCAACAAATTACAAACAACTTACTCCAAATCATTTTTCCAACAATGTCCAACACAAACGAGTCTCATAGAGCTTCTGACAGGAAGAGGAAGCTCCATGGAAAGAGTTAAAGGAGTTTAAGACACAAATATTTGATTTTGGCTCATAATTAGGACAGAATTCAAGGTAATATGGAGTGATTTGTCTTTATTTGGTCTCTAGAAGGTCAGAAATTTGATAATACAGACAAGTTTCCCTTTGAATGTGGAAATCTGCCCAACGTAGATAACATAAATAACAAGCCGAAACTGAAATATGGGATACAGTCGACCACAACATATCCCTGGATGACTATATTTACTGTTTCTATGTTTTACATGATTATTATTTATTCATATTCAGAATAATGTTTGTAATTCTGGCATTTATTTACATCTGATCTACCTGATAATGTTTTGATAACGTAAATAACATTTTTTCATGGACATTAGAGTGGAGTTTGTCATCAAGACAAAGGCAGCAGTAGGATTATGAATCTGGTATTTAATTATTGGTTAACATGTATATTATGCATGGACATTTTGAAAAATTAAGGATCTGATATTTTAAGTGATGAAAACATGGCAGAACATGTATAAAATGCACATGGACATGCAAGAGACCTGAAAATGTGAGGTTTTGAGTCTGTTAAATGGGCTGTTAGGAGGAGAAATAAGGCTGAGAGACCCAAAAAAGTACCAGTATATGCCTGAGTAGCAGTGATCATGTTCTTTAAAATGGAACTATAATTCTGAAAATACACTCATAATTAAAGGATTTAAGGACACTGGACACTTACATGACAGCCTGGAGTAGTTTTCATCAGCTTCACCCATATCTCCACTCATCTTCTGTTGTAAATCAGACCAAATGTGTTAAGAATTCTTTATGTAAAGGAGACTTGATTTGAGGGGAGTTTAATTTGAAATTTTAATTTGAAAGCACAGTTATTTCTGCTTCCTGTATGACCTTATTTTTGTGCTGTTTACCATTCTACACGCGGTCTTCATCGGTGCAGAAGTCAATGATGATGTGAGTTGTGTTTTACGATCAGGTTAACACAGAAAACAGAGGATAATATTCTGTAGCATAGAACTATATTGACTGTTCAGATCTCTGTTTTTATGTTGTTTGATAAATATGCAAGTAAAGTCTAAATGTTAAGCTAATTGAAGATCCTAATTGGTCTGTGCTCATCATTAGTCCTGTGAGCAGGGGCCTAGCACCAAATTCTGGGCCCTGTACACTCTCAATGTCAGTGGGCCCCTATCCATGCCAGTGCACCATGTGCATGAGCAAAAAAAAAAGGAAAAAAAAAGGGGGGAAAAAATGGGTATTTATTTAAAATAAAAAAGCATAAATATGGTTTTAAGCTACAATCAGATCAGATTATATCCTCCTCCTCTTTTCTCTCTCCCCAGCCTCCTCACTACTCTCAAACACATCTACAAGCATGAAACACACATGATTTACGTTAGCCTCAACCTGATTCATAGTCTCACATGTAATGATACATCCTACTTGATGATACTGGTGATGATGGTACTGGCTGCTGCTCCTTACAGTTGAAACTGCTAGTACACATGATTGCTGGTAATAACTTAAAGTTGCCTCTATGAGCTCACCTTGTCTCACATCCTCAGACTCACACCCTTCCTTGCCTTCAGCATCTGATGTAGAACTCTCTACATCTACAAGAATAAAGAATTGGTGTCAGCCTCTTAACATACAAATAACCCAACCTACTTTTTAAAGCAAGCTCACTTTGTATTTCTAGAGCCATTTCAGTGCAAGATAAACTGCTAAAAATAATGAAACATATGGCCAAGCATTTCTTATTATGTTGACAGATTGTCTTTTAAATGGGGCTCATTTTTGTGTTGCTATGGGCAGAGCTCTAAGGCTGTCAAGCAAACAGTCATAACTGGTAAGTATCCACAAGAGGGCACTTGACAGCACTTGACATCTACCATTTAAACAAGTACAAAATACTAGGAAAAGTATTTCAGTTACAGGAAAGTTCATTGTATGTTTGTTACATTTTTTCAACAATATGTCCAAAGAAATTGTTAAAATAAACAAAATAAGACATTGTTTTTGTCTTCATCAACAACACAGTGTCCAAGCCTTGAACACATTTACTTCAGAACAAAATTTAAAAACAGTAAAGGTAATTGTTTCAGTAGCAATGCGGACAATAAAAACAATGAGAGCATCCACCATACCATTTATAAGGCTAGTCTAATGGGTCTGAGCACTCCAGTCTATTTCCCTGTAAAGGACTGTACCAGGCTGTCTTATCAAGCTCCCTGTGGACACTCCCAGCTTTGCATTGATGGGTCTTCTTTACATTTGCTGATATCTGTGGAGGAAGACAAACTGAATCAAAGTAAAAAAAACATTTATACTACAGGGACACACACATGCATGCAAGACAAAAATGAACTTGTGATACACAGTTATCACTACTTTAATTTCTAAATCAATACATCTATAAAAAGAACATCAAACTAAAAAGTAATAACAGCCTACATAAATGAATTTATGATGTCTGGACAGAAAAATCTCACTCGAGAAATCTGAAACACTGTCATATTTAATCGTATTGTACAGTCACCAAACACAATTACACTATTGAAAACATTTATTTGTGTTAGCTATGGGTTTTTTTATGGGTCAGGGGGAAAGGATGAGTGGTGCAGTCTGGTTTAGTCTAGTGGGTAAACTCTGACATACTCTGATGGGTGTTTGTCCTCTTAGGGCCTCCATACACTGAAGGCATATTTGCCACATTATTACCTGATAAATACACCGTCCACTGAAAACAGCTCTGAGACCCTCTTATGGGCCTCCACCCACAGGTTAAGAACCACTGCAGTAGAAGATGGTATTTGAAGCTTAATACAAGTTAGAAAAAAGAAAAAAGAAAAAAAAAAAGGAATGGCCTTTTTAAGACTTAGTCTTATTTTATGTTTGAATTTATTAATCTATATTTGTACTACATTCTTTAATAATCCATCAGGCCTAATTGTTTTGCTGGATGTCCTCGACCTTTTTCTTATTTTGAATTTGATTTATGAAACACACTTAAAGTGTAATTTGAGTTACCTGATTGAGCTTAGAATTTTCTGGACAAGTTGCCCTGACTTTGGTTTTATTTAGTCACCAATAAAAATGTGGATTTACAAATCTACACTTCTTAGTGTTTTCATTTGATTAGTCATGCACTACAATTTTATAATATCCTAGAATTCAAATTCTTTATTTGGGTACTTTAAGCAGATATGAGATTAAAATGTGTCCTCCATATTGAAGATGATCTTCTTCTTGGTATAAATAAAAATGTCTGTGCCTGGAGCTCCACATGTCAGCTGGTGTGTCCAAACAGACTTGAAGCAGTTTTCTGTTCTTACTAACGTTGTTCCTCAGGTTCAGATTCTTGCTCGTGTTGTTCTGACTCTCAGATGGTCGTCGCTCTGGACAAATGCGTCTGCAGAATGACTTTGAAACATTTCAACAAACTTTAATTAGAAGACAAATATTACTCATACATTTGCTTTAAACTAAAATAGAGAAAATGTTTTGGATCTAAATAGATATGTGGGTTTATGTCATGATGCAATAGAGCATTCAGAGATATTGCTGAGGCTAACTGAAGGTGCACATTTCTCTGGCCCCTGAATCAGTATTTGTATGAAAAAAAATTAGTAAATGACTGTTTTCATTTTTCTCAGAATATATTTGTGGTCGAGTTCCCGGATGAAGCAAGTAATTAAAAATACTTTTGTATGGCGAGCTACACTTTTGGACATACTCAGTGAAAGAAAACTAGTCAAGCTACAGGGCACTTACACGCAGAGGCTTCAAGAAATATGGCAGACAGCGAAAAAGAATCATCACTCAACAAGCTTCTGGACGCTATTCAAGAAACCAACACAAAAAAAAAAAACAGCTGAGATACACACAACATTCAGGGCTCTTGACTAACTTTTTGAGTTGGTTGCGATGGTGCACCTAAAAATTTTTAGGGTGCACCAGAACAAAAAGTAGGTGCACCCAAATTTTTCAGTGTCGCCTTTAACGCCAAAGGGTCACCATTTTATCACCGTCTATAACTTTAATATCATGTAAATGCTTTTTAAACAAGAATAAGATGCTTGTCTTTATTTGAAGCATAATTATACATTTGGAGAAAAACAGAGCGTTTAAAGTGCTTCACTGAATAAAATTTACAAATTCAAGCTAAAACATGAAGCAGAATAAAACATCTCCAAATAAAAGTGCTTGAAGTGCTTTACTGACATCTCAAATTAAATAAAATACATCTCAAATTAAATAAAATATTTCAAAATATTAAGAGTTAATGTGCTATACTGAGCTGAAAATGAAATAAATATCCATATTTTAACAACTGACAACATAACATTTAACTGGATGGACTTACTCTTCAATAAATTTGAACCTAGAATAAGACTTCACACACTACAGTCAATATTTACAAAACTGAAACTAAAGTTAATGATAAAAAACAATTCTCAAACTAATTTATTAAAATGACTTTAAAGGAACACTACACCCAAACAACGATTTGGCCTCATTTTCTACTCACCCTCATGCTGAACAACACTGTGGAGTAGTTTTGGAACATCTAGGATGCAGCCGGAGATCTGGGGGGATCCTCGCTGTCCACTGACATTGATATCATGACTTAGATAAGAGCCGAGCAGACAGTGTCATAAAGTCCACAAAAAGTCCACAAAAAATCGGCAATATTCCTCCATACTGCTCGTGCGCTGTAATCCAAGTGTCCTGGTAGTGCGTCCACCATTTACTCGAAAGCTTGACATCATTTAGCACATGTTTATAGCCTAAACAGTACTACTTGGCATTTCTATGATACACTTACGGTGCCCTCACGGAGCATGGCTGACCAAACCAAGCGAATGCGCACTCTGCAATAACTAGGAGGCGTAGAACAAGAAATCCCAAGAACCCAAAAATCATTCTGCTGACCCCTCTTGTGTCTGTCCACGGCTCCGTTGCTCACAGCAGAATGTGGGATTTCTTGTTCTACCTCTTAGTTATTGCAGAGTCGCATTAGGGTTTGAGTAGAAAATGAGGCCAAATCGTTGTTTGGGTGTAGTGTTCCTTTAAGGGCAGAGCATTTAATACTTTTTATCTTTATTTTTTTTCTCTTGTTTCAGCTTTTTTTTTTTTTTTCCAGCCCTGTTTAATGTTCAGTCGGGGGCTGTCAGTCGGCTCATTCTTCCTCAGTGAGTGTGAGCACACATCTGTGCCTGTGTGACAAAGTAACTTTCCCCTTAACAGGAGAAAGGACTGAACAAATATAGATGTTATATGAAACTTTACTTTGTTTTACTTGTAATTGTATTTGATTATGAATTATCTGACAGTCTCTTAGACGTATTCGGCAGCGCTCCGCTCCGTCTCTATCGATCTCTGCTGTAGCCTGACACCACAGAGTCTGGGCTCTTTTGCATACTGACAGCTGATTGGATGATTACTGAGGGCTGTGCGTGCATGCGTGTGTGCATATGACGTGCATGCATGCGTGTGTGTGCTTCTCGGCCCTGCTGTAACACGGAGACAGAGGAGGAGAAGGAGGCGATGTGTTTTGTCAGTTTTAGGCAGATTTTCCGCCACCGCCGTCACTTTTGTCAACATTAATAGGCTATATTACGTTTGTAGGTATATCGAGATGTGCTCTCTCAACTTCTAAACTTTAGATTTGAGAGAGAGAGATGAGGGACTTGTTTTCATACCAGGAGATTCAGGCGCACCGGTGCGACCAAAAAAAAGTTGTAGGCGCACTCTTACAAATTTTGGTCGCATATGCGGATTTAAAAATGTAGATTTACAAATGTTTACTTCTTAGTGTATTCATTTGATTAGTCCTGCACTACAATTTTATAATATCCTAGAATTCAAATTCTTTATTTGGGTACTTTAAGCAGATATGAGATTTAAATGTGTCCTCCATATTGAAGATGATCTTCTTCTTGGTATAAATAAAAATGTGTGTGCCTGTACCTCCACATGTCAGCTGGTGTGTCCAAACAGACTTGAAGCAGTTTTCTGTTCTTACTAACGTTGTTCCTCAGGTTCAGATTCTTGCTCGTGTTGTTCTGACTCTCAGATGGTCGTCGCTCTGGACAAAAGCGTCTGCAGAATGACTTTGAAACATTTCAACAAACTTTAATTATAAGAAAATTATTACTCATATATTTGCTTAATGTAAAATAGAGAAAATGTTTTAATCTAAATAGATATGTGGGTTTATGTCATGATGCAATAGAGCATTCAGAGATATTGCAGAGGCTAACTGAAGGTGCACATTTCTCTGGCCCCTGAATCAGTATTTGTATGAAAAAAAAATAGAAAATTACTGTTTTCATTTTTCTCTAAGAATATATTTGTGGTTGAGTTCCCGGATGAAGCAAGTAATTAAAAATACTTTTGTATGGCAAGCTACACAGTTGGACATACTCAGTGAAAGAAAACTAGTCAAGCTACAGGGCACTTACACGCAGAGGCTTCAAGAAATATGGCAGACAGCGAAAAAGAATCATCACTCAACAAGCTTCTCCACGCTATTCAAGAAACCAAAAAAAAAAAAACAGCTGAGAGACACACAACATGATGAACAGATGAAGCAAACAATTAACAGAAAGTAAAGCAGTGAAGAAGAAATAAATGAAGTTATGACATCTCTGATATCACTGCCTCTGTTGTTGTTGTTGTTGTTGTTGGGGTCCTCCCAGAGTGTCCTGGATCATTGGGGTTTGGTCTGTTGGATCTCTGGAGCTTCTGAAGCTCTCAGCTGGGAGGCCTTCTGCTCCTGCTGGTCCTAAACTCTTGGTGCTAACCAGGCCTGGCTGATGAAAACAGTCTGAGGCAGTTGAGGAGGCTCAGAGGAGCTGAAGGTTGATATCAAAGATGGATGGAGACAATCTCAGGGACAGGTCAACATGGAAACTGGGACTGAGTCCACAATATTTGTGTCCAACAGAAGAAAGAGTCCAGCTCCAACATTCACTGTATTGTTGGACAACATTTGAGCTGATTTACAGTCTGATCCACATCAACCTGATGAAGGTCTGAGCTCCAACATGTTTGAAGGAACAAAGAAGGTTCTGGAGATGCAGATGGAGACCACAGTGTGTAGGAGTCTCTCTGTGTTTGGCTTGTTGACTCCTCTCACCTGTCCAGGTGGGATCAAGTCTGTGTTCTGGAACATTCTGTGATCATTGATTCTAATGAAGTTCATGTGGACTGCAGTGTGGACCATGTGTCAGCAGACTGTGACTGTGAGCTCAGATTGAAGTGTTTAGATGTGAAGGTTTGATCCTGACAGAAAAATCTGAGCTCTGCTGTTTACACTTTAGAGAAACAGGAGGAACGGATCAAGACGTGTGTGAAAGCAGCTGAGACAAACTGAAGTACAGGAGGCAGAGCAGCAGCTGATTGGCTCTGCTGAGCAGACTGTGTGATGTGGACACATCTGATTGGATCCTAAAAAGTTTTTCTCTTCATTCTCTCTTCTTTATTCAGACTGAGGAGCTGCAATTTGTCAGAGATCAGCTGTTCTTCTTTAGCCTCAGCTCTGAAGTCCAACCCCTCCCATCTGAGAGAGCTGGACCTGAGCAACAACAAACTTCATGATTCAGGAGTGAAGCTGCTGTGTGATTTTCTGCAGAGTCCAAACTGTAGACTGGAGATTCTGAAGTAAGTTCATGTTTTCTTTGTTTCTATTGTTGATCTTCTGTGTGTGATTATTAACTGAAGCATCTTCATGTCCAGATGTTTGACTGATCATATGTAGGGATGCATGATGGTGGATTTTTGCTGATATCTGATCTGCTGACGTTTCAACCTTCTTTGAGCTCCTCCTGATATATGAGTGAGGCTGATGAAAACTACCCCACCCAGGGTCAGAAATTGAAAAATTATGATTTGCTACTAGTAAATGTTTTTTTGTTTGTAAAAGTAGGGATGTTTAGGATCCATTATTAACAAAAGTGTCATCCAATGACTTGTAGTTTTTCTGTGGTGGTCCTTGAATATCAGCATGTCAGGTGTGACTTTTGACCTTGTCATTTATGTTACTGACTGACTTCACTTTGTTCAAAGCAGTCCAATCTACAACAAATGAAATATTTAGGATGTTTAATCCTGTTTCCAACATAAATAACATTCCTAATGTTAAACTTGTATAAATAATTGTTGCCTTCACCTCATTTTGTCATGTGCCAGACTTCTAAACTTTTAGAATAAAAATCTACATGTGTGTTTTTGCTAAAGTCTTTAAAAAAATGATTTCTGACTCTTATTCTATGTCCTTGGAACTACCTGCAAATCATTTTTTCTGGCCAATTTCTTTCAAAGTTTCTGGTTTGGGGATGAATTCTGTGACTTCTTATGGCTGTGCTACCAGATCCATTGGAGCAGCAGGAAGATTGGGAAATGCTACCTACAAAAACAAATGTGACATTTTCATCACTTACCAGTTTCAGTCTTTAATGTATCATTTAAAAAGTTCTAATATCAAATCATTCTCTTTTCTTTTATGTAATGCACATCCATGTCTCTTTACTTTGGTCCCTCATTGCCACATGTTTAGGCATTTGGGTCCATCATTCATGACTCTTAGAGTTAAATCAGGAAACATAAACAAACACTTCTAGCAAAGCAGCAACAATTTCTTTATTTCCCCACTTTCCCTCCAAAAGATTAGTGATGTGTCATGCTCAACAGAATCGTCTCTAAGGACCAATTCTTTGTAGTGAATCAGAGGAGCTGGCTCTCATTGAGGGAGAGCTGGGTCCCAGTTTTTCTTTTCACTGCTTTGCTCTCACAGTGCTCAGCTCCAGCTCTGCTCATAGTTGAACTTTGTTTTGATCGACCAGCATAGCGGCCGTCTGGACAGTCACATGTGAGGATAAAGGAGTGAGTGAGACAGCAGACAGCTGTGAGGAGAGTGTGTGAGTGCTTTGTGTTGTCCTGTAGGATAACTATAAATGACTTGAGAATGAAACAGCATCTAGCTGCAGTGTAAAGATATTGGCAATAAGATTGATTTATAAAAGAATGAATGCACAAAATTAGGCAATTATAATGATTTTCATAAAAACAATAAACACAAGCAAGTTTTCTACCACACGCTAATACTACTGAAGTCAGCATTTAGACATCAATATGTATAAAATCAACATAAAAGTTTAGCTTGACATCCAAGGCCTGATAGTTTTAGTGAAAATAACATCATTTACATTACTGAGTGCCGTTTATGTTATTCCTTGATTCTGGATGTTATCGGTGCCATATTTCAAAACTCCAAACCTAAATAAAACTTTGTTTTTCTGTAAAATCATCAGTACACAACAAAGAAATGTGGATCTTCAGTCAACTGATTCCCTGATACATGTTTTACACTTTTATAAAATGATTTACACTGATTCAGGTCAACAAATTACAAACAACTTACTCCAAATCATTTTTCCAACAATGTCCAGACACAAACGAGTCTCATAGAGCTTCTGACAGGAAGAGGAAGCTCCCTGGAAAGAGTTAAAGGAGTTTAAGACACAAATATTTGATTTTGGCTTATAAATAGGACAGAATTCAAGGTAATATGAAGTGATTTGTCTTTATTTGGTCTCTAGAAGGTCAGAAATTTGGTAATATAGACAAGTTTCCCTTTGAATGTGGAAGTCTGCTCAACGTCGATAACATAAATAACAAGCCGAAACTGAAATACGGGATACAGTCGACCACAACATATCTCTGGATGACTATATTTACTGTTTCTATGTTTTACATGATTATTATTTATTCATATTGAGAATAATGTTTGTAATGCTGGCATTTATTTCCATCTGATCTACCTGATAATGTTTTGATAACGTAAATAACATTTTTTCATGGACATTAGAGTGGAGTTTGTCATCAAGACAGGCAGCTGTAGGATTATGAATCTGGTATTTAATTATTGGTTAACATGTATATTATGCATGGACATTTTGAAAAATTAAGGATCTGATATTTTAAGTGATGAAAACATGGCAGAACATGTATAAAATGCCCATGAACATGCAAGAGACCTGAAAATGTGAGGTTTTGGGTCTGTTAAATGGGCTGTTAGGAGGAGAAATAACTGAGAGAGACCCAAAAAAGTACCAGTACATATGCCTGAGTAGCAGTGATCATGTTCTTTCAAATGGAACTATAATTCTGAAAATACACTCATAATTAAAGGATTTAAGGACACTGGACACTTACATGACAGCCTGGAGTAGTTTTCATCAGCTTCACCCATATCTCCACTCATCTTCTGTTGTACATCAGACCAATTGTGTTAAAAAGTCTTTATGTAAAGGAGACTTGATTTGAGGGGTTTAATTTGAATTTTTATTTTGAAAGCGCAGTTATTTCTGCTTCCTGTATGACCTTATTTTTGTGTTTTTTACCATTCTACACGCGGTCTCCATCGGTGCAGAAGTCAATGATGATGTGAGTTGTGTTTTACTATCAGGTTAACACAGAAAACAGAGGATAATATTCTGTAGCATAGAACTATATTGACTGTTCAGATCTCTGTTTTTATCTTGTTTGATAAATATGCAAGTAAAGTCTAAATGTTAAGCTAATTGAAGATCCTAATTGGTCTGTGCTAATCATTAGTCCTGTGAGCAGGGGCGTAGCACCAAATTCTGGGCCCTGTACACTCTCAATGTCAGTGGGCCCCTATCCATGCCAGTGCACCATGTGCATGAGCAAAAAGAAAAAAAAGGGGGAGAAAAGGGAAAAAAATGGGTATTTATTTAAAATAAAAAAGCATAAATATGGTTTTAAGCTACAATCAGATCAGATTATATCCTCCTCCTCTTTTCTCTCTCCCCAGCCTCCTCACTACTCTCAAACACATCTACAAGCATGAAACACACATGATTTACGTTAGCCTCAACCTGATTCATAGTCTCACATGTAATGATACATCCTACTTGATGATACTGGTGATGATGGTACTGGCTGCTGCTCACAGTTGAAACTGCTAGTACACATGATTGCTGGTAATAACTTAAAGTTGCCTCTATGAGCTCACCTTGTCTCACATCCTCAGACTCACACCCTTCCTTGCCTTCAGCATCTGATGCAGAACTCTCTACATCTACAAGAATAAAGAATTGGTATTAGCCTCTTAACATACAAATAACCCAACCTACTTTTTAAAGCAAGCTCACTTTGTATTTCTAGAGCCATTTCAGTGCAAGATAAACTGCTAAAAATAATGAAACATATGGCCAAGCATTGCTTATTATGTTGACAGATTGTCTTTTAAATGGGGCTCATTTTTGTGTTGCTATGGGCAGAGCTCTAAGGCTGTCAAGCAAACAGTCATAACTGGTAAGTATCCACAAGAGGGCACTTGACAGCACTTGACATCTACAATTTAAACAAGTACAAAATACTAGGAAAAGTATTTCAGTTGCAGGAAAGTTCATTGTATGTTTGTCACATTTTTTCAACAATATGTCCAAAGAAATTGTTAAAATAAACAAAATAAGACATTGTTTTTGTCTTCATCAACAACACAGTGTCCAAGCCTTGAACACATTTACTTCAGAACAAAATTTAAAAACAGTAAAGGTCATTGTTTCAGTAGCAATGCGGACAATAAAAACAATGAGAGCATCCACCATACCATTTATAAGGCTAGTCTAATGGGTCTGAGCACTCCAGTCTATTTCCCTGTAAAGGACTGTACCAGGCTGTCTTATCAAGCTCCCTGTGGACACTCCCAGCTTTGCATTGATGGGTCTTCTTTACATTTGCTGATATCTGTGGAGGAAGACAAACTGAATCAAAGTAAAAAAAACATTTATACTACAGGGACACACACATGCATGCAAGACAAAAATAAACTTGTGATACACAGTTATCACTACTTTAATTTTTAAATCAATACATCTATAAAAAGAACATCAAACTAAAAAGTAATAACAGCCTACATAAATGAATTTATGATTTCTGGACAGAAAAATCTCACTAAATAAATCTGAAACACTGTCATATTTAATCGTATTGTACAGTCACCAAACACAATTACACTATTGAAAACATTTATTTGTGTTAGCTATGGGTTTTTTATGGGTCAGGGGGAAAGGATGAGTGGTGCAGTCTGGTTTAGTCTAGTGGGTAAACTCTGACATACTCTGATGGGTGTTTGTCCTCTTAGGGCCTCCATACACTGAAGACATATTTGCCACATTATTACCTGATAAATACACCGTCCACTGAAAACAGCTCTGAGACCCTCTTATGGGCCTCCACCCACAGGTTAAGAACCACTGCAGTAGAAGATGGTATTTGAAGCTTAATACAAGTTAGAAAAAAGAAAAAAGAAAAAAAAAAAGGAATGGCCTTTTTAAGACTTAGTCTTATTATTTTTTTGAATTTATTTATCTATATTTGTACTACATTCTTTAATAATCCATCAGGCCTAATTGTTTTGCTGGATGTCCTCGACCTTTTTCTTATTTTGAATTTGATTTATGAAACACACTTAAAGTGTAATTTGAGTTACCTGATTGAGCTTAGAATTTTCTGGACAAGTTGCCCTGACTTTGGTTTTATTTAGTCACCAATAAAAATGTGGATTTACAAATCTTCACTTCTTAGTGTATTCATTTGATTAGTCCTTCACTACAATTTTATAATATCCTAGAATTCAAATTCTTTATTTGGGTACTTTAAGCAGATATGAGATTTAAATGTGTCCTCCATATTGAAGACGATCTTCTTCTTGGTATAAATAAAATGTCTGTGCCTGGAGCTCCACATGTCAGCTGGTGTGTCCAAACAGACTTGAAGCAGTTTTCTGTTCTTACTAACGTTGTTCCTCAGGTTCAGATTCTTGCTCGTGTTGTTCTGACTCTCAGATGGTCGTCGCTCTGGACAAAAGCGTCTGCAGAATGACTTTGAAACATTTCAACAAACTTTAATTAGAAGAAAAATATTACTCATACATTTGCTTAATGTAAAATAGAGAAAATGTTTTGGATCTAAATAGTTATGTGGGTTTATGTCATGATGCAATAGAGCATTCAGAGATATTGCTGAGGCTAACTGAAGGTGCACATTTCTCTGGCCCCTGAATCAGTGTTTGTATGAAAAAAAATTAGTAAATTACTGTTTTCATTTTTCTCTAAGAATATATTTGTGGTCGAGTTCCCGGATGGAGCAAGTAATTAAAAATACTTTTGTATGGCAAGCTACACTTTTGGACATACTCAGTGAAAGAAAACTAGTCAAGCTACAGGGCACTTACACGCAGAGGCTTCAAGAAATATGGCAGACAGCGAAAAAGAATCATCACTCAACAAGCTTCTGGACGCTATTCAAGAAACCAAAAAAAAAAAAACAGCTGAGATACACACAACATTCAGGGCTCTTGACTAACTTTTTGAGTTGGTTGCAATGGTGCACCTAAAACATTTTTTAGGGTGCACCAGAACAAAAAGTAGGTGCACCCAAATTTTTCAGTGTCGCCTTTAAGGCCAAAGGGTCACCATTTTATCACCGTCTATAACTTTAATATCATGTAAATGCTTTTTAAACAAGAATAAGATGCTTGTCTTTATTTGAAGCATAATTATACATTTGGAGAAAAACAGAGCGTTTAAAGTGCTTCACTGAATAAAATTTACAAATTCAAGCTAAAACATGAAGCAGAATAAAACATCTCCAAATAAAAGTGCTTGAAGTGCTTTACTGACATCTCAAATTAAATAAAATATTTCAAAATATTAAGAGCTAATGTGCTATACTGAGCTGAAAATGAAATAAATATCCAAATTTTAACAACCAACAACATAATATTTAACTGGATGGACTTACTCTCCAATAAATTTGAACCTAGAATAAGACTTCACACACTACAGTCAATATTTACAAAACTGAAACTAAAGTAAATAATAAAAAACAATTCTCAAACTAATTTATGAAAACGACTTTAAGGGCAGAGCATTTATTACTTTTTATCTTTATTTTTTTTCTCTTGTTTCAGCTTTTTTTTTTTTTGTTTTACAGCCCTGTTTAATGTTCAGTCGGGGGCTGTCAGTCGGCTCATTCGTCCTCAGTGAGTGTGAGCACACATCTGTGCCTGTGTGAATAAGTAACTTTCCCCTTAACAGGAGAAAGGACTGCACAAATATAGATGTTATATCAAACTTTACTTTGTTTTACTTGTAATTGTATTTGATTATGAATTATCTGACAGTCTCTTAGACGTATTCTGCAGCGCTCCGCTCCGTCTCTATCGATCTCTGCTGTAACCTGACACCACAGAGTCTGGGCTCTTTTGCATACTGACAGCTGATTGGATGATTACTGAGGGCTGTGCGTGCGTGTGTGCGTATGACGTGCATGCATGCGTGTGTGTGCTTCTCGGCCCTGCTGTGACACGGAGACAGAGGAGGAGAAGGAGGCGATGTGTTTTGTCAGTTTGAGGCAGATTTTCTGCCACCACGGTCACTTTTGTCAACATTAATAGGCTATATTACGTTTGTAGGTATATCGAGATGTGCTCTCTCAACTTCTAAACTTTAGATTTGAGAGAGAGAGATGAGGGACTTGTTTTCACACCAGGAGATTCAGGCGCACCGGTGCGACCAAAAAAAAATTGTAGGCGCACTCTTACAAATTTTGGTCGCACTTGAGAGCCCTGACATTAATGAAAATGAATCTTCAGCCTCTACGCTCTCAGAACAGGTCTCAGAGATCGAGATGCGTGTGAGTGCAAACAAAGACAATTTTAAAGATGCACGCGACCATGTTGCAAACAATAAATCTGAGTATATTATATATTTCAGGCCTCGTGCAGCTTTTCTGGCACATAATTAGCCTGATTTTACAAACTTTGAAGTTTGTTTTGATTATATGGTTCTGGCCGTTCGATTTTGCTCTGGGTCATGTCTTGTTTTTTGTGCATTTTTTTGTTTGATTATTTTTATGTCATTCTTATAATTATTTTTTATTCATGGTCATCTATTTTTGCTATATTTTTGCCTTAACTGCTGTAATGATGCAACTTTGCATATTAAGAATTGAATTTATAATTTTGTGAATAGGCCCAAATAATATCACTCAGAGGTACTAAGATAATTCAACTAGCTGATGCACTTTTATGTAATCTATGAAATGATACCCTTCACCTGCTTCTTCTACTAACTAATAACTAATAATGGTCATAACTTTATTGATATAGCACCTTTAAAATCACAGTTTTTCAAAGTGCTTGGACAGACAGACGGTAAAGCACAAGAGCTTCAGCACAAACGGAACAAGAAAAGCAGAACGTAAATCAAAGAACCCCCACAGACAAACAAAAACTGAATAATGAACACTGGCAAGAAGAGGAAACATTTCAAGGACCCTGAGAAAACCTAAGGCCTGAAAAAGAGGGCCAAACAATCCAGGACCAGGGGCCAACATGATCCAAAACACACAGAAGCCCTCAGCCCACAGGACCAGGACCACCAGAGACCAACAGGCATTGGCCCACACCCAAAGAGTCCCCAATGTCAGCAGCCCCACCAATCAAAGGCCCCTTATTACCCAAACCACAGCGAGGGGCCAGACCGAGACCACCACATCCAGTCCCCCTTCTCTCAATAAGAACCTGTTCATATGTTGTAAGAACTCAGACAATACAAGAACCCAGAGACATGAATGAGACCACGAGGAACAGAGAGAAAAGATAAAAACATCAAAACAGAGAAAATGGAAAAGACAAGAAAAAGGAGAAGAAGCAATTAGAAAAAACAATAAAAGCACTAAGACAAGAAAAGAGTCAAAAGAAAGAAAAGCTGTTAAATGATTTCAAACTACATAACAAATAGACCTATGAACATAAAGAAGAGATGAAACAATGAGAGCCAAAATAATCTCTTAAAAGAAGAGACACACAACATGATGAACAGATGAAGAAAACAATAAACAGGAAGTAAAGCAGTGAAGAGGAAATAAATGAAGTTATGACATCTCTGATATCACTGCCTCTGTTGTTGTTGTTGTTGTTGTTGTTGTTGTTGTTGTTGTTGTTGTTGTTGTTGTTGTTGTTGTTGTTGTTGTTGTTGGGTGGGGGGAGTCCTCCTCTCTAGAGTGTCCTGGTTCATTGGGGGTTTGGTCTGTTGGATCTCTGGAGCTTCTGAAGCTCTCAGCTGGGAGGCCTTCTGCTCCTGCTGGTCCTAAACTCTTGGTGCTAACCAGGCCTGGCTGATGAAAACAGTCTGAGGCAGTTGAGGAGGCTCAGAGGAGCTGAAGGTTGATATCAAAGATGGATGGAGACAATCTCAGGGACAGGTCAACATGGAAACTGGGACTGAGTCCACAATATTTGTGTCCAACAGAAGAAAGAGTCCAGCTCCAACATTCACTGTATTGTTGGACAACATTTGAGCTGATTTACAGTCTGATCCACATCAACCTGATGAAGGTCTGAGCTCCAACATGTTTGAAGGAACAAAGAAGGTTCTGGAGATGCAGATGGAGACCCCAGTGTGTAGGAGTCTCTCTGTGTTTGGCTTGTTGACTCCTCTCACCTGTCCAGGTGGATCAAGTCTTTGTTCTGGAACATTCTGTGATCATTGATTCTAATGAAGTTCATGTGGACTGCAGTGTGGACCATGTGACAGCAGACTGTGACTGTGAGCTCAGATTGAAGTGTTTAGATGTGAAGGTTTGATCCTGACAGAAAAATCTGAGCTCTGCTGTTTACACTTTAGAGAAACAGGAGGAATGGATCAAGACGTGTGTGAAAGCAGCTGAGACAAACTGAAGTACAGGAGGCAGAGCAGCAGCTGATTGGCTCTGCTGAGCAGACTGTGTGATGTGGACACATCTGATTGGATCCTAAAAAGTTTTTCTCTTCATTCTCTTTTCTTTATTCAGACTGTGGAGCTGTAGTTTGTCAGAGATCAGCTGTTCTTCTTTAGCCTCAGCTCTGAAGTCCAACCCCTCCCATCTGAGAGAGCTGGACCTGAGCATCAACGATCTTCATGATTCAGGAGTGAAGCTGCTGTGTGATTTTCTGAAGAGTCCAAACTGTAGACTGGAGATTCTGGAGTAAGTTCATGTTTTCTCTGTTTCTATTGTAGATCTTCTGTGTGTGATTATTAACTGAAGCATCTTCATGTCCAGATGTTTGACTGATCATATGTAGGGATGCATGATGGTGGATTTTTGCTGATATCTGATCTGCTGACGTTTCAACCTTCTTTGAGCTCCTCCTGATAGATGGGTGAGGCTCATGAAAACTACCCCACCCAGGTTCAGAAATTGAAAAATTATGATTTGCTACTAGTAAATGTTTTTTTGTTTGTAAAAGTAGGGATGTTTAGGATCCATGATTAAAAAAAGTGTCAACCAATGACTTACAATTTTTCTGTGGTGGTCCTTGAATATCAGCATGTCAGGTGTGATTTTTGGCATTGTCA